>JAITYX010000113.1:755000-1399276 GCA_021018815.1 Talinum fruticosum | reverse complement strand
CCTACGGTTGGTTAAATTCCATCGTATGGCCATTAATATTTGGTCATAAGAACTGCAATTTGATAATAAAATGGTAATCCTACCAATTACTTGATCTAGTTTCAAGCTAGTAGGATTCTTCTAAATAATAAGCTCCTAATAAAGTTAGAAATAATGTTATTTTTCTTTAAAAACGGAAAAAGTTATCTTGCACACAAATATATATAAATTGTGTGGATGTGCACGCGCATAGCACTCGAACTAATTCAGTACATTTGTTAAATAATTTACATTTTTTGAAAAAGATTAATTTTCTCACACAGGATATGAATTTAAAAATATAACGGCCTTTAATTTTTTGCCTAACAAAAAGGATGATGAATTAAAACATATTGATGTAAGAAGCATAAAAGTAATAATGTATAAAGTATAAGAGTGTTGGCATTCATGATTTAAAATTTTGGATTACATGTGAGGACATACATCCTCTATATTATCTCACAATCCAATTTTTTGAATCTTTATCCATCACCTCTACACCCCTTGGATCATTAACTTGGATATCGTCAAATATATTTTTACCCATTGAGCCCACAAGTATATATATTTAATTTAGTTTTCTTATTTAAATATGAAAATGCTGGCAAAAACAAATAAAAATAACAAAAAATGATGCAAGATGGAAATGCGAGCGAAATGAGTACACGAATGACCATGCAAGTGGATCAACCTCGGGTTGGATGGAACGTGCATTCTAGCAAGATTTGTTAGATCACATGAACAAAATTGGATCACAAAATCTTATGATGCAGTTGCTCTAAAACATTATATTCAATATGACAATTCATTTACTCCACTCCCTCCACCCCTCCTTTTTCTCCCTAAATGAGAATTATTATTTTTTCTCAAAACATTGGCATGCTTGTGAATTATGATAATACTAGCTAAGAACCCGTGCATGGCCTCGAACTAATTTTTTTTTTAATTATATAATAGTAGGTTGAAAGTATCTATAAATAAGAGTTGAATTTGGACTTATATTTAAATTAAAATATAATACAATTACAATTAAACATAGAATCAATGAAGAAACATTACTAAAAAATGCTTTCTAACGACGAAAAAATTGGTCGTTAAAAGCATGATTTATGATCGTTAAAAGCTCTAATGAGCAAATACATATCCATCGTCCGTCATTATTAGTATTGTTGTTATTATTTTTAATGACGAACTGAAAGTTTTCGTTGTTATTACAAGTTAACTAATCAACGACAAAAAATATTAATAAGAACCAAATTATTTGTTGTGCATTGTAAAATTAAAAGTTTAAATTTTACAATTATTATCATTAACGACAACATTTGTTTGTTGTGACTTTTTCAAACCAAGATTAACGTCGAAATCGTCGCTGAAAATCACTACTACCGACCAATTGTTTGCGTTGTTAATAATATCATTCAATATAATGATATGATTAATAAAAATAAATCCAAGAATAGTAAGGACAAATTTAAAATATATATAAAAACCATTAATTTGTAAATATTCGCTACAAAGCATATAATTATAACATCAAAAGCATCCTAAAACTTAACAAAATAATTTTAGAAACTAAAAATTGTTAGTGTTCGTGTAAATATTCGGATAATATAAAAAAGAGGGCAGGGGGATAGTGTTCCTGCATCTTCAACCAATTAAATGATGAAAGTGATAGTACTCACACAGAGGATCCCGTTGCTTGAAACATCTACAAAATAAAAGATAAAGGTGTAAGAATTTTAAGTTCTATAAAATCCCAAACAAAAAGCATATATGAACGCAAATGTACACAAAACAGAGAAAATATAAATATATACACGTGTCTCAAACCCCACAAAATACCTGAAAAAAATCACTCAAGATGGAAGAATATTTAATTGTTGAAAAAGAAAATCCTTGATTTTGACCATTTCATTTTCAACCGACTCCACACGACTTTGAAGTTTGTCATTTTCTGCTTCAATTGTAGCAAACGATCGATAAGGACTTCATTTTTTCTTCTAATACCATCAAGTTCAACTTCAAGTTGAGCTCTAGTAGAATAGGGACCCTTAACGTCTTTTGCCTTTATTCGTCCGCCAAGACTAATTACCCCCACTTCGAGATTTCGATTTAAAAATCTTTTCAACAACTCTGCACATTGAAAAACAAATAAGTTATAATCGGTACAACATAAAACGTTACTTTTTGTTCTAGTTTCTAAGTCAAATATCAATACAATATAAATTTTAATGCTAACACATCTAGAAAACACATCCAACTCTAGCATGCATAACTTCTTCATCCAACCTTGGATAGATATGTAACACCACATGTAGTTCTAGGAAGGGGAATCAATTTACAGCATTATAACCAAGTTTTTGATCAAGAACAAGCCTAATTTCAGGGGCAAGGATTGCATTCCCCCATCTATCTTAAGGTCTTAGCTTTCCAACAAGACCCGTAGCACATCAATCGAAGTACAATTGTGTAAGATACGTAAGTGTCTTTAAAGCAATGCGGAATGGAGAAAACAGTTGCATATCTTAAGGTCTTAGATTCAACATACTCAATGATAAACAAAACACGCCGAAGAATAACACTAGCAATAATGACAATCAAAACACCCAACGCTTCTCCAATACATGTATGCCAATTAACCGTAAAAGACAATCTTTAACATACTCAAAGGCCACACACTAGAGAATAACACAACCGATAATGACAAACAAAACACCCAACATAAGCACCTTTCTCCAGCACATGCATGCCAAACAAAACAACAAACAGAAAACATTTAGTTTTCCATGAATCTGCATTAATATAGCTACAAGAGACAATCTTGAATATACTCAACGATCACACGTTGGAGAATAACACAACTAATATGACAACCAAAACACCCTACATAAGCAGGTTTATGCACCACATTCATTCCGAGCAATATAACAAATAAAAACCTGTAGTTTTGCACTAACATGCATTAGACAATCTTAAATATACTCGACGGCTACACGCCGGAGAATAACACAATAAACAACAAATATGACAACCAAAATACTCCACATATGCAAGCCCAGGTTTATGCAACACATTCATTCCAAGCAATACAACAAATAAAACCCTTTAGTTTTGTATGAACATCCATTAGACAATCTTGAACATACTCAACGGCCACATGCCGAAGAATAATATAACTAATATGACAACCAAAACATCTCATATAATCATATAAGCGGGTTTATGCGCCATATTCATTCCAAGCAAAACAATAAATAGAAACTTTTAATTTTGCACAAATATGCATTGATACAACTATAACGAGACAATCTTGAACATACTCAATGGCCACAGTCGGAGAATAACACAACCAATAATGACAATTCATGTGTTTTTAAATTGAGCCTTTAAAAAACAAATGTACCTCGATTTGTGAAATAAAAGGGTATTTTTCCATAACATCTTGGATTTCATCATAAAAAAATGCAACTTAATCATATCGAGTACTTTTTACTTTTCAAAGAAAGTTGAACGACTCTAATAGACTATACTTACATATTTCTAAGCTATCTCCGAAATTGCAAAATTCTCAACCTTTTTGTGAGTTTCACGAAACATTTGAAGAAAAGATGACTCATTTCTAGTCTTTACACCCTTTTGCAGTACCAAAAAGGCAATTGAATTACATGCAAAGTTGTAAAAAATAATAGTAAAGCAGAATGTATATTCACCAAGTCCCAAACAACTTATCAATAAGGTTTACTTCCTATTGTATGAGGCCTATCTTTCTTATAGTGTGCTCTATTTGAAGAGTTTCGAGCACTTACTTGTCTAAATGTTGATAATTTCAACAAAGTAACATGAAAAGTGTTTGTAAAAATGAATGTTAGTTATGAAACAAAAAAAACATTATATAATAAAAAAGAAAATTGTGTTACTTAAACCTTATGGTCATCCTTCGAATATGTCTCTTTTACAAGCCACTCCCACTCATTTTTATTTAGTCCACTAGGCACATGATCCAAAGCTTGTCGTAAAACTCCTTCCTGGTTTTGTAATATTGTATCTCTTCCAATCGGACCTTCAATTTTTCCATAAATCATACATATGCCTCCGAAGATATTCGCGATATACTTCTATATCATCATTGGAGAACACATTCTAAATAAAATAAAAATGGCATTAGCATTAGATACTTTATTCAAATATATTCAACTTTTTGGAAAAATTATTCATACCCACGCCACATGTGTTCTAAGTGTCTATCCTTAATATCTTTCCATTTATGCACTCACAGAGGACACATATTTGGATGCCGAACTATAATTCCCAAGTGCCTCACCCAAACACCATAATTGTTCTCAACAAAAAGATTATTATAGAACTCTATTAGAAGCTTCTCTCTAGGTTTGAGCTCCACAATCTCTTTGCATTTATTTCTACCTCGTGTTTTTACACTTCTAGTGCTTGACTTTATTTTATTAGGTGCACATTGTATAAACAAACTCAAGTTATATCAAAGGGTTGTTGGACTAAAATAAACCATAATTTGGTATGTTTGGACGGTTATTTACCATACTATAATATTAACCATCCATGCACTATACTTCAAGGGTATTTATGATGCCTAAACCAAACTACTTATTTTGGACGGTTATATATCATATTTTAGTTTAAAATTGTCCAAAAAGAGTGGTTTGATTTATGTATGATATATACCCCTCAAGTACAGATACATGGTTAGTCAATGTTATAGTATGATATATAATCATCCAAACCTCCCAAAGTACAGTTTATTTTAATCCAATAACCCTATATCAAAACAACAATAATAACAAAACAATTTCAAAATAACATAAAAAGAATAGGCTGACCTCTATTTATTTCTTCCTCCACATGAGGTGAATTTGTCTCATTAAATATCCTCCGACGAAGGTGTCTCACTTGTAGAAGCAACAAGTTTCCTTGATATACAGTTAGAACCACAAGCATATTGTGGAATATGTAAACCTTCATCTTCCGAGGATGATATAGCATCGGCTTCGAGGTTGATGCAACACCACTCTCAACATCATCCCCATTACTCTCAAAGCTATCTACATGTACTAGTGAGGTAGAAGGGAAACCGCGATCATTAGAACCAATACAAGTAAGGACCTGTGTGGAGTTTCCCATTGGATTGAAGGAATCTCTATCACTAGATATAGTTCTAATGAAGAGTTCATTAAAGAATCATTAGCTGATTTGCCAGGATCAATAGAACTCTTGAGATCACCTTTTGAGACATCAACCCTCCCAAGAGAAGATGTATGCTAACTTTTGGAGGCATATATTCTATTCAATTTCTTTCCACGACCTCTAGCAATCATACCAGGTGCTAAATATGTGTGTCGCTCAATCCTTAGCATGGAAGACTTATTCCCAAATCCATTAGAGATCATCTTCCTGTAATATCACAAAAGCATACAAGAAATATCCATTGACCATAACAAACATGTCACTATAAGACTAAATAAACAAGTGCATCATAATGACGCTTGCCTTTTAAGTTTTAAATCATTTTTGAGACTTCTACACGTGTAATGCCCCCAACCTGTAATCACCGGTTTAGACAAAATAAGCCGTTACCCGATGATTAGCGCGGTGGAAAATAAGATCGGAAATCGTTACCACTGCCCTTATCCGTGGACGAGGCAAGGCTTACATTGATAAAGTTAAAGTTTGATTAATAGCTAATAACAGGTGAAATAAAAAGTAAAATTTAAAGCTGTAAAATTTATAATATGTAATTAACAACATAATGTTTGACCAACGAGACAACATTTCCTAATACCTAACGCCAATCAAAGGTACCATCTGCGAGTCGTTATGCCCGAATATTCACGACTTGCTACTTCCAACATATTTACCTAAAACAAAACAAAAAATATTTTTCAAAATGAGTCGAAACTCAATACGTCCATTATTATGCAGTAAAATATAAGTTATAAGATTTTTGAGTTGAGCACGTGCATTTCAATTCATTTTATAAATGAGGGAGAGATAATAACTTAAAATGATTACTAATTAATTATCCGAGTGGTTACCCTTGCGGTCGTTGGGTTTCCCTAAATGTATACACACCTAGACCGATCGGAAATACCAATTGGTTAGGGTCACATGTACACTCGTGACCAATGATGATAATTGATGATACCAAATAATAGTGGTTGATGGGCGGGTCCACTTTTATGTGGCAAATACTGTTTGCAAATAATTCTTTTGTTGTTGTTAATATCGGTCATATCCGGCCTTTATTTATGAATGAAAACTTGAAAAACATAATCGATAAACGTACCTAAGAGGATGAGTTGGATTGTATTCTTGATAATTTTGGAATAGGGTCCCCGAACGTGCGTTGATCGATGACCTTGAATAATGTTTTACAAAATAAAATTTCATTAAAAATCATATTTCTTGGTTAAATCTATTAATATTAACTTTAACTTATACTTTTGGTTAATTATTATAATCTATCCATATTATTATTATTAACATGGTTTATGGTTATATAATTTGAAAATTCTATGATAGTTGAATTTTTTTCAACTATCATAGTTGATAAATTCTAGCCATTGATCTTTTAAAATAAATATATACTATTAGATCAAATTACCTCGCTACCGCTAAACATGTAATCCCATGTTTCCTCCACCACTCACACCACCCTATCCTACCCTATCCAAATAACTGCCTCTCTCTCTCTCTCTCTCCATTCTCAGTTGTGCCTCTCTCTTTCCATTCTCAATTTTTTTGTCATAACTTTTCACAGTGATATTGAAAATTCAACATTATTAGTTATGAACAACATTTGCAATTCATTACCTAACTTGTCAAGGTATTTACAATTAAAGCTCATATGAAATACGTTCGAGCATTTGCAATTTATAGTGATAATTAATTATCAAGAATTAGCTTAAGAAATTTTCATCCACCTTCTGAAGTTGTCTTTAATTTAACATAGCAAGAAACAATATTAGAAATGGCGTTAGTACTCTCCCCTCCTCCCCTGGCTCCTATCCAAGCTCTGTTCCAATTTCGGTGCTCAATAATAATGTCCAAATCAGAGAATTTACTATCTCCAATTTGACATAATAAATGTTGGAGCTTGAACTGAAATGAGTGTATTCAAGAAGGAAATATGGTGGAACTTTATCTGAGAGAGAGAGGGGGAGACATGGATTATGTGGGGTGCGGTGGAGAGAGAGGGATGTGGATTTCATGGGGTGGAGAGAGAAGAGCCAGTAATAACAACCTACTATAGTAGGTAATTTTACATTAAAGTAGTGGTTTAGATTTCTTTATTAAATATCAACGGTGATGGTAAATTTAATTATAATAGTTAAAATTTTTTTAACTATAATAGAATCTCCCTATATAATTAGTTGTACATGCCTTATTTTATTATTTCCCATTTTTTCCAAATATTAATTATGTATTGAGTAACCTCAACCATGTATGCATATAACTATTTTATTATAAAGTTTTCTTTATTATTATTGAATTTAAACATACATTATATCACTGTTAACTTATTTACTTAAACATATATTTAAAGTTAACTTATTACTTAAGTATGCTTATGTCAATATTTATTTATTACCTAAACATGTATTATATAAATTCTTTATAATGAACTAAATTATAACAATATTAGCCTTATTACATGTCGTATTATTTCTTTAAAATTACTCGACCATGTATTCTAACAAGATTATTTCAAATTTTGCCCTAACTTAATTTTATTTTCTTGGCTAGCATAATTTTTATTTTCTGTTAATTTCTTTAGATTTTACCTACAATATTTTTATATGTTTATAAAAGTAAATAACTTAAATATTGAAACTTTAAATCATAAAAACTTAGTTTTATGGTTTTTACCTAGAAAAAGAGTGGAGGAAGATCTCAAGAGTTTTAGTGGAGCTTAGTGGCGTTTGATGGCATGGACTGGCGGCGGTAGGGCGGCGCTCGGTGACAGGAGCGCGACATCGGTCGGTGGTTGAGGTGGTGGCTGGTTGAGGGGTGTTTTTAAGGGTGATATATTAGGGCATGTAAGAAGAGAGAGAGTTTGTGTGTGTGTATGTGTATGTTTGGGTGGCTGAGATGGAGGTGGGTGGTGGTAATGGTAGTTGTGATCGGTGGCTATAGGTGGCGGCAAGGCTCGTCGTTGTCCGGCGGCTAGGCTCGTCGTCGTTTGGCGGCCAGGTGGAGGCCGGCGTGGGTGGTGAAAAATGGAAAAGTGTTTTGATGGTTTGGTGGGTTTTTTGCGGGTATGAAGGTACCCCGGATGGCGGCTGTATGGTGGCTGGTGGGTGGCGGAAGGGGCGGTGACAGGTGGCTGGCGGGACTGGCCGGTGATGGTGGCAGGTGGTATCGGTGGGTGGCTTTGGTGGTGGCTGAGTTTGTTTGCAAAAGTGTGGAAGATGGTGGTGGAGGGTTGGTGATATGGCAGTTTTGGAGGGTATTTTCTGGCGGTAGGGTGGTCGAAATGGTGGTCGGAAGGTGGCAGATGATGCAGTGACAGTCGATGGACAGGACAGTCGGGTGGTGGGTGGCGACAGCAGGCGGTGGGTGGCAATGGTGGCGGTCAAAGTGGGAGAGAGGAAGAGGTGAAAGAGGAGAGAGAAAATGGCTAGTGCAAATTTTTGGGTAAATTTTTTTAATTTTTAAAACCTATTTATACTAATTATCATGTTTATTTGCATGGATTTACTGTCAATTGGATAAATTTTTGCTTGATGCTTGGTAATGATTTATGCTTAATATGGGTGATTTGTCTTGCTTAGAATTATGCTTAGTGGAATTTTGGTGTCAAATTCTTCTTCACCCATAAATTCATCCTAACTAATTTTACTTATATATTATTATTATTATTATTATTATTATTGTTGTTGTTATTATTATTATTATTATTATTATTATTATTATTATTATTATTATTATTATTATTATTATTATTATTATTATTATTATTATTATTATTATTATTATTATTCATTTTTGCTAATGATGTGTTTATTTTATATATTTGTTTGTTATAACTAAATCATGTTAATTTTGTTTGCAAAATTATTTTTTTTACTGCACATTTGTTAGTTATACACAAATTATGCTATTTTTTATTTGTAAATATTTGTATATATATAAGATTGATTCTATATGAAAATGTTTATGTTCTAAAATAGGAATTTAAATATGGCTTATATGAATATGATTTTATTAAATAAAAATAAGTGTATGAATAATATGTTGTGGTTAATAGTTTGTTAATTATATTTTAAATTTTATAAGATATAGGCCATCCATCGTAACCGTTTATATCCGGATCTCGCAAAAAAATAAATTTAATACATATACATATAATATGACATGAAAAATTTTGAAATTGAAATGCACATGCTCATAGTAAGTCGAGTGTATTATGTTAATATATTTTCTTTAGGGTGGGATTATTACAACACGTCCAACACTTGTATCAGTAGTTTCAGTAGATGGTGTCGTGGGAACTTACCTTGTAGAGTAAAACTGAACCATCCGAAAAAAGAAAAGATAAGTTAAAGGAAGTAAAAGAACACAATCTGTGAGGGGAAAAAGTAATTTTCTCGGAGAACGTGATCGGGAAAGAACATAATCGAGGCCATTGAAAGAACACAATGGAAAAGAACACACTTAGGTCGTTGAAAGAACACAATCAGCTGCACGAGATTATAGTATAGATCTTTACAACATCAGGAAAACAAAAGGCAAGTCCCAACCTGCAATCGGGCCGTTGAATTCATTCAATATTAATCTAGTGAAAGAACACAACCTATGAGGGGAAAAAGTAATTTGCGCGAAGAACACAATCAGGAAAAGAACACAATCAAGCCATTGAAAGAACACAACGACAAAAAACACAATCATGTCATTGAAAGAATACAACCAGGTTGTTGAACACAATAAGATGATCATGATTACAATATGGATCTTTACACAATTAGGACAATCAACTAAACAGGACTATAGTATGGATCTTTACACAATCGGGAAAAGAAAGGGCAAGCCCCAACCTGCAATAAGGCTGTTGAATTCACACAATATTACTCCAATAATGATGTTGTCCTAAACTCCCAAGTCCCAACCTGCAATAAGATCTTTTAATATTAAAAAATGAAGGTCAAGACTAGAATTACAAGCAAGATGAACGAGGGTCAAAAACTTAACGACAAAAGCTGGTTAGAGCACTTACTTGCTGCAAGTATAAATAAATGTGTTTAGTCCGCAAAGATCTTTATAGAAACTCTTCCTATAAGGTGGGCTATAAACTCTTTCTATATGTTTTCCTTTGCTATTAGATATATGACTCATGTACAAAAAGTTTTGTTTGGAACTTCTTGCACGGTAATGGATTTTTTCAATTTTATCAAAACGAAAAGAAAACTAGTAAAAGAAAATCAATAATACTTCAAAGAGTGAAAATAAGAAATGTTTGCATAGCAAACGTCAAGAGAACACCAATAATATAATTATAAATGAAAGTACAATTATATGTCTCCGTTTTGCCTCTTTCTACATCTTTGTTCGAGTGTCTTATAGTGTTTCAATTTGGTTTGTTTCACTCTGGTAAGTACCACTATGTTGACCATCTAATGACGGCATATTGGAGAAATGTGGTTGCAACTTCAAAACTACATCCCATCCGTTGTTCACATTATTGATTGCATACAAAGTTTGACTTAGTTGACTAACCAATATAAACGGCTCATTAGTTTTTCAATTACTTGTTTGTAATTAATATCAATAAAGCCATATTTATCAGTTTTAATCCCTTTGACCTTGTCACACACATAGAACTATTTACAACGAAATAGCACCACTTGTTTTCCCCAAGATACTGTAGTTTAAGCATATTGGTCAAAACCCTATAGTAATCTACATTTCATCTCCTTGGCCCGTATTTCCAATTACAACCACACCGCTATTTTGAGTTATCAAGATCTTCTCCCGTTCTTCTATATAGAATATATATCCATTTACGGTATACTCACTAAAAGAAGTGACATATTGTGTCGGACTACGTGCCAATGAAGGCAGATAATCCATTTTTCTTAGTCTTCTCTAGCTCGAGATAATCATGTTACCTAAGAATATTATTCACAATGTATTAATTATGCATGTCTTTATTTGTACATATAAAAGAATTTTATTAATATAATATTGTATACTTACTTCACATTTGAGTCATTCCTTAAAATTTTTACACCATTCCTCCTCATAAATTGTAACATCGGATGGCGGGATATTAGTGTATCTTCCAAATAAAGCAAAAAATAGTTACGTAAGTCAACAAGTTAATCTAATATACTAATATTTAACAATAAGGAAAATAATTTGAAAGTAAGGCTCACTCTAGAAAAGGTGGACCTCCTCACATTCCTTTAAAATATAGATATAAGCTTCGTCTAGCTCATGCTTGTTAACATCAGTACAAATTCTTTGCGACCCTAGTCCACGGCCAGGATGACTAAATGTAGATAAGCCTCCATCATGTTGAACTTTATTTTCATAATTTTGATGAAGACGATTAAACTTAGTCTCCATGTTTGGTAGACATCTCAACAAAAGAGTCATGCACTCATTTGCAATATAGCCCTCTACATTGATGCCTCTCGGTCTACTTCTATTGCTGATGCAGGACTTAAATTCAATCTTATCTTATTCGATTGAGTACATCCATCTAAATGTGACTGGACCCCTAAATTTAGCTTTACTGAACTGGGTGGATTGGCAAATGCATCATAACATCAAAAAATGCCGGAGGAAAAACCTTTTTCTAGCTTGCATAGAGTAATGGGGATTTGAGTCTTAAGTTGGTCCAATCCATTCATCTTCAGTTCTTTACCACCTAATATAGAACAGAACATTGATAACTCAATTAGTGCCTCTTATATGCATGGTGTAAAAAGACCACGCAATGTTAGTGGTAAGAGATGTTTCGGTATAACATGGTAGTCATGGCTCTTGAGACTAGAGACTTTTGCCTCCTGCATGTTCACACAATAAGATATGTTCGAAAAAATCCATCGGGAACTTTTAATTCTTTTAAGAATTGGCAAAACATGCGTTTTCGAAAGAGAGAAAGTTTACGAGGTAAGAGGCATTTTCAACTTATCCCCATCTTTCAACAAGTGTAAGGAGGGTATTAAGCCCATTTCTCTAATCAAGACATGTTTTGACAGTATTCTTGGTCTTTCCCTTAATGTTCATAATCGTTCCAAGAATATTCTCACATATATTTTTCTCAATATGAATCACGTTAAATTGTTGCGTAATAAAAGGTCTTCCACTCCCACCACCAATTTATTCTTCCTCTTCCACTCGATGTTCTCAACTCTCACTTTTCACAAACCCTAATTTCGAATTTTGAACTAAAGAGAGAGAAATAAAAATTTAGATCTTTGCGGGTTCGGATACGAAGAGAGCGAGATGGAGGAATTGAATACGATGCTTGAAGATGTTGCCGAGGAAAGATACGTTTTCATGGAAAGACCAGAAAAGAAGAGGAGAGATGGAGGTTAAATTAGGCTTCACTAACGTTCTAATTCTTAACAACTACTTAAATTTTAGTTTAGTTTTCTTTTTTTGCCAAGTTAATCTTCCTTAACTGTCAATAAATACATTAATCCAGTCAAACAATGGACTTCGTCGTCCACGTGTCCGAAAATAGTGCCACTTCACGTTTCCGCCGAGTCGCCGCCCATACAAATCGGTGGCGTTCTCATATTGGAAAATACCCCCAAAGTTCGTTCTATTCGCAACCAAGGAAATTGTTCGTATTATATTTTGCCAACACCCCCAAAGTGTGTATTATTTCGATCCAATATTCCTTTTTTAAATGATTAAAACCCCTTTTAATTTAAGCTCTTAAATTAAGAATGAATGATGAGGATATGTTGTGCTTGCCTAATGGGTGAAGTGTGGTTAAAAAGAGATGCTTACTTGAACCCTTATATATATATATATGTGTGTGTGTGTGTGTGTGTGTGTGTGTGTGTGTGTGTGTGTGTGTGTGTGTGTGTGTGCGACATGTGGCATGTAAGTAATAATTTTAATTTTTTTAAGGTACTTTAAAGTCATGGCATTATTGCAGTGTAAGCGTTGTGGTTGCGATGTGGCAAGTAAGCAATAATTTTAAAATTTAAGTTTTTTGAAAGTGATTTAAAGTCATGACATTATTGTTAGGAGATTATTATTGGTGATTTATATGTAAAAATTTCATTATACATATTAATATCATGTGACTTAAAATGTAATTATTTTTAACTAATCATATCATATATAAATCCTCTAAAATACTGTGGTACAATATAAACATTTATATTTATATTTTTTGAATTATAAAATCTTGTCTTCCATTTAAATTTTGTTTTCTAAAAAGGTATTTTTAAAGATATTTAGGTATTTTTAAATATACAATTATATATATATATATATATATATATATATATATATATATATATATATATATATATATATATAATTGAGACCTCTTTAATAAGAATTCCCCAATGGCTATATTTACAAAATAAAGACATTAATTATTCAATGTTAATAAATAATATTTTTTAATTAAAAAAAAAAACAATGTCATCATACCTACTGTTATTTATATTCATCCGTTATTCTTTTACTTACCTACAATTAGTGCAATTTTAATAGCCATTAGTGGACATCAGCATTATTAAAAAACAATTCATCCTTCATAAAAAATTAACATCAGTTACATATTATTACTTAAAAGCAAAAAAAAAAAAAAAAAAAACCAAAAGCAAAAAGAGTTAAATTGGATGTTTATAAGTCTTTGCCTCTTCTTCTTCTTTGTAACGTGACCCTCCTATCATCATTATTTAAAAAACAATTCATCCTTCATAAAAAATTAACAACATCAGTTACACATTATTATAAAAGCAAAAAAGAATTAAAAGCAAAAAAATGTATGATGATACAATTATTATAAACATCCAATTTAACTCTAATATTAATAAGCAAAAATGAATAAAAAGCAAAAGGTGTTCATAGGAGGGTCACGGTTAGAAAGAAGAAGAAGAAGAAGAGGCAAAGAATTATAAACATCCAATTAAACTCTAATCACATAGTTAATAAAATTTATTATTTAATGAGAAGGATTGTGACATTATTATTACTTTTTAACAATTGTATTGAAAAGCAAAAAAGAAAAACAAAGGTCACGGTTACAAGCAAGAAGAAGAATAGGCAAAGGATCCAAATTAACACCAATCACATAATTAATAAAATTTAATATTTGAATATATTAATTGCCCATATTATTATATAAAGGCTGAACGAGGTCATCTGTGTACTTCATCGAGATCCACACAATCACAAAGGAGTATTTTTTTGCAAAACATCGTAAACACTAATCATAATGTCTTATTCATTTCTCCACCAATTATCATGTGAAAGAGATAATTGGAAATAAAAGTGAGAGTTTCTAGAGTTTGGAGGGCATACAATATAAATGATAATACATTTCTAAGCAAAGATATGGTGCTAATTGATGAGAAGGTATTGTGATATTATTTATTAGTTTTCATACTTTTTCACTTATTCAGTATTGTCTTATATGTATATATTGTTTTATGCAGGGAAATTATATTCTTGCGAGCATCAAATCTAATTATTTAATTCAATTGCCTGTCAAGATTCAATGATGACATATTCAAGGTGAAATATTATCTTTTATGTTAATGATATAGGTTATCTCTTATATCCAATAAAAGAAAAATAATGATCAATTTTCAATATTGGAACCTACTTGTGGATAAAAAATATATTTATAATTACTATATTTGAATTTAATGATATATACAATTTTAAATCTACAATTGTCAACTTAGTTTCATTTATATTATATTCTATTGACTTAAAATACTACTAATTCAAAAATTCAATTACAATATTGATCTTTAAATATATGATTTAATTATTTTCCGTGTGTAGCACGGCTTAAAGTACTAGTATATATATATAATTGAGTGCTTTACTGGGATATTGACTCTTGGCACATTTCCATTACTTGACTCTATTTTTTATTTTCTTTATTTTTTATGAATATTGTCAAAACCTTTTATAACATCTCATTTATTGCACTATTATTATCTAGCCTTTAAAATTCTTATAATATTAAAAAATAATTTTTAAAATAGTAATAAATTATAATATCAAAATAATAATCAAAAGAATAATATTGGAACAATAGTTATTTTTGGATATAAATATATCATATAAAGCTGGACATCATGTATAATATAATAAAATTAGCTATTTGGAAATTACAGTTAGTATAATGGACTAAATACTAATCTTACAAATAAAATTCATAATTTGAAAAATATTCTTCACATCAATGGATACAAATTGTAAATTAAAAATAAATTATAACACTTATTTTAATGATGGTACATATTTAATTTTGAATTTTATAATAATAATAATAATAATAATAATAATAATAATAATATATTATTATTATTATTATTATTATTATTATTATTATTATTATTATTATTATTATTATTACAAGAAAAAGATATTGATACTAAAGAGAAAATGTTATTTAAAGTGACATATATTGTGAAAAAGAGGAAGTATTATTTATTATTATAATAATTTACTTAAAAATAATTTTAGAAAAAGTAATATTTTTCCAACCACTGATAACAATTTATCATAACCAAAAGTAAAAGTTAGTTGTTAGAGATAAAGACAATTTTTATAGTTTATTTGATGATGTTATATAAATAATTTAAATAACATATAAATATTTATTAATTAATTAATCATATGATCGAATAAATTAAAAAGCAGATGAAAAATTTTAAAAATAAACAAAGTTCGATATATATGATTTGTTCGGTCCAAATGTTACGTCATTTATACCCCTGTTTATTTAGTTTTTGTCTCATAAAATAATATAATTTTTTGAATTTTTACTTATTTTATTTGATTTTGTAGATGATAAGTTGAAATGAGCAGATTCCATAATTTGAGTTCGAAATAAGGCGAAAATGCAGATTAAGAGACAAAGTTGAGCAAATCGGGTTGATCAAATACGGAAATACGAGGCCCAAAACCCATATTCCATTGACATACATGGCAAAGAAAACAAAGAAAAAAAAAGAAAAAATAAAGAAAGGAAAAGGAAAAAAGAATCTGATGATGACATCATCATGACATCAGCATGATGTCATCATCAGATTTTCACGGGAATACAAAGAAATCAAGGGCAGGCTAGAGCGATATATATATATATATATATATATATATATATATATGACCGCAGCATACAGCAGAGAGAATTAGGTTTTTGCCGTAGGTTTTTATTGTTAGTCAAAGATTATTTTAGTTTCTTTTCATTAATTTTAGTTTAATTAAAATTAGTTTTTCTCTTGTAAATATTGAAATTGATTTGTTTTTGTTTTAATTATTAGTTCAAAAGTTCGGTTCTCGACGGTTTTCGGTTTCGGTTCGATTCGGTCCTAGTAACTTCTTTCCTTTTGTCTCTCCTTTGTTTCTAATTTGTTTAATTTAGTTTAACGATTCAATTTTTATTTTATTTTGATATTATTAGTAGTTATATTATTTATTTAATTTCATGTTTAACTTTATTTTGTTAGTTTACGTCGTTATTCGAGTCAATTTTTGTTAGTATTTATTAGATTAATTTTGTTTCATGTTAATTAGTCTTTAGTTTGTGTGACTTTGGTTGTGATTAGCCTCCTTGATGGTTAATTAATTTTGTTTACGCCTTTACTTACCTAGTTTATGCTAGTATTTTGGGATTGTTTCTCATACCGCCACATAGGTTCGATGAGATGCCCGAAAGGGTCTTTTCATCTTGATTTTTAGGCGGTTGGTCTATCACCGAAAGGTGGAGTCAATTTGCTAATGTGGGTAAAGAGAATAGTTGAGATTTTGGCATGAAAATAGCTTGAATTCTACCTAGGTCCAAGGTTGCTATTTTTGTAATTTAGTTGGGCTAACCCCACAAAAGTAGGTGGTTAGAATAATTAGATTAGCTCTTGACCCTCGAAACCGTAGCTTGAGTAGGTTTTGATGGTGCAACCGACCACTCCTAAATACTTGTATAAACTTGGGTAGGTTTGGACTTGACTTGATTAATTAGTTTATTAAGTGGTAAAATCACAACCCGAGTATTTTATTTTTATTGCTTTCTAGGTTAGTTTAATCACCATATCTATCTCATCCGTGTTGATTCGTCTAGACCGAAAGTTTAAGTTAACTTTGATATTTGAAACACAACTCTTTGTGGACACGACCCGTGCTTGCCAGGCTAGCTACAACTACGCCGTGCACTTGCGGTTACAATTTTAGAACTTAAATTCCGCCTAACATGATTCACTCCGTTTTTTATGTAATATAATTCTCAATTTTTCCCCTTCTCTTTCCCTATTACTTGAACTCCACCCAAAAACTGATGTACCATTAGGTAATATCATTTTTTTGGTTTAGAAGATTACTAAGGTTTTTTATTGCATAAGGAAGACTATGGTCCTATTTAGTTGTAATAGCTGTTTGGGGAAAAAATAACTATTTGGGGGATTTAGCTATTTTGGGTAGGTCAAAACAGGTTAAAGTTTGTCTCAAACAGACTCTTTCTCAAATATCTTTTCCCATTAGTCTTTTGGGAAGAATTATTTAAGAAATGACATATTTGTCCAAAATTTTGAAGAAATTACGCCATATGCCACCGAGTTACGTGGGAAGAAATTCTATCCTCGCCAGGGACGCGGATGGGGATGGGGAATAAAGTGACATATATTGAGAATTTCATATTAATTGTAACTTAACTATAAAAATTGAACCTCACTTCCTATGTCTGCCTCCCCACAACCTTTACCCCCCAAAAACCTTTCCCCTTCTCCACGCCTTTTGCCCTCCCCTCCCTCTCTCTCCTTTCCCCCTTTCTCCATGATTTCTAACATATCTCCATGGCGACCGACTGGTCTCTCTCCTTTCCTCTCCTCTCCCCCTTTCTCCATACTCCTCTCCTCTCGCCCCACTCTCTCTCATCTCCCTTTTTCTCCATGCTCCTCTACCCAGCCCCATTCTCTCTCCTCTCCCCTCTTTCTCTACTCTTTGAATTAAGAAGCTCGTGAAGAATGAATTTGGAGGAAACCCACGACCTTCATTTTGTCCGCTTCGTCGCTCTCTCCTCACCACCACATCGCGGTGGTATTGCCTAGTGCTAGATCGGGTTATTTTTTTATGATTTGTAAAGATCTAATGTATTTTGGCCATGAATTGTAAGCAAAGAAAGATTAATTTTTGAGAGTTATGTATTTTATTTGAGTTATTTCCTTCTCAAATCGAGTCACTTTTTAACTTGTCTTACTCGGGGATTGGGGACCCACCGGGGACAGGGAGTAACTTCTTTCCCCGAAGCGGGGACGGGGCAGGGGTTGGGCAGCCTTCCCGCCCCGACCCGCCCCGTTGCCGCCATCATCATCATCATCATGAGATTATTTTTTATTTAAATTAAATATAATAAAATATTATATTAGACATGAATATAAATTTTGTTAAAATAGTAAGAAAATAAAGTTTTATAAATGATGATGATAATTTTTATACATAACATAATATAATTATATTTGAAAGAAAATAAAATTATCAATAAAAAGACATATATATTTATTTTAAAGACAACTTAGATTTAAGGACATTAATGAAATTTCACCAATATTTTCCTCAAACAGCTAATTTTAACAAACATCTTTTTAAGAAATAGTTAATTCAACAACTAATTCAAACAGTTAATAATAAATAGGCGATACAAAAAGTTAACAGATTAACAACTATTAGAATGAGCGACTAGCTATTACGAGTATAATGCCCTGTTCCATTTATCTTTAACTTACAGACTCTTACAACTCCTTACAACTTTCTCTAGAACTTCTTACAACTCCTTATAATTTCTTACATCTCTTTACAGTTTCATATAACTTCTTACGGCTCCTTACCAACTACATATTATTTTTCATATCGAAATTTACTATAAATTTATTTTTTACCATTAATGAAATTTTTGTTAGTGAATATTTATGTATGTAAAGGTGTTTATTAGGAATGGTCGTGGGATATATATGTGGCGGATATAACTATACCCACATCCTATTTTCTCCATTCCTATACTCATACTCCCATCGGGTATTTCGAGAGTGTATCGGATTTATTTGTATAGATGTGTAAGGATTTTGATAATTAGTACCCATTGAATACATTAATTTAATTTTATGTTTTAAAAATTCACAAACAAATTCCAACGAATAATTCTTTTCAAAAATATCATGTCCATTGAAGCTAGTTATCATAATAATATTACAAACATTTTGTTAAAGTTTAAATTTATAGGTGAATAGTTAAGTTGAGTGTGACAAAATCATTTGAGCTATTTTAGTCATGTTCCATTTAAGTTGTAAGGAGTTATAAGGATGCGTAAAAAGATATAAGGAGTTGTAAGAAGTTGAAAGGAGTTAGAATGAACATAAATATGTTGTATATGATTCAATAAAAATGTTTAATGTATTCATATGTGAATTTTTATAGTATTTTTATAATTATGTGCAACATATTTGTATTTTTATTTATGAATTCTACGTAATAGAATAATAAAATTTATATATTTGTGATGCCAAATGCATATATGTCATGTTTAATTATTTATTTTTTCAAGAAAAAAAGAAATTATATTTCATACTAATGAAAAAAGTTTTTATAGATGCATAAACAATTTTCATGTAATAGATATTTGAAAATGACCTTAATTTTACGCGTTTGAAATAAATGTACTCAACTACTAATTTTAGCGTTGAGAATATTTAGTAGTTGAGAAAATTTATTTCAAACTTGTAAAATTGACATCATTTTCAACTATCTATTATATGAAAGTCATTTATGCATCTATAAAAACTATTTTCATAAGTATCAAATATAATTTTTTTTCTAAAAATAAAAAACGAAGAAATCAAATCATCAAACTCATACATATGCATTTGGCATTACAAATATATAAATTTTATAATTTACATTAAATTCATAAATAAAAATACAATATGTTATACATAAATATAAAAGTATATTAAATATTTTTATCAAGTCATGTAAAACATTTTATATTCCTTACATCTCGTTACGACTTCTCACAGCTTTCAGTACAGTTGCTTACATAACTTCTCACGACTCCTTACAGTGGCTTACAACTTCTCACAGACTCCTTACAGCGGCTTACAACTCCTACAACTCCTTACAATTTCTTACATTACTCGACAACGACTTACAACTTTTACAACTCCTTATAATTTTGTTTATACCTTCTTACAGTGGCTTACACCTTTTACAACTCCTTAAAGTTTTCCTTATACCTTCTTACATTCTTACAACTCATTACAACTAAATGGAATAGGGCTTAAATGCTAGGCCCCACTTTATCATCTTCTTGTCTTGCTCTTCTTCTTGTTTTGTTTTTGGGCTGAGTTTCTTGTCTTGTTCTTCGCTCCCACGTTTTAAACATTCCAAGCATTTAACCAATTAGATGGTGAAATCTGTGAAGAGAAAAATGGAGCGTAACCACATACGTATCAATAACATCTAATGCCTTCATATCATCTTCTTGCTCTTCTATAAATACTTGCAGTATCCTTCACTGGAGAAACACACAACACACATAAACTAAACACACAAAGAGAGGGGGAGAGATAGAGAGAGACGTAACAGAGATGGAATACTTAAAACTCGATTGCCCAGGTACGTAACCGAGATTTGTATGCGTAATTATCATGGGAAGGCTCATATTGATGTCCAAATCTGTCAGATTAAAGTTTTCTGTAAATTAAGTATAATATTTTGATATAATGCATTGGTATCTTATAGCTATTTGAGATTAGATTATATTGATTAAAATTTACTTTCATAAATACTTCATGTAAATGGTATTGGCGTACATTGGCTATAGGTCTTTGGATTTAAACCTTGAGTATATAAAGGATAAATCTCTCGGTTTTATTCCTTGCATTGTCTCTTCTACTCTCCATTAGAGAATAAGAGTGGTCGTAATTGTCCTTTAAAAAACTAACAAAACTGGGTCGCCGGAATCAGCGGCGAAGTCCGGCCACTGTCGATCAAGTACTGCAGGGGTAAACATAGGCATGGCAATGGGGCAGGAAATCCCGCCTCCGACGGGGACCCGACTCGAATAGGGAAAAATCCCCGCCCGAATGGGGAACGGGGCGGGGACGGGGCCGGGGAAAAATTTGGCCCTGTTCCCCGCCCCGTTCCCCGTTTTTTAAAAAATATAAATATCATCCAGTGGCATTTTTGTAATATTATCACTTCTAAACCTAAGTATAAAAATCAATGTTCCACTTTTCTCACCCTCAGCCGCTCGGTTAGTCTGTCTCTCCTCTCATCCTCCCCATCGTCCCTCTCGCTCTCAATCCTATTCCTTCCATCTCCTTTCTCTCTCCTCTCACATCCCTCGTCTCCTTTCTCTCTCCTCTCACATCCCTCTCGCCCTCTCACTTTCACTACTTCCCTCTTGTTCTCACTATCCTCTACATCCGCCTCCTCTTTCTCTCGTCATCTTGCTCGCTCTCTTCTCAGTCCATCTCTCTCTCACATCTCAATCTCAATCTCTCTTTCGCTCAGTCTTTTTCGGATCCGGGCTTGGTGGCGGCCGAGAGGGCAGTGGTAGAAAGAAAGGTTCTAGGCTTTTAGATTTTGTTTTAAAATTGATTTTCCTGGACCGGGAATTTTCCTGGACCGGGAATTTTCCCCGTCATGGATCGGGGACCCGCCGGAGTCGGGGCCAGGGAGAAGATTCGGGGACGAGGGACGGGGACGGGGTAGGGCCTCGAGCAGCGGGGTTGGGGGCAGGGCGGGAGGCCGACCCCGACCCGACCCGCCTGTTGCCATCCCTAGGTAAACATACAAAATGTAGGATTATTATTACTATTATTAAGCTCTCCATTTTTGAGATGAAAGAATTAATTTTTAAAAAATGGTGAAACCATATTCATTCACCGTTAGATGACTCAATTTCAATCGGGTCATTATGTTCGGGTTCGGTTTGGGTTAACTTCGATTCAGGTTAATTTCGAGTCAATCTCGTTCGAATCGGGTTTGGTTTCGGTTTGGGTCGGGTTTGATTTGGGTCAACTTCAACTCGGTTTAACTTCGGGTCGATCTCGTTCGGGTCGGATTCGGGTTCGTTTCGGGTTAATTTTAGAACGGGTCAATTTGGGATGAAGTTAATTTGACTCATTTTCGGTTTAGGTTGGGTCAACGTTGATTTGTGTAGGTTTCGGGGATGGATTCGGGTATGATTTAAAGAACCATATAGAGTACTATCGGATCCACCACCATCCCTTGGTATGGATCCGTTTGAATAAAATTTGAGCTCGATCAAAATTGTACCATTTATCAAGGTATGTAATTAAATAGACTTTCCATTTAACCAAAATTATTAAGTGCAACTATTAGTAGTGTTTAAAATATCAAAGATTTTCATTATTAATTTTCAAAATTTTTAAGGCTAAAAGTTTAAGTGAATGACCTACTTTATGATTTTTATTTTTAGTCGCTAATCATTTTAGGTAAAAAGTTTAACTAGTTAACTAAACATTATTATAAGTGTGACAGGACAAAGAGGACTAAAGTAGTTGGGTTCAGCCAAAATGAACTAAGAAATCAAAATATTAAGATTTATTTTTTTATTAAAAAAATAAATTTTGTGATTGAATAAAGGGTATATTATAAAAAAATTCACATTTTGGTCACCTCTAGTTTTTGTACAATATGGGATTGACAAAAATCGAAAATAATTTAAGGTCCATCAATATTTGAACAAATAGATTTATAAGTCATCAAATGACCAAAATGCCCCCTTGTTTTTTATTTTTAATAATAATAATAATAATAATAATAATAATAATAATAATAATAATAATAATAATAAATAGGTCTTCTGATCTACTGACTTTTTGAAAATTTGAAATTAATTAATTTTGCTAATTTAATTTGCCTTTAAAAATTATTATAGGAAAGCTGGAATGGCCAGAGTTGGTGGGGACGAAAGGAAGCGATGCTGCCAAAATTATAGAAGAAGAGAATCCTGGTGTGCGGGCCGAACTCATTAACCCATGGTTATCCCCTGCAGGAACCTTAGAGTTGGACTGTTCTCGGGTTCGTGTTTTAATCAATTTCAGAGGAATTGTCATCGGTGTTCCTAGGGTTGGTTAAGCTCCATTGCACCACCAGTATCGTGTGATCATGAATATCTATCTAGTATCTATAATTGTCCAATAAAAATGTAATCCTACCAAGTACTTGACCTAGTTTCAAGCTAGTAGGATTCTTACAATTAATAAGTTGTCTTAAATAAATTGTTTTCCTCTGCAGGGGAACAAGTATGATAATAAATCGATCTTAGAAGTATGTAGCATTATTATTATTACAAATGTATCAAAATAATATTCATAATATCCATTTCAATATAAGTCATACTCTGAGTCTCAATTGTCGAATTTTTAATTTTGACTTAAAAAATTATAATTTAAATAATTAAAACATATATAAATAACTTCAAATTTGAGTAAACTTTTAGCAATTTAATTCATTATTAAGTTAGTACCTAAATATTTGAATATTATATTTTTGGTTAAGAAGACTATTAAGATTTTTTATTGCACAAGGAAGACTATAAAATTTAAAGAATATTCTTTTTGTGGAAATATAAATTTTAAATTAGCTATAAATATCCTTATTGTTACAAGAGGTTAGATGCTATTATGAGCGATTATGATTGGTTGTTGGATGTTACGAGCTATTATGAATAGTAATCATTAGATGGTACTAACTGTTAGGAGTTGTTATAACTAGTTATGAGCTATTACAATTAACGGGTAGATGTTATGAGTTATTAGTTATTATAAACGTTTAAATGAACCGGCACTAAATTTGGAGTGAAACCTCACTTTATCATCTTCTTGTTTGTATTTTTGGGCTTGTCTTGATCTTCGCTCCCACGTTTTAAACATTCGAAGCATTTAAAGAGAACAAAGGCAGTACTGGGAGTGAAGACACCAAGTCCCTAACAATGGAGCGTAAGCACATGCGTATCAACAATTTCTAATGTCTTCATATCATCTTCTTGCTCTTCTATAAATAATTGCAATATCCTTCACACGAGACACACAACACACATAAACTAAACAAACAAAGAAAGAGAGAGACAGGTAACTGAGATGGAATACTTTTGCCCAGGTACGTAACTGAATAGGGTTTACCAATTAACCGAGTTTTTTATGCGTAATTATCATAGGAAGGCTCATATTGATGTCCAAATCTATCAGATTAAAGTTTTCTGTAAATTAAGTATAATATTTTGATATAATGCATTGGTATCTTATAGCTATTTGAGATTAGATTATATTGATTAAAATTTACTTTCATAAATACTTCATGTAAATGATATTGGCGTACATTGACTATAGGTCTTTGGATTTAAGCCTTGAGTACATAAAGGATAAATCTCTCAGTTTTATTCCTTTCATTGTCTCTTCTACTCTCCATTAGAGAACAAGAGTGGTAGTAATTGGCCTTTAAAAAACTAACAAAACTGGGTCGCCGGAATCAGCGGCGAAGTCCGGCCACCGTCGATCAAGTACTGCAGGGGGTAAACATACGTGAATGTAGGATTATTATTATTATTATTAAGCTCTCCATTTCTGAGATGAAATAATTAATTTTTAAAAAATGGTGAAACCATATTTATTCACCATTAGATGACTCAATTTCAATCGGGTCATTCGGTTCGGGTTAATTTCAATTCGGATTAATTTCGGGTCGATCTCGTTTGAGTCGGGTTTGGTTTCGGTTCAGGTCAACTTCGGGTTGGGTTCGATTTGGGTCAACTTCAGTTCGGTTCAACTTCGGGTCAATCTCGTTTAGGTTGGATTCAGATTCGGTACGGTTTAATTTTGGAACGGGTCAATTTGGGGTGGAGTTAATTTGGGTCATTTTCGGTTTGGGTTAGGTCAACGTTGGTTTGTGTAGGTTTCGGGGATAGATTCGGGTATGGTTTAGAGAACCATATAGAATACTATCAGGTCCACCACCATCCCTTGGTATGGATCCGCTTGGATAGGATTTGAAGTCGATCAAAATTGTACCACTACAAGTACAAAAGTCCATCCTAAGAGACCCACCAAAAATATTAAAAAACGTTTGCAGAGACCTATCTAAAGTGGGTTGGGCCAAACTCGGATTTGAGTCGGTTCGAGTTTAGGTCACTTTTATTCGGGTCAAATAGGTTTGGGGTCCGATTCGGTTCGGGTCTTAATCGGGCCAATTACATTTCGGGTCGGTTTAGTTTCGGATCGGGTAATTACGGTTCGGGTCTAAATCGGGTTCATTAGATTTCGGGTCGGTTCAATTTCGAGTCGAGTCAATTTTGGGTTTCGAGTCTTAATCGGTTCAATTGTTTCGGATGTCGATTCAGTTTGAATTTCAGGTCATTCGGTTCAACCCGTTCGGTTGGAGTCCGTTTTGCCGAGTCTAGATGAAAGGATTGAATTTTATGTAAAACCTCTTCTCTTTTTGCATGTAATTGTATCATTTTTTAAGCAATAATTTTTAGTAAAAAAGGCAACTATCTAAGTGGTAAATACGACATTTTTTTTTAATTCGCTCTCTAAGTTAATGGCCTATTCACTGTTTTTCAGTCTCTATAGTTTTTAGTTTGACGAACATTTCTGACACAATTGGAAAATCATTTAATTCGAAACATTTTTTTAAAAAATCCAAAACTAAATATGAATTAAAAAATAAATATTTTAGAGTATGTTCGTTTTAGCTTTTAAAACTAACTGTTATAGCATTTATAGCGGTTATGAGCTGTTATGAGATGTTATAATTAGCTGTTATGAGCTATTATGAGCTGTTATAATGGTAATTATAAAATTTTTAAATATAATAAAATTTTTAAATAATAATAATAATAATAATAATAATAATAATAATAATAATAATAATAATAATATGAAATTATGATTAGCCGTTATAGTGGGGAGTTGTTATAACGGTTAAGAGTCATTATAGCTGTTAGGAGCTGTTAAAAGTTGTTAGGAGCTGTTAAAAACTCTTGTAAGCTGTTAAGAGTCTGTTAAGAGTTGTTATAAGCACTGTTAGTGGTTATAAATACTTTTATAAACGCTAATTTGAACATACCCTTAGTTGGTTTAGATCGAAATAGTGTGGAAGTTACATAGGACCTAATTGTACCGGTTTAAAATTCTTTTTACTTGTGATTTTTAGTTCTATATATTTGGTACTTTTCTATATGGCAATGTATCTACTAAATTGGTTGAAAAATTGAAAGATAACACACTAATTATAAAATAAACAATCCTATTAACAAAATTAGTTTGGATCCATGTTATATTTAGAGCAAATGTTGTACCATATACGAAGTAATGTTATATAGTGAATTCTTTCTCCTCAATCACGCAGTGAAATTATTGAATTTTAAAAAGTTATAAAAAGGATGCCTAGCGTGAGGAATTCTACCTCCTCACAAGATGGTAATTAATGGCGGACGAGGGATTGTGTACACTAAAAATACAACTAAATAAATACTACACAATTCTACAGGCTTTTTAGATGCTTACATTAATTTTTATAAATTCCTCTATGTGTCCAAGTTCTTTAACTATTTAAATTTTGAAATTAATAATTATTACTAAAAAAATTATTATTTTGGATTATTATAGGAAAACAGTCATGGCCAGAGTTGGTGGGAAAGAATGTAGATGTCGCCGCAAGGATTGTCACCAGAGCTCCTACGGTTGGTTAAACTCCATCATATGACCATTAATATTTGGTCATAAGAACTGCAATTTGATAATAAAATGGTAATCCTACCAATTACTTGATCTAGTTTCAAGCTAGTAGGATTCTTCTAAATAATAAGCTCCTAATAAAGTTATAAATAATGTTATTTTTCTTTAAAAACGAAAAAGTTATCTTGCACGCAAATATATATAAATTGTGTGGATGTGCGCGCGCATAGCACTCGAACTAATTCAGTACATTCGTCAAATAATTTACATTTTTTTGAAAAAGATTAATTTTCTCACACAGGATATGAATTTAAAAATATAACGGCCTTTAATTTTTTGTCTAACAAAAAGGATGATGAATTAAAACATATTGATGTAAGAAGCATAAAAGTAATAATGTATAAAGTATAAGAGTATTGGCATTCATGATTTAAAATTTTGGATTACATGTGAGGACATATATCCTCTATATCATCTCACAATCCAATTTTTTGAATCTTTATCCATCACCTCTACACCCTTGTATCATTAACTTGGATATCGTCAAATATATTTTTACCCATTGAGCCGACAAGTATATATATTTAATTTAGTTTTCTTATTTAAATATGAAAATGCTGGCAAAAAAAATAAAAATAACAAAAAATGATGCAAGATGGAAATGCGAGCGAAATGAGTACACGAATGACCATGCAAGCTTATCAACCTCGGGTTGGATGGAACGTGCATTCTAACAAGATGTGTTGGATCACATAAACAAAATTGGATCACAAAATCTTATGATGCAGTTGCTCTAAAACATTATATTCAATATGACAATTCATTTACTCCACTCCCTCCACCCCTCCTTTTTCTCCCTAAATGAGAATTATTATTTTTTCTCAAAACATTGGCATGCTTGTGAATTATGATAATACTAGCTACGAACCCGTGCATGGCCTCGAACTAATTTTTTTTTTAATTATATAATAGTAGGTTGAAAGTATCTATAAATAAGAGTTGAATTTGGACTTATATTTAAATTAAAATATAATACAATTACAATTAAACATAGAATCAATGAAGAAACATTACTAAAAAACGCTTTCTAACGACGAAAAAATTGGTCGTTAAAAGCATGATTTATGATCGTTAAAAGCTCTAATGAGCAAATACATATCCATCGTCCGTCATTATTAGTATTGTTGTTATTATTTTTAATGACGAACTGAAAGTTTTCGTTGTTATTACAAGTTAACTAATCAACGACAAAAAAATATTAATAAGAACCAAATTATTTGTTGTGCATTGTAAAATTAAAAGTTTAAATTTTACAATTATTATCATTAACGACAACATTTGTTTGTTGTGACTTTTTCAAACCAAGATTAACGTCGAAATCGTCGCTGAAAATCACTACTACCGACCAATTGTTTGCGTTGTTAATAATATCATTCAATATAATGATATGATTAATAAAAATAAATCCAAGAATAGTAAGGACAAATTTAAAATATATATAAAAACCATTAATTTGTAAATATTCGCTACAAAGCATATAATTATAACATCAAAAGCATCCTAAAACTTAACAAAATAATTTTAGAAACTAAAAATTGTTAGTGTTCGTGTAAATATTCGGATAATATAAAAAGAGGGCAGGGGGATAGTGTTCCTGCATCTTCAACCAATTAAATGATGAAAGTGATAGTACTCACACGGAGGATCCCGTTGCTTGAAACATCTACAAAATAAAAGATAAAGGTGTAAGAATTTTAAGTTCTATAAAATCCCAAACAAAAAGCATATATGAACGCAAATGTACACAAAACAGAGAAAATATAAATATATACACGTGTCTCAAACCCCACAAAATACCTGAAAAAAATCACTCAAGATGGAAGAATATTTAATTGTTGAAAAAGAAAATCCTTGATTTTGACCATTTCATTTTCAACCGACTCCACACGACTTTGAAGTTTGTCATTTTCTCGCTTCAATTGTAGCAAACGATCGGTAAGGACTTCATTTTTTCTTCTAATACCATCAAGTTCAACTTCAAGTTGAGCTCTAGTAGAATAGGGACCCTTAACGTCTTTTGCCTTTATTCGTCCGCCAAGACTAATTACCCCCACTTCGAGATTTCGATTTAAAAATCTTTTCAACAACTCTGCACATTGAAAAACAAATAAGTTATAATCAGTACAACATAAAACGTTACTTTTTTGTTCTAGTTTCTAAGTCAAATATCAATACAATATAAATTTTAATGCTAACACATCTAGAAAACACATCCAACTCTAGCATGCATAACTTCTTCATCCAACCTTGGATAGATATGTAACACCACATGTAGTTCTAGGAAGGGGAATCAATTTACAGCATTATAACCAAGTTTTTGATCAAGAACAAGCCTAATTTCAGGGGCAAGGATTGCATTCCCCCATCTATCTTAAGGTCTTAGCTTTCCAACAAGACCCGTAGCACATCAATCGAAGTACAATTGTGTAAGATACGTAAGTGTCTTTAAAGCAATGCAGAATGGAGAAAACAGTTGCATATCTTAAGGTCTTAGATTCAACATACTCAATGATAAACAAAACACGCCGAAGAATAACACTAGCAATAATGACAATCAAAACACCCAACGCTTCTCCAAGACATGTATGCCAATTAATCGTAAAAAGACAATCTTTAACATACTCAAAGGTCACACACTAGAGAATAACACAACCAATAATGACAAACAAAACACCCAACATAAGCACCTTTCAATAGCACATGCATACCAAACAAAACAACAAACAGAAAACATTTAGTTTTCCATGAATCTGCATTAATATAGCTATAAGAGACAATCTTGAATATACTCGACGATCACACGTTGGAGAATAACACAACTAATATGACAACCAAAACACCCTACATAAGTAGGTTTATGCACCACATTCATTCCAAGCAATATAACAAATAAAAACCTATAGTTTTGCACTAACATGCATTAGACAATCTTAAATATACTTGACGGCTACACGCCGGAGAATAACACAACAAACAACCAATATGACAACCAAAATACTCCACATATGCAAGCCTAGGTTTATGCAACACATTCATTCCAAGCAATACAATAAATAAAACCCTTTTGTTTTGCACGAGCATCCATTAGACAATCTTGAACATACTCAACGGCCAAATGCCGAAGAATAATATAACTAATATGACAACCAAAACATCTCATATAATCATATAAGCGGGTTTATAGGCCATATTTATTCCAAGCAAAACAACAAATAGAAACCTTTAATTTTGCACAAATATGCATTGATACAACTATAACGAGACAATCTTGAACATACTTAATGGCCACAATCGGAGAATAACACAACCAATAACGACAATTCATGTGTTTTTAAATTGAGCCTTAAAAAACGAATGTACCTCGATTTGTGAAATAAAAGGGTCTTTTTCCATAACATCTTGGATTTCATCATAAAAAAAGGTAACTTAATCATATCGAGTACTTTTTACTTTTCAAAGAAAGTTGAACGACTCTAATAGACTATACTTACATATTTCTAAGCTATCTCTCGGAGTTGCAAAATCCTCAACCTTTTTGTGAGTTTCACGAAACAATTGAAGAAAAGATGACTCATTTCTAGTCTTTACACCCTTTTGCAATACCAAAAAGGCAATTGAATTATATGCAAAGTTGTAAAAAATAATAATAAAGCGGAATGTATATTCACCAAGTCCCAAACAACTTATCAATAAGGTTTACTTCCTATTGTATGAAGCCTATCTTTCTTATAATGTGCTCTATTTGAAGAGTTTCGAGCACTTACTCGTCTAAATGTTGATAGTTTCAACAAAGTAACATGAAAAGTGTTAGTAAAAATGAATGTTAGTTATGAAACAAAAAAAAACATTATATAATAAAAAAGAAAATTGTGTTATTTAAACCTTATGGTCATCCTTCGAATATGTCTCTTTTACAAGCCACTCCCACTCATTTTTATTTAGTCCACTAGGCACATGATCCAAAGCTTGTCGTAAAACTCCTTCCTGGTTTTGTAATATTGTATCTCTTCCAATCGGACCTTCAATTTTTCCATAAATCATACATATGCCTCGGAAGATGTTCGCGATATACTTCTATATCATCATTGGAGAACACATTCTAAAATAAAATAAAAATGGCGTTAGCATTAGATACTTTATTCAAATATATTCAACTTTTTGAAAAATTATTCATACCCACGCCACATGTGTTCTAAGTGTCTATCCTTAATATCTTTCTATTTATGCACTCATAAAGGACACATATTTGTATCCCGAACTATAATTCCCAAGTGCCTCACCCAAACACCATAATTGTTCTCAACAACATGATTATTATAGAACTCTATTAGAAGCTTCTCTCTAGGTTTGAGCTCCACAATCTCTTTGCATTTATTTCTACCTCGTGTTTTTACACTTCTAGTGCTTGACTTTATTTTATTAGGTGCACATTGTATAAACAAACTCAAGTTATATCAAAGGGTTGTTGGATTAAAATAAACTATAATTTGGTAGGTTTGGACGGTTATTTACCATACTATAACATTAACCATCCATGCACTATACTTCAAGGGTATTTATGATACCTAAACCAAACTACTTTTTTGGACAGTTATATATCATATTTTAGTTTAAAATTGTCCAAAAAGAGTGGTTTGGTTTATGTATGATATATACCCCTCAAGTACAGATGCATGGTTAGTCAATGTTATACTATGATATATAATCATCCAAACCTCCCAAAGTACAGATTTATTTTAATCCAATAACCTTATGTCAAAACAACAATAATAACAAAATAATTTCAATATAACATAAAAAGAATAGGCTGACCTCTATTTATTTCTTCCTCCACATGAGGTGAATTTGTCTCATTAAATATCCTCCGACGAAGGTGTCTCAATTGTAGAAGCAACAAGTTTCCTTGATATATAGTTAGAACTACAAGCATATTGTGGAACATGCAAATCTTCATCTTCCGACGATGATATAGCATTGGCTTCGAGGTTGATGCAACATCACTCTCAACATCATCCCCATTACTCTCAAAGCTATCTGCATGTACTAGTGAGGTAGAAGGGAAACCGCGATCATTAGAACCAATACAAGTAAGGACCTGTGTGGAGTTTCCCATTGGATTGAAGGAATCTCTATCACTAGATATAGTTCTAATGAAGAGTTCGTTAAAGAATCATTAGCTGATTTGCCAGGATCAATATAACTCTTGAGATCACCTTTTGAGACATCAACCCTCCCAAGAGAAGATGTATGCTAACTTTTGGAGGCATATATTCTATCCAATTTCTTTCCACGACCTCTAGCAATCATACCAGGTGCTAAATATGTGTGTCGCTCAATCCTTAGCATGGAAGACTTATTCCTAAATCCATTAGAGATCATCTTCTTGTAATATCACAAAAGCATACAAGAACTATCCATTTACCATAACAAACATGTCACTATAAGACTAAATAAACAAGTGCATCATAATGACACTTGCCTCTTAAGTTTTAAATCATTTTTGAGACTTCTACACGTGTAATGCCCCCAAACTCGTAATCACCGATTTAGACAAAATAAGCTGTTACCCGATGATTAGCGCGGTGGAAAATAAGATCGGGAAATCGTTACGCCGCCCTTATCCATGGACAGGGCAAGGCTTACATTGATAAAGTTAAAGTTTGATTAATAGCTAATAAAAGGTGAAATAAAAAGTAAAATTTAAACCGTAAAATTTAAAATATGTAATTAACAACATAATGTTTGACCAACGAGACAACATTTTCTAATCCCTAACACCAATCAAAGGTACCATCTGCGAGCTGTTATGCCCGAATATTCACGACTTTCTACTTCCAAGCATATTTACCTAAAACAAAACAAAAAACATTTTGGAAAGTGAGTCGAAACTCAATACATCCATTATTATGTAGTAAAATATAAGTTATAAGATTTTGAGTTGAGCACGTGCATTTCAATTCATTTTATAAATGAGGGAGAGAGAATAACTTAAAATGATTGCTAATTAATTATTTAAGTGGTTACCCTTGCGATCGTTGGGTTTCCCTTAATGTATACACACCTAGACCGATCGGAAATACCAATTGGTTAGGGTCACATGTACACTTGTGACCAATGATGATAATTGATGATACCAAATAATGGTGGTTGATGGGCGAGTCCACTTTTATATGGCAAATACTATTTGCAAATATTCTTTTGTTGTTGTTAATATCGGCCATATCCGGCCTTTATTTATGAATGAAAACTTGAAAAGAATAATCGATAAACGTACTCGAGAGGCTGAGTTGGATTTATTCTTGATAATTTTGGAATAGGGTCCCTGAACGTGCGTTGATCGATGACCTTGAATAATGTTTTACAAAATAAAATTTCATTAAAAATCATATTTCTTGGTTAAATCTATCAATATTAACTTTAACTTATACCTTTGGTTAATTATTATAATCTATCCATATTATTATTATTAACATGGTTTATGGTTATATAATTAGTTGTACATGCCTTATTTTATTATTTCCCATTTCCTTCCAAATATTAATTATGTATTGAGTAACCTCAACCATGTATGCATATAACTATTTTATTATAAAGTTTGCTTTTTATTATTGAATTTAAACATGCATTATATCACTGTTAATTTATTTACTTAAACATATATTTAAAGTTAACTTATTACTTAAGTATGCTTATGTCAATATTTATTTATTACCTAAAAATGCATTATATAAATTCTTTATAATAAACTAAATTATAACAATATTAACCTTATTACATGTCGTATTGTTTCTTTAAAATTACTCAACTATGTATTCTAACAAGATTATTCCAAATTTTGCCCTAACTTAATTTTATTTTCTTGGCTAGCATAATTTTTATTTTCTGTTAATTTCTTTAGATTTTACCTATAATATTTTTATATGTTTATAAAAGCAAATAACTTAAATATTGAAACTTTAAATCATAAAAACTTAGTTTTATGGTTTTTACCTAGAAAAAGAGTGGAGGAAGATCTCAAGACTTTTAGCGGAGCTTAGTGGTGGTTGATGGCATGGACTGGCGGCGGTAGGGCGGCGCTCGGTGACAGGAGCGCGGCATCGGTCGGTGGTTGAGGTGGTGGCTGGTTGAGGGGTGCTTTTAAGGGTGATATATTAGGGCATGTAAGAAGAGAGAGAGAGTTTGTGTGTGTGTATGTGTATGTTTGGGTGGCTGAGATGGAGGTGGGTGGTGGTAATGGTAGTTGTGGTCGGTGGCTACAGGTGGCGGCAAGGCTCGTCGTTGACTGGCGGCCAGCCTCGTCGTTGTCCGGCGGCCGGTGGTGGCCGCGTGGGTGGTGAAAAATGGAAAAGTGTTTTGATGGTTTGGTGGGTTTTTTGCGGGTTTGAAGGTACTCCATATGGTGGCTATATGGTGGCTGGTGGGTGGCGAAGGGGCAGTGACAGGTGGCTGGTGGGACTGGCCGGTGATGGTGGCAGGTGGTATCGGTGGATGGCTTTGGTGGTGGCTGAGTTTGTTTGCAAAAGTGTGGAAGATGGTGGTGGAGGGTTGGTGATTAGGGCGGTTTTGGAGGGTATTTTCTGGTGGTAGGATGGTCGAAATGGTGGTCGGAAGGTGGCAGATGATGCAGTGACGGTCGGTGGACAGGACGGTCGGGGGTGGGTGGCGACAGCAGGCGGTGGGTGGCAGTGGTGGTGGTCAAAGTGGGAGAGAGGAAGAGGTGAAAGAGGAGAGAGAAAATGGCTAGTGCAGATTTTTGGGTAAATTTTTCTGATTTTTAAAACCTATTTATACTAATTATCATGTTTATTTGCATGGATTTGCTGTCAATTGGATAAATTTTTGCTTGACGCTTGGTAATGATTTATGCTTAATATGGGTGACTTGTCTTGCTTAGAATTATGCTTAGTGGAATTTTGGTGTCAAATTCTTCTTGGCCTATAAATTCATCCTAACTAATTTTACTTTATTATTATTATTATTATTATTATTATTATTATTATTGTTGTTGTTGTTGTTGTTGTTGTTTTTGTTATTATATTATTATTATTATTATTATTGTTATTATTATTCATTTTTGCTAATGATGTGTTTATTTTATATATTTGTTTATTATAACTAAATCATGCTAATTTTGTTTGCAAAATTATTTTTTTTTTCAAGATTGGTATTGCACATTTGTTGGTTATACACAAATTATGCTAGTTTTTATTTGTAAAGATTTGTATATATATAAGATTGATTCTATATGAAAATGTTTATGTTCTAAAATAGGAATTTAAATATGGCTTATATGAATATGATTTTATTAAATAAAAATAAGTATACGAATAATATGTCGTGATTAATAGTTTGTAAATTATATTTTAAATTTTATAAGATATAGGCCATCCATCGTTGTCGTTTATATCCGGATCTCACAAAAAATAAATTTAATACATATACATATAATATGATATGAAAAATTTTGAAATTGAAATGCACATGCTCATAATAAGTTAGTGTATTATGTTAATATATTTTCTTTAGGGTAGGATTATTACAACACGTCCAACACTTGTATCGGTAGTTTTAGTAGATGGTGTCGTGGGAACTTACCTTGTAGAGTAACCATCCGAAGAAAGAAAAGATAAGTTAAAGGAAGTAAAAGAACACAATCTGTGAGGGGAAAAAGTAATTTTCTCGGAGAACGTGATCGAGGAAAGAACATAATCGAGGCCATTGAAAGAACACAATGGAAAAGAACACACTTAGGTCGTTGAAAGAACACAATCAGCCTGCACAGGATTATAGTATAGATCTTTACAACATTAGGAAAACAAATCAAGTCCCAACTCTGCAATCAGTCGTTGAATTCATTCAATATTAATCTAGTAAAAGAACACAACCCATGAGGGGAAAAAGTAATCTGCTCGAAGAACACAATCAAGAAAAGAACACAATGAAGCCATTGAAAGAACAAAACGACAAAAAACACAATCATGTCATTGAAAGAATACGACCAGGTTGTTGAACACAATAAGATGAACATGATTACAATATGGATCTTTACACAATTAGGACAATCAGCTAAACAGGACTATAGTATGGATCTTTACACAATCGGGAAAAGAAAGGGCAAGCCCCAACCTGCAATAAGGTCGTTGAATTCACACAATATTACTCCAATAATGATGTTGTCCTAAACTTCCAAGTCCCAACCTGCAATAAGATATTTTAATATTAAAAAAATGGAGGTAAAGACTAGAATTACAACCAAGTTGAACGAGGGTAAAAAACTTACCGACAAAAGTTGGTTAGAGCACTTACTTGTTGCGGTATGAATAAATGTGTTTAGTCCGCAAAGATCTTTATAGAAACTCTTCCTATAAGGTGGTCTATAAACTCTTTCTATATGTTTTCCTTTGCTATTAGATATATGGCTCATGTACAAAAAGTTTTGTTTGGAACTTCTTGCAAGGTAATGGATTTTTTCAATTTTATCAAAACGAAAAGAAAACTAGTAAAAGAAAATCAATAATACTTCAAAGAGTGAACATAAGAAATGTTTGCATAGCAAACGTCAAGAGAACACCAATAATATAATTATAAATGAAAGTACAATTATATGTCTCCGTTTCGCCTCTTTCTACATCTTTGTTCGGTGTCTTATAGTGTTGTAATTTGATTTGCTTCACTGCGGTAAGTACCACTATGTGGACCATCTAATGACGGCATATTGGAGCAATGTGGTTGTAACTTCAGAACTACATCCCATCCGTTGTTCACATTATCGATTGCATACAAAGTTTGACTTAGTTGACTAGCCAATATAAACGGCTCATTAGTTTTTCAATTACTATTTGTAATTAATACCAATAAAGCCATATTTATCAGTTTTAATCCCTTTAACCTTGTCACACACATAGAACTATTTACAACGAAATAGCACCACTTGTTTTCCCCAAGATACCGTAGTTTAAGCATATTGGTCAAAACCCTACGAGTAATCTACATTTCATCTCCTTGGCCCGTATTTCCTATTACAACCACACCGCTATTTTGAGTTATCAAGATCTTCTCCCGTTCTTGTATATGGAATATATATCCATTTACAGTATAATCACTAAAAGAAGTGACATACTCGCGTCGGACTACGTGCCAATGAAGGCGGATAATCCATTTTTCTTAGTCTTCTCTAACTCGGATAATCATGTTACCTAAGAACATTATTCACAATATATTAATTATGCATGTTTTTATTTGTACATATAAAAGAATTTTATTAATATAATATTGTATACTTACTTCACATTTGAGTCATTACTTTAAAATTTTTACACCATTCCTCCTCATAAATTGTAACATCGGATGGCGGGATGTTAGTGTATCTTCTAAATAAAGCAAAAAATAGTTACGTAAGTCAACAAGTTAATCTAATATTCCAATATTTAACAATAAGGAAAATAATTTGAAAGTAAGGCTCACTCTAGAAAAGGTGGACCTCCTCACATTCCTTTAAAATATAGATATAAGCTTCGTCTAGCTCATGCTTGTTAATATCAGTACAAACTCTTTGCGACCCTAGTCCACGGCCAAGATGACTAAATGTAGATAAGCCTCCATCATGTTGAACTTTATTTTCATAATTTTGATGAAGACGATTAAACTTAGTCTCCATGTTTGGTAGATATCTCGACAAAAGAGTCGTGCACTCATTTGCAATATGGCCCTCTGCATTGATGCCTCTGGTCTACTTCTATTGCGGATGCGGGACTTAAATTCAATTATCTTATTCGATTGAGTACATCCATCTAAATGTGACTGGACCCCTAAATTTAGCTTTACGAACTGGGTGGATTGGCAAATGCATCATAACATCAAAAATGCCGGAGGAAAAACCTTTTTCTAGCTTACATAAAGTAATGGGGATTTGAGTCTTAAGTTGGTCAAATCCATTCATCTTCGATTCTTTACCACCTAATATAAAACAGAATATTGATAACTCAATTAGTGCCTCTCATATGCATGGTGTAAAAAGACCATGCAATGTTAGCGGCAAGAGATGTTTCGGTATAACATGGTAGTCATGGCTCTTGAGACCGAGAGACTTTTGCCTCCTTCATGTTCACACAATAAGATATGTTCGAAAAAATCCATCGGGAACTCTTAATTCTTTTAAGAATTGGCAAAACATGTGTTTTTCACAAAGAGAGAAAGTTTACGAAGTAAGAGACATTTTCAACTTATCCCCATCTTTCAACAAGTGTAAGGAGGGTATTAAGCCCATTTCTCTAATCAAGACGTGTTTTGACAATATTCTTGGTCTTTCCCTTAATGTTCATAATCGTTCCAAGAATATTCTCACATATATTTTTCTCAATATGAATCACGTTAAATTGTGGCGTAATAAAAGGTCTTTCTAATATGGGAGATGAAAGAATATACTTTTCTTATTCCAATTATCCCCTCTCTTCTCATGAGATAATTTGGGTTTTATATGTAAAGCCTTAGTCAATACGAGATTCTCAAGATCTTTCACTTGATCAAGAATTTCACCGATTGAACTAGGCTCTAGAGCTACACCAAATTCAATAGTTCCATCAAATAAATCTTTCTATTTTCAAAATTTATGGTTGATAGGTAAATAGCGTTGATGACTCATATAACATTGTTTACCACAATGAGACAACCTTGTGGAACGAGTGTCCTTCATGCAATATGGACATGCTAATTTCCCCTTCGTACTCCATCCAAACAACATTCTATATGCTGGAAAATCATTGATTGTCTATAATAAAGTTGAATGGAGTTGAAAATAACACTTAGCGGACACATTATATGTCTATATACCGAGTTCCCATAACTCCTTCAACTCCTCAATTAAAGGTTGCAAATATATATCAATTGCATTCCCCGGACTACTAGAACTAAGAATAAGCATTGAAAGAATCTTATTAGATTGTCTCATGCATAACTCAAGAGGCACGTTATATGGAATGAGAATAACAGGCCAAATAATATTTGAAGTTTTAGAATTTGTAAAGGGTTGAAAACCATCACTTGCGAGGCATAATCCGACATTACGAGGCTCGAAGCAAACCCTTGATGCAATTCGTTAAATGATTTCCATGCAAGAGAATCAGTAGGATGCCTCATTATGTAATATTTCTTTCTTTTATCATGATGCCATCTCATCAAGGAAGCGGTCTTAGACGACGTATATAACCTTTGTAACTTTGGCTTCAATGGAAAGTAGCGCAATGTCTTTTGAGGTATTCTTTTACCATTTGAGCCATGTTTGTCCTCCTCATTAAGTTTATCAATTTTCCACCTAGATGCACCACACATCTTATAATTGTTTAACATCTCATCTTCTTTCCAATATAACATACAATCATTCACACATGCATCAATTTTCTCATAAAAAGCTCAAGATCTTTAATCATCTTTTTTGCCTCATAGTAGGAGTCCGATAAATTTGATCCATGAGGCAAGTAACTCATCTTTCAAGAATTGTAATAAGATGGTAAATGAATCATTACTCCATCACCTAAGAGTCTTAATGTGAAGGAGTTCTACTAAGGAAGACATTTTTTAGGACATACAACCATCATAAACATGATCAATTGAATCCTTCAAGAGCATATAAAATATCTTAGCCTCGTTATTTGGCTCATCTTCTCTATTGTCATAACCAACAAAATCTTCAGTATTGAAGTCAAGATAAAAATCCCCCAAAATTTCATGCATTTCATCATATTCATCTATATATTCATCATTAGTTTCAGTGTTAGGCTCACTCGAATGCCTCGTCACGATGATACCAAAATGTATACCTTTTAACCATTCTATAAGCCAAGAAATGCCCTTGAACTAGCTCACGATTTAGATACTTTATGTTTAGGCATTTCACACATGGACAGCGAATGGATTATGTCCTTAATTTAGTAAAGGCATAATCCAAGAAGCTTTTAACTCATTTTTCATAATCTTTACTAACCGGCTTTCAGGATAAAAAGGAATGAGGCAGTTAATAAACGATAATAGCTATAATGAAATAGTTATTTTATTTTATGAAATTTGGGGCGGTGGGGTGGGGTGGGGTGGAGGTGATAAAAATGGTTTTTACTGAGAAAATTGACTAACCAGCAAATCTAGCATAATACTGATAGAATAGAGATTGCTGAATGTTGCGTCCATTCTCTTATGGACTTGCACTTTTCAACCTTTATGTCTATCAGGTTCTTATTATCTTCCATTATCTACTAAATTCCATGTTTTCTACATCTGTTTCATTTCAGTATTAACTGCACAATGTTTTCTCATCTAATAAATAAAGGTGGTCTGCTCCAAGCAAAGAGCACTTGCAAAGAAGGGTTAAGGAGATGCTTCTTTAACCATTAGATGATTACTCTCAGTTGACTTGAAACTTTTTCAGGCTTTCTTTCCTAGTAGTAAATGATATCTATCCTTTTATCTATTCAACCTATGCATCTTAGCTAACTCATTGTTAATAGTTTTTGAAGGTCAAATATTTGGTGCATCAACATGAGGTGTGATAGAAATGTGCTGAAGTAGTGAAGTCCTTATGCGGTCTTTGGGAAAACTTGTTCATGTTGTTCTCTCATCAGTTTAGGGGTCATGACATTGATATATTGGCGGGTATCCTCTTTTAGTGATAAGTTTCTGTTTTGTTTCCATGAGTCAGTTGGATTTTCAGAGTGTCGCTTATCCTAAAGCAAAAACTATTAAAATTTGTTCTCGGAATGCTTTAAGGATTCCGATCGAACAAAGTACAGACTCCAATTTCCACATTGGTGGATTCCACAATTAATTATATAATTAAATTCTTTATTATATCATGGGATGTGCCAATTTCTTATATAAAGTATTCTATACGTAAATGAAATCCTCTACAATATTTGCTTTTTTTTTTTCTCCATTTAGATTTAGACAACATCGAATGATGTTTCTTTTCTCATTACCATGTCGATGCAGTAATTTAGTTATAGAAATTATTGTACTTTTTCCCCTACTTCTTATCATACGATAGTTCCATACGTATTTTTTCCTTCCATCCTTATGAAACATGCCTAGTTCAAGAATCAAGAAAATAGGACTACATCATTTTCCCTATAAAACTAAGAAAATAGGATTGCATCATTTTCCCTATAAAATTAGGCTGAATCAAGAGAATTTTCCATTTAAGTAGGTAAATTGATTAGATTGGTATTCCTAACTCACTATTGGATACAACTTGTTACTATCAAGGTATACTTCTAATACAGACTGTTGCATATGCTATAATGCAGGTACAAAAGTCTAATTGAGAGAGCTCTCAAAGCTAGGTTTGTATACGGAGGCTCTCATATTTCTAAAACATTAGTCATTTAATCTGAAACATGAACTACTCTTTCTGTGTCTCTCTCGATTAGAACAGAAATTCAACAATTATAAGCAATTTTGAACCTCTAATTCATCCAACAAAATTTAAAATCGTGGCCACACAATCGCACAACATATAAAAGTATAAAAGATTGCAAATCAAAGCGGAAATCAACCGCAAAAGTAGAGAATAATTTGCAGAACATAAACCCTCATACCTAGATTGAGCGAGTTAGGGGTTTTCTGATCAAGAAATGGAAGAAACTCATATGAGCAAAGAGAAAGAAGGGGTCAGCAATTTGGGGCTAGAACAGCCGGCCGCATGCAGTGCCAAGGAGTACACACAGTGGTAGGCAGTCGCGACCAAGTGTTGGCAGTAGCAAGGTTGGACCCATAATCAAAATTCTATCAAAATTCAATCAAGCAAACCTAGAATTTGATCTCATCCTCAACACAAACAAAAAATCCATTAAGAAATTGAACATAAACAAGAAAAAATGCATAAAAAGTACATTTTCAAACTTCAGTTTGAGCGAGGTAGTGCGGGGTTTGGTAGTGGCAAGATTGTCGGCGGCCGGCGATTGAGTGTCGGAGAGAGAGAGAGAGAGAGAGAGTGAATGAGAAGGGCGGAGGGCGAGGGTAGCCGGTGGCTGTGCGATTTGAGACTGAGCGTGAAAGTAATGCGAGAGGGGTGGGTTTTTCTAGGAATGAAGTCGGCCGTCGGCGATTGAGTGCCGAAGAGAGAGAAAGATCGTATGAGTAGTGCGAGTCGACAGCTAGTGATTGAGGGTGGAGGGCGATGACAGTCGGTGGCCGGCAATTTGAGACCGAGTGTGAGAGTAGTGCAAGATGGTAAGAGCGAGAAAGGCCGGAGCGATCTGAGACTGGGAACGAAGAACATAAAATGTTCTATTAGGCTTTTTTTTTTATATATATATTTTTTCTACTTCATGAGGTTTTTAATTGCACATAAAATGTTCAATTACTTCATCACTTTTCCCTCCAAGTAATTTTAACTTAGGAGGGTTAATTTAATTTTCCCTTAATAATTTTACCTTAGAGGGAAATTCTAATTTAATTTTCTCTTAAATTTACCTTAGAGAAGGAAATACTAATAATTAAATTTTTGAGTCTTAATAGTATTAACGACCAACATATTAAAAGTAATAATAACCTTTTTTTTATTCGTTATGTAATTATAATTATTTGATAAAATTAAACAGTGAAAAATTAATTTCGTTATTATTAGTAACTTTTAACGATCAATTGTATGATTTATCATTAAAGTGTCATTGTTAAAAGTCTAATTTCTAATAGTGAAAATATATAAATAAAACATTTATAAATAAATTCGACCAAAAAACTTGAACTATTTTGTATAACAGTGGATGACTCTGGCATTTGATTTGGAGTCATCAAAATTAAATAATTAAGTTGTAAAGTAACTTTGGCAATGACTATAATAACCATTATATTTTTTGGAGTTAATAATCAATTTTTCTATGTATTTGATGAGTTAGATATTTGATTGCAACAAAAAAAAATTAAACTAAAATGAGTTGAAATTGTACAATTTAATTGAAAGTGTTTTTACATTTAAAGATACCATTGAAAAGAAATATGTATAGAAGTTATATATATAATCATTTATAAAAAAAAAAGTCAAAATAGTACCATCGGTTTACTAAAGTGGAGGGGATATGTCATTGAAGACTTCTTTGTAAACAATATTTTTGTAACATTATCTTGTATATTACTCTTTTTGAAAATCAAGAACCTTAACCCCAATAGCGACGTTACACGCAAGATTCTAAGATAAAATTGACCATGGCAAAATACTCGATTTTGGAAGATACTCTACAACATAGTTTAGTGTTTGACCTTAACTTTTGTTAATTGTCATTGCAAAAGCCAATTAAATCGAGGAATTGTCTTCGCTTTAATGCAAATGGTGCATCGCTACTAATAGTGTGAGATTAATACGAATAATCACCTTTTGTACAATATTTCTATCAGTAGCGATCCATGCTTGAAGAACCTTATGCCCAATTTGTTCAATGATTAAGCGTGTCCCATTACATAACCCCAATGATAAATTGAAATTTCTTAGAAGTATTATAAGAGCAACAACTTTCAATTGAAGTTCTTGATTAGGAAAACCATAAAAAGTGAGCCCATGTAGTATCTCGAGGGGTTGATATCATCTATATCAAGGTGGTTATTACTTTCGTAAAATGTATTAGAACTCAAATAAGTGTGTGACTTACTAGTGACCATAGATAAAATTTGTAAGTTTAACTAATCGACATCATTATTTGTACGAGCAAGTATGCAACACTCTTACATGTAAGATCCATCATTGTACATACTAGATAAATCGAGGTAAATTTCGATATTAACTTGCTCAAACCCCGACTATCATTATGTATGAGGAATTCGATGGAATCTCTATCCAATTTAAGCGAGGAATGATTAGTAAGGAGTGAGAGACTGAGTATAGTGAAAGATGAGAGGAGTGAGAGATAGAGACATCAGGGTTTCTGACTTCTTTAAATATCCAACAAAATTTATGTAACAAATTTGATTCGGTTCGCGGTTAACGTAAATTTTCATTCACCAACCGAAATCTATCCATGAATCGAAAAAATGTTAGTTTGGTTAAGCGAAGCAATTTTTGACATAAAATTTACATTTTTGACATAAAATTTACTTAATTAATTGTATTTTTGATTCGATTTTTCGATTTTGATTTTTCTCGCTCACTCCGGACTTGTGGTTGTACACCTTTCGGCGGAAAGCGTAACTTGACCATGGTCGGGATAAATCTCGGTATATGCCAACTGTGGTTTCAATTAACCCATGTTGATGACCAGCAAAGGCCGACTTGATCACAAATTAAATTAACAGTTATTATCCGTACACGTGTAGGGTCAGATTTTCTCTCAACCGCCTCGAGTTCTCTTTTCTCAGATCATATTATATCATATTAGGGTTTCTCTTTGCCATCGCTTCAACATCTCTCATCGATCGTTAACGAACCACCACAACTTTTTCTCTCTCCTCTTCCTCCATCTTCCATCAGTCGGTTCCTTCGATTCTTTCCTTTCTTTCTCTATCTTCACAAGCGGATTTTCCAATGGAGATGGAACGAGTCACCGAGTTTCCGCATACTCACCTGGATCGGCGACCCAGGAAGCGGCCGCGGTTGGGATGGGATGTTGCTCCGTTGATCCCCCAGGTAATCGATCTATTTCATCAAAAGATTGTTGCTTAATTTGATTTCTTGTTTTTCTTTGTTTTTTGTTTCCCTCTTCTTGCTAGATCTGGTGCGATTTCATTAGATTTGTATTTGTTAGCTCAGGTATGACCTCATCTGATGTTTCTATGGGATTCTAGTGCTGCGAATTAGTTTTCTCAGAATTGATTTGAGATACCGATATATTAGATCTCTTGTTGTTTGGTTAGTTAAGGGAATCATGATCGATTCATTGCCTTTCTTTGATTTCTTCTCTTTTCGAACTCTGTAATTTGTTTTTTTTGGGGAGGGGGTTGGAGAATTGTTTGATTGATGCTGATCTATAACCTTTTCTTTGAGAATATAGTCAGATTTTTCTCTCTTTACCATGGCTTGAACTCTTTTTTGCAGTTTAAGATCTAGTGAACCAAGGTATTGGTGCTTTTCATTTGATTTGACTTTTTATTTGGGTTTTGAAATTTGATTTTTTATTGGTTCAATTCTGTGAACATGTTAGCAATTTTTTGTTCTGTTGATATTTTTCTAATGATACTAAGGTCTTGAACATCTTATGGTGTATAACGACGTTGTTTTGCGTTGACGCGGGAATATTTGCCATAAAATAATTGAAGAAGAGATAAAGGTATCTGTTTTTGTGTTAACGTGAGCGAAATATGGATGAATGGTTGTGTGTAGGCTCAGATAAGTATTTTTGTGGACAAGAGGTTGGGAAAGTTACAAGCTTTGCACCTTCGGCTGCACCTCCTTCAGAACATACTGCTGCTAATTCCCTGTTTGTCAAGGGAGTGGCAAGAAATGGTTCTCCCCATGGAGGGAAGATGACAAAGAAGGCCATTACATGTTTGAGCTTGGAGAAGATTTAACTTCTCGCTGTAATTACACTCTTGCCATTATCGAGCAATTTTTTTAAATCATGATTTGACCTGATTTGTTCTATTAGCGCATTTGTTTTTTTGTTTTGGTAAAGCATGAGCAGAGCAATTTTTTTAAAGCATGATCAGATTTAACTTCCTTGCTGGATTAGATGCAACCTAATAAATGCCAGGGTGGTAATTTTATAGGGTTAAGGTTATCAGGTGTGGGACTGTGGGTTCTTGATTTTGCTATGTTTCTTTTTCTGTGTGTTTCAGTTTCTGATTGTGTTCTTTTTCTTTGCTTTGATAATTGCAGATAAGATCCACAGCAAAATGGGTGAAGGTATGAATATTATGAGAGACTTACTACTGTTAAACCTGGTATCATCGAGGGAGTTTCAATAATTGGGCCATGCTTGTGCAGGTACTTTTGGTCAAGTACTAGAATGCTGGGATCGTGACAGGAAGGAAATGGTAGCCATAAAAATTGTTCGTGGAGTTAGAAAGTATCGTGAGGCAGCAATGATTGAAATTGATATGCTGCAACAGCTTGGTAAACATGACAAAGGAGGCAATCGGTGAGTTTCTCTATATATGTTACCCTCGTAACTTTGCTTGGTGCCAAACTTGGCATTACCATGTAGGCTTTTAAATTTTTACTGCAATGGTTAAATGATTTTGTTCCTTGCAGTTGTGTGCAAATACGGAACTGGTTTGACTATCGTAACCATATATGTATTGTAAGTATATAGTTGGTTTGCAATATAGATTCCCCAGATTAAGCATGAGCTTTGGGGTTAAGAATCATGCGTGAATTCAAATGGTCTTAACAGGTCTTTGAGAAGCTTGGACCAAGCTTATACGATTTCCTACGGAAAAACAATTACCGTTCTTTTCCCATTGATCTTGTCCGTGAGATTGGAAGACAACTCTTGGAATGTATAGCATGTGTGTAGTAAAACATATCTTTCCCTTACATAATTGCTCTTTGTTACTTTACCTTCATAGTTTTCTAGGCTAGTTGTCTTTGGTTTTAATTGACCGTTCCAGGACCAGATATTGTTTTTTAATCTGGAGAACGGTTTAATGGGAAAGTAATCACTCTTTATGTTTTGGTTCTTTTTTAGTCTATCATTCATGACATTGAACTTTGTGGAAACTCTGCAGTTATGCATGACCTCAATCTCATTCACACTGATTTGAAGCCTGAGAATGTGCTTTTAGTCACATCAGACTATGTTAAGGTCCCTGACTACAAGGTCTGTTTTTACGTTGAGATCTTGCTTCTTGTATTCAATACATACAAGTTTACTGCTACTTTTTACTTCATCCTTTACACGCAACTGATAAGATGTTGTCCCTTGTTCTCCTTCTGTGTTGAGTCATCCTTTTGACCTTTTCTCAACTTGAATTGCAGAGTTATCCCAGATCACCTAAGGATAGTTCATATTACAAGAGAGTTCCAAAGTCGAGTGCTATTAAAGTCATTGATTTTGGTAGTACCACTTATGAACGTCCAGACCAGAACTATATCGTCTCAACACGCCATTACAGGGCACCTGAGGTTATCCTAGGCCTTGGTTGGAGCTACCCTTGTGATGTATGGAGCATTGGTTGTATCTTGGTGGAGCTATGCTCTGTAAGTAGTTTTCTCAACCCTGGTGGCTATAGTTAACACATATATTGAAGTACTTGAGTTTTAACTATGTACTCTTCATGCTCTCTTTTCTGAAGGGGAAGCCTTGTTCCAAACACATGAAAACCTGGAGCACCTTGCTATGATGGAGAGAGTGCTTGGTCCATTGCCTCAGCATATGTTGAAGAGAGTAGAGTAAGTATTATCACCCACTTTTGCATAGTGAGACGATAAATTTGAAATTGTATTGTATGGATTTAGTGTTATGCTATCTGATTATCCCCTGGTATACTCTTTTGCTTTTTGAACAGTCGACATGCAGAGAAATATGTAAGGAGAGGTCGATTGGACTGGCCAGAAGGTGCAGCCTCAAGGGAGAGCATTAGAGCAGTTACCAAGTTGCCTCGTCTTCAGGTGTGTGGATGCATAATCGCCTTTCATACTTTATGTCAGAGTTTTGTGCTAAGAAATTGCTTTTCATTTCAGAACCTTGTAATGGAGCATGTGGATCATTCAGGGGGCGACCTTATTCATCTCTTGCAGGGTCTCCTTAGATATGATCCTTTAGAGAGACTCACAGCTCGCGAAGCTCTACGACATCCTTTCTTCAATCGTGATCATCTGAGAAGATAATTGTTGCAGTAGGGTGGCTTAGTGTATGTGCAACAGGTGATGGAAAATTAAGGCGCCAGGTTTGAACGTGACCAAACCGGTAGCGAGAATTGAAGCTCGTTTCTAACTTTATGGGCAATTCTGGATTCCACTGGGAGTGTATATGACCCTGAACTGAGCTCAGCTCCAACCTGCATGCACATTGGGCCTATAGTAGCATATGGAGTGTAAATAGTTTCTGCTAAAGTACGGAGTTTATACCCTTGTAACTGATTACTTCTGCTACCATTCTGAATTTCTGATTAAGCTGAAGAAATCCATAATTTGGATGCTTGGTCAGTCCTATGTGAAGGAAAGAGCAAGCGCACTGCATTAATTCTGATGATGTATAACAATAACAACTAATTCAGTGTTTATAAGAGAATGGTGTGATTTCGGCCAACTGTGAATTAGGAGATTAATTGATGTTTAGGTTATTAATTTCCGGTTTTGAATGAGGGTTATGTTTGACTTTTGACAGAAGTTATGCGAGCGATTGTTGATTCATCCATATGACACATTTTTTCTACTCTTATATTGCAATATAGAATTGACTTTGAGTATCTGTGTAAATTGTTCATTTAATTTAATGAAAGGCAGAAGTGGGTAATTTAAAGTGAAATAACAAATAGAAGGTAGAATATCATTGACCTAGTAGCCAAATTTAAGAGAATACAGGGATGAATTCCCTAAGAGAATTGGTGATTTTATTGTTTTGTAAAGTAGAGCTTGAAGTCATTCAAATTAATCGGTGATTTTATTGTTTTGTAAGCACTTGCAAAGTTGCAATAGTAAACTTGTTGCTTGAAAGATACAAGTATGATCAAAATAAATGACCTAATTGTCAACTTGTGCATTCCAAAAGTGGCAAACACTCTACCAGTCAAAGACTCCACGTTTGTTGCAAACCTCCATGCTTGCTTTGTCAATAGGCCCTGTTGAAAAACCAAAACTTTAAAAACTCCATTCCATGCCTTCTTTAGGATTTACACATGATCTTCCATTTCCACCAAAAATTCCTACCATGTTTCTCAATTCAATACCAATTGCCCTTGGGAACCCAAAGCATTACGTGTTGTACTAAATCGAGAACTTTATGTCATGCCTTCAAATGATAGGAGATGCTTCTTCAACCCCTTAAGCTTCTTCTAGACTTTGTCAAACGGATTCGAACACTTCTTTCTTAGACATTCCGATGTACTATGCAGGTGAGAGCAAGCAATTAACATTGGTTGTCCACAACAGCCTTATATCCCAGTCTTTGTTAGAGCATATTCTCCTCACATTTCTGCTAAAAGAGACCTCTCGGACTCGTATATGTTGTCCATTTTGTATGAAGCGTGTCAGTAGTTTTTCTCTCAGTCACTCTCACAAACAACAAACAATCATCAACGAATAGAGTGTGGCGCTTTTCTGCAAATGGAAAGACCACCAACTGCCTACTCAGTTCCTTGATTTTCCTTCCAGTGCACTTCTAAAACCCGGAAAGAAAATACCAAAAAGTGAAAAAAAGGTTCCACCGAGATTTGAACTCGGGCTATTGGATTCAGAGTCCAATGTCCTAACCACTAGACCATGGAACCACTTGTTGTTCTCATACCTTATTAAAAGTTGTATTAATAATATAAATTTGTTGCGACAAATTTCCTGCAATATACTGATCATTGCTTCTTGTTCCACCTGACATTTTCTATGCTCATTAAGCTGCAAGATTCACTTCACACACATACAGCAAACGAAAGATCAGTAATCGTTGTCTGATGTGAAGTTTGAACCAATGAAATTTCTGTATGTACTGAAATTTCATGGTTACACTAAGCAAATTGAACAATTGTCAATAGAAATTTACAATGTTATAATTTTGAAATAATATTATTATCGTAACAATCACTCTCCACGTTCAGTAAGAAAGATTCAAAGCTTCCCTAATCAAAACATTGTGCCATCACGTTTAAGCATATGCCGAGATGGCACACATGAATTTTTAATGCTGAAAACTTATGAAATTACACGTATTGTTGCTTTAGACATCAAAGCCAGAACGAGGCTTTTACACATATTCATTCAGTACACAAAAAAAAAAAAAAAAAAAAAAACTTACGAAGGTAAAAACACCATTTTTTTGGGCTGTGATGGGTATACATAGTTCATCTTTAAGATGCCTGCCGGCCCTTCTTCTTCTCCCTGTAGAAGAACCCGGCTAGGGAGATGACAGAGAAGGCAGAGAACGCAGCTGACGCGATGTCTAGGGAGACATGCCTTCCTGAGATGGCTGTGATGCTAATCCGGTCATCTGTGGTCTGTCCATAGGCCACTTCATTTTCGTTAGCATCGAACACATAGGCTCGAACGAAGTAGTGAGCGGTGGGCACGTCCTTCTCCACCTTGTAAGTGACAGTGTTGTTTGTTAGGCTGAAGGGCTTTGAAGCGACCTTGTGCTGGCAAGTCTTGTCCTTGTTTAGGTGGTCTTCTGTTTTCCTCCATGGCCTGTCCTTTTGGCTCTCCGCGCGATAGCACAGCTTCACCTTCACTGTTTTGTAGCTTGATGTGTCAACGTTCTTTTTGCTCTTGTCAAGCTCCCATGATACTGTTAGTTCGTCTTCCCCTGCTTTCAGATTCACTGTCCACCGCGAAAATTATAGATCCCAACTTAATTGTCAGTCGATTGATCAAATGTTATTTGTTACAAACAACAATAACACCTACATGGATCCCCCTTAGCAGACTATTTAAAAAGGCTGTTTCCCTTGAAAGTAAGATTTAAGAATATGGACTTGAAAAAATCTTTGTGAACTGCTTTCATATAAAGAATTTCTCATTTAAGTGATCATGGCACAAATAGATATGATTTCACGGAAATATTTACATGAAATATTTTAAGAATTATATGATGATGTAGCTATGGATGTTTTATGAGTTGACAATGCATATTCAAAAGCAATATGGATGATGATACATGTTTTGTAGCAAGACCCGTCTTAAATGTCTTGCTTTTAAGTTAAGAGAAGACACTTAAAAGTTGTCTTGTAACAAGATGCATATCATTGCTTTTTCTTTTTCTCCCGGCAATTCAATGGGTAAAATTCAAGATAGAAGCCAACATAGACAATATTAAGAAACAATTAACGGGCAACTTCACGATTTTTACCTTGTCCTGATGGAGAAGTGGTGACAGTGAGAGTCTTGGGAAGTTTGGAGAACAAGATTTCTCCATAACAAGTTGCCAGCAACCCAACAAAAATTGAAGCCAGTACTAGTCCTCGAATCGCCATTGCTCGATTTCTCCTTCTTAGGCTTCTAACTCCTCCACGAGAAACAAAAAGAAGAGAGAGATAAAAGAGAGAAAAAAGAGAGAGAATGCGTATAAACTTTCAACTGCTGTGATACCAGAGGATTCTTATGATTCCTTTGAAGGTTCTATGCAGCCATTTATACTGTGTACTTGGGTATACCCCACAATGATGTAACAAAGAAAAATAGTAATTTGATACGAAGGAGCAAGTCAAAGCCAAGTTGTAAGCTGTAACACTTGATCAAGCAAAAGAAGAAGATATGAATTTTGGTTTATTTATGACGAGAGGTGGCCACAGAAAATGGTGAAAGGGTGAGATTATTCATTAGTTTATGTTCCAAGTAGCTGGAATTTGGGATTATTTTATTTGTCTGACTTTTTTTGATAATTAAGTAATTACTGGATCAATTGGACATACAAGTGGAATTTTTGTGAATCTGAAGGGGAGATTCTAAGTAATTTTTTAATTTATATTGATGGATTTGTTTAATGCAGCTTCAGAAAGGGATATTCTGGTTTTTCTGGAGTTTGTTTTTGAGCCAACTTGGAGGCTTGTTGATGCAAATGGGGACAGATTTGAAGTTAAGCTACCTTGATTATAGTTAAATTAATTATGTGATTAAGAGAAGAGAAAAAGCCAATTACCTGTGGGAAAACGCTGCTTGGAAACGTTGCATGGTTTAGCCTTTTCATCGTTGAAGGTGAGAGAAGCAAGGTTGGCATTTGCCCAAGACAACTTTTCCTTTTTTAACCTTTTTCTTTTCTTCTTCTTTTGGAGTCTTTAATACGTATCAATCACTACCAAATTCTATTTTAAAAAAGAATTATTTTGGTTGCCGGCCAAATATTTTTTTTTGTTAAAAATGTAAGAACTTCATTAACACTTCCAGACAAAAAACTTGCCCTGATCATAGGGTTTTACATTGTATCACTCAGCATACCTTGCCAATTGGCTCTCTTAGCATTCAAGGTAGCCAAAATATCAAACCTATATTGTACTTCTGCTTTGAGACTATGACAAATCTTTTCTTCCTCCCTTTGCCTGAATCTTCTCCGGTTCCTCTCCTGCCATACATGATATTGCATTGCAGCATAAATAGCAAAAACCAACTATTTTTTTCATTTTGTTTCATTGCTCTTCAATCAAGTGCTCATGCAGCTCCATTAAACTACTGTCAATTTAGGGATTGACAGTCACCTAAATATATCCATTCTGATGTCTTGCACAAAAGAACATTGAAAGAAAGATATGTTCATGTGATTCGAGCTCACTTTCACACAGAGAATATCTACTTTGTCACTCTCTCTGCTGTTGACAATCTACCTTGCACCATTATCCACGATATATGTGAATGTTTAGGTATATTCTGCTTATTCCACACCATTTTGTCCAATTAGCTTTCTGTTTGTCCCCTAGCATCCTTGCATATTCATTCCTTGGTACTTATCAGCAGGTTCCATACTCTGCACATAGTCTCTAACTTTACAGAACCTCTTGAAATTCCCACCATGCTTGGGGCTTGAGGTATTGCTCATTCACCCATTTCACCCAAATATTATCTTTTTTATTGCCAAATATATGTGAATGGTTAGTGTATTGATAGATAGGTAAATAGAAAAATTACTTAATAAATGAACAAAGCCATTATTTTTAAATTTAATTAGTCAATCAACAATAATGAATTAATGATTTGCAACTCCACTTATCACAAAATATTGCCAAAGTCTTCCTAACTTTTGGATCAACTTAAAGGGGATGTCGATATGAAAAATTAGTCAACCTACTTGATTCTGGACATTAAATTCCTTTATTTAAGATCCTTCAGAAACGAATAATTTTGTATGATAATAAATCAATTATAAAATTAAGCAAACTATTGAAGCTGCGTCTTACGTATATACATAAATATTAAAAATGTAAAGGGGGTTAGAAAATGCAATATTAAAATGGAATTTCTCTGTTCTTACTAGTTAACATGAGCGAACGTAATCTAGCTTTATGCTTGGATAATTTGCTCGTGGTAGGCATGACTTTTGGGTCTCTGTTAATTTGCTTTGGTATCTCTTCCTTATATGTGAAAGCCAATGAGTTGTTGGATCCTTTTGCCACTGTATTTCACTTTTTTTACACTGAGTAATTTTTTTAAACGTGCGTATCCTTGTGTTAATTAATAAGAGCTTAAATGTCATTGTTCAGCTTGTTAACCTACTGTTATCGGTTAACTTTAAATTTTTTTTTTTATGTTTGATTTACCAAAGCGTTTAAAAGGTCAAAAAGTAAAATCTTTTTGCATTTGGGTTCCTCTCTTTGATAAAAACCATAATACTCTTCTTCCTACCTTCAAACTGTCAACTCCCACCTTCGAAAGACGAAGATTTTGTGAAGGATTAGGGTTCCAAAACTGGACATAGACTATCGAGTGAAGATCGGTGATAAAGAGATGCAATTTGGGCGGAAGAAAACTGAAATTGAGGTAAGTTTTAGGGTTTTATGTTGAAAATCATGAAAAATTTCGAAAACCATCTAAAATTGCCTTGTTTGAAAAGGGATTATGTTTGGTTTTAGTTTCGATAAAATTTGAAGAGGAACACATAACTTTGGGAATAGAACCTTTTGTTCTGTTTATTATATGATGGTCTTGTGAGTGTCATCACATGCCTATTTATACATAGGGAGGAATACTCCTACTCAAACTATTGATCTCAATTTGAGTTTGTCTCGAAACTAGATCTCCTAATAATAATAATCAAATACTACTTGCTAAGTTTGTCTCAAACTAGATGTCCTAATAATAATCAAATGGCACTTGCTAACATATTTTCTAATAACGAGTCAAATACATGTTAGCACTCCCCTCAAGTTGGAGCATGTGCATTAACAATGCCCAACTTGGATCTTAGAAACTTGAACTCGCTCCCTTCATAGGGCTTTAATGAAGATGTTAGCTGGCTGTTACGAAGTGTGAATCTTGACCAATTGGAGTATCTTAGCTTTGACCTTCTCACATATGAAATGACAGTTAATTTCAATATGTTTTATTCCGTCATGAAACACTCGGATTGTTGGCGATGTGTAGGGCTGCTCGATCTGTCGCAAAATAGCCTCATAGGAGTACTCGTGAAAGATTCCTAAGGCGGCTAGAAAAGTCTTCAACCATATTAATTCACTAGTAGCGGCGACCATTGAACGATATTCGACTTCGATCAATGATCGAGACACGGTAGCTTGTTTCTTCGTTTTCCAGGATATGGGTGAATCTCCAAGTAACATAAAATACCCGAGTCAAAGATCTTTGTGAGAGAGGACATGCTCCCCAATCTGAATCGCGAGAATCCTATGAGTTGGAGGTTGCATTCCTTTTAGAGAACAATACCTTGTCCGGCGATCCCTTTCGGATAGTGTATCACACGACATACGGCTTCCATATGCTCGGTTTTGGGTGTATGCATGAATTGGGATAATATGTGAACTGCATAGGTAAGATCGAGCCTAGTGATAGTGAAGTAGATTAGATGTCCCACTATGCGACGATAACTTGAAAGGTCCTCTAACAACTTTCCCCTTGTAAGGGCAAGTTTGTGATTTTGCTCGGTACGGAATTCCGTAGGTTTTGCTCCTAAAAGTCCACACTCATCTACTATCTCTAAGACGTACTTCCTTTGACTTAGAAATAGGCCTGAGATCCTCTTGCAACTTCAATTCCAAGAAAATACTTCAAAGGACCAAGATCCTTTATATTGAAGCATCTATTTAGGTAGTCTTTGAAATTTTGACATGCCTGCTGATTATTGCTGGTAAGGACTATATCATCAACATAAACTAGGAGTGCCATGCGGACATCTCCTCGTCTATAGGTAAACAAGGAGTAATCTGCATACGACTTGGTGAATCCGTATTCACAAAGTTTGGAGCATAGTTTGGCAACCCATTGGCGAGGCGCCTAACGTAGTCCATATAATGATTTTTTCGGTTTACAAACCTTGTTTGGATTGAATACGGTGTACTTGGGAGGCAATTTCATGTATACCTCTTCATTCAAGTCTCCGTGAAGAAATGCATTATTAACATCCATTTGATGTAGATCCCATCCTTTTGCGATGGCAACGACGAGAAAGCAACGTACACTAGTCATCTTGGCCACAGTGCAAAAGTCTCCTTGTAATCAATTCCTTCCACTTGGTGATCTCCCCACACCACTAGGCGTTCCTTGTAGCGTTGGATGCTACCGTCCGAGTTGTACTTCACTCGATAAACCCACTTGCTCGCTAATGAGTTTCTTTCCGCGGGAAGATCAACTATGTCCCAAGTTTCGTTTTTGTCCAAGGCGGCGATTTCATCATTCATTGCCTTCCTCCAACACGCGTCTTTTATCGCCTCTTGATAAAGATGAGGTTTGTGAATTTTCATAATGGCTGCCAAGAACTTTTGATGTAAAGGAGAAAAGTTAGTATTTGTGACATACTTATGTAAAGGATAACACACACCTGAAAATTCCTTTTGGCGTGGGGTTGTAGCAAAGATGGGGTTCTTCAACATAGCATTATAGCAAATATAGTCATTCGGTTGAGTAGGCGGCCTTTTCGTTCGATGCAACCATTCTAGATTCTGAGTTTTAGGCACTTGCTGTTGGGCTGCTACTTCGATCACTTCTTCCGGCCCGAGTGCATGTTCCGAGCTAGGCGTGGCTGTTGGTTCGGTCGAATTCGTCTAGCGCCCACCTCCTGCGGCCCGGTTGGACTCTGTTCAGTCCTTTGTCTGCTGTGGCCGAGTTAGCCCCTGTCCGAGTGCCTTGCTGCCATGGCCTAGCTCCTCCTAGCGCCCCATTACTACTCTCCCTTGGCCCTTCATCCTCTAAAATAGGTGGGCTCTCATAGAATTTTGAGGTTTGTGGGTTGGCCCAAGAGGAAAGGTTAGAGTTTCTTTTCTCTTTGTCTAAATTTTTGTTGGCAAAAGGGAAAACTTCTTCGAAAACACAACATCCCTACTATCAACAAAATTGTGGGTTTCCAAATCGTATAGTCTCCAAGCCTTTTTTCCATAGGGGTAGCCCACAAAAATACACTTCCAACTTCTAGTAGAAAATCTGTCATGTCCTAGAGTTTTGGCAAAACTCAAACATCCAAAAATCCTAATATGATCATAAGAAGGTGTCTTGTTAAAGATCAACTCATATGGGGTTTTTCCATTTAGGAGCCTATTTGGTGTTCTATTTATCAAATATGATGTCATCAATATACACTCTCCCTAAAAACTCAAAGGTAAACTTGCTTGGAACCTCAAGGCTCGGGCCACATTTAAAAGATGCCTATGCTTCCGTTCTACTCTCCCATTTTGTTGGGGTGTTCTTGTGCAACTAGTCCGGTGTATTATTCCTGGTCGGCATAAAAACTTTTCATGGGCCCAAATTTGAATTCAAGCCCATTGTTGCTTCTTACAACCTTGACAAGTGTATTAAACTGGGTTATCACCATGGACACAAAACCCTTGAGAAATTTTTCGGTTTCACTTTTTTCCTTCATCAAGTAAATCCATACCCCTCTACTGAAATCGTCAACTATCGAAAGGAAATAATGGGCACCGCATGAGGATAGTTCTTTATAGGGACCCCAAATATCACAATGAATGATGTCAAACAAGTTTTCAGCTTTATTTTCACTTAAAGAAAATTTATTTCTTGTTTTCTTTACACGAAGACAAATCTCACACACATCACCCAGTTCTTGTTTACCAAAACAATCTAAAGATTTAGAAAACAAACTCATGACTTCGCATGAAGGATGACCCATTCGCTTATGTCACAATTGGCTGGTGTTGACTGCATTTGCTTGAAACTTCTTCCTTTCCTTTTCTTCGTAATAATAAACCCCGTCTCGTTCTTCACCTGTACCAATCGGAATCTTCATAGTGTGATTATGTATAAAACAAGAATTTTTGTCAAATGTCACTCGTACAATTCAAGTCCTTACACATGCGGGCTACTGAGATAAGATTGCAATTTAAAGAGAGAACAAGCGAAGTGTTATGTAAAGTCGGTTCTTTTGTCAAATCCATTGTCCCTCTTCTTGTGACTATGGTTGTTTCCCTGTTAGGGAGATCGATTGTAACAGGACAAATTGGCTCCAAATTCCTCATCAAATTCGTTTTTCTTGTCATGTGGGTCGATGCCCTACTATCAATCAGCCAAGGTGATTTGCCTGTGAGGCTTTCTCCGAGTCTTGGGTGCTTCAATCAGAGATAGAAGTTTTTGGATCTGCTATGATACCATGATAAAATTTAAGGAGGAACACATAACTTTGGGAATAGAACTTTACGTTACGTTTATTATATGATGGTCTTGTGAGTGTCACTACATGCCTATTTATACATAGGGAGGAATACTCCTATTCAAACTATTGATCTCAATTTGAGTTTGTCTCAAACTAGGTCTCCTAATCATAATCAAATACTACTTGCTAAGTTTGTCTCAAACTAGATCTCCTAATAATAATCAAATGGTACTTGCTAACATATTTTCTAATAACAATCAAATACATGTTAACAGTTTCGAAGAAGAATTTTTGAGAAAAAGAAGCATTTTAATTTAAGTCATATAGTTGTAGATTTGAAAATTTAGGGGTAAATAAAGTCTCTATTTTTAGAAATTAGTAATTTGAGACTTGACTTTGATTTGGGAAGTAAGAATTTGAAGTTGAATTATAATTGTATTATAAATCAAAATGGTGGCTTGAAATGGGAATTGAATTTGAATTTTGTAAGTGCATTTCAATTACAGGATGTCTCTTAAGAGTACATTGCACGTTTATATATATATCCCTGTTTCGAGAAGTGGTGACCAAGGTTTATATATATCCCTCGTTTCGGGCAACTGTTACCTCTTCAATGGCAACATCAAAACAAATTAAAGTCTTTCGAGTATCGCTCCCGAGGAGAGGGGGAGGAAGAAAGAAAGATCGCATTAACTAACCGAAAACTAGACAACACACTCGAAATCATTTTCACCCAAGAGAGAGAAAGAGAGTACCTGCTGGACACAGGTAGAGGGGAAGTAGATTTCCATGGCGAGAATCCCCACATCATTCATTAAAGAGGACATTTTCGTTGTTAATTTCAAGAATTTTGTTTCTCAATTTCTAGGTCGGTCACAAATAAAAACGAAAAAGGCTTTGTTGAACACTTTCCTCGTTCGCAACGATGTTTTCGAGAGAGAGAGAGAAAGAGAGAGAGACAGAGAGAGTGAGAAGATTGGAGGGAGGTTTTGCCAGGTAGCGGAGATGTTTTGAAAAGAAAAGTGTTATGAGTTTTGATCAAAGAGAGAAACCCAAAACCCGGAAAGTTTTTATTTTTGGCTTTTCAAACGCTTTGGTAAATCAAAAATAAAAATAAAAATTAGAGTTCACCGGTATCGACGGGTTAACGAGTGAACAAGTGACATTTAAGCACTTATTAATTAATACGGGGATACGCGTGTTTAAAAAAATTGCTCGGTGGCAAATTGTAGAAAAAAGTGAAATACAGGAGCAAAGGGATCCGAGAACTCGAAAGCCAACTGAACTTCTCCTGAAATAAGGGTTTAGTGGTTGACCAAGGTTCGTGGGAGTTTAGTTGAATTTAGTGACATCCAAGAAAGAATAGGTGTTTTGCTAACTAGGCCAGACTTATTAAAAAATAAAATAAAATAAAAAGCAAATTTGACAGGCTTTTTAGTAGTTTTGACTAGTCATGGAATTAAGCATAAGTAAAAGTTCAATTAAATTAGATTTTGAATATGATTTATCTTTTTAAGAGTCAAAATTAAACTTTACATTTCTTTCTTGGTCAATTTTGTTAAAATTCATTTCGTTAAAGGAAAAGTATAATAGCACTAACAAAATATACATCACAAGTATACCAACACATTTTAATTAATTAATTTTATTTTTTACAGTTTTGCTAAATCTTTCCTTAAAGAAAGAATCTTCCATAAAAAAAAATAATAATTTAGTCCCTTGGAAATGGATATTATTAACAAAGAAGGAATGTAATTTCAAAATCTAATTTAATTGAATTTTAAGCCTTCAAATAACACATTATGATTGTTTACAATTTTTTTATGCCAAAATAAATTATAAAGATCCTTTCAAAGGAGTAGTTGGGAACTCGTAAAATGAGTCAAGAAGTAAAGAATGAAGGCAAGAGGCCTAATGTCCAGGCCCGAAATTCAGTCCGATCACGGCTGGAGCTCATGAAATCAAGAAAAGATTCAAATGACATGACGATCGATCATACGTTTGTGTTATCTTTCCCGTAAGTTAACATTTATACCGTAGTGAAAAACACAACCAGTGTGAGAAGCTCAAGAATTTCCCTCTCAAACAGTTATCGGCGTCATATGACATGACAATTTGGTCCTTGCTACAAGATTTTGGGGACCCTCTCAAACGGGTAATTAAAAAGATAGGCATGTAGATCTGTTCATATGGTTGTGTTATCTTTCCCGCATGCTAACATATCTACCCATAGTGAAAGACACGACCAGTATGAGAAGCTCAAGAATTTCCCTATCAAATGGCTACCGAGTGTCATATGACACTACAATTTGGCCCCTGCTACGAGATTTTGGGAACCTAGGATAAAACAAAGCAAAACGACTAGTCTGTGTCATTTAATAGTGTTAAAAACGACATTTCACTAAGGTTAACCGGCGTCGTGTATGTGACCGTCGTTGTATGTAAGCATCTTTTACTATGGTTCAAAACCGAAATAAAAGAATCCGTCGTCGTAGGTCACCTATAACGATGGTTCTTTCAAAAGCACCGTCGTCATAGGTGACTTATAACGACAGGTTCAGTAAGAGAACCATCATCATAGGTCTAAATTTTTTTTTAAAAAATAGACCAGTTTTAGATATGAGCATTTGGGATCTAAAACTAAAAGCTGAAATAGAGAGGAAAAAAATGAATGAACAAAAACAAGTCGGATCTAAATACGGATGAAATTGTTAACGAATTCATTACAATTAAAAATTACAAATCTAACAACGAACCATAAGGATCCAAAAGACATTCAACTCTTCAATTACACATCTAACAACAAAGATCCAAGAGACTTCATCGAAAGAGAAAGGGAAAAGGAAGCAAACTTTTTACCGGCTTCGCCGTTGGTTTTGGTGGCTACGGAATCGGGAACCTTCTCCTCCTCCTCTTCGTAATAAAGGAGCTCTTCATCGTAAGCGTTATTTTCTCTGGTTTCTCCCATTATCTAAACAAAGAACACATCAACAATTAAGAAAAAAATTTAGGGTTTTAAGAACTAAATCGAAAACGAATACAAGATATGAAACTATGATTCGATAGCATTAGAAATTCAAGAAACAATAGAACACTTACCAGCTACTCGAAGTTCAAATTAGAGGCTAAGGTTAGGGCTCGGCGAGAAGGCATCCTACTCCTCTTCCCGAGTGACGGCGGCGGATCTTGAGCATGGACGGCGATGCATAAACCATGGAGGGCGAAGCTGGTAAATCCTAGGGTTTGGAGTTTTCGAACTATGGCGGATCCGATGAGGTATCGGTGGCCTATGAAGAAGATCTTGGCTGATTTTTCGGTGAGGAAATTGTCGGTGCCGATAGAGTCAGCCATTACCGGTGAGGAAGGAGAAAGGATAGAGGGGGTGGGGGCTGGGGAGAGCCAGCCATTGCAGCGAATGCTGGGGAAGATGAAGAGTGAGGAAGGAGAGAAAGAGTGTCGAGGGGGAGGGTTTCCGATCCGAGAAATGAAGGGGATGAGAGAGAGAGGGAGGGGATTAATTCAAATATGAGGACTCTTTAGACTACGATTCAATTAAAGAACCGTGGTCAAAAGTACCTCCGATATGACGGGTTCAATTCATTCATATGCGTGCCCTAAACTTTTAACTATGGTTCCATTAAAGAACCGTAGTAAAAGGTCCCTCTTTTATTATATATGACTATGGTTCTTTCACGTAACCGTAGTCAAAAGTTAACAGCTTTACCTATGACTCCCGGTTCATTGAAAGAACCATAGTCATAAGTGTTAAACAACGTTGCTTATTTACAAAAATGTCACCGGTCCATTTTCATGACGATTTGTCCTTTTAACCGTCGTTAAAGATCTGTCATTAAAAATGGTTCCTGTAGTAATGACCGGTAGTTTTTACAAGAGGAAATTTTAGAAAACTTATTCAACACTTCTAGCCATGTTGTTTGGCACAACCTGTTGCTGGAACATTACGGAAACTATTTAATAGGGTTTTTTTCTTTAAGCACAAATTAATTACGCGAGGTTTTAGAGTTTTTTAAAGATAGCTTCTTGAGGCTACTACTTTGATGTTCATGACCTTTATTGAAGATTTCTTTGAAGATCATTAGCACTTTTAATTCCAATTTGATTTTCATCCCTTACTCTTTAATTATTTATCTTCAAGTTTTATTCTTTATAGTACAATCATGTTTTCTTTTAGTTCCATTGTTATTTCAACCATTAATATACGGAACGTCTTATATGCTCTCGGGAATATCTACTCCTCACCATATCTCAACAGATGGTTGGTCGAACGGAAAAATAAGGGGGATTTTGTAGGCCTAATCTCTCTTTCTCTCTTGTGAGAGTATATGCTCCTAGGAGCATTTAAAAATTTGCAATTAATATGAGTAGCTATTTTCCCTTTTTAGGTCGGATTGAACTTGGATTATACCTATGTTAATTATGAATTAATTCAATCAACTTGTTTATACATGAATTAATGCGTCTTAGGTCGGGATTATCGAGTGAGACTCATGTCTTTTAGATTTATAAAGAAAACTGTACCGAGTAGTTAATATTTCATTAGGAGTACCAACAAAGTGTTAGTTAAGGTGGTAGTGGCCTTACCTCAGTAAGAAGGAGAGCACAAGTTTAATTATTCCCTGAAAGCGTACTTGTTAGAAGGGTTTTTACCTTAAACGCGCGTAATCCAAAAGAAATTACACCCTTGTTCAAATAAAAAAAACATGCCATTGAGAGTAAATAATCCATATATCTATGTATTTTCTCAAAGACTATTAATTAATTAGATACTACCAATATATCATAAATTATTGCATTAAAATTTTTTATGAGAGGCTTTGTTTATTTATAGAAGGTTATGAACGAGTAATTACATAAGTTTGTAGCATAAGAAAGAGGTATACTTTGACGCTTGCAATTCTGAAAATATAAGAATATAGAGGAATAACCAGAAGCTAAATCACTTTCATGACATTCTACTCCTGCAAGTAGTTTATCCGCTCTTATGACTTGATAATAAAATTTAGTCTTCGATCCTTGAAGTGAGCCCTCCTCCCCTCCGCTCTCAACCTTTTCTTTAGAAAATTTTACCTTCTTCTTTTCTTATACATTGTCATTGATTTTTTTTCTCTTTAAAAATAATTGATCTTTCTCCATTTATAAGAGTCTCTCTATACTATTTTCGAATGAGTGATATTATCTCTCACTTTTGAAGCGATTTTATTAGTTTGTTTTCAAAGTATTATGGTGGTTTGTATGTGGTTGAATTGTTGATTGATTATCGGATCGATCCGCAACGAGCATCAACTTTTCAAATTCGGAGTATTATAATAAATAAATCTATTCGACGTAGAGGCTATACATGATTTTTGGATCTTCTTGTTAGAGGTTGTATGATGAAATAACTAGAGTTGGGAAAATCGACACGACACGATTATCGACCCGAACCCGACACGAAGTTAAGCGAGTCCGGGTACAAATTTTCAACACGTTTATGTAAATGGGTTGACAAGAACAAACCGTTTAAATAAATGTGTTAGGTTAAGGTTGAGAATCTTGACACGAAAAATACCTATTTAACACGATTAATTAATTAGGTTAAATAGGTCGACCTTTTACCGTTTACCGTTTATTTGTTTAGTATTGGTTTTTCAGGGCAACTAAAATTTTAATTTTAAAAATTAGGGAGAATTGAAATTTTGGGTCGAGTTTTCAATGTGACAATTTCAAATTGGTTGTAATTTGAATTTAGACTTATTTAGTTGGTTTGTAATATGCTAATGTCTGTACGTTTTTTTTTTTAACTACAATGCTTAATGCTTGAACAGGAAACAAGTTTGGAAATGTGTTTTTTTTTAATGATATTTTTTTCATTGAATTATGTTAAATTTATATTTTCATCAACTTAGTTAAATAGGTCGAGTTCGAGTCAACCCGTTTAGTTGATAAACGGGTTAGGTTAGTAATTTTGGACCCGATTATTAAATAGGTCAGGTACGGGTTTGACTATTTTCAACCCGTTTAAGTTCGACACGAACACGAACACGACCCGACCTGACCTGTTGCCCATCTCTAGAAATAACGATCAAATGGAAGAGAAGCGTTTAGAACAATTTGAATTAGTTCTTTCAATAGAAAGATTTATTTTGTTATTTTATAAATTTATTTGAGTTTAATTTTTATAATAGTTGCCGGATGACTTTTATTTAATGAAATTCATCCATTATTCTTAAAAGAAAAAGTAATCTTCAATTAAGAAAAAATAAAAATAAAAATGCAACCGTACACGTTAAATCTTTTTTGTTTTTAACTCTTATGATTATCTTATACATGGACTTATGTTAATAGAACAATATAAATATTTACTAGATATCTTATTGTTCCTTTTTTTGATATAAAAGGACATATAAAAGTCTTGACGTAAAACCTAAATATCTATTTATAATAATTTTTAGGCCTCTTTTGTACGATTCAATGACAAATTGGCATTATATATTCCTGACCCTTTTTGTTATGTTTCCCCATTTTCTGAATTGCTGTTTTTTTACTAATCAATATTATTAATCAAATACTAATGTTTTGTTTAAAACATGATTATAAGCCGATTAAGCAGAACGGTTCGTACAATCGAGAATAAGTAAACTCCTTTTCATTAAACAAAAAAAGAGAAAAAAAGGGTTTGAGAAAGTCAAACGCAAAAGACAAACATTTGCATAACTAGAGCAAAAAGTCAGAGAGTTTAGGTGAATGAAGACAAATAATAGTATGCGTTATTATCATAGCTACGTCAAAGTGATTAGTGATTTTATTTGATAATAATCTATTAATAAGCGGCCGATAATGACGATGAATTGATGATGATGATGTAGTTGGCTGAGGAAGAAGAAGAGAGTGCAAGAATGTCTTCTTGTCAAAACACAAAATTCCATAAACTGATTTTTGTCTCTAGGATTACCATTGGGACGTTGTTTCAATTATTTTTTCTTTTTAAAAAAGTTTGTTGACGGAATTTTAGATTATTAGGTGATTAATTTAAAAGTGTATTTAATTTGCATTTTACGAGTGTGTAAATAATGTATCCTTCAAATTAGTACTAGGGTTAGGAGAAAGTTCCTTATTTGACATTGTTTTCGTTTATGATATATGCAAAATGATGTCATTTTTTAAATTAATAATTATATTATTATATATTAAATTAAAAAAAATGGTATGAACTGAGATTCCAATAGTATTTCACCCTGTTTTTTAATGGTAAGTTGGAGACCAGAGGGAGGGGCGAAATATTATTCTTTTTCAAGGAAAATTTATGATGTTAGCTGATATCCAAAATCTTGCTTTTAACTCAAGAAAATCGTGTTACGGGTCAGGAAACTGCAAACACAGGCATGGGACATCGAGCACGAGCTGCTTCAGGCGAAAAGACGAAGGACCGCCTGGACAGCAGTCAACACGGGCTGGCCGTGTCGGCTGCCCAGTGTCCCGGTTACTTTATTCTGGCCGTTTTTGGTCGGTTTCTTTTGGTTTAATACGTGCTTATGGCTCCTTAATGCTTGTTATTGTAGTGCAAGCGAAGGGGTTAGCTAATTGTCTATTTAAAGGTTGTTTGTTATCTTAGATGAGGAGAGGTGTGGGTGTAAAAATGTAAGGGGTAGGCACACCTAAGTTGGGGTGAGAGGATCACTCGGGCGAGAGCCATTAGGGGCATCTCTACTCAAGTCTAAAGTTAGAACTAGATGGTAAAATCTCATTAAAAGCATGAGTCCTAATTAGGGATTTAATTAGGTGTCAATTGGGGGTGTCCAATTGATGTGAATGCTATAAAGAAGAGAGTTTAGTGAGATTAGGTAATCTCGGATTTTGGGAAGGTCTTAGGGTTGAGATCGTTCTTATTGTCTCCCAAAACAGTGGATTTGTAGTGCTTGTGTCCATTATCTAAGTACTTTCTTTTGATTTGTTCAACTTTTTATTATCTTATGCATCGTACAAAACGCTTCCGCATTCAAGGTTCTCATATTCCTAACATATGCAATTCCCGAGTATTGAACCCGGGTTGCCTACATGGAGCAGGAGTAACTTGCCAGTTGAGTTACACACAAATCCATTAATAGTATTACAACTTATAATTTATGTAAAATAATTTTTTTACATATAATTTGGCACAATTATAAACTCATCCATCATTAGGGTGGATATAATTAGATTATCATCTTATTTTTGTTGACATAATCGACGAATAATAAAATTTTATACTTCATAATTAAATATAACTTTATAACATATTAATTTAGTTTGAAGCAAGTTAAGAGGTGTTTTACTACAAGACATGTATAATCACCCTGTATATATTATCAAGTTAGATTATATTCATAGATATGTTGTATGTTGTAGAACACAAAGGAGAAGTAGTTTTCTATCTTCCAAAATCTATAACAGTTCGTTTAGTTTGATTTTACACTAATGACTAATGAAGCATCGTATTCCTTATTTAACTAGTTAGGATCGATTTAATAAGTACCTAAAATAGTCTATGTATGTAGATATGTGTATCAATAGAAGAAACACAAATCTATATTTAGGAGAGTTTTGCTTCCATTTCTTTTAAACCAATAAGTGGGCACATCTACTAAAACCCCTCTATAGGATGACTTACCACAAGCATATGTAAGTACTATATTTATGTATATCTTAGTTAAGGAATGATGCTTATTGTCCTAAAACCCTATAATTTTGATTGCTTTATGTTTAAACAAGAGAAGGGGGCTTGGACAAAGTAGAGAGAAAGGAAAAGGAGGAAAGATAATAATATGGGCCTAGTTCTAAATACAATATCAAATGGGCCTACTTGAAATGGATAAGAGCATTGGGCTTCTTGGTGCAACTCTAATAATAGTCATCACTTTATGAATAATTATTTTAGTGGAAATATTGATTGATATGAATATGATATGATATAGAATGTGATGTGAATTGTGAATTAAAGACAATCTCTCCATTTTGGTGAGTATTTGGCTTCCTGACTAAAGCCTGGCCGTAGTATCCCCTCCTCCATCTAACCCTAATTAGAATGTCTATGAGATAAGACCCTGTTGAAAAACTTGCACTTACCTTTGCAACAACAACAAAAAATTGTCAATTCGTCTACATGATCAATCAATCTCTCCATTTTGAGTGCGGTAGTTTTTTGGATTGTTATATTGTGAACGTTTCTTATTTACCATTAAGTTTGTGATTATAATAAAAAATGTCAAGGACACATCAAGAATAAATGACGTTCTGAATTTTTAAAGAAATTATATTTACACTAGTTTAAATTACACTAATTAAAATTATAGTAAACTAATTTTAGTTTATTTATTTTTGTATCTTTAAAATATCATATTGGTTTTGTATTTTGTTGCAAGCCATTCATTTACTAAGAAATTGAGAAGCCGTTGGGAGGAAACAGTAACTCCCGCCGTTTCTAAAACTGAAATCCAAAGAAATACTAAACCCTCTTCCTCTTCCTCCTCCTCCCCCTCTCTTCTTCTTGTCTCTCTGCTTGGTGTGAGAATTCAGAAAACAAGATGTTTGAATCTTGTAGACAATTACAATCCTTTTCCTTCTCCATTAAATCTCCTCCAGAAAACCCCAAAACCCAACCCAAAAAAAGGAAAACCCATTTCTTCAAACTCCATCAATTCCTTCTTCATCAACTTTCCCAAGCAAAGCATTTCCCTCTCTTCATAAAACCCTCTCTCTCTCTCTTTCTCATCCCATTGCAAAATCCAACACCCATATCCCGTTAACTGCTTTTCTCTCTGACAATGGCATCCACACAAGAAGCTGTTGATAATTCTCCAATTGAAGCTCCAAAAATGACCTCCAATGAGGAACAACCCAAACCCCGGGTCCCAACTTGCAGATACTCCAAAAGGGTAGTGCTTAAAACCCTGCTGGGGCGCCCTGATGGAGGTTTGGGTTTGGTAGGAGAGAGAATTGTGATTGGAGGGTGGGTTAAGTCCTCCATGGAGGTGAGGAAACAGCCCCAATCCCCTCGTGAATATCAATCTCAACCTCAACCAGAAAGCGGGAAAAGGAATGAGGATGTAACATGTACTGAAATTTTGCAGAGCCGGGTGCCCCTTTTTGGAGTTTCATGAAGATTTTTGGGTTGAAAGACAAGGCTTTTGATTCAACTATGGCGCAGCCGGTTGCTTCTGATGTGATTTTGCATGTGAATGATGGGTCTTGTCCAGCTAATCTCCAGGTAAACTCGTTGTTTCTTACACATTTCCGCAAGTTGATCAATTCCCTGTTTCTGGATTGTTGAGTATTAGATTAGTTCTGGATTTTGAATTTACAACCATGTTTCCCCATTGAGTAGTACTATTTGAATTCATTTTGTAAAAACAACCCATAATTTCATATTATAATCATAACGTAGAACTAATTCATTCTACATATATTGTTTCAGGTATTTATTGACTCATCCGTGGGGCCTTCAGAGAAAATCATGCTTAGCGGAACCTGCGTTTTGGTTGAAGGTATCGTACAGAAGCCATCATCAGCACCCGGAAAGCATACTATTGAACTTAGAGCAGAGAAAGTCTTACATCTTGGAGTTGTGGAAGATTATGAAAAGTATCCCTTATCAAAGAAAAGGCTCCCTCTGCACAGTTTGAGGGATTGGGCTCACTTCCGACCAAGGACAACTACAGTTAAAAAATATTTGTTAAAGATCAATCTTATTTTACATCGTTTATCTCAAACATTTGTCATTCTCATTTCTCCGCTATTGCTTTTGTGCGTTATAGGTTGCTTCCATAATGAGGATCCGTCATGCACTTAATCACGCAAGTCACAGGTTCTTCCAGAACAACGGGTTCCTCTATGTGCAAGTCCCCATAATCACCACCACAGACACTGAGGGTTTCAGTGAGAAATTCCATGTCACGACACTTCTTAATAAGATGATGAGGGAGGAATCATCAACTAAGGCAAGTGGATCTAAGGATTTTGATGGGGTTAGTCTTGAATCCATAAAGGCTTCTCTCATGGAGAAGAGCAACCGTGTGGAAGAGCTAAAAAGAACCAACAGCAACAAGGAAGCACTAGCTACTGCAATTGAGGATCTTAACAAAACAAACGAGCTTGTTTCACAGTTGGAAGGGAAAGAGAAACAGAAAGAGAATGAAGATTCTAGAGCTTTAATCAAGCCCAATAGGCTTAACTTTATGAGCGATTACTTCTCTTGCCAAACTTTTCTGACTGTCTCAGGGCGGCTTCATCTTGAGAGCTATGCATGTGCGCTTGGTAATGTGTATGCTTTTGGCCCCAGATTCAAGGCTGAAACTTTCCAGTCCACAAGACGCATCTCAGAGATGTGGATGGTTGAGGCTGAAATGGCTTTTGCAGAACTAGAGGTATTTATGATAAAACTTTGGCATGTATGCTTTTCTTCTTCAATTGCCTTCTTGATTTTTATCTGCCGAGATGTCTTTTTCTCTTATTCAATTTAACTAACCTTTCAGGAAGCAATGAGCTGTGGTGTTGACCTCCTGAAGCACCTCTGCAAATGGGTTATGGAACACTGTGCTGACGACATGAAATTTGTCCTAAAACGGGTTGACCAAAGCATCGTTGCTCGCCTTCAATCAATTGTCTCAACCAACTTTGAGAAGATCCCTTATTCCAAAGCAATTGATGTTCTGAAACAAGTCAAGGAAAAGAAATTTGACTTGAATGTTGAATTTGGTATTCATCTTAATGAAGAGCTTGAACTGTAAGTACCTGTTCTGGTTATCTTGGATTTCACTTACTAATTTATCATTGCGCCAATCTGACCAAATGCTTTGACTTACCTGAAGCTACTTGGCTAACGAGATCTACAAAAAGCCAGTAATTATATATGACTATCCGAAAGAAGTTAAGCCATTCTATGTTCGACAGAACAATGATGGAAAAACAGTTGCTGCATTTGATGTGATTGTACCTAAGGTAAATTAGAAAGTATGCTTCAGCATGATATATTATCCTAATTTTTACAGTCCTCCTAATACTTGAAACTGAGTGATATGCACAAACAGGTTGGGGCAGTGATTAGAGGAAGTCAAAACGAGGAACGAATCAAAATCCTGACTGGAAGGTAATATTGTCCCCACTACGGCTTCAATAATTTCATCCAAGAATAAGGACAAAAAGAAAAAGGAGACACCCTGAAATCAAATTGTCTAGATCTTCTATAAGAAGCTATATTAATAAGAAGAATAAAGATTGTAATACAAGACAAGCAATACCCTGGATGCATATATACATATGGTTTTATGAAGTTTATCAAGTAAAGAAAAAACTATCAACTATGATCTGAATGCATGATTCTCAATGTAATTAACAGAATCAAGGAACTTGGGTTGTCAAGCGAGCAGTATGAATGGTACTTGGATCTTCGTCGATGTGGGACAGTCAAACATGCCGGATTCAGTCTCAACTTCAACCTTATGGTTCTTTTGGCAACTGGAATTGCAGATGTTCGAGATGTCATCCCATTCCCAAGGAGCTTTGGAAAAGCTAACTACTAACTTATGCAGTTCTATGACCAAAAAGGAAAAAAGGAAAAAAGGAAAAATTACTGTATTAGAATCATAGTAGGAGAAGCTCTGTTGTCTCTGTATAGATGTAATGTTTACATGACAGCTCATAGCATACCTTACTATCATGAATATATGTAAATTGTACACAAAAAGTTGGAGAAAGTGAAAGGAAAGCTTCATATATTGAATGTTGTTAGCAACTAACACACTAACCTAAGCAACAAATGCTATTTTAGAGCTTCTTGTGCAGTCCTTTTGCAAATATATGACAAATCGAGAACAAATCTGACAGAAAACAATGCCTATGAAGGTCAACTTGCCAAGAAGAGAAGCTTTTTGATAGACTCAGAATGTAGTTTCTTTAAAAATTTGGGAACAGTTGGAAAGAAATGAGATGAAAGTAAACGGTGGAATTGGACATGAGAAGACAAGGGAGAATTCCACCGACTGTGGAACATCAACTACTCCTAACGTGGGAGAATTCCACTGTGGACGAGCATGGAAGATCCGGACATAGGCAACTTTACTACCCCTGCAAGCTAGTAATAGAGAGATCGATTCCTAAAATATTGTAAACCATAGTCAATTGTTATCCATCACAACTCGTTTCCAGCACAGTATCTGTTTTAATCCTGCTCGTCAGTCCTCAAGCACTGTAATTGGTTAGTATCTTGTTGTTTGCGAATCGTCTACTATAAAATCATGTGTTAATGAAACTGAGCGAATTGTCTACTATAAAATCATGTGTTAATGAAACTGAAGAATTCCATAAAATTATTGATGAAGAAAAACAATTAGACCATTCAAAGAGAAAGAAAAGAAAAGAAAAGAAAAGAAAACCAATGAGAACAGAAAGACTATAAAGCTCTATTACACGGATGGAGAATCTAATCTTTTCTTCTCACAAACACAATTTAGGGCTTGTTGGTTTCAACGGTTAAAACTAGCGGTTATAGCGTTTATAGCGTTTATGAGTCATTATGAGTCTGCTACGAGCTGTTACGAGTCTGTTATGAGTTGTTATAATTAACGATTATAGTTGTTATGAGTTGTATATCGGTTATAAGCTGTTATAGCGGTTGTAAGTCTGTTATAATGGTAATAATAATATTAATAATTAGCTTTTTAATAATAATGAAAATAATAATAATAATAATAATAATAATAATAATTATTATTATTGTATTATGAAGTATTGAGAGCATTAATGAAAATAACAATTATAATTATAATACATTAATAATAATAATAATAAATAATAATAAATAATAATTATTAATTATTATTAATTATTATTATTATTATTATTATTATTATGAAATTATCGAAAGAGTACTATAACGATGACAATGATGATCATTATCATAACAAGTTACAACGACGATAATGATAATAACAATAATAATTATAGTAATGATATTAGTAATAATAATAATAATTTTTTCTTAATAATAATGTTAATAATAATATAATATTGATATAATTAAATTCGTAATTATTATTATTATTATTACTAATAATAATAATAATTTTTTCTTAATAATAATAATAATAATATAATTATATTATTATTATTATCATCATTATTATTATTAGTATTATTATTATTATTATTATTATTATTATTATTATTATTATTATTATCATTATTATGAAATTGTCGAAAGAGTACTATAACGATGACAATGACGATCATTATAATAACAAGTTATGACGACGATAATGATAATAACAATAATAATTATAGTAATGATATTAGTAATAATAATAATAATTTTTTCTTAATAATAATGATAATAATAATATAATAATAATATAATTAAATTCGTAATTATTATTATTATTATTATTATTATTATTACTAATAATAATAATAATATTTTCTTAATAATAATAATAATATATTATTATTATTATTATTATTATTATTATTATTATTATTATCTTAATAATAATTTTTTTCTTAATAATTATAATAGTAGTAGTAGTAGTAGTAGTAGTAGTAGTAATAATAATAATAATAATAATAATAATAATAATAATAATAATAATAATAATAATAATAATAATAATAATAATTCTCATTATCATTATCATCATAAATAATAATTATCACAATAATAATAATATGAGTTTATCAGCTATAATAGTGGGTAGCTGTTATAGCGGTTATAACTAGCTCTTATGAGCTGTTATGAGCTGCTATGAGCTGTTATAGCGTTTATGAGCGGTTATTAGCGTTTATGTGCGGTTATGAGCGGTTATGAGCAGATTATTAGTAAACTTTTAAAATTTCATTTGAATGTTAAATTTCATTTGAATATTCACAAATGTCCACATATCTTTTAAAATAAACAAAAATTTTGACGTTAAGGGTTCTTGATTTTAATAGAGGAATGAAGATAAAATTGGAGACCTTGATAAAGTCCATAACGGATGGTTGGATTTCTTTGGATATTTGATCGTAACTGCTACAAACTACTTGTAGTCTAGCTTTCATATTTGCACTATCTAGACTTAACTGCTGTGGCGAACACTCCACTGGTGGCCTTAACAGCATCAGCATTGATCCTGTAAAGAAAGGCTTGATTTCGATCACATTTGCTTGGTACCTAAGTAACAGCCCTTTGGAGGTGCTTACCTCACCGTAGATTTTGCTCTTGGCTGTACCTAAGGAAGCAAAAGTTGTACCAAATCTACCTTATACAAATGCTGTTTTGGAGTTCACTCTTGCCAAGCAGAAAGGGTTTTAGAAAGACCCACAATGCAGTTTCTTTAAGAAAGTTTGAGAACGCTTGGAAAGAAATCAGATGAAATAAAACTGTGTAACCAGAGTTGCAGATGAAGACAGTAGAGACGATAAAATCATCTGTAGTATCTAATTAATCCTACTCATTAGTCCTTGAGCACTGTAGTTTAATAATATCTTGCCTTTACAAGTGCTAAGCCATATAAAACTCATGAGAACAGGAGGACATTAAAGTTGTACAATTTGGATAGGAATCTAATCATTTCTTACATTCACAATTTAGTTGGAGGGACCAGAGGATGTGGGAATTGGCAGCTTAGTCAGCAGCCTTTGTTGAAATGAAAGAGAAATGCGGGCCTTCACACTAATGCAAGAGATTGACTGATGGGGAAGGGCCCAACCAGGATTCCGGCTTCCCCATCTCTTTAACTTGTGCCCAAACCCTTCCTTACCCTCATTGGCCGGCTAAGGCCTGGTAAAAGAATTTGAGATTGGGAAGGGTGTGGGTTGATTTGATATTTTGAATAGGGAGTGAGCCTCATAATTGGTCATCACGGTCATTTTTGGTCTGTACTCCACGATGACACTATCTTATACAACAGTGAGTTGATATTTGTACATGTTCAAAGCCGTGTGACTCTGAGGTGGCTTTTGACACCACATTTGATATAGTTTATTTTACATTATTGAAATAATTGTACCAAAATAAACCATATGGAATTTGAAAGTTCAATTTTTCTTGTGTATTCACATAACTATTCACACTTGAACTTAAAAAAAATGAACATGTTGACCTAAGATGACTTTAATTTCAGAGTTGAAAGGAAAACAGGGGATTTTTGATGAAGTCTGGGATAGATGATCAATAAGTACTGATGTTTTCTTTACTCCTCGAATGGTTTGGTTTCTTTGCATGACTGATCAAGCAAGTACTAGAAATCGAGTTTCATTATTCTTAAAAAAAGGGGTAAAACACGAAATCCCATAACATTGTAGACATTGTTCACAACATAGCGCACTTTACAGTGTGCACTAACACATTAACGCAGTTTCCATATTTAAAACAACAATTTCACTCATATTTTCTACTCCTTCTTACTTTCTTGAGTGCTAGATCAAACTACTGATGGACAATTACTTTCTTCAGAACCTCACCGGAAGTCTTCTGAGATCCAGGGAAGAAAAACGGGTAAAGCTCATATCTGATAGAGCAAGAACTATACAACACCCTGCACCCCTTTCTGCCACTGCAGAAGTCCTGAAAATTCTGAATTGCAGTGTTCAAGCACTGAGCACAGGACAGAGATGAGAGGTCCTTAGTGCACTCGGCCATCCCATACAATGTGTCAAACTCTGATATGTCCTTCACCCCTGTGGCGAACCCTCCACTGGTGGGCTTAACAGCATTAGCATTGATCTTATCGAACAACTTCCCCAAATCCTTACTGAAAGACTTGATGTCAGTCACATTTTCCTGGTTCCCAATCAACAGGCTGTTGGAAGTATCCACCGTGCCATAGAACTGCTCTTGGCTGTACCTAAGGAAACAGAAGTCATACCAAATCCGAGCATCGGCCTGGTTAGTGCAGGAGGTTTGGATCTCTTGGGTCGCATCATGGATGCAACCCAAACAGTTCTTTTGATCCACATCTGCCCGGCATTGGGCCAGCCCATAGACAAGGTTCTTTCCTTTGCCATATGAGGACTTAACGAATCTTTCACCTTGCTCGAATTTGGGGATCAAGTCGGCCAACAAGTGGGCTATGTTGGTTGATACTGGACCCCCACCGATTATGCCTGAGCCAGGGGCACAGTAGGATCCTTGAGCATCATAGGCTAAAGAATATGTGACTATGTAGGAGAGCACAGAGGCTGCTACAACATGATGTAATAAACCCATGAGGAGTTTTTTATTTTCTTTGCCCCCTTTTATTGTTTCTAACTGTGGTGAAGTTTGCTCTGACATTGATGAGTTTATAACTTTATATAGTGGATTGGGGGAACTTGGAGCTGACATTGTTTGACTAAATGGAGAATGCCTCCCCTTGATAGTACTTTTCTTCATGGCAATGACATGTGATTTGAGATTATCCACTCAGAAATGGTGCCCACTGAATTTGATTTTAAATGTAAATAATGGAGGTTTGATATTGCACAAGGTTTCCCGCAGGTCTTCCAAAAGCACTGGTCAAATGATCTAGAAGAGGACGAACCAAAAGAAGCAGACCACACTCCTCTTGAGCTGGGTACCACTAAGCAATTTGTACAGAAAACTTCCAGGGGCACAATCGTAAGTCAAGCCAGTGTTTACTTGACCCAATGCCGCGTCTTGAGAGTGGTGGTAAGTGATGATGTGAGACAGGTGTATTTGGGGTATCCCAAACCACAAGCCGGGGGACTGTTGAGTGTGCTGAGAGGAGAGAGATGGATTCTGAGTGTGGGGGACGACTCAAACATTGATTGAGGAATTAAGTGAGAGGCGTAATGTTAATACATCTTTTCTATTATATTGGTTGTATAAGTTTTTGCTTGGCCGTAGTTTTCCCCTCAATATGGAGGGATTTTCCACGTTAGATTTGGGTTACTCCTCATGTTATGTACATATTTGTGTGAGTCATCCAACCCTCAGGGATGCCCTAATTACACTTGAAGATTTAAAAAGATAGGGATACTAAGGGTAGGCTTAAAGCCCAAATCTACAATTTGTCTCAACTCCTTTGTACAATTTATAAGAAAATTATCTCCTAAAATTTAAACACTATGAAAAAAGGGTGAAAGTGTGAAGCGTTTGCCACCATGCCAACAATCGTTTGATGCAGCATCAAACACAAACTAAAGGAAGTGTTTAGTCTATTAAATTGTGAAATCGATTTTATTCCTCGTAATATAGACATCCATTAATTAGCTTGATTAGCAAAAAGTACCAGGTAAGTTCTATTTTGGCACATTGCACCAGTAGATGAGTGGTAACTTCCTTCGCTCATCCTAGTTGATGGATCTTAGTTCTAGTAAGATAAGTGGGCCTACCCCCAATTGGATATCTTTATGCAAGTCCTCTAAAGTAGGCTAGACAAGCCAAGGGAGAACCACATGCAAATACATATACACTGACTACTTAAAGGAATTATGAGAAAAAAAATGATAGGAAGCTCTATTTTTTTTTTAATGTGCTAATAATAGTTCACCTTCGATAAAACAGATGTCTAAAACTCAAAAGAAAAAAAGGAAATCAGAGATGTTTATTAATGTTGAGTCTTTTTGGTGCCTTCCCCCTTGTCTTAGAAGTAATCATCTATTTATTGATCCGTATCCTCTTTTCTTCAAGAATACAACTTAATAACGAGTGTCGGCCTAATGGCAATTACTCCACATTTTCATCTTTTTTATCGGGATTCGAATTTTAATGGAAATACTTTATTCATAAGTTGTGCAAATGAGTTGAAATGAGTTGTAGGTTTGAACTTTAAATCTTAGTTTAGTATCCTTAGACCACATTTACCATCGGAAAATAAAGAAGAATACAACTCAATGACTCAAGTCATATATATGACATCAAATAAAAATGAACGGAAACAAACATAAATAGATAATTTTTGTGTAACTTTAAACATACTCTAAAATCAATTGACTTTATAAAAAGATGTAATCCACTATTACTTACATCATGATCCTTCACTTCTTAAACTTCTGATGTGTTCGCGCATGTTATGATATCTCAAAACTTATTATATTACATAGTGTTATATAATAGAAAACTGGAAGTAAATGTAGTCCACATTGGCCGCAATAAAATTCTGGTGAATACCAACTGGGTAGGGGGTGCTTATAGAATAATAGTAGTATATTATAACATGCAAACTTGCCTAATGAAAATTGTATAAACGTACCACAATTGAATAAGTAATATTGTTTCATTGGATAGTCATGGAAATTAAGTAATCCCATTCATCAACATATGCAGGTAACTTAATTCATCTAATAATTGTAATTAGTACTAATTAAACTATTGAGAGCCGGCTTAGTTACTTTCAAGTGATTAGCTCGTTGATCAACTTGGAATGTCAAATTTTCGGCATAACTTGGAGTGTAACATATAGTTGATTTGTCTTTTATGTTGTTCACGCTTTATAACATTAAGTTAGCTTGAAAATATCAAGCTACATCTTAACTAAAGTGATGCCTACGTTGAAAATTTGTCTTAACATATATATAGGGCTTGTGGAAAGAGCATGTTGAAGAAGTCGAGAGGATAAAGAAAAAGTAAAGTCCTACAGAGTATATAATAATATGCCCCCTATTCATGGGAATCAACCATCGAGCTTGCTTGAGACTTCGATGCATATTACTCGACATGAAGATGTAAAAGTTGTGAATAATGGAAATTTTTCTTCAATTGCTGCTTTATACTTCTGAGGCCTTACTAGAATATGCTATGTACCGGTGTTCATAATAATAGTTTTGCTTGTTCATTGTACGTAAACGTGCTAATTTGTTGCTTTTTTTTTTGATAAATAGTTTGATAAAAAGTCCGAAAAGTAATCATACAACTAAAATTATAATTGTAACTACTTGCAGAAATAAAACTCACAATTGAAAAAACAAAACAAACTTCACAAAACTAAACTAAACTAAAACTTCCTGCCATAGATAACTCAATCTACCTTTGATTTTCACTGGGAAGAAAAGAGGCAACCCTTCGACAAAATGTATACCCAAAAATATGTGTTTCAATCTATAGAAAAATTGAACTAGGGTTCCTAAAATCTCTGTAATAGTATTGATTTCTTCTTCTACCTCCACATTCGCATCCACCAAGCCTGGGTTGATTCCCCCTCTACACGCCTACTCCTCTTCTCTCTTCGTGCACCTCCTCAAACTAATCCCCACATCCAGGTTGAAACCCATACAAAACAACTCCCCTCTTTATTGAATTAGCTTAGCCCTTCACACCCTCTCTCCACCCCAGATCCAATTCGCCGGTTGCTTTTTCCTTCAATAGCTTTCTCAACAACAATCTTCCTTATACCAGTTTCCACAAATGGTGCACCTTCAAGGATCAAGGTTAATATCTCTGAATGAGTTTGTCCTCCCTGGTTTTACAAACCCAAAACTTTATCACTTAAAATTACATTTGATTCTAAGAAAATTAGAAAGAAAAAACAAATGTGGAAAATGAATTTCTTTCCCTTGTTTAAATTGAAGAAAAAGGAGAGAAAAAAAACTTAATGGAAAAACTCATGAAAAATTTTGTCAATTTGGTAAACGATATTTTGCTTCTAAAATTGAGAGGAAAATGAAAAAAAGTTCATATAGAGAGAGAAATGGAGAAAAGAAAGGATTTTCTATTGAGAAAGGTCATTAAGAATTTTCTTTCTCCTCTCATGACAATGAAAGGTCATTAAGAAAGGTCATTAAGAAATGTAGTGGCTTCAATTAATCAAAATTATCGAGTATTTTCTCTCTCCTCTCCATGGGTAATGTGGTAGATGGGTAAGAGGTTAGAAAAATATTATAATTTTTTCCCTCTATTTTTCCTTGAATCAAACACAAGAAAAAAAAATCAATTTCCCCTTACTTTTTTTCCCTCATTACTTTTTTTCCAATTAAATTTTTTTTTCCAATCTATTTTCTTATAATCAAATAGAGCGTAAAAGTTTCTTTCTTCCCCTAATTGACGAATCTGTTGTATCTAACTTCAACCAAGGAGAAGCCTTCCAAGTGTTCGACAAAATGCCTCCAAGAGCGGTTTTAGTATAGAAAGCCAGGTTAATGCCCAATATATGAAGTGTTTATAAGTACATATATGTTTAATGCTTACTAATATATGAAGTGATGCTCATCACTAGAAGTAGATATTATAGTGTTTTTGAAAAAAAATACTTAACATAACAAGGAATTAATTTTTATTGATACATATAACAATAATAATTTGAAGTTGTGAGGCAAGATACGTGTTTTATCAAAACTTATATCATGGTCCCGTATCAACAACAACGAATAGATCAACAACATTAGGCATATAAAAAATAAAGAAAAATTTTCTTTTTGTCTCTTACTATCCCGCGTCTTGGAACCCGAAATCACAACACAATTTATAGTGTTAAACACTCACTGCATATTAGTATATTATGCATGCGTTAAATACTCGCTACATATGAATGACTGTTGTAGAGTTATTTATTTAAATAAAATTTATCACAAGAAGAAGAGTAAATATTTATCAATAAACCAGTTAAATACTTGTCAACACCTTCTTTATATAATATTTCTTGTCTACCTACGTCGTTAGTCTACAGATTATAACATTATTACTCGCCCAGATGGGTTGGCTAGTATGAGGTTTTTATTTATTCATTTTTTACTGTAAAATTTCATGTCTAACAAAAATAAACAGAAAGTAGATTATCTAAACAAGGGCAATCAGAAATAGGTCAACCAGTTTATTATCCTTATTCTATGACAAAAGAGAAGACTTGAGCAATGAGTTGTTCTTGGGTGCGCAACACAGTACAACTAGTGTTGAAGGATTGATTTCTTGAGAAAATCATGCTTACTACTTCCCTGAGACTCCAAAGGGTAGAAAAAGGGATAGAGCTCATATCTAACATAGCAACTACTATACAAGACCCTACACCCCTTCTTATCCTGACAAAACCCTTCAAAATTCTGGATGGCAATAGCCAAGCACTGAGCACAAGACAGTGAATCCAAGTCCCTAGTGCACTGACTCAACCCATACAAGCTGTCGAAATCCGAGAGCTTCTTCTGGTCCTTCCCCAGCCCCAAATTGGAAGGCTTAACTGCCTCCGAATTTATCTTATCAAACAACTTTCCCAGCTCCTTTCTGAACATATCAGGGTCAGAAACATTCTGAACATTGGCAAATAGTGTGCCATATGAGGTGTCCACATTGCCGAAGAATTCCTCCTGGCTGTACCTCAGGAAGCAGTGGTCGTACCAAACCCGGACATCAGCCTTGTCCGGGCAGAGGTCGTGGGCGTGTTGAGCTGCATCCTTGATGCAGCTCGTACAGTCAGCGGGGGGACATCCCCTCTGCATTGGGCTAGCCCATATACCTGGGCCGTGCCTTTGCCAGCCGAGGCCTTAATGAAACGAGCCCCAACCTCGAACTTCTGGACAACCTGGCCTAGCAACTGGTCTATGTTGGATGAGACCGAGCCACCAGGGGTTACCCCGGTTTTTGGGTTGCAGTAATATGCTGAAGGGTCTTCTCCTAAGCAGTTTGTGACTAACAGGAGTGAGATTACTAGAAGTACATGCCGTAATTTAGCCATTTTTTCCCTACCTTCAATTGGATGTTTTTATTTTTGATATGGGTTGAGTTTGGCTTTGGGATTTGGGTTTAAATAATGGTGCGATGTGGGGATAACTAATTGCAGACATTCTTGACTGAAATTAGGAATATGCCTTCCATTACATCAGAAGGGAGAGAGAGAAATTAAAAGGGAGAAGGTTCAATACGAGGGAGAAGAGTTAGCAGTATATTTTAAAAAATACACGTAAATGCAGTCCAGATTGGATGCAATTCTGGCGAATACCCACCAAGGAATGGCGCCTAGGATGAAATGTAAATTAATTATTAGAAAAAGTAAATCTGCCCAATGAAATTTGTATAAACTGCTGTAATTTGACTAAGTCATATAATTGCAATGTCATCAAAACTGGAGTAATCCCAACAAATAACTAAGTAAATTAGCTCCCGCCGCCCATTATGCATGATAAGACTGACTGAGGATGTTTAGTGTCATATTTACTCAATGTTATTGGTCTAATCGTAAATAGTGTGAGTCGAATTAGAAGTGCATCGATTAAATAGGTGTTAGCCAACATCTAAAAATTATAATTAAATATTTGAGTTTAAATTTGGTCCGTATGAATTAACTTAATTTATGTTAATATTAAATTAAATAATTTGATTCATTTATGATCAGATTGAATAAACTAAATCAAAGCCGAATCAAGAATCAATAATGTTGTTGGGGGATCGTGAGTACGAAAAACATGTTTAAAAGCTTGAATCATTAATTAAGCATTCAACTTAACCTGAATCATTGTTAATCCGAGTCGGTTTCAAGTTAAGCTAATTCATAATCGGAATTTGAATATATTGACATATTGATATATTGATGAAGTTGAATAAAACATATTAAGCTTCAACCACTTATTCGTTGAAAATAGATTGCACTTAGGCCTTGGACATATTCAGAAAGTTTAGTTAATTTGGACTAATATATTTTTTACTTTTTCAAACTTTGATTTTTGTTTTTGGTTTATAACGGTGGACTTTAATAATATGGAGCAAAGACCTTTCTCTTTCAAAGAGGCAGTAGTCAAATTTTCCAGAATATGAAACGAAGAAAAAACAGATTGCTGCCGAAGACTTCGCCTGCTAATTAAAGAACAGTACAAACTCATTATTAATCAAATGGCTCGCTAAAGTCTTGAGAGACAAATGTATAATAATATCATCCAACTCATCCCTCATAGAGATTGTTTTGATGTATTCTTTTGAACAGGAAGGAAATGTTGGAAGAAACTGAAAGATGTTGAAAAAATTGAAAAGTATTTGAAGAAATTAGCCATAGATACTAAAAGATATAGAAAGTATGTGGAAATTAAATAAGGGTTTTTACTAGAGGAACAATACTATTCAATTTGGTTAGCAGCTGCTAAATGTCCGGAGCATATTATATAATCTACTCTTATCCTTATTCTTGTATATTAGTGCACATTATACCTGACAGCTTAGGTGGGTAGGTAAAATACGGGTCATGTATATTTTGAGTTCGGGTAAAATACGGGCGATCATATATCGAGTTATACTGGTTTTGGATCAACCCAACGGGTCGCGAGTGCCTTTCTTATTAGTTATTTTTCTTTTTTAATTATAACAATATAACACTCCAAGACCCACACTATGAGTATTACATGTCGGGGTTCCTTGAGAGGAACCCCTAAGGCTACTTAAGATCTCAACTTAGGGTTAGTAGCTCTTTCTCTTAGATTGACTGAAGCGTGTCTCTAGTTTTTCAAAGATTTTTCTAAAAATTTCGGCAGAGTTTCCTCCGTAATATGGCTAATCCCATAGGCTCAAAGCCTTAACCCCGCACGAAATACATTCATAAATCAACGAGCCACACGCTCGGAGCATCCGCAACACAAACTCAACTAACCACACACTTGGAGTATTCACATAGGGCTTTTATATTTATAGTCAAAACTTAAGTTCACATACGACCGATCTTTACAAATATCTTCACAAACAAGAAGATGAACAACATGTAGTAAGTCCGACATCTCCTATCTCGTCCGCTATTTCGAAAGCCAAAGGTAACTTCGCGAGTCTTAACCTCGTACACTGAAATGTTGGTGAGGTCATGAGCTCCACGAGCCTAGTGCATAACCTAAACCCAGCCCCTAGTTTCACTTTGCACATTAATTCATTAACAAACACACGTAAGTTCACAATTCATTCATAACATTCGATTCGGATCATACATGCTTAAGACATGCAAGTTACTAAACTTATCCACTTACCGAGCGGTACATATGACATCAATTACTCATGAATTCAATCGGAACATACTTGTTAGGATCGGAGTTCACAACAATGAGAATTTGGACAAAAGAAAATGAATAAGAATTTTGGGACACAAGATTTTAACGTAGAAAAACCCAAACCCGGAAAAAACATGAAACCGATGCACTAGACTTTGAGTAATTTACAAAGGATTTCCCTCAAGCACTCACTTGCTTCATTTTGTAATATACTACTCACTTACATACAACAATGGAGGATAACACCGATTATATAGCCATAACCAGTCAAACTACATTTACAAGCCTTAAACCAAGCATTTAGTGGCCTTAAACACTCATTAACTCACAAGAAACCGACACAAAACAGCCAAAATCAAAGTACCCGGGAGCTGGGCAGCCGGCACGGCCCGTTCCGGCCAGAACGGGCAGCCCGTGCAGCCAACATAAGCTGTGTTGGCGAACACGGGCAGCCCGTGTTGGCTACTGCCCAAACACACTTTTTCCTTTTCGATCCGAAACGCTCCGTGCTCGATGTACATGGCCCGTGCTCATCGTTCCTTACCCCGTAACGCGATTTTCTTGAGCCAAAAGCACCCATTAGGCTACATAAACCCAACAATCTCCCACTTGGAGACTAATGGCTCACTTCCTTTGTTGCATCCATCTAGCCACCGAAACTCGACCCCTTCATTGAAAGAGACCCACCTAGGCCTTGAACCGCCTCAATGTTTCGGTACCTTTACCTTGGATTAGCTCCTTCATCGGATTTCCGCTATCCAAGCCTTCAAGCCCATTTTCATCACCCGACGTGAACTCCCACTTGGATCGATCTACATCTTGCACACTTTCACCATGTACAAGCTGGCTCACCGGCGTTAGTCAATAAAACATAATGAAGAAATAATGTGTACACTCGGACTTTACCTTCCATAGACAACGCCGCGTTCTTTATTATCCCGGATTCTTGCAAATTTCCTTGTGGAGCACCCGATGACCCGTTTATAGACCCAACGAATACCCTGTCATCCTTATCAACTCCCACTACGAGTAGAACCCACACCAAATCCTTCATCCTAAAGACTCCCACTTGGAATTGTTAACCCCGACATCCAAAGCTAAGTTACTTGCCATCCCGGTATAGTATAAAGAGTCAAATTTTATACCCTTAGCCACTACCAATGCCCCCTTAACAATTTTCCAACCACCATTGCCAAACTTCATTAAGTATCTCGACTCATCCAATTGACTTATCAAAATTAGATTTCTAGCCAACCCGGAATATACCTAACACTCGTGCAATATCCAAAACTCCCCACTTGAGGTTTTGATCCTCACATCCCCTTGCTTATAATGTCGAAGCTATTCCCATTTTTCACAAAAACTTTCCCAAGTTTTCCCGCAACAAAATTGTGAAACAAGCTTCTCCTATACCCAGAATGAAATGACACCACGGAATCCAACACCCAAGACTCAATAGGACTTTTCGCACTAACCATAAGCGCATCACCTACATCTTCCATGGAATTTAACGAACTCCCGTCATCAAACTTTTTTGGACAATTTTTCTTAAAATGTCCCTTATCCCCACAACCCCAACACACAACCTCCCCGGGTTTTGGGACGAGTCCCCTTGCTTTGGATTTTCCCCAGCCACTTTTCCTTTGTTTCTCCTTACCCCTTACATGAAATGCATTCCCCGATGACTCTAGAGTATCTTTCTTGCGAATGCTTTTCCTCAAGATCACATCCCGAACGTCATCAAACTTTAATGCATTTGAACCCCTAGCACTACTAATTGCAAACACTATGGTATCCCATGACTCGGGTAACAAAGACAACAAGATTAAGGCTTTAACTTCATCCTCAAAGTTTATACTTACCGAAGCAAGATTAGAGATGATCATATTAAACTCATTAATATGATCCGCTACACTAGTTGTTATCACCCATTTTTAAATCAAACAATCTACGGATGAGATATACCTTATTTACCGTTGAAGGTTTCTCATAGAGGTTGGACAATGCTTCCAACAGTCCCTTTGTTGTTGTTTGATCCATCACGTTGAATGTCACGTTCCGTGACAACGTCAATTTAACCATCCCAAGCGCTTGCTGATCAAGCAACTTCCATTCCTTTTCTTCCATGTCCACGGGCTTCTCTCCGAGTGGTTGATGTAACTCTTTTTGGTACAACAAGTCTTCCACTTGCATTTTCCGAACGCAAAGTCCTTACCATCGAACCTCTCAATCTTTGCTTTACCGCTCTCCATTTTGTGAACTGTTGTTGTACTATAGAAAGTACGGTTGTCGATCTCGAGGAGCTAGGTCTCTTAAAAGTCTAAGGTCAATGTCCTTTCGAACTAAGCAACGAAACAATTCACTTGGGTGATGATATAAACACTCAAAGAACAAAATAAAATCGGATAAAGAAAACCTTAGGCGGGGATTTACCAAGCTAACATGCCAACAACCTTAATTACATGCTTCTACACTATTCACAACTGCGATGAACTAGGGAATCGATGCAGTTCAGACCACCTAAGCCTTCTCTCGAAGGTCATTAAGCTAACTCAATTGAATTAATCGTTGTTCTCACACAATTAAAACCAAAGAATTACAAAGTTATCGATTCTTCCCTTAATAACAACCTAGATTATTCTCATATCTAAGTTGTAATCATCCAACAAGTTGAAGTAGAACTAAGCCTCTCCTCTCGAAGTCTACTCAATTCCCAAAAATAATAAAGGCAGGATTCTCTCGAACCTCACACCAATTCGCAAGTATCAACAAGTCGGAAATTCATCAAACAATTGCAAATTAGCATGAAAGCATGAATTACGATTAAGCTAACATATTAGTGGCAAATCCCCAACCTAAGTTGGAAATTTAGCCACACATATTCATGACATGTGACAGCAAACCGAGAGAAGAACAGACAAAAGAATGAAAGATAAGAGTAAAGAAAAGAATGACGATACCGTAAACTTGAATTAACTTGCGATTAAATGAAAATAACTCCAAGCTTTGATCCCTTAACAATGGAAAATAAGTGCTTAAACATAGAGAGAAACTAGCCTAGAAACGAAGCCTGAAAAGTCCCCCACGAAAAATGACAGTTACGGAATAAAAGATGCGAAAAACGTAAGCGCCGATCGGCACGACCGATCTTGAACCCGTGCTTGCACCCGTGCAAACTCACGGCGCCTTCGATTAAATCTCAAATTCTTAGCATGGCCTGTGCTGAAACCGTGCTCAACCCGTGCAAGCTCACGGAGCCTTCGATTGATTTTCGAATTCCTAGCATGGCCTCGTGCTGACCTCTTACGCTTCGGCCACGGCTGTGCTAGGTGCCTTTTCCTTCTTTTCTTCGAGCACGGCCGGTGTTACAGACTGTGCTGACTTGGTTTGACCTCTTTCTTCGCTCTCCGACCTTCTATGGCCTCCCGCTCTTTTCCTTAGCACTTTGAAAGATGTATTCTTCATCATAAAAGGCGGGATTACCTCAAAACATATAGATTCGCACACTTTAATCATAAATGAAGAAAGTAAGCAAAATCAAATAAGAATTTAGGTGAGAAGGCCTTTGAAGTGTCGAAATTAGCCAATAAGAGAATGAAAAAGCACGTAAAATTCCGGTTTATCAACCCCCGTGCTTACTCCTTGCTTGTCCCCAAGCAAGGCTACCATGAAGTGCTAAAGAAACGGGGAAGGTAGAAAACCGAAGCCGCCCTCCTCAGGTGAAGGGGCGCACTAGACAACCAAAGCAAGTATATACAAAAGAATCATTGGCAAGATCGAGAATCAAATCGAAACAAAAGTTGCAACTCAAATCAAGATTGCAAGGTCTAGTAGCAACACAACCAATCTATCCCAACCCAAATGCAATCAAGTTCCATACAAATGTTTGGCGAACTAGTTGGGATTGGTAAGACCTCACTTTAGGGTATGTGGAACACTCCCTCATGTGTTTGAAAAAGTAGTGTGGTACACTCAAAACTCTCCCAAAACCTGCACACTACCATAAGCTTGCCAAATATCTCAATTCTCTACCACTATGGACAAACCATACAAGTTTTCCAATCAAGAGGACTTTAAAGAGGGTTGTAATGAGGCTTGGGCTAAGGGAAAGGAGGGAAAAACATTTAGGACTGTGGAGCTTAGTAGCCAAAGCTAGGGAGCACAACACTTTCCACTACAACAACGTCACACCTCCAAACATCTAATCATAATACCACATCACACCAAGCTTCAAGTAGCAAAGGAGCGGAGATTTCTCAACACAAAACGCCATTCATGCTTACAACACTTTATTCCTTTTTTTTTTTTTAACTCTTCTTTTTCTGATTTTCTTCTTTTCTTTTTTCTTTTTTTTTCTTTTTTTTTTTTTTTAAAAAACTTTACAAGTAAATTAAGCAAGGTAAGCATGAATGATTAAAACTAAAATCCATCTCCACTCATAACTCCTTCAATTAACCAATAAACCAATCGCCACCAACAAGGTATCACCCAACAAATTCCCAAGTCAATAGAAATGCTCCACTAGACCAAGGCTTAAGGATGGGAAAGAATGAAAAAGGCCAAAGGTATATTGAGCAAGGTTAGTGCAAGGGAAGGGGAAGGCTTGAAGGGCTTTGAACAAAGGATACATAATACTTAGGTGGCTATTTGGCTCATGTAGTTTATCAAAATGAATGCCTCTATCCTCTTGGTAAACATGCATGTGTCAAATGTGTTTTTGAAGAGAAAGATGGCAAGTTCTAGAGTTGCAAGCATGGGAAAGTAACACTCATGAGGAATGAGACTACAAAAAATGGTAGTCGTTAAGGCACAAAAAGAGTCTCACGAGGTTATCCCTACCACAATCACAACAACTAGTTCATTTGATGTACCAAACATATGAATTTCACAATTATGCACAAGAATTGTTCAAGACTAGATAAATCGCAAACAAGACAATCAATCTCAATCAATTTAGCAAACAAGTCTCTTTCATCATCCCAACCAAGCCAAAGATCCCAAAGTACACACTTCCCATGATGATTCAAGTACACACCCCTCCAAATGTTCATCACGGGAGGGTTTTCACAACTAAAGCAATTTTTTTTATTTTGTTATTTTTAAGGCTACCACTAAAAACGAAAATAAAAGTAGAAGGGAAGAATGATTACCTCAACTGCTTAAAAGATGATCCCGTTTTCCTCTAATTCCCGCTTATGCATGCAAATTTGTGCAATTTCCAAAAAGAAACTAATCTAAAAAGATAAAAGTCTAACTAATGCGAGTGCCTAAATGCAAACCTAAATGAAGATGATGAGCAGTATGTACAACCTCAACGAATATGTGCCCAAGTCACCCACCGAAACATGATAACCATCATCCACAAGCAACCCCCCATGCTTAGGACTTTCATTGTCCTCAATGAAATGCAAAAATTGAAAGGAGCACAAGAGGGAAGGGGAAACTTACAATGGGGTCACTCGGACCCCGGGTTGAGTTCTAGCATTCTTGGATGGAACCATGGCCAAGTAAAATTGGTGAAATCGGACTTTCCAAAGTCTTCAACAACTTCAAAGGCAAGGTTTCTCTCACCTCAAGCTCCAAAAATGCAACAATGGAGGATAAACTTGAGGAGAGAGAAAATCTGAAAATTAGTGGGTGAAGATGGATGAAATGGGGATGGTTAGTGATGAAATCAAGTGGGAGATGATGATTGAAGGTAAAATTGATGTAATGGAAGAGAATAGGAGCGAGTTTGTGCCAATTTTCACCAACTTTGAGCTCAATGAACTTCTTTAACCTGCAACACTCAGCCCAATAAGCATCAAAATACCTCAAATCAATTCAATAAACTCTCTCAAACACACTCTTATCAACCCTACTTGATTCCCTATTCCTCAAACATTTTATTGCACTCTTTTTTTCATTTCTTTTTCTTTTCACTCGGAAATTTTTTTTTTCCTCTCACCCCTCAATAATACATCACACAAACTTTTCATCATCTCCTTTTTTTTTCTAAATAAAAATAACCTAAGCTAGAAAACTAGAAAACTTGGGTTGCCTCCCAAGAAGCGCTTGTTTAAGGTCCCGAGCTTGACTAAAACTCCTTAACCATTTGAAATGGGGGAAAGAATGCTTGAAGCTGCCCCGGAATAGGTTCTCCTTGGAGATAGTGCTTGAGTCTTGAGCCGTTCACCTTGAATGTATCGGTTTCATCATCACGGCCTATTTCGACAACCCCAAAAGGATGCACTTTGAAGACTTTATATGGACCGGACCATCGAGAACGGAGCTTGCCAGAAAAGAGTTTCGATCCGGAATTGAACAATAGTACCAAATCACCCACATGAAACTCCCGTCTATTGATATTTTTGTCATGCCAAGCCTTCATGCGCTCCTTGTAAATCATAGAGTTATCGTAAGCATCTCTCCGAATCTCATCTAGTTCATTGAGTTGGAGCAGTCTTTTGTTCCCCGCTGCTTGCAAATCAAAGTTGAGATGTCGCACCGCCCAATGAGTCCTGAACTCAAGCTCAACAGGGAAATGGCAAGGCTTCCCATATACCAAACGATAGGGAGTAGTACCAATTGGGGTTTTAAAGGCCGTCAGATAAGCCCAAAGAGCATCATAAAGTTTATCCGCCCAATCTTTCCTGGAACTAGCAACTGTTCTCTCCAAAATGTGCTTGATTTCACGGTTGGAAATTTCCACTTGGCCACTAGTTTGTGGATGATAGGCTAAACCTCTTTTATGTGACACACCATATTTAGCTAGCAAAGCCTCAAATTTCTTCTCAATGAAGTGTGTCCCATTGTCACTAATCACCACTCGAGGCACCCCAAACACTGGGAAATATGGTCTTCTTGAAAAATCGAGAAACGACTCGAGCATCATTAGTGGGACTAGCAACGGCTTCAACCCATTTGGATACATAGTCGATTGCCACCAAAATAAACTTATTCCCCCTTGAGGAAGGGAATGGTCCCATAAAGTCAATGCCCCAAACATCAAATACCTCAATCTCTAGAATATAATTTAAGGGCATCTCATTCTTACGGGAAATGTTACCACCCCTTTGACATCTATCACGACCCTTCACATAAGAATGAACATCTTTAAACAAGGAGGGCCAATAAAAACCGGCTTGAAGTACCTTAGCAGCGGTCCGAGAAGTACTTCCATGCCCACCACAAGGTTGATCATGACAATGTGAAATGATTCTCGGGACTTCTGCGTAGGGAATACACCTTCGAAAAATGCCGTCATTGCAAAACCGAAAAAGGTAAGGATCATCCCAAAAGTAAAATCCGATGTCATGGAGGAACTTCTTCTTCGGTGGTAACGCATGTCGGGTGGTAAAACTCCAGCAACGAGATAATTGACGATGTCGGCGAACCAAGGGAGTTCTCCCGTTGTGACCGCCATTAGATGTTCATCGAGAAACGCATCGTCGATGGGGTGAGTATCACTTTCTACCAAGAGCCTGGATAAGTGGTCAGCTACCACATTACTGCGCTCTGCTTTATCTCGTATTTCTAGATCAAATTCTTGCAGGAGAAGAATCCATCGTATGAGACGAGGCTTGGCATCCTTCTTCTCCGAGTAAATGCTTCGGAGCGGCATGGTCGGTGAAAACAATCACCTTGGAGCATAGGAGATAGGGGCGAAACTTCTCAATAGCATACACCACGGCCAACAACTCCTTCTCTGTTGTGGTGTAATTTTGTTGGGCTCCATCAAGTGTCTTGCTCGCATAATAAATGACATGAGGCTTCTTGTCCCTTCGCTGCCCTAACACGGCTCCAACCGCGTGATCACTTGCGTCGCACATAATCTCAAAGGGAGAGTCCGATCGGCGGTTGGATGATAGGGCGAGAAATCAATGCTTCCTTTTGCTTGAGAAAAGCTTCATGACATTCGTTAGTAAAATCAAACGGGACATCTTTGGTGAGAAGCTGAGTTAGAGGCTTAGCAATTTTGGAGAAGTCCTTAATAAAGCGGCGGTAAAGCCGGCATGACCAAGGAAACTCCTCACCCCCTTGACAGAACTAGGGAGGTAGCTTTTCAATAACCTCAATTTTTGCTCGATCGACCTCGATGCCCCGATTAGACACAACGTGACCCAAAACAACGCCCTCTTGTACCATGAAATGGCATTTTTCCCAATTCAAAACTAGGTTGACTTCCTCACATCTACTTAGCACTTTCTCAAGATTTTGCAAACAATGGTCAAAAGTGCTACCATAAACAGAGAAGTCATCCATGAAGACTTCCATGATGTGTTCTATGAAATCGGAAAAAATAGCCATCATGCATCGTTGGAAAGTGGCCGGGGCATTACATAAACCAAAAGGCATCCTACGGTATGCAAAAGTACCATAGGGGCATGTGAAGGTGGTCTTCTCTTGATCATTTGGATGTATAGGGATTTGAAAAAAACCGGAAAAACCATCCAAATAACAAAAGTATGAATGCTGGCTAATCTCTCCAACATTTGGTCAATAAATGGGAGGGGAAATGGTCCTTTCGGGTGGCTTGATTCAATCTTCTATAGTCTATACACATGCGCCACCCGTGACTTGTCCTAGTGGAAATGAGCTCATTAGCCTCATTCTTGACCACGGTCATACCCCCTTTTGGGTACTACTTGGACCGGACTTACCCAATCACTATTTGCGATAGGATAGATAATCCCAGCCGTAAGTAGCTTGACAACTTCCTTTTTGACAACCTCTTGCATATTGGGATTCAATCGCCTTTGAGGTTGTCTAGAGGGCTTATGACCAGTCATCAAGATCAATTTTATGCATACGAAGGATGGACTAATTCCCTTGAGATCATCGATGCTATAACCAATGGCACTTCTATGCTTTCGAAGCACATTGAGAAGGTTTTCAAGGCTGAGTGCCGCGTAATTCAGCATTAATAATCACGGGGAATGACTCATTAGGACCAAGAAATGCATACCGAGATGGGAGGGTAGAGGTTTGAGCTCTACCTTGGTGACATGAATGGGAACTTCCTTGATGTCTTTGGCCTTCGTGGCTTCTAAGTTGTATATGTCTAGGCTCCCATGCTTTGACAAGGATGGAGGAGCCACATCTAACAACTCGAGAATAGAGTGTTGCCTCCTCATATTTTCCTTTAGAACCATCACCCATTATGCATGCCTCCAAAGGATCTCGCACATGCCGATGTGGTAGCCACTCATCATATATGATTTGCTCCAACACATCCACCCTACAACATGTGTCTTCGAGAGTGGGGGTGGACATAGACTTGGTGAGATTAAACTCCACCTTCTCTTCCCCAACATGCAATGATAGTTTGCCGTGCTTTACATCAATCATGGCTCCTGCGATAGCGAGAAAAGGCCTTCCCAAAATGATTGGAATTTGTGCATCTTCGGCCATTTCCATAACCACAAAATCACACGGGATGAAGAATTTCCCGACTTGGAGTGGCACATCTTCTAGAAGTCCAATGGGGAATTTGACGGATCGATCTGCCAACCGAAGAGAAATAGTGGTTGGCTTCAACTCTCCCATTTAAAGGCGCTTACGGATGGAGTAGGGCATAAGGCTAACACTTGCTCCAAGATCACACAAAGCCTTACTAATGGCTACATCTCCCACAGAGCATGGTATGGTAAAACTACCCGGATCGGAAAGCTTTGGGGGTAGCTTGTTTTGAATGATTGCACTTGCACTCCTCGGTGAGAGATATGGTGGCATGCTCTAACAATTTCCCTTTGTTGGAAAGCATCTCCTTAAGAAACTTGGCATAAGAAGGCATATTGGTGATAGCTTCCAAAAAGGGATGTTGATATACGGCTTCTTCAACATCTCCATAAACCTAGAAAATTTCTTCTCCTCCTTAGCCTTCACAAGCCGTTGTGGAAATGGGATGGGAGGCTTGTAAGGCTTAGGTGGTGGCATGGATGAATACTGGTTCAAAGATGGCTCACTCTCACTCTCCTTAGCAACCTCATTTGTAAGACCGGCACTCTCAATAGCATTCTCCTTCTCAACATCGAGTCATATCCTCATTCACCTTCTCCTTCCCTTTCTCATTCACCTTAGAGCCCTCTAACTCCTTCCCGCTCCTCAAGATTATGGCATTGATGTGTGCCGTAGGATTAGGTTCGGGTTGTGCCGGCAACTTCCCATGGGATTGGGTAAGGTGGTTGACTGTTGAGCAATTTGTGCAATTTGGGTCTCTAGCATCTTTTGATGAGTAAACAATTGCTCATTGGTCTTTGTTTGGGCTTGGATAAAACCTTCCATGAGAGTTTCAAGGTTAGATTTCTGTGGAGGTGGAGGAGGAGGATTGTGTGGGTGAGGAGGATTGTATGGAATGGGAGGCCGGTTTTGTGGTGGTGGATGGAAACCGGGTGGTTGAGACGGATTTTGGTGAGGATGGGGATTGTTGTTGCGGTAGGAGAAATTGGGATGATTTTTCCAACCGGGGTTATAGGTATGAGAATAGGGATTGTTTTGCGGGGGTGGTCTAGGAGGGAAATTGTGGAGAGCATTAGCTTGCTCGGATGTAGAGAAGCTAGAATGACACTCCAAATGAGGATGAGGACCGCCACATGCTTCACAAGAATACCCCATCTCTTGAGCGGTGGAAGAAGAGGAAGTGCCAATTGATGGGTTTGTTACAAATTTCTCCATTTGCAACGTGAGAGCTTCTACCTTGTTGGCCAAAAGAGCCACTTGCATCCACATTATGCTTGACTCGTTCACGATCATCCCTTCCAACGCCCCAATTGTAAGCATTGGAGGCCATCTCCTCTAACAAAGCATCTGCTTGCTCTGTTGTCTTCTTCATGAATGTACCCCCTGAAGCATTATCCACGAGATAGTCGCACCGAGTCTGAAAGCCCCTCATAGAAAATTTGAGTGAGCATCCATGGTTGAATACCATGATGAGGGCATTCTCGCTGCATCCCTTTAAACCGCTCCCAAGCTTCAAACAAAGATTCTCCGGAATGTTGCTTGAGCTGGAGGATGTCAAGCCTTAACTTGGAAGCCTTGCACGGTGGAAAGAACCGATTGAGGAAGGCAAGGTTCAACTCAGCCCATGTGCGGAAAGAGTTGGGAGCACAATTCTCTAGCCGAGTTCTTTGCCTTATCGGTGAGGGAAAAAGGAAAGAACTTCAACCTCGAGTACTCGTCATTTACTCCCGCCATCTTGATCATACCGCAACGCTCAAGAAATGAGTTGATGTGCTTGATGGGGTTCTCCACTAGTGACCCTCTGAATTGATTACGCTCAATGAGGTGGATGAAACCGGGCTTGAAATCAAAGTTGGTTCCCTCCGGTAGATCGGGCAATACAATAGCGGAACCTCCGTGCACCGTTAAAGGAGCTGAGTAGGATTGAAGAGTACGAGGTGGGGGTGGAGTTTCAGCCATATTTTGCTTCTTTCTTCGCCTGCGAGCTGCACCACTTATGCGCTGACGGTTGCTTCAATTTCGGGATCAAGAGGCGCTAGTTCTTCACCTCTATGATTCCTCCTAAGCATACACTCAAGAAACTATACCAAGCGTAAGTAGGCTCAAGGAAAGATAAAAGCAAAAGGAAGAAGAAAAATAAAGAAAAATAAAAAGCTCAATTCAAAAGTGTCACGTTACTTAAACTAAGGAGTGGCGCTAGCTCCCGAGCAACGGCGCCATTTTGTTGTTGTACTATAGAAAGTACGGTTGTCGATCTCGAGGAGCTAGGTCTCTTAAAAGTCTAAGGTCAATGTCCTTTCGAACTAAGCAACGAAACAATTCACTTGGGTGATGATATAAACACTCAAAGAACAAAATAAAATCGAGATAAAGAAAACCTTAGGCGAGGATTTACCAGGCTAACATGCCAACAACCTTAATTACATGCTTCTACACTATTCACAAGCTGCGATGAACTAGGGAATCGATGCGGTTCGGACCACCTAAGCCTTCTCTCGAAGGTCATTAAGCTAACTCAATTGAATTAATCGTTGTTCTCACACAATTAAAACCAAAGAATTACAAAGTTATCGATTCTTCCCTTAATAACAACCTAGATTATTCTCATATCTAAGTTGTAATCATCCAACAAGTTGAAGTAGAACTAAGCCTCTCCTCTCGAAGTCTACTCAATTCCCAAAAATAATAAAGGCGAGGATTCTCTCGAACCTCACACCAATTCGCAAGTATCAACAAGTCGGAAATTCATCAAACAATTGCAAATTAGCATGAAAGCATGAATTACGATTAAGCTAACATATTAGTGGCAAATCCCCAACCTAAGTTGGAAATTTAGCCACACATATTCATGACATGTGACAGACAAGCGAGAGAAGAACAGACAAAAGAATGAAAGATAAGAGTAAAGAAAAGAATGACGATACCAGTAAACTTGAATTAACTTGCGATTAAATGAAAATAACTCCAAGCTTTGATCCCTTAACAATGGAAAATAAGTGCTTAAACATAGAGAGAAACTAGCCTAGAAACGAAGCCTGAAAAGTCCCCACGAAAAATGGCAGGTTACGGAATAAAAGATGCGAAAAACGTAAGCTGCCGATCGGCACGACCGATCTTGAACCCGTGCTTGCACCCGTGCAAACTCACGGCGCCTTCGATTAAATCTCAAATTCTTAGCATGGCCTGTGCTGAAACCGTGCTCAACCCGTGCAAGCTCACGGAGCCTTCGATTGATTTTCGAATTCCTAGCATGGCCTGTGCTGACCTCTTACGCTCGGCCACGGCTCGTGCTAGGTACGCTTTTCCTTCTTTTCTTCAGCACGGCCGGTGTTACGGCCTGTGCTTGACTTGGTTTGACCTCTTTCTTCGCTCTCCGACCTTCTATGGCCTCCCGCTCTTTTCCTTAGCACTTTGAAAGATGTATTCTTCATCATAAAAGGCGGGATTACCTCAAAACATATAGATTCGCACACTTTAATCATAAATGAAGAAAGTAAGCAAAATCAAATAAGAATTTAGGTGAGAAGGCCTTTGAAGTGTCGAAATTAGCCAATAAGAGAATGGAAAAGCACGTAAAATTCCGGTTTATCATGAACTCTCAATCTCACCTAAGCTCGATACCGGTTGTTAGGATTGGAGTTCACAACAATAAGACTTTGGAAAAAGAAAATGAACAAGAATTTTAGGACACAAGATTTTAACGTGGAAAAACCCAAACCCGGACAATACCACGAAACCGATGCACTAGATTTTGAGTAATTTACAAAGGATTTCCCTCAAGCACTCACTTGCTTCACTTTGTAATACACTAATCACACATAACAATGGAGGATAACACCGATTATATAGCCATAACCAGTCAAACTACATTTACAAGCCTTAAATCAAGCATTTAGTGGCCTTAAACACACATTAACTCATAAGAAACCGACACAAAACGGCCAAAATCAAAGTACCCGGGAGCTGGGTAGCCAGCACGGCCTATCCGGCCAGAACGAACAGCCCGTGCAACCAACACGGGATGTGTCGGCGGACACGGGTAGCCCGTGGTGGCTGCTGCCCAAACACACTTTTTCCTTTTCGTCCGAAATGCTCCGTGCTCGATGTACATGGCCGGTGCTCGGCGTTCCTTGCCCCGTAACGCGATTTTCTTGAGCCTAAAGCACCCATTAGGCTAAATAAACCAAACACATACTTCATTCTTCTTCCTACGCAAGTATGTAATAGAATCATGCATCATGTAAGACAATCATCACGTAAATCATATCTTACTTCTTATCGTATTAATTTCTTATGACATTAGGATTCATTCTTCTTCTCATTCTTCTTCTTGAGTTCAATTATGCATTTCATAAATCATTGATTCTTTCTTTCTTATTTATCATGCATAATCATTCGTTTCTTCATATCGTAAGTATTTAAGTATTCTTAGTTTCGAATGGAAAGAAGATTTATGTTATACTCTAAAGACGCATTTCTTGGAGCCAAAATAATTCGTGGGCTCGGTTCTTGGACGCATAACAATTCGTGGCCTCGAGGCAAAACAATTCGTGGCCTCGGGCATGCCTCAAACTTTTAAGGACGCATACTATTAGGAATTCATGGGAGCAATTCAATTTGTGGCTTTAGTTGGACGAGACACTTCTATGGCCATAGCTTCGAGAGGGTTCTTTAATTCGTGGGGTCTTAGATCAATAACACAGTCCTTTTTCCCTTCTTTAGTTCTTTATGTTTCTTATTTTCTTATTATTTTCTTATTACTTACATCTTCGACAAGATACACTTAATTCATATAATTCATGCTCAATACCTTTATACGTAACTTCTTCACAACTAACAATTCATATAAGCAAGTTCCAACTCAAATACAATCAATCCAACTCATATAGGCATACTTATGTCACTTATAATCAATATACTTTAAAATAAACACATCATCACATAAACATATCAATTACAATTTCTAATTACGAGCTTATCGCTTCATGATTGCGTATTATCGCGCATAGATAGTTTATGATTCTATAACTTTCCTCAAGCATTATGTATCTCTTAGTCTAGCCATATAGCTTCTTAAATTTCAGTTCTTAACTCGGTTACTCAATTAGTTCCTATTTTGCCTAAAACAACACATTTTTCACTCAAAAATTCATATCTTCCAATCTACTCATCCAATGCATACCAAATTTACAGGAAATTCTCATGAATTATCGGGAAGCTGCAGATAAAAGTTTCAGGAATTTCAAGCAACTCATGAAAGTACAATAATTCGGACAGTAGGCTTAATTATCGAAAAATCTGCACCTAAATCATGAATTCGATTTTTCTTATTTCTCTCACTAATTCTATTCAAGCTACTTTCATCAAATTCTCAACATACAGCTCAATACTCATGCTCAGCTATACTCAAATATCATTAAATTCATGAACTAGGCATAAATCGCAGCATATTTTTCAATTCGTGAGTTGCTAATTACGTGAATTTAGGCCTCTAACTTCTTCAATTAACTTAAGGTTTTCAATTTCATGAATTACTTTTGAATTTAATCCACCTAATTTGTTTTGAATTCTAGAGGATGAATTTGAATTACTTACTTTTGATTCTTAGTGATTCTAAGAATTTTAGTTTTGAGGATTTTCGGATTGGGTGATTTTGCTTTACTTCCTTCTCCCTTTCGGTCCCCTTTTCTTCTTCCTGGTGCCCACTTCTTGTTCCTTCACTCAAACTCTCCCTGTCTCCCTCTGCTCTGTTGTTTTCGAGTCCTCAAACCCCTGGCCTCGGAACCGGTCTCACTGTCTATCCTCCTCTTGTTCGTCGGCCGTCGTTTTTCGCTTATCGGCCACGCATGCACGCCGTGCCTCCTCTTCCTCTCTGCTTCCCTTTGGTCCCTCTTTCGCTCTCGCTCTCGGCTTCCACTTCTTGGTCTCGATCCCTCTCGCTCTTCCTTCTCTGTTCGGCCGAGCTCCCCTTCCTCTCTTTCGGTCCCTCACCTCTTGGTCTCCCTCTGCTCGGCTTCCGCTTTTTCCGTTGCTCCCAGACGCTTTCCTGCGCTTCGATTTTCCAGTCTCCTCTTAATCCCTCTTTTGAGATTTTCTCTCTCCTCACTTACTTTCAGCACCTAATTAACTTTGTTGTTTTATTTCAATTGGACCCCTAATACTTGCGTTACTCATTTTACTGCTACCAAAACTATCCTTCATTTTATTTTCCAGCAATGCCGACCAACCCATCCTTCCCATTTCTCATTTTCGTTTCGTTTTCCTTTTATTTTAATTTACGCTTTGGTCTTTCAAGTGAATTGGGCTCAAAATATTTCACAAGCCTATTTTAGCTAGCCCATGCTTGGTTTTCAATTCCTGGGTTTTACTTTCGACTCGGAAAATTTTAATTCATCTTAATTTAATAATTTTGAATTTTTGATTTCACTTGTAATAATTTAATTCATTACTAAGCAAGCACCTGAAATTTTCAGGTGTTACAAACAATCCAACATATTTTTGCTTAAAATTGTCCATAATTAAACGAAAAATATAGTATTTGTATTTTCTGAAAAAATATCAAAAAATATTCAAAACTTTCATTATAATATTTGTGTGAAAACCCCATTGAGTCGAGGCTTGATTGCTAAACCCATTTAAATAAGGCCAATGATGGGTTGAATAATAATGACTTGTTATGTTAATGATTCGTTTAGGTTTCGGTTTTATTTTACCTCTTCTATTATAATAAGGAGATTTATATGTATATTTATTGCATTTTAAAACAGATCGAGAAAGGGTTGACCTGGATAGGCTTAGCCGTCCCATTTTGTTCGAGTAGGAAAATTTTGATTTTATTTGAACCCGACCCATTGTCCATCCTAGGCGTTATGGTTCAAATGCGGTTAAAACGGTTTCAAATAAATGAGAATTAAAGATTTATAATAAACTAAATTTTATTTTAATTAAAACATCAAAATTTTACATCATGGTAATATTATTTCTAAAAAATAAAAGTATATTATTTAATATATGACTAGGTATATGTACTTCACCAAAAATACAATAGTATAACTATCACACCATTTGAATCCATACATATTTTATTAAAATTAATTATGTATAACTTTTGTATATAATATTTTTTATGAGAAAGAAGTTGAGATATGAAATAGTATTAGTGTTTGTTTGTAAAAATGATTGCGATAAATATGTAACGTTCCTCCAAATGATTTGATATAATTAATAACCGGTTCTAAAAGAGTGATAAAATAAAAGAAAAATCATATAATGGTATAAAACATTCAATCAACAAGCCGCAAAGCTAAAATTGTTATTTTTATAACCTTGACCCAATGGATCGAACGGGTTCGGGTCGCGTTTGACCCAATAATTTATGGGTTTTTCGGATTCGATTATTTTCAGAGTTCGGGTTGAGAAAATCGTGTCCGAAACCCAAAAATTTAGGCGGGTTCGAGTCAAGTCATTTTTACCGAATCTAGTGCACATACTTTTTGCACTACCATACAGCAAATTATATCCAAACATGTTGTCAATCATCAAAGTTGGATGTTATAGCTAGCTAGATTAATATTTACAATAAACTAACTAAACCAAGTACTTGAGCTCAATTAGCAAAATAACATTTATATAATGAAATTTGGCTTTTTGAAGATACTAATTTTGCTATTTGTGTGTTTTGTAGGATAGTAGTGATCAACATCAAATATCTTACGAAGTTGAACTCGAACATCTTTTTACATATATTTATTTTCTTAAGATGATTTATTAATGTCTAGATCACAAAGAGCTTATGTTATTTGAATTTAGATTGAGAATTACGTTTCATATTATACCTAGATTTGGGGATCATTTTAAGTATTTAGCCATATTAATGGATATCTTTTGTTATTATATAATGCACCTCACCATAATATCTTATATCTCTCATTAATTATAGCATAGCATATTAGGCTAAAGTAGTTATTATCATGCACCGATTATATTGCTAAATTTATTGGGACGCTGATTCCAATAACTTGTGGCAAGTAGTTTCATGGTTGTAGTGATTTTGCTTCTAGTATCTTTATTTATAAATTATGAGGTTGTCATAGGTATTCTTGTAGCTAAAAGTTGACTTGTCATGCATACTTTTTACTAAAGTGACTAGCATGCGCATGTGCTCTCGTGGCTATAAATTAACTTGCCACAAGACCATGACTATAAATAAGCTTGTCACGATTACACTCGTGGCTAAAACATATAGCATGCTACGGGTTACTACCGTGCCTAGAATATACTTGCCCTAGAGTAATATATAGCATGCCACAGGTTGCTAATGCCACAGGTTGCTAATGTGCCTAGAATTAGACTTGCCACAGGTATTCCATGGCATACCTTACCATGAGTATTTCCGTGGCCACCATTTTTCTTTAGTTACGATAGTTATTTTTCTGTGGTAATAACTTTTCCAAAATCACTTGTACCATGGGGCTCATTTGAGAAATTCTTATGGCAAGATGGCATTGCCACGAGAATTTAAAACCTGTGTCACAAAATTTTCTATAGCACAAGTAATGATTTGTTGTAGTAGCTCAGAATCCTAGGGTGCATTGTGAAATCACTAACATATGGGTAGACAAAATAGGAATATTAAGACTTTAGATTTGATCGGGTTCTTGTTTTAGTCAATTCCATCATATGTGCCATCAGGATTCCTAGAGTTCTTAAGCTCCATCATACCGTCCGTATTGTGTAGTGTGTGGTGATGAATAATTAGGGATGACAATGGGTCGGGTTCAAGTGGATCCAAATCCATTTAATTTTTTGAACTTGGATTCATATATGACTTAGACTCATTTAGTCCGAAGCATGGACTCGGACCTAGACCCACTGAGTTTTGCGGGTCCATGGGTCCTAAATGGGTCTACACTTGTTTCAAGTTAAAATTACTAAGAAAAATATAATCTTATCATTTTTCTAGCTCATTTAATAATATTACACATTTGTAGGCAACACAAATTTCTTATTTTTCACACATGCACTTAGGTAACTTATAAATTTACAAATTAAAATAAATATTCAAAAATCAAGCAAACTAAACAAATTTGAAAAAAAAGTGAAAGTAAGTATTTGAGAGTTATGCAAGATGATTTGTAATGAGTAAATGAGACAAGGAGTGATTGAATTGCTTTAGAGAATTAGGGTAAGACAAGATTAAGTCATATTTTTAAAAAAATGTTTTATTGGGTCCATAGGTTTAGGTATGGGTCCAAATTCTAGACCCAGCACGCAGATGCGGACTAATACTACTTAGACATAGACGCAACCCAACAAAAAATTACGTAAATGTACTCTAAGATTTGGTGTAATTATTTTAACGTCCCTCGGGTAAAAATTATTTTTAGGTACCCTTACTTTTGTCTGTAATATTTTACTCTTGATGAGGCCTGCGAAATTTAACCAAATAACCTTAAAAATTTTTATTTTAATTTAATTTTTTCAAAACCCCTAATCCTCTCTCTCTCTCTCTCTCTCCCGATCTCAATCTATTCATCGTCTATATTAATTTTTTTATTTTAATTTTTTTCAAAACCGCTAATCCTCTATCTCTCTCTCTCTCTCTACCTTTAGGATGATCTTTAATTTTTTTGTTTAAAATTGGTTTGTTAAAGGGATATATTTTAGGGATTTTAAAAAGAAATGTCTTGTGTGTTTTTGACCTTTTAATAGGATTAAACCTATTTTGGATTTCTAATCATGTACACGGCAAACTTAAGTTTTATAGGTGCTATTATATTTTATCTCAATAAAAGCAAGTTGAAGTATACATTTTCCATATTACCACATTTCATTGTCCTCACATTTACATGACTACATCAAAGGATACAATCACAATATTTTCAATTTTAATTTTAAACAATTAAAAAATTGCTTATAAAAATTACAACATAAAAAATATTTGGATATTAAAATTTTGGTTTAGAAGACTACTAAAATTTTTTATTGCATAAGGAAGACTATAAAATTTAAACAATATTCTTCTTAGGGAAATATAAGTTTAAATAAGCTATAAATATCCTTATTGTTATGAGTAGTTATGCGCTATTATAAGTGATTACAACTAGTTGTTGGATGCTACGAGTTATTACGAGATAGTTGTCATTAGATGTTATTAGCTGTTAGGAATTATTATAATTGTTGGGATTATGGAGCCTAATAGGTGATTTGGGCTCGGAAAAATCGCGTTATGGGGCAAGGAACGACAAACACGGGCCATCAGCATCGAGCATGGGGCGTTTCGGGTGAAAATAAGAAAAAGGAGCTGGGCAGCAGCCAACACGGGCTGGCTGTGTTGGTTGGCACGGCCCGTGCCGGCTGCCCGGTGCCTCGGTGCTTCAATTCTAGCCGTTTTTCTGGTTTCTTGTTGGTTAATGCGTGGTTAATTACTTGTAAATGTTTGTAATGACTGGTTAGGTTATTTAATCAATGCTAAACCTCCATTGTTGATGTAGAATAGCAAGTGAGGGCTTGAGTGAAAATCTTTGTAAAGTTATTCGATATTCTAGAGCGTCGTTCGTGGTTTTTCTCGATTTTGTGTTTTTCCACATTATAAATCTTGTGTACATTCTTGTTTATTTTCTTTTGTTCAAAGTTTCATTATTTATAAGCTATGATCCTAACAAATGGTATTAGAGCGAGGTGAGGTTAGGCGAGAGTTCACAAAAATGGAGAGCGATAAGGTAAAAATTGAGAGGTTCAATGGAAATGACTTTGCCTTACGGAAAATCCAAGTCGAGGACTTGTCTGTACCAGAAGGAGTTATATCAACCCCTCGAGTGAAGCCCTCGGATATGGTAAAAAATGATTAGAAGTTGCTTGATTGGCAAGCTCTTGGTACGGTGAGATTGACGTTATCGTGAAACGTGGCGTTCAATGTGATAGAGCACATAACGACAAAGGGATTGTTGGAGGCGTTGTCCAACCTCTACGAGAAACATTCAGCGATGAATAAGGTATATCTCATGCGTCGGTTGTTTGACATAAAAATGGGTGATAGCACTAGTGTAGCGAGATCATATTAACGAGATTAATACGATCATCTCTAATCTTAATTCGGTGAAAATAAATTTTGAGGATGAGGTTAAGGCCCTAATTTTGTTGTCTTCGCTACCCGAGTCTTGGGATACCATAGCGTCTTTCGTTAGTAGTGTTAGGGGATCCAATGTATTAAAGTATGATGAGGTCCGGAATATGATCTTGAGTGAAAGCATTCGCAAGAAAGATACTCTAAAGTCATCGGGGAATGCATTTCATGTAAGGGGTAGGGAGAATCATGTTGAAAATGGTCCGGGAAAATCCAAAGCAAGGGGATGGTCCCAAAATCCATGGGAGGTTGTTTGTTGGGGCTATGGGGACAAGGGGCATTTTACGAAAATGTGTCCCAAAAAGTTTTATAACCAAAATTCTATAAATTCCATGGAAGATGTAGGTGATACACTTATGGTTAGTGCGGAAAATCCGATTGAGTCTTGGGTGGTGGATTTAGGGGCATCATTCCATTCCGGGTATAGTAGAAGCTTGTTTCACAATTTTGTTGCGGGAAAATTTGGGAAAGTTTTTGTGGCAAATGGGAAAAGATTGGACATACTAGGCAAGGGAGATGTGAGGATCAAAACTTTAAGTGGGGGTTTCGAATTTGCAAAGGATTAGGTATATCCCGGGGTTAGCTAAGAACTTGATTTCGGTGAGTCAATTAAATGAGTCGGGATATCTAATAAAATTTGGCAATGGCTAGGATCGGAGCTCACAAACAATGGTTAGAACGAAAAATCTTTGCCATTAAACCTCTCAATTTTCACTTTTCTACCCTCCATGTTTATGAAATCTCAACCTAACCGAGGCTTTGATACCTATTGTTAGGATCGGAGCTCACAAACAATAAAATTTGAACAAAAGAAAAAATAACAAAAATTGGGACACAAGATTTTTAACATGAAAAAATCCAAACCGAAAAAAACCACAAACCGATACATTAGATTTCCGAGTAGTTTACAAGATTTTCACTCAAGTCAACTCTAGCTCACACTTGTAATTCACTACTTGCTTCTTCAACAATGGAGGACATGTTTGCATTTTATAACCATAAACAGGACCTTACAAACATCAACAAGCATTTATAAGCCTTAAATCGCATTAACCCAAAGCATAACCGAAGAAAACGACCCAAAAATGAACAGTCAAGACATTGGGTAACCGGCACGGGCCATGCCAGTCAACATGGCCAGCCCGTGTTGTCTGCTGCCCAAGCCAAGTTTATGTTTCCACCTCGAAATGTTCCCTGCTCTTTGCCTCTTACCCCGTGTTCGCCATTTCTTATCCCGTAAAGCGATTTTTCTGAGCCCAAAGCATCCATTAGACTCCATAATCCCAATACTACTATGTTGCTCTCATTTCCTCCTTTTTTTTCTTTCACTTGCTCTGTCTCTCGCTACCTCTGGTTCCTTCCCAATCGTTCGCCATCTCTTACACTCTGGCTTTCTCTATCTCTAACTCAGTCTTGTTTTCTGCTTTAGTTTTTCTCTGCTTTGATTGCCTCATTCTTTCACTCTCCTTCTCTTGCTCTCCGCCCCTTTTGTTCCTTGCTTTGTTCCGTTTCTAGCGGTCTTACTCTCTCTCCCTTTTTACTCTCCCTTTGTCTATCTTTAACAACACTCTCTCTCTCTCTCTTCCCTCCCCTTTGTTATCAACACTTAGGCAAACTTGGTGTTGTAATATTGTTGGATCTCTAACCCTCACTTACTCTCTAAGGTTGTGTCCAGTAGTAGGAGTTGGGGTATGATGTACTCTTAGGTGGCAAAGAAAGAGAGGAGAGAGCAAATTTAAAAAATAAAGAGGTAGAGGAGCTCATCTCCCCAGCTGCTTCGTGGAGGAGCTAGGAGGAACAGCTCCTCTGACAAAGTCAGAGGGAAGAGAGAGAAAAGGGAGAGGAGAGAGAGACGAAGGGAAGGAAAGAGAATAAATTTTTAATTTTGATTTACTTTTTGACTTTATATTTTATAATTTTTTAATAATAAAATACTAAGTAGTGTTTTGTATAGATTGCTACATTGATAATTGAAAAATTTTGGAGCAACTTTCTTACGTATATGTTAATTGGAGCAACTCAATAAAGATAGCCTAATTGTCAGCTCCCGTCACCCCCCTTTTGTTTTTTTATTTAATTTTTTATTTTGAATTTTTTGTTTGTAGTAAGAATTAAGTAATTGTGTCAAAATAATATTCATAATATCCATTTCAATATAAGTCATACTCTGAGTCTCAATTGTCGAATTTTTAATTTTAACTTAAAAAATTATAATTTAAATAATTAAAGCATATATAAATAACTTCAAATTTAAGTAAACTTTTAGCAATTTAATTCATTATTAAGTTAGTACCTAAATATTTGAATATTATATTTTTGGTTAAGAAGCCTATTAAGATTTTTTATTGCACAAGGAAGACTATAAAATTCAAAGAATATTCTTTTTGTGGAAATATAAATTTTAAATTAGCTATAAATATCCTTATTGTTACAAGGAGTTATATGCTATTATGAGCGATTATGATTGGTTGTTGGATGTTATGAGCTATTATGAATAGTAATCATTAGATGGTAATAGTTGTTAGGAGTTGTTATAACTAGTTATGAGCTATTATAATTAACGGGGTAGATGTTACGAGTTATTAGTTATTATAAACGTTTAAATGAAGCGGCACTAAATTTGGAGTGAAACCTCACTTTATCATCTTCTTGTTTATATTTTTGGGCTTGTCTTGATCTTCGCTCCCACGTTTTAAACATTCCAAGCATTTAAAGAGAACAAAGGCAGTACTGGGAGTGAAGACACCAAGTCCCTAACAATGGAGCGTAAGCACATGCGTGTCAATAATTTCTAATGTCTTCATATCATCTTCTTGCTCTTCTATAAATAATTGCAATATCCTTCACACGAGACACACAACACACATAAACTAAACAAACAAAAAAGAGAGAGACAGGTAACTGAGATGGAATACTTTTGCCCAGGTACGTAACTGAATAGGGTTTACCAATTAACCGAGTTTTTTATGCGTAATTATCATAGGAAGGCTCAAATTGATGTCCAAATCTATCAGATTAAAGTTTTCTGTAAATTAAGTATAATATTTTGATATAATGCATTGGTATCTTATAGCTATTGGAGATTAGATTATATTAATTAAAATTTACTTTCATAAATACTTCATGTAAATGGTATTGGCGTACATTGGTTATAGGTCTTTGGATTTAAACCTTGAGTACATAAACGATAAATCTCTCAGTTTTATTCCTTGCATTGTCTCTTCTACTCTCCAGTAGAGAATAAGAGTGGTCGTAATTGTCCTTTAAAAACTAACAAAGCTGGTCGCCGGAATCGGCGGCGAAGTCCGGCCACTGTCGATCAAGTACTGCAGGGGTAAACATAGGAATGGCAATGGGGTGGGGAATCCCGCCTCCGACGGGGACCCGCCTCGAATCGGGGAAAAATCCCCGCCCGAATAGGGAATGCAGGCGGGGACGGGGCCGGGGAAAAATTTGGCCCCGTTCCCCGCCCCGTTCCCGTTTTTAAAAAAATATAAATATCATCCAGTGGCATTTTTGTAATATTATCACTTCTAAACCTAAGTATAAAAACCAATGTTCCACTTTTCTCACCCTCAGCCGCTCAGTTAGTCTGTCTCTCCTCTCAAACACTCTCTCTCCTCTCATCCTCCCCATCGTCCCTCTCGCTCTCAATCCTATTCCTTCCATCTCCTTTCTCTCTCCTCTCACATCCCTCGTCTCCTTTCTCTCTCCTCTCACATCCCTCTCGCCCTCTCACTTTCACTACTTCCCTCTTGTTCCCACTATCCTCTACATCTGCCTCCTCTTTCTCTGTCATCTCACTCGCTATCTTCTCAGTCCATCTCTCTCTCACATCTCGATCTCAATCTCTCTTTTGCTCGGTCTTTTTCGGATCCGGGGTTGGTGGCGGCCGAGAGGGCAGTGGTAGAAAGAAAGGTTCTAGGCTTTTAGATTTTGTTTTAAAATTGATTTTCCTGGACCGGGAATTTTCCCCGTCGGGGATCGGGACCCGCCGGAGTCGGGGCCGGGAGAAGATTCGTTCCTCGCTTCGAGGACGGGGACGGGGACAGGGTAGGGCTCGAGCAGCGGGGCGGGGCGGGGGCGGGAGGCCAGTCCCGGCCCCGACCCGCCCGTTGCCATCCGTTGCCATCCCTAGGTAAACATACAAAATGTAGGATTATTATTACTATTATTAAGCTCTCCATTTTTGAGATGAAAGAATTAATTTTTAAAAAATGGTGAAACCATATTCATTCACCGTTAGATGACTCAATTTCAATCGGGTCATTATGTTCGGGTTCGATTTGGGTTAACTTCGATTCGAGGTTAATTTCGAGTCAATCTAGTTCGAATCGGGTTTGGTTTCGATTTGGGTCGGGTTTGATTTGGGTCAACTTCAACTCGGTTTAACTTCGGGTCGATCTCGTTCGGGTCGGATTCGGGTTCGTTTCGGGTTAATTTTAGAACGGGCAATTTGGGATGAAGTTAATTTGACTCATTTTCGGTTTAGGTTGGGTCAACGTTGATTTGTGTAGGTTTTGGGAATGGATTTGGGTATGATTTAAAGAATCATATAGAGTACTATTAGATCCACCACCATCCCTTGGTATGGATCCGCTTGAATAAAATTTGAGCTCGATCAAAATTGTACCATTTGTCAAGGTATGTAATTAAATAGACTTTCCATTTAACCAAAATTATTAAGTGCAACTATTAGTAGTGTTTAAAATATCAAAGGTTTTCATTATTAATTTTCAAAATTTTAAGGCTAAAAGTTTAAGTGAATGACCTACTTTATGATTTTTATTTTTAGTCGCTAATCATCTTAGGTAAAAAGTTTAACTAGTTAACTAAACATTATTATAAGTGTGACAGGACAAAGAGGACTAAAGTAGTTGGGTTCAGCCAAAATGAACTAAGAAATCAAAATATTAAGATTTATTTTTTTATTAAAAAATAAATTTTGTGATTGAATAAAGGGTATATTATAAAAAAATTCACATTTTGGTCACCTCTAGTTTTTGTACAATATGGGATTGACAAAAATCGAAAATAATTTAAGGTCCATCAATATTTGAACAAATAGATTTATAAGTCATCAAATGACCAAAATGCCCCCTTGTTTTTTATTTTTTAATAATAATAATAATAATAATAATAATAATAATAATAATAATAATAATAAATAGGTCTTCTGATCTACTGACTTTTTTGAAAATTTGAAATTAATTAATTTTGCTAATTTAATTTGCCTTTAAAAATTATTATAGGAAAGCTGGAATGGCCAGAGTTGGTGGGGACGAAAGGAAGCGATGCTGCCAAAATTATAGAAGAAGAGAATCCTGGTGTGCGGGCCGAACTCATTAACCCATGGTTATCCCCTGCAGGAACCTTAGACTACAAGTGTTCTCGGGTTCGTGTTTTAATCAATTTCAGAGGAATTGTCATCAGTGTTCCTAGGGTTGGTTAAGCTCCATTGCACCACCAGTATCGTGTGATCATGAATATCTATCTAGTATCTATAATTGTCCAATAAAAATGTAATCCTACCAAGTACTTGACCTAGTTTCAAGCTAGTAGGATTCTTACAATTAACAAGTTGTCTTAAATAAATTGTTTTCCTCTGCAGGGGAACAGGTATGATAATAAATCGATCTTAGAAGTATGTAGCATTATTATTATTATAAATGTATCAGTAAATTGTCTACTTGAACGCACTGTTTTTTTTTCTTTAAAAAGGTAAATAATTAGTATTAATTTTTAAAAATAGCATTTACAATCATATTATACCAATTAGTATACCACCGAATCACTTCGAAGAATCGCACTTTTATTGGCTTAATCACTATGAACATATCGTATATACGGTGGATTGTATATGATCGACTATATATGATCTCACACCTTCGAAGCTTAAGTTGAAACAGGAAAGACATTGTTAGATTATGTCCCAATTCATTTTTTTTTACACCGTAAGCAATCTAATTAAAGGGTAACCCTTCTCTCAAGGGTTCTACCCAATTTGTCTTCCATTAAAATGGAGGAAAAAAAAGAAAGGAATCGACGTTCAAGACACATAATTAGAAATACAAAGTCCACATTTGGCCACCCAATCACTGCCTTGTTTCCTCTCTCGAATGTATATACGGTGTCCCAATTCTATTTTATAGAAAATATTATCTTTTCTTTTTGTGAAAGATTTTATCTAGAACTCTAGCTGATTGTGACTAGAAGACCTTCTAGGGTTTCTTAGTAGTTTTTAGTTATATTAGATTGTTTTACATAAGTTAGATGAGACACATGATATATGACACATGACATAACCAATTTGTGTCTCTTAGCACCACTTACGGTTATTCTTTTTTATTCACGTATCTAGATTGAGAGAGTCTTAGTGAGTTTTCTCTTTACTTTAATCTCAAAGAACTCATCGTTTTGCAAAACGTACTTTGTACTTACTCATCATATTGTAGTGGATTATAGTGTTGCCGCCCATTGTTTTTCCCGATTTAGGTTTTTCACGTAAAATTTATGAGTCCATCACCTTACCTACTATTTGTTGATTTATCAACTTCCGTACATTCTAACTCAAATTTATGTTTTTGCTTCCATTACACATCAAATCCAACCCTAACACATATACTTACGGCCATTCTCATTAGCGGCCGAACTAAGTATGCATTTATTCTGCATATAGCAAGCCACAAACATGTTCAGAAAAATGCTAGTAAGAAGAAAGTATTGGGACAAGGAATGAGAAAAAGGAATGTATATGAGCTTTTCGATCAATTGACACCATATTTTGCATACTTGTTTCCTCTGTTTGGAAAATGCACATTTACTTTACATGTTATATAACTTTCTTAAAAATCCATGAACACAATCCATCTAAAGTCACACGGTTTAGACAAATGATATTGAAACTTCCAATACATTCCCAAATCTTAGAAAGGGTGGATTTTTTTCTTCCTTATTTTTTGTGTGTGTGTGTGGGGGGCCCTCAATGATACTAAATATCTTTTTCCAGTCAGGAATAATCCACTGGTGTTTACTGATAAATCTAAACTTGATCATGGTTAAACCTATTCCATAAGACTTTAGAACAGAACAACTTGGTAATACAACTTTGTCTCCAACAAAATTACCTGAGTTCTACCTAAATATCAAGTGTCTAGAGGAGCAATGTACTACATACTTATTTGCCCTTGCCAAAATATTTTTTCATGACTGATCAATCAATACTGACAATACCTTGTGCAGAATTATTCTGACCCAGAAATGGATTGATGAGAAACTATGTCTAATACCTATGTCTCATGACAATTAATCTTACATTATAAAGCCCCAAGTTAGCTAAGCTCAACTGTTGCAACCACATCTCTGCAATCTGTCCACATTATACACATTTTAAACTCAAGAATAGGCCAATTTCTTCAAGAATGACACTAAAATCAAAAGGGCATGAAGAAACAAAGACCTAACAATCATTTTTACTGTTCACAGTCATCTTCACCATTTTAGTAACTTGAATATCACCTCTCTATATGCTAGCAACAAGAAAATTAAATGCATTTACCAAAAACCACAAATAAGAGACAAAATCTTGGTGAAGAAAATGTCGAAACACAATAGAATAAAAAGTCCAAAGAAATATAGAACTAAATTCACAATTAATACAGAATTTCACAACAAATCAAGCATATCCAATAAAATTTCTCAAATAATCAAGCCCTAATAAATCATTGACAAAGAGAAGTGGATCAGGTGTGGCAGATAGAAATAGAGTTTGAGGAAAACCTTAGCAAGAAGAAAGGGACCAGAACTCCCACGATCCATGTCAACGTCAGATACACACACATAGAGAGAGAGAGAGAGAGAGAGAGAGAGAGAGAGAGAGAGCCTTAGCAAGAAGAAAGGGACCAGAACTCCCACGAGCCATGTCAACGTCAGACACACACACACATAGAGAGAGAGAGAGAGAGAGAGAACTGGACGAATTCAAGGCCACTCGAGGAAGGAGGATGTGAACAATATAAAGTGGGTGGCCTTAGCATCTATTTAAGTTTATGAGTTACTACTCCTATTGTCACCATCTCATTTGATTGAATTTGCATAAACATCGATCAAGTGGATAACCTTAAGCATACATATAAACTTATGAGTTACTCCTTCTGTTACTAATTAATTTTGGGATAAAATATTATGAGCTGTATGCATTACTTGCTTAGGTATAGAGAGAGATGGGGGAGGCAATTAATGGCCAAAGGATATGAGGGCAGATGAGTAATAGTTCCTCTTCAGCCTTTTCTTTTTCCCAAGTGTGGGAGTGTAAAATTACTTCTAAGGGCCAATGGTACCATGCATCTGAGTGTAAGATCAGTGAACAATTATGTAATATAAATTGAAAGAAGAGCCAACTGTAAATTTTCCTATCATCTTCTTGTCTTGTTCTTCGCTCCCACATTTTAAACATTATAAGCATTTAACAAATTAGATGGTGAAATCTGGAAAGAGTACAAAGCCAGTACTGGGAGCTGTGAAGACTCCAAGTCGCTAACAATGCAGCGTAAGCACATACGTATCAATATTATCTAATATTTTTAGATCTTCTTGCTCTTCTATATGTTGTTGATCAGATCATATAAATTTTCTCTAATATAATATTACTTAAGTAAATTAAAAAAGAAATAAGAATAAAGTCGTCATTTAACTCTCAAAAAATAAACTTCTACCGCTATACAATTTTATACGATACTTCAAAGTATCAATTTGTAATTTACGATACCTTTTGTCATTAACGTGAAAATAATTCTTAGTTTAATTTATATAATTATCAAAAGCATGCGAGAATTCCTCATTTGTCCCCCACCCTACCCCAAAAAGGTTAAAACTTCATCTATTTCATCTCTATTAAATTGCCCTTATTTGTTTGATAATAATTGTATGTACTTTTTAATTATATCTTCTAATTTCAACTAAATATAATATGGTTTATCATTCGAATCGAAGTGAACAATAATAATAAATTTACAAGTATTTTGTTGGCCCTAAAATCTTAATAAGGCCTGAAGATTATATGTTCTAATTTCAATTATACCTTGATTTTTATTTTCAATAATAATAATAATAATAATAATAATAATAATAATAATAATAATAATAATAATAACAAGGGTTATTGGTTAAAAATAAACTATACTTTGTGAGACTTTAATGATTATGTATCATACTATAACACTAATTATCTCGTGCACCGTATTTTATGAGTATTTATTATTTCTAAACTATATCACTTATTTATTGGACGGTTATATATCATATTTAGTTTAAAGTTGTTTAAAAGATAAATACCGCTAAAGTACAGTGCATGAATGGTTAATATTATAGTATGACATGTAATCGTTTAACTCCCTGTTTATTTTAATCCAATAACTCTAATAATAATAATAATAATAATAATAATAATAATAATAATAATAAAATTAAAAAAATAGGTGTTCTCTACTTACTCTTTCTGAAATTTTGAAATGAATTACTTTGCTAATTTTATTTGCCTTAAACAAATTATTGTAGGAAAGCAGCATCGGCGAAAGTCGGTGGGGAAGACAGGAGACGTTTCTACCAAAATTAATTATAGAACAAGAGAATCCTGAAGTGTGTGCCGAATTAACCCATGGATAACCCCTGGAAGCAAACTAGCTAGACTTCAGTTGTAATCGGATTCGTGTTTTAGTCAATTTTAGGGGAATTGTCATCCGTGTTCCCGTGGTTTTTTAAAGCTCCATTGCATCATAAATATTGTGTGATAATGAATAAGTATCGAGTGTTTATAATTGTCCAATAAAAATGTAATCGTACCAAGTACTTGGATCTAGTTTCAAGCTAGTAGGATTCTTATAAATAAGAAGTTGTCTTAGATAAATTGTATTCCTTTAGAGGGGAACACCCATTCTCATAAAATGGATCTTGGATGTATATAGCATTATCATTATATATGTATCAATAAATTCTCCATTTGAATGCGCTCCTTAAAGAAAAGGTAAATAATTAGTATTAATTTTTAAAAATACCATTTAGGAGATCAAGTGATATTTTAGAAACAAATCTTTATTATTAACTTGAGAGAGCAAAGTTACAAGAGTTTATACAAACACTCAAGAATATATGGGATACATCACTTGTTCTCTTAGGAGATCTCACTTTCTCTAATGGTGGATGCTCTCACTTTTTGTGGATGCTCGAATAGATAGGTCATTCTCTTATATATAGTAGTTATATATCCTTAATGTGTGGTGGAGATTTGGTCAATTGTCAAAATTTAAATAATGTACCTAATTAAATGTCTATGATATTTGCTAAGATAATTCTAAAGAATACAATAATATCTAAATATTTCCTAGGATAATCCTATAATTATCTAGATATTTTTAAGCTATAGATTTTTCCCATAGAAAATCCTAGATATTATTTTGATAATTGTTTCTAGAAAGTGGGTATTGGATTTTCTATTATTTTATTTTAACACTCCCCCTCATTACCCACTTTTCTTCATTGTCATCCTTGGGCTTGGGTACTAGCTCACAATAGTCTTATTCTGAATCCAATGTTGTATTTCTTCCTCCATTGCCTTTTTCTATTCCTTTTTGTAGCATGCTTCTTCATAAGTTCTTGGTTCCTTAATGCTCGGTCCTTCTACCAATGCTATGTTAGCGTATTTAGGATTTTGCTTCGTGTCCTCTTGTACCTCCTTAGTTGTGGCTCTAAGGCTTTTTTTATCACTATCTCTTCGAGTTGACTTGACCTCTCTTCTTCTAAAGAAGCATGATGCACACCTGTTTGTCATGAACTTTTATGTCCGCTTGGTGTCTCTTCTTTACCTCTTTCTTCTTCGGTAGCTTCTTGTCATGGTGTCTGTCTTATAGCTTGAGTCTTTCTCATCATCTTCTAGCCTTTGCTACAACTTTTCCTTTATCTCCTTAGAATTCGGAAGTGTTATTGCTTGTGATGACCACCATAAGGATGCTTCATTGAACACCACATTTCTCGATGTATAGCAACGTCCCGTTGTCGGGTCACAACACCTCCATCCTTCTCTTTCATTATCATAGCCCACGAAAATACAGCGAATCACCTTTTTGTCGAACTTGCTTCATAGGTGGTCGAGTATGAAGACATAACATACACACCCAAACACCTTGAAATGACTTACCGTGGGCTTGACATTCCATAACTTCTCATATGGAGACATAAACCCGAGCCTTGCCTGTAATAGTCTCGTTGGTGACATAGACCGCTGTTTTCATGCATTCGGCCTAGAAACGTGGCGGTACATTCTTGGCATACAACATGCTTCGTAGGTGTCTACAAGATGTCGATTCTTTCGTTGTGCCACACCATTCTACTCGTGGTGTGCTAGGACAGTAAACCGGCGTCGTATTCTATGTGCTTGTAGGTAATTTGAGAACTCATTCGATGTATATTCTCCCCATTGTCTATACGTAGGCACTTTACTTTGTGTCCTACTTCACTTTCGACGTTATTTTTGAACTCCTTAAATTTATCCAACGCCTCTAATTTTTTTTTCATAAAATATACCCAAACATATCTTAAGAAATCATCGATGAAGGTAATCATGTACCTATATCCGGTGACGGATGGTTACTTTACTCTTCCAAAGACATCGGAATAGATTAGCTCAAGTGGCGCCTTAGCTCTATATGAGGACTCCTCATAAGGAAGTTGATGCGTGTTTCCATATTGACACCCCACACATACTATGTTATCTAGAATCTCTAGTTATGGAAGAACCTTCATCATTGATCGTTGCATCATCACCTTCAGCTTGTGATAACTCACGTGACCGAGTCTTGTGTGCCATAAGTCCTGTCGTCTCATTCTTCCTTGTTTTGTCAATGTAAGCATCTTGGGTGGACATTACATAGACCGATTTGAGGTTTCGTCGTTCCATAAGTGGCGGCAACGTAGGCTTGAGATTGCGATATACCTTGACATCGTTGGGACCAAAGACCACATAGTTCCCTAAAGACGTCAACTCGCGCTACAGACATGAGATTCTTCTTCATATCAAGCACGTGATAGACATTTTGCAGCTGCACTTGATGCAGACTAAACCGAGGAGCAATCAGTACATTGCTAACATGGGTTATTGACATTTTGGAGTCGTTAGTCGTTACCATGACCTGATTTCCTTTATATTCTGGTCGTATCGTGTAGCTTGTTCATGTCTCCTGTCATGTAGTTCAAGCAACTTGAATCCACAATCTAGTCATACTCGATAGTTAATGGATTCATTGCTCATCATGACAAGAGCGGTTTTCTCTTTCGGCTCCTCAACACATGATGTAGCTAATTCTCCATCGAGTGTAGCATTATTCCCTTTCATTGCAAATGATACTTGTAAGTCCCACTCTTCTTCACTTTCATTATTTTTGAAAGTAACTATGTTACCTTCCTCTTGAACAGATTTGCGAGTCTCGAGCATAGAGTCATTTCTTGCCTCATTTGTAGCATCGATCATCTTGTTAACGATACTTCAATTATTCCCGATCTCTTCGAGCTTTGTGTGCTCCCCTCGAGATGGACCCCATCCACATTGTGCTTGTCACTACTTTGACTGCCTCCTTTTCGAATAATCTTCATCTGCGATATATCTTCTCCCGGACTTATCTTCGCTTTTAGGAGCTCTCCTTTTTGTAAAGAGAGTTTTCTCTTCCTCTTCTATATTGAGATCTTGGACATTTGTTTGTCTAGGTCTTCTTGATTGACCAAGATACTTTCTAATTCTATCAAGTTAGGTTAAGTGGCCCATCCCTAGTTGCCATAATAAGGCCACTATATTTGGGTTTCAAGCCTTAGATTATGATCCGACCCATTCTATGCTCATTGATTGCACTTTCGAGATCTACCTTTTCTATTTCACCATATATAAATTTAACTTTTGGGAAGTATTGGCTTACTGTCATGTTTCCTTATTTAATGGGCATGAGCTCGTTCTTCAATTGTTGTAGTTTAGCTTTATTCTTCTTCGTGAAGAGTGTAGCTAAATTATCCCATGCTTCCTGTGGTGTTGTGTAGTCCTTGATCCGATTTAGGAACTCGTCTTCCACGGTGACAGAAAGAACATACATAGCCTTTCATACCTAGCGCTAGAAAAATTTTTGTCCGACTCAATTGAAAAATGATGTATGGTTGTCAAATTTATATGAAATTCGAAATATGTGGATACCTAAACACATCTAGATTTAAAAGTGAATCAATTCTTTAGCAATTTCACACATTCACATTTGAGTTTGGTTGAGTTCTAGATGTGATATGAAAATGTAGTGTGGAGTTGCAAAAAGCATGGTCACTTATAGGTGGACAATGATACCTCTTTTTCAAATTTGTGTATTGAAAACCTCCTAAGATTTAGGAGGCATGCGAGTGAAATCTATCGTTACGCCTATTTTTATTTGTTTTTATTTTCATTGTCATATCTTGATTCGAAAATGTATATTTATGCTAGTTTTGTAATTTTGCAAGTGAAATTTATATTTATGTGTGAGACCTGGAATTTTAAGTAGGTGAATTAAATTAAGTAATTGATGCGTAAATTATTTTATTTAGTACGAGTTTCAATCGTACGTGCTTTTATAAATAATTTGCGGATTATATTATTTCCTCCCGACTCCCCACCCGGACCGAATAAGTAAAACCCGAGATAATTTAAGCTAGCTATTTCTACCTTTACCTTAAGATGCCAAAAAAAAAAAAAAAGAGAAAAGGAGAAAAGGAAGATGATTAATTATGTTTGCTTGAGTGGATGGGTTAAGGGGAAGATTAGTGGCAAGTGGGGTTGTGGTGGCATTTAGCCGGTAAAGCCACCGCAAAAGAAAAAAAAACCAAGAAAGAAGAAAGGCTCGGGGAAAGGGGAAGCCGAACGAAAACAGAGAAGAAGGGGAACCAAAGCGGAACAGGGGAAAGCAAGAGAAGGAAAGATCGAGCGAAGGCGAGCAGAGCGAGAGAGAGGGAGCGCGAGTGCGAGAGCCGGAGGCCGGTGCACCGAACGACAAGTAAAGGAAAGGCGGCTGGCGAATGCGGGGAAAGGATCAAGGGCACGAAGGAGGGCGAAATCGAGACCGGAAAAAGGGAAGAGAACACAAGGCCGGAAAGAGGTTGCCGAAGAGCAAGAAGACGATGACCGGCGAGCGTAAGTGACGACAAATGAAGAAAGAAGGCGGCAAGGCGAAACTAGGGCTAGACCGGGGCTGGCAGCGAGAGGAAGAGAAAGGAAAGAAGGAAACCGACCTAGGCTAATCTGAAACTCAGCAAACCTTCAATCCCTAATTCGAGATGGGTGATCTTATACTCTAAACTATTAGTAATTTCGAAACCCAACTGGATTTATTGTGAATATTGAAGGTTTGCTTGTGAATACTGAATAATGGTACTATAAGAAGTGGTTAAGGCTGAATTAGAACTTGAGATAATCTAATTAAGTGTTAAGGATGAATTGGGAAACTAGAGATTATGAGAAAGTTAGATTGCGTTGGTAGAGGGAGTAAGATTGAAGTTTCAATTAGCAATTAAGGACAAAGAAGTTATGATTTGGGTGCGAATTTCTTAGAGATTTCTTGAATTTGCGGCGTTGAGAAATAATTGCTGATATTGGTAAATAATGAGTTGAAGTATAAAGGGGAGTATGAGTTCATACCGATTGATGCACAATTGAGGCATGGGAATGAGAAGTAGGTGATTGTTAGGATAATTGAGTTCAACATATATGTAAATCCTTGAGGTTGAACTAAACTTGAAGATAAATGGAGCTAGCGGAATTTGAGTGATGAAAGGAGATTAAGGAGTTATATGATTGAGTTTCCCAATTCATAAGGAAAAACATAAGATGAGAGTAACAAAAAGAGTTGATTAATAAGGAAAAACATAAGATGAGAGTTTGAGGTAAACATGACAATTGGTGAGAAGTTGGGGTGTTGGAGTTAAGTCGTGACCACTTGTGGATATTGTGGCTCTTGTGAACCAAATTAGTGAAAAGAAAGATTAGGAAGATACAAAATGCGGGTTCAAATTGAATATGGTAGTTTGTGATGAGTTGTGATAATTTGGGCTAAATTATGATGGGTTGTGATCGGGTATGGTTGTACCACTTGTGGTTATTGTGGCTCGGAGAAGTTTTACTTGCTGAGTTCATTATGCTTAAAAATGAATTGAGTTCGGGGATACGAAAGTTAGAGTGTGGGAAAGGAGCGGGAATTTGGAGTATCAAGGGAATAGGTATCTATATTGACTAATCGTGACTTTGAAAACAGAGTGAAGCAAGAATTACGTATATGCGAAATAAGGGACTTGCTTGGAATAGCACATGGATGAATATAAGACGTTAAGTACTTTGGTGAATCCTTGAGTTAATGTGTTAGTTTGGAATGTTAAGTCTTAGTATAGAGATGTTTGACACATGAAAGGATTTGATTCTAAATAGTACTCAAAAATTAGTTTTGAAAAAAGTTCAAATGTTTACGCAATACTCTACTTGAGTATGATTCTTGAGAAATGCTTTTTGAACTTGAAAAGTTTTCTAAAGAAGCAAAACTTATTTGAGAAAGTGAATCGAATTTAAGAAAGTCTGTTTGAAGCAAACGTGATGAATGATTATGTACAAATTGTTTTGAATCGACTTGGCTAGGATCGTTTAGCATACCGAAGGGTTTCAACTGGAGTCCTCATCCGTGAGGAGGTCCAGCTAGAAACTTTAAGGGAAGGGTTCTAACAGGGGTCCTGGGGATCGGGATACCCGATCGGAGACTTCCTATAAGATAGGTCCCGGGAGCCTTTATTCGGGGTCGCGCCCGGAGAATTATGAAGTGCTAATTCGAGTCCATGAAAGCCTAGAAAGTTGATTCAGTTCTAAAAGAATTGTTAGTGATTGTGAAATCGTGCTTTTAAATGATTGAAGAGTTATGATCTTTACGTTGCAAATGATTTCAAAGGATTTTATTGAAAAGTATCTAGATTTGTATTACATATTGTAATTTCACCGATTTCCGTATTATGAGTAGTATGTGTAAACAATTTCCGTTTTATGAGTGTAAGATTCTCCGGTGAGCCCGTGGTTTTCTCACCCTCACAAACTCCCCTTTTCCCCTCCCCAGTATTACAGGTACACTCTTAGAAGGTGTGATATGTGCTTAGCATATTCTAGACTCCTTCATGCTCGCTTGTCTGTTGCTTAAGCGACTCAAGTTGCTAACATGCATTTCTTATATTTCTAAGTATTCTATTTAGCAATTTAGTTCATATAGTTTGTATCGGATGTATCATGAAACATTTAGATTGTCTTAAGTGCTAATGCATGATTGGTTGGACTCCGGCGTGCGGCCGTTGAGTTGTATACTCGGCGTGCGGCCGTTGAGTTGTATACTCCGATCGTCCGGCTCATTGAGTTATATTATAATTTTTATGTAGGATTTTAAGGCTTTAAGCCTAGTAGATAGCCCTTATTACAAACCGAACTTTGCCGAAATTTTTAGAAAATGGTCAACTCTTTTGAAAAAATTTCCTCTATTACCTTAAGTCTGGAATTAGAAAGCCAAACTAACACCTGAAAGAGTTTTGGGAGTTCCTTTGAGAAACTCTAGTGATGGAATACTCCTAGGGGTATTTTGGGGTGTTACATTATGCTAATTTTATAAGTTTTAAGATAAGTTGTGCACTTGCTTTTATGGAATGTAAAGTTGAAGATAGACGAGTGATATATAAGGTGTTAGTAATTACTATAGTAGATAAGAGCGAAAACATGGTTATGAAAAGGCAAGTTATATATAACATCTCAAATCATTTGGCACATTGTTCATGTAAGATGTTCGAATGTGAACGTATTTCTTGTTTTCATACATTATTTTGGAGGGAAAAACATTACGTGAGTTTCCAAGCTATTATATTTTAAAATAATGGGCTAAAATGGTGGCAACAAGCCAATTTTTAATGTGAATAGTGTTCTTTTTAGGGGTGTTTTCAAATGGATTATGGGGACAAGTTAATTTCTAAAAATCAATTAGACTTTTTGATATGTATGCAAGTAGGTGGAAGAGACCCGGAAAAACAAACTTTATTGACAAAAGAATTCAAAATGTTTTGAAAGATGTGAAGGAGTTGAATGGTAGTACAAGTGAAAGTAACATGAGTGAGACAACCATAATAGTCGTAATTGTTCTTCAAATAGCTTTTCATTAGGTAAGGTGACAATCATTTTATCGTGCTCTAATTATTTGTTTTTCTTTAGGTCAAATCGAAGATGGATTAGTGTTTATGTTGGAGTACAAGTGCAGCTATGCATATTGTTGGTGACAATCATTTTATTATCTTTGGATATACACCTTTAAATCCGTTAGCTCTGGATGTACTATGAAACAATGTACTCTATATTAGTTTATGTTATTCATTAGTTGTGGACAATGGTTGTGGATTCCAAATATTGTCTTTAAATGCGGGGAAATGCAAGAAATCACTGCCTTAAAGCTTCTCGTATTATGTTTGTGTTATCCATTAGCTTGGAATCTACTGTGAGCCAATGGAGGAAGAGTGTAGGTTCAAATCCTACATCAGCTTTTGAGTTTATTTTTCATATTTTACTTGCCTTTTGTCTAAGTTCTTTGTGTAATTTGTATTATTGACTTTGAGTGGGAACATACTGTCAAAAGTGTACTATGGCTTCATATTCTCTATGTTGATCTCGGCTTTGTATTATGGGTTATAATTCATAAAGCATAGGTGGAATTCGAATCCATATCTTCATGTAATATGACACATCGTTTTATCTTTTAGTTAATAAGCTTAAAATTGCACATTGATTTCATCCATAATTGCTCAACTTAATTGAAATTCCACAACTCAGGTTAGTGACAGTCCAAGCAGTGAGAAGTTTTACGCTCACTTGCTTCAGGTACCGAAATGCAGACATTCACATGTTCTAAAAGAGGGACAAGAAAACATATCAATAATGAAGGAGCTACTCTGACAGCGAAAATGGAACATTTAAAGATAAAAAGAAATAAAGAATTTCAAATCATCCAGAATATAACAACATAATACCAAATAAACATGGAAGTCTTACACAATTTAGTCTTTATATAAACAAAATGTTCTTTGAACCGTACCCCAACAAGGGTTACTAGACAACAAAAAAGAAAAGCCTACTGTAGTATGCCTATTCCAATTCAATCAAACTTAAAAAAATTTGTAATACTTGCCAAAGCTCAAACAACAATCCTCCAAATTTAAGAAAAGATCCCAAAACACTTATGTAACCAAATACCAACTCAATTTGAGTTCCCGAATACCAACTCAATTTGAGTTCTTGAATACAGTACAATCCAAATAACAAAAAATCAAATTTAACGTACTAATTTCAATTTAATTTTTTTAACTCAATCTAAAAACAAAATTGAGAGCAAAATAAAAAAAAGAATACATTATCAATTAGGTTTTAATGATAATTTGACTCTAATGAAGAGTTGCTAACGCGAAGATCGAGGAACGTTCCGGCTATCATAATCTGACGATGCTTATGATTTCGATGAAAACCGAATAATCCTTGCCCCTAAGAAACATGAAGAAGGAGAGAGAACAACCATAAGATTCCAATGCCTATAATGAATTTCAATCATCCCAACTCCTTTACAAAATTTGTAAGAAAATTATTTCACCCTGATTCGAACTCGGATAGAGATGATATAAATGTGGAGTGTTAGTTACTAAGCCAACATTCACTTATATATATATATATATATATATATATATATATATATATATATATGCATGCATTGCCCGCTGAAGGCATCCCCCAATTTATGTTTTGGCGAGTGATTTTAACATGAGACATTAAATTAAATACATTATTGCCACTTGTGCGGTAGCGCTCCAATGCTCCATCGCCCGGGGTCTACACTCGCCCGGGGTCATCTTTTCAGGCCAACCATCCGAGGCGTCAAATCAGTAAAACTGTTTAGAACGTGGGAGTCAATAATAAGACAAGGGCCATATTGTTTGTATTAATTGTGTGTGAATGTTTAATTATTTGTATTAATTGTCTTATTAATAATTTATAGTAATATTTAAAAACAAATTATTCAATAGTTAAACTTTTTTTTTAATTATCATAGTTAATTTTTATGACAACCGTTGATTTTTAATGAACTAATCATAGCCCTTGATAATGTAATAAGCTACCTACTATATCAGGTAACCCATAACTGGTAATTAATATTCCCCAACCCCCCTAAAAAAACTCGGTCATGTTCCTCTTTCTCCCCTTTTTCTGCAACTCAATTCACATCTATAAAACCATCTCCTTTAACCTTTGGCAATTCATTTCAATTTAAATACTGATCTATTACACTTGTGATGTTCGAAATAGATACCCTCTCTCTCTCTCTCTCTATTGACGATATTGTTCGAAATTGTGAAAAAAATATATGGAGAGCCTAAACAAAAAAATTGATAAAATAGGATTGATTTAGAGAGTGAAAAAAAAATTCATGACTTCACCATTTTTGTTTACTTCTATTTTGTGTCTCCCAAGCCCCTCTCCAAAACTCTTGAATTTGACTCTCACGAGCATTGTTTTTTAGTTTCTCATGAGATGGAAGAGCTAAAAATAAAATTGAAAGCACACTATAACATTTTTTGTGCTTGAAAATAAACTGATTAAAATATAGCATCAAGATGATTAGGGGGAAATGTCAGGCGAAATAGGGGGACGAGAGAGATAATGGTTGTACGAGGGAAGTAGGGTGAGTGGGTTGTAAAGTGAGGGTTTTATAGAGAGGTTTAAAAAGGAAAGTGTGAGTGTTTGTAAAGAGAGTGGAGAGGAGATAATTTTACTAGAATAGGGGTGACAATACGCTGAAATTAATGTGTGAAATGAGGAGGGCAACCCGTCTTTATAGAAGGGTTTAGGGTTAAGAAAACTTTGAACCTAACCCCCAAACCGGCCGGCTGAATGAATAAACTGATTGGAAAATTCAGAAATGAATAGAGAAAAATTCAGGTAGTTGAACTAGTCAAAACGATTGCGTTTAAAGGATCTTAGGGCCGGATCTGATCCAAAATGACCTTGTTTAGTGGTTAGGAAAGTCCCACTTATCTTGATGGAATTGGTCAAAACGTGTGCATTTTCTAGGTAGGGTGGCCAGATCCGGTTTGGTTTTATGGCAAGGGAGATCGAACCTGATTAGATTGTCTGAAAACGGAATTGTGGGCCAGATCCGGCTCACAAATGAATTCTTTTGGCCTGTTTTGTGGTGGGCTTGCTGTTGGTTTGATTTTTGTGAGCTAATTATCACTCTACTTTAGTCCAGTTTTGTCTCGATAATACAAATTAGAGATTAGGTCTTCATCACCAAATTGACAAAAATAAATAAAATAAAATAAGGGTGACACTCTTTAGGTGTCTACACCTGCATTTTAGTTTCTACTTCCTTTAGCATCTGTTCTAGCTGGATAAGATAGATTAAGGCCACTACTCCTATTAAGACATAGTTAACTAAAATCACTATCTCTGCATAAAAGAAATGCATGCTTCCCCTTGCTCTTATCTTGCACAATCATTGTTTGACAATATGACAGCTATAATACCTGTTCTAGCGCCCTTTCAGCATAAATTTAGTCATATCTAATTGTTCATAAGGCCCATTAAGGCCTCTCACAGTCCATGAGATAATGTTCTCCATGAGGAGTAGATGGCTCTCCAACATGCCTTTCTACTACCTGTTCTAGCACCCTTTCAGCATTTGCTAGAACAAAAAATGAATTTATTGTACGTACTAATCGCTCTAGGCACGACATCAGTCTGTGTTGGAGATTTTCGTTCTCTAATGGCAACAAAACATCAGCATCAATAGGTGCCCTTACACCAACCTGTCTTTGCTCTTGTGGTGGAAGCTCCTTCGGCAATGGCCTCCACTTCTGTACCACTTTTTTCTTTCTGCTCTCTTTCTCCCCACGTTCCAATAGTTGACAATGGCCACATTTTATAGGTTTCCATTCATTTCAACCTCTTGTTGCCTAATAATTCCTTTTTCATTCAGGAATTCCACTGTGTTAGGCAAATGATCTCCAAGTTGTACCTAGAGATTATTTTTCAACTGCAAATAGCAAAGTACAATACATGTTAATTCCTTCATTGAAATTATCATTTTTAGTTAAAGAGTATGTGTGTGTGAGTACAATGATTTTCAAGTGTTTTCATGACAAAGGTTGTCTATATTTCCTATTGTTTATCGATTATTTCTCGAAGTGATCACCTCGACACGTGCACTCATCGACTTATCGTTCATTATCTTTTTAAAGGGAATCATCATTCCTTGTTTGGGCATCCGAAGTTTAAGTGTTTCATTATCTTGTTTTAAATAAAATGAATTTCACAAAATGATTATTTCCTTGATTTGGTGTATTTTATTGAGAGTTTTTGTTCTCACTCTTTAAATGTTTATTGTTTTTAGATAAAGTGTGAATGCATGTGGACAATTGGATTATTAGAAAGCTCATCTAGTTTTCATTTTCTATTTGGCATAAGTGTTGAACTATTTTAGTTATATTATAAATTTAGCATGAAAAGTGTAGCTTCAACTTATTTTAATAATTTTTTTAATAAATGATAAACTTTATTTTTATTTTAATGAAAATAAAGGCATTACCTGTCTCTTTAGGCATGTGGTATAACACTCTAGCAACTAGGGTGTTTCTCGGAGTCCTGTTCAAAGTTACGTGAAAAATAAAATTTATTTATGTTTATGTTCGTTTATGTTCTTTTATGTTCGTTTATGTTCTTTTATGTCCTTTTATGTTTGTTTATGTTATTTTATGTTCATTTATGTTTGTTTATGTTATTTTATGTTATTTTATGTTCATTCTTTTTTTATTTTAACAACTCATTTCTGTTTGTTTATGTCCTTTTATTTTTGTTTATATTCGTTTTTGCTCTTTTATATTCGTCTCTGCTCTTTTAAGTTCGTTTATGTTCGTTCATATTTATGTTTATGTTTATGTGCATTTTGTATGTACGTTCGAACAAGCCCCAATTTTATTTGATTTAAATAAGCAATTCCTTAAAAAAAAATTAAATTTTCAATTTGGTTACGATTCAATTAACCGATTCAAAAATCAATGAACCAATTTTTTCGATTTGGTTACGATTCGGGTTTTGGGTCTACTGAAATTTTCGATTAACCGAAAATCGGTTAACTAAAATTTTTGGTTCGGTTTACATTCAAAATTTTCTTAAATCGAAAGATCGGTTAATCAAAGGTCCGATTAACCAACTGTGAGCACCCCTATTCATGATCATGGACCAAATATTTGGTGCAGTTCGCATAGAAATAGTAAGACATGAATGTATCATTCCCCCACTATCAACTGCAAAGCATTACTTATACCATGGTCCGTTTTTGGAAAGTGATCTATTAGAGTCAATAGTACTACCCACTGCCTATCCATTTCAATATGTGGAGGCTATATATCCATTTCAATATGTGGAGACTACAATAATCTTTCATCACTCATATCAGACAAAGCTAATAAATATCATTGGTTGAAACATTTATTTCCTTTTTTGTCATTTTAGAGTAAAAAATCAGAATATGTGACTAGTACCATCACAATCAATTAAGGTACCATAACCTAGAAGCAGTAAATTACGTCATACTTTCGAGAGTATATATTCTCAACCATCATATACATCAACATATTCTTGCATACTTATAATAGTACTAATAATTTATAGGTGGGAGTATGTATTGTATTATTATGGTAACATTATTTGGTGCTAACGAGGGGTTAAAGCATTGCAACATTGAACTAAGGAAAATAACATATATATGACAATACTTCTAGAGGATTATGTGAAAAAGGTTGGAGATTATAAATCTATTACTATATAAGATGGGTTACGACCACATTATGTATTTGTTAGGAAAAAGCAAATCAGTACATAGTACTGTAGTGTTTCCCCATGAAAAAAAAAAAACTGTTTTTTTACTTAATAATAATTGTCACATACTCTCCAATTTTTCTCTCCAGTTTTTTTTAATTTTTTAAATAAACTACCATGTGGCCCTATATTGGTGACTTTGTCCCGAGACTGCAAACTCTCCGGAGCACGTGATAAAATGTACCTTCCTCGTGAACAGAGGCAATCCACAAACCAAGACCTTGACCCGTGACTCTGACCAGACGCAACTAGTGCCATTGCAACATGGCGGAAAGTGGCGAGACTACAGTGGTAATCGCCGGACGTCGGCGACCTTTTTGAGACCTATTTCGAGCATTAAACCAACCCAACAATCATTTTTGCACTCCTCCAATTGCATATTGGAACCCTAATAATTGAAAGTGGTTGCATTTGTCGGTGGCTTGGTGCAATTAAGCTTGAAGGAGAATACGCTAAGCCTTCTGACAAAGCTGTCGTTTGGTTGCTGAAATCAGTCCAATCGAATAAATGAGGGAGGAGAGAGAACAGGGGCGGAAATCGTGATATCATGCTGGAAATGTGCTGAAAATATGTCAGAGAGGTCGCCGGAGGGTTGCGGTGCCAGTCGTTATGTTGCCTGAGTCTGCCCTGCCCTCTGACGATGGCTATGGTCGGGCAAAGTTATTACGGTTGTGTTTTCAGTAGCAATACTTTGGAGATTGTGAGGGAGAGAGTGGAGGTGTAGGGTGGGTAAGGAAAGAAGTATTTTCATAATTTCGGATTTTATAATTACGAGTGAAAATGCGAAGTTGTTAAAAAATAATTTAAAACTTTGAAAAAATATTTAGCGAAACCTAGAATAGGGAAATGAAGATTTTTCTCTTATTTTTCTATTTCGTTTACAAGAGGCATAAACTTACTATATACAATATTCAAATTCAGATTGTGCCCACCATCATATTCAAGTTTCCAGAACAATTTGTTAAAAAAAAGTTAAAGATACAAACTCTTGAAGCAGTACAATGCAAATTGCATCTAGTTGACGAGAATCAACACCGTCACACTTTGGGTCCGAAATTTCATAAAAATATTACTATTGGATGGAGTGATTGGATAATTTTGTACAGACAATTTGGGGTCATTCCATATTCGTGAAAATCTCGTATATATGGACATCTTATTTATGAAAAATTTGATAGAGCTATTGGATGGAATGATCGGATAACTTGGTATCCCAACGTGTTCTCGTATGGCTCTTTCACATGTTCTTATCATAGCTACACTTTTTGAACACTCATCCTTTGTAAAACCCTTTGAAAAATCTATTTTTTGACCAAATTGAACTAAACAGGGTTGCCACAGTTTGGGCCATGGGCAAGACCATGGGACCTCTAATCGGTCTCTTATCCCTTTGACGTTTGTTGGGTGACTTCGGGACGTCTCGAGTACCGTGTGTACATGTTGGTTTGTGCTATTGGACGTGGATTCTCCAAAATTTGATCTCGAATAGCGAAGCTCATTGAAGGTAACAACTACTACTTGACTTACATAATCGCGTTCCGATTTGTCATTGTTCCATCGTTTTTGCTTCGTTTTCCGCGACTCGTTGGGTTTAGATTATTTTCTATAAAAGTAAATACAACAAATAAAAATTCTAAAATTATATTATTTACGAGACAAAAATAAGTGCATAAAGAGCGCATAAAATATGTTGTTTATGCTCCCAACAAGAGCAAATCAAAGGAGAGGGCAAGCAAGGGGAAAAGGTTGACCATGTTAGTTGTTGGGGATTTGAAGTTGTTGCGCTCTTTACAGCAAAAACACCAATTGTAACGGAAACCAATAAACGATCAAGGTTATAAGAGGAAATTGAATTTCTTTTTTCGGATTTGAAGATTGAAGAAAATACAGAGGAAGTAGATTAACATTTTTATTTTGATGCAAAGAAATGATCATTGTTTCGAAGCATTTGATGTACTGATGTGGCTTTCTGGGTTTCGGATGAATTCCGATTGGATGTTTCTCTTTTTTGCCTTTGATGGAGATGTAGTTCGGGGTCGTCTTCTGGGTTGTTTATTTGGGGATAATTTCTTGTTGGGCTGAAACAATTATTGGGCACGATTTATTGAAACATTCAAAATTAAGAATTATCATATTGTTTAATGATGTGAAAGGTTTCTTTCAATAAGCTCAGTTGATCATTGCTAAATAACATCGTCTGTTATTTCGAGCTTCCTTCATTACCATACTTTGGTTTTACTTGCTTGTATTTGATAGTAAAAAAAATAGCATTTTGATTATCATTAGTCCAACAATACCATTTTTGTATTGAGTTTACGGAATATGAGTACTGAGAAAGCTATAGTAGAAGAAACTTCATCGAAAGGAGTTGCATGCAGTCTATATATGTGAGTTTCGTATTGCTTTGATTTTTTTATGGATTAATTTATTTTATTTTTACTCATTAATTATGTATCTTTTATTGTTTATTTAGCTTTGTTCAACAATGAATCCCCGGAGGTTGACATAGGCGACCGAGACAAAGAAATGTGTTGTAAGTTTATTTTTATGCATTTTAAAAGGGTTACTGTATTTTTTTGTTTTGATATATTCAAGCCTAGTTTGGAGCATCCTGGACACAACAAGTCTGTTAATGAAAAATGATACAATTGACGGTGAACAATTACTAGGATTGAGAAAGAACACATAAGAAAAACTTTGCTTAAAATAAGGACAAAATTCTAAACTAGAAGAAACATAATGCTTAATTAGAAGAAACAAAATGAATAATTATTAAAAACAGAATGTTCAACTAGAAGAAACAAAATGCTCAGATTTAAATTTGTTACCGGATTTCTAATTGGGCTTTCCCTTTGAAACAAAAAATTTAAATTTCAGGTTTTATCTTTATATTTTTTTATTGTTTAGATATTAGTTTACATGGTTCTTATTTTTTCAATACATGGTATTTTTTATTACAGTAGTTTCTCTTTCAATAATATTTTTTTGTTCACGTTTGGGAGATAACTGTCATTCTTCAAAGATTGCTTGGATGTTGTTCATGATTGTTGATTTTATGAATTGTCATGAGTAAGGTTGTTTTATGCATTCTTTTAGTTGTTAAATTTATAATTTATAATTAATTGTTACCATTTTTGGTTTCTTGTTTAGGTACTCAATATTTGAATTAGGAGAGTATTGTTAATGTATTGGATGAAGTAAAAAGAATAGTGCCATGCTAGTTTGATTTCTCAAATTGATTTTTGTTTGCTTTTTTATTTGTAATTATAATATATTGTAAATGTATGGGTAATAAAGTTTATTTGTGTCTTTAATATTGTTCATTTTTGTGTTCGATATCAGAGCATGAAGCATTTCATATTTACAATTATTATGCATATAAGGTTGGCTTTACTGTTCGATATCATAAGACAGGGAAAAGAGCCAAAGGAGGAATGTTATCTATGCAACAATTTTGTTGTTGGAAGCAAGGGTTCAAGGAAGATAGAGGCAAATATCACAAGGAGAATACAAATGTGGATGTAAAGATTGGTTGCAAGGCATTCATTCAATTTCATATTGATAAGGACGGAATTTGGATAGTTACTCAACATATAGCTGAGCATAATCATCCGATGTGTTGTCCAAGTAAAGTACATTTGCTACCTTCACATAGAGAAGTGTTTGAGGAAGATATCTTTTTTGTTCAACAACTTAGGGAGTCAAGAATATGGGGTTTCCGATGTGTATCTTGTGCTTAAGAAACAAGTTGGAGCTTCTCCTTCTTTAGGGTATGGTTTAAGGGACTTGTACAATAAGTTTCGGCCATTTTGTAGTAGAACATATGATGTTAGAGACGCGAACTCATTACTGCAGATATTTGATAAGCGTTCCAAGTATGAGCATGATTTCTTTTATGCATTCAATCTTGATTTGAATGGTTGCTTAGTGAGGTTTTTTTTTTTGGCGTGATAAGCAAATTTTGGATAATTATATATTATTTGGAGATTTAGTGGTTTTTGACACAACATAAGAAACGAATAAATATGATATGATATGTGTGCCATTTGTTGGGATGAATCAACATTCTTAGAATATTATGTTTGGTTGTGGATTTCTGATTAATGAGAAGATCGAGTCATTCATTTGGTTATTTAAGGCATTCTTGAAGGCTATGGGTGGTAAACACCCAATGACAATTATAATTGACCAAGTTTGATATTTTGACATAGCCTTTTCTCCTGCCAAGCAATTGTCAATGATCACTACTTTTTTGTCATTGAAGTCAAAACAAATGACATATTAGTGGTAGTCTTTAAGAATCGGGAAAAAATCTGCAATCATTTCAAATTAGTTGTCTGATATGCTATTTATAAGAATTTGACAATTAGTATGTAACTTACCAAATGTGCATCCCCCAATTCATCCATTCACATCTTTTTAATTCCATATCTATCACGTTTTCGAACGCAATTGATAATTGCTCATTAGCTTTCTCTAGAGCCATCTATATATTAAAATAAGTTATGTAATTGAAATGAATAAATAAGTGTTCTCATAAAAATAAATATATTGTATTTTGTTATAGATGATATTACATAACCCAACTTCAAAGAAGAAGATTGCAAAAGATCCCTCTTTTAGTTGGTGGATGACGTGATTAAGGATGACAACCGGGCGGGCAATCCCCGTCCCCGACGAGGCCCCGCCTTGAGATAGGGAAACATCCCCGCCCGAACGGGGAACGGGGCGGGGATGGGGGCCAATTTTCGTCCTAGTTCTTCGCCCCCGCCCCCTTTTTTTCCTGTTCGGTGCTACATATTGTTGTTTTAAGTTTAGGGGTAAATTCATAAATTTAATCTTCTTAAACTCTAAATATATAACCAACCCCACCTACCCGCCGCACTCGCTCACCTCCCTTGTAACAGCCGTCCCTTTCTCCCTCCCTCTCTCTCGGCTTTCTCTCTTCCCCCTTCTCTATCTCTCTTTCCTCTAGAAACCTTTCTTGTTCTCTCCTCCGGCCGACCCCACCTCTCTCTCTTCTGGAAGGAAAACTAAGAACACCTTCCTTCTCCATGTCCTTGTGTGTGGACATACCAAGAATTCCAGTCATAGGACCACCGTCGGTAGCGACAACTCCGAGTGTTTCCTACTCGGTGTCCTTGCCTCGCTTTGCCACTCTTTCCTCTCCGCCGCTTAGCGCCCGCCATCTATATCAAAATCTCCGAGTTTGAAGTTTGTTCTATCATATTTGGTTAATTTTTTTTATTTTTTCCAATTTTTTTGTAAATTCAGCGTACTTTTACCTATCTTTATTGTGGTTTTCATGTATAAAGGATAATTTGTTTGAGAATTTTGGGTTCTTTGGGTATAAAATTGGTTTGTTTTTAACTAATTCGACATTTTCTTTGAAGAATAAGGATCCGTCGGAGTCGGGGCCATGGACAGGCTTGTTTCCTCGCAGCGGGGCGGGGGCAAGGAACGTATCCCTTGGCCTCGACCCGCCCTGTTGCAATCCCTAGACATGATTGCCGTAGTTTTAGGTGGCACAATAAAGGAATTGTATAGGGAAAAGTATAATTACACCTACGAAATGCACACTAAATGTGCATTAATACATTATGATTAGTTAATTTTATTTTTTAAAACCCCCTATTTTCATGTTGATATATTCCATATAAATATTTATTTTGTGTTCATTTTATAAATGTATTTAAAATAAATTATTATTAAATTAAAATATATTTAAAAAATTTAAATCTAAACCACTCATTTTTATTCCATGGCTCACAATCACTCCTATCAATCCCCAGCTCTATTTCATAATCTGGGGTGTCCTTTTCCAGGTAACAAAATGCACTGCCAATGAATTTCTCCGGTGGCATATTTATTAGAATCGGGACACATGTAGCTCTATGGGAGGGAGGAGAAGGAAATTATTGAGGATTTTGGGTTAAAGAAAGAAGATAAAAAAGTGATGATATGTGTATTATACAAAGACAGTCTCCTTAACCTATATTAATATATTTTATAGTTTAAAATCACTATTTTTTTTAATAATTATGATTAATTATAAAGGTAAAGGTTTAATAATCGTCGATTATGCCGACAAGTATCAAATGACACCCTAATCAAATCAACCTTACCTATAAGGTGTGTTATACACATAATTTTATAAATATGAAAATGATGGATATAAAATTGCGATTTTTCTTATTTTGTAATACAATTATACTATTCAATCATACCCCTTTTCTTTCAATTTATAACATGATATAATAATTTTTAAATCAAGAGAAGATGTTTAAGATGTGTCTTATAAAAAACACATATCATTTCAAAAAAAAAAATTGTACATTAGTGATTCCAAAACTGGGATCACTAATAACTTTTACCCACCCCCAAAAAAGGAAAATATAAAGGATTCCTCCGTCTATATAAAGCCACCAAGTTTGCGGCAATAACATTAACGCACAATCAGCAAAACAAAGAAAGAGGGGAAAAACAAAAAGAAAAAGAAAAAAGCTTATGGCTTCATCACAGCACTTAGTAGTTGTAATTGTGGTGCTATTTTTGGTGATCACTTGCTCTTCCGCCTATGAAAAACCGTGGGGAAGCTACTGCGGGGTTCAGTTCGGACAGCAAATAATTCAGAGAACCTAGACGAGTTGCTAGCCGGCATGGTCCAATCATTCAAGGGCGGTGCTAGGTTCATTGCTAGCACATATGGCAGAGGTGGCGATTACGTTATGTAGGGGTTGGGCTCTTGCCGGGTAGATGTGCACCAGAGGACTTGCTCTGAGTGCATAGAAGCCGCTTTCCAAGAGATCCAAAGGTCTTGCGGTGACAAAACTGATGCCCAAATCTGGTATGATTACTGCTCCATCAGGTTCAGCCGCCGCCGTTTCTTTGGGCAGTTTGATATCTCACCCTCACATCGGGTTTGGATTCAGAACGGGACGGACTATGAAAACCGCGTGTCATTGAGGGATGGGATAGTGGACCTGTTTAATGAGCTCAAAGATGCTGCTAACAGTCCTACCCGCGGAGGATCTGCCCCGGGGAACCGAAGGCTGCCAGAGGGGGAGACACTGCATGGGTTCGTCCAATGCACAAAGGACCTCTCCACTGCTGCTTGTGCTGAATGCTTGGATGCCGCGGTCGATGTCTTCCTCAACGGCTTCTGCAAAGGCAAAAGGGGTTGCAGGGTCTTCTATAGCAGCTGCTCCGCCAGATACGAGCTCTACAACTTTGTATTCCCCCTACCAGGGAACCCTTTTATCCCACTCAAGCTCTCACAGACTCCGCCATCATTCGTAAGTTCGGACAACGAAAATAAGTCAGTAAGCCCTAATGGCTGTCAATTATATGTAGCGTGCTAAATAAACTATGTACCTCCTTGCACACTATGAAGGGATGTCTAATCATGTATTTCAATGAATATTTTGTGTGTTGAATAATGTAGGTCGACATATGATATGTGTCTTGCATGAAGATAGTATTTATCGTCTTGTCTTAATATATTATTAATGTATTTTATAATTTAAAATTACTATTTTTTAATAATTATGATTAATCATGAATATAAGACTTTAATAATCGTCGGCTACACCTACAAATATCAAATGACACCCTAATTGCATATCCTACTCAAAAGGTGAGTCATACATGTAATTTTATAAATATGAAAAATTATGGATAACATGATAATTTTATATAATTTATAAGTTGTAATACAATTTTACTATTCACTCATATAATTATTTTTTAATTTATTGCACGATATAGTAATTTTTAAATTGAGAGAAAACATTTAAGGTGTGTCTTCATCAAGACACATATCATTTTACATATATTTATTCATTTACCTTTCTCGAGGTTTTGGTAAAAAAATTTTATTAGCCCTGCATTTTACAAATTATTTTTTTACCCCTTTCACCAATTATCATAAAAACTTAATTATGAAAGTAACTCATCTTTTCCCCCACCCACCTACCCCTGGCCAACCCATAGACCTTCCTCCTTATGAAACCCAACTCGAGAAACTCGTTGTCCTCCAATAACTCTACTTTGTTCATTTTTCGATGTTTCTTTGACTCACAACTAATGATGCGTGTTCCACTTTATCCCTCTTTCAAAAATTTTAAAATTGTCATTTTTGGTGAGATTCAGACCACAATTACTTGTCATCATGGTCATATATCATCAATACTAGCTCTAATAATTACTTGTTTCTACAATGGTGAAATTTAGGAAATTTATTATAATTTGACATGAAAGTGAAGGAGAGATCTTGCCAAAGGTGTCCTTAAACTTTATAATTTATTCAAAATTACCACAAACTGATTCACTACATTTAAATGCTATTAAACTTATTAGAGTACAATTAAAATACTTGTCTTTGAGGTTATGAGGGAATACTAATAAAATATCAAATTCATAACAAAATTGGTATTAAAAGTCTAAGTTGTTTAAGATTTCATTGAAAATGAAAAAATCAATGAAAAATGAGAGAAAAAACAATTAATAAGGATAAAATTGATAAATTAGTCATTAATATATCATTAAAATTATAAAATAAAAATTATTATAAACGAAAAAAGATTAGTTAATATAAAATAGAGAGAGATAAAATTAATTAGAGTACTGCTTAATTCTAATTAAATGTTGATGTGACAAATAAAAATAAGAAAAAAGGTAATAAATTATCATAACTACCTCTAATATATATATATGTCCAGAGAGGAAGAGGGAGAGAGCAGAGTGTAATGAATGCATGTAAATGTAGTCCACATTGGATGGAATTCTGTAGGATACCCACCCACCCACCTAAGGAATGGTGCCTAGGACACTAGGTAGTTAAAGAGTTATCCGTGATCCGTTTTGTAATATTTATCACTTTAATTAATATTTTTATTTTATAATATTTATTATATTAAAATTTTAATAATAATTTATTTATTGTTCCTGTATTAGTTTATTTTTACTTCTTTTTTCCATGTAGTTTTCTTATGTTCAATAAAATTTTAATATAATTTGATCTTTTGAAACAATTTTGTTATAAATTTTGTATTTCCTTAGTACTTTCTCACAATCTAAAAACAACAATTGTTGTGAAATGAATGACATACTTTATAATTACATTGTGAAGTTTTTCGCCTTAGATCCAAGTCCATAAATGCAACCCTTCTTATTTGTGTTGACTTTTACCCACAACTCATCTTGTAAAGGTGTGAGACCCAAAATTTGAATAGATTAATTATATAGTCCAATCAAACTAAGTATTTATACATAATGTATTTTATGCAATTATTATGTGCTTATGTGCTTATATAGTTTAATTAATAAATGTGATTGCTCTTTTCATTGCAAAATAAACAAAAACTCAGGACAACTTATAATTTATTTAGTCCCATAAGATAAGTATAACAAAAAAACAAAAAAAGGAAAAAAAGGGGAGAGATAATGAGGGAAAAGGAAGGTGACTAATTAGGTTTACTTAGAGTGGATGGGCTAAGGAAAGGATTAGTGGAAAGTGAAAGAGGTGCTGGCATTATCTCGGTGAAGCCACAATAAAAGGGGAAAAGAAAGGAAAGAGATTAAGTAAAAAAGAGGGGAGGAAAGGGCCTGGGGAAAAGAAGAAGCGGAGCAAAAAAAAAAAAAGAAGAACCAAAACGAGAATAGGGAGCGCGAGAGAGGAGGAGGAGAGGGAGAACCGAGCGAGAGAGAGAGAGTGTGAGTGTGAGGGTCGAAGAAGAGGCCGGAGGTCAGCGAGCTGAACGGCGAATGGAGGAAAGGCGGCCGGTGAACTCGGGGAAGGCAGCGAGGAGCACGAAGGGGAGGCGAAATCGATACCGAAGAGGGGAAGCGAACGCGAGGGCCGAGAGAGGCGATCGGTGAGCAAGGAAACCGCAGCCGTCGACGGTGTCGGGCATAAAGGAAGGTGACGAAACCGGGGCTAAACGGGGTCGGCAGCGAGAGGAAGAGGAAAGAAATGAGGAAACTAACCTAGGCTAATCTGAAACTCAAGCAAACCTTCAATCCCTAATTCGAGGTAGATAGTCTTATACTCTAAAGTATTGGTAATTTTGAAACCCAACTGGATTTATTGTGAATATTGAATGTTTGTTGTGAATATTGAATGGCTATGCTATAGGAAGTAGTTAAGGCTAAATTAGAACTTGAGAGAATCTGATTAAATATTAAGGCTGAATTGGGAATCTCGAGATTATGAGGAAGTTAGATTGCTTAAGTCTAAGGAGTAATATTGAAGTTTCAATTAGCAATTAAGGACGAAGAAGTTGCGATTTGGGTGCGAATTACTTAGAGATTTCTCGAATTTGCGGTGTTAGGAGATAACTGCTAATATTGGGAAATAATGAGTTGAAGTATAAAGGGGAGTATGAGTTCATACTGATTGATGCACAATTGAGGGATGGGAGTGAGAAGTGGGTGATTGTTAGGTTAATTGAGTTCAAAATACATTTAAATCTTTGAGGTTGAACTAAATTTGAAGATAAGCGGAGCTAGAGGAAGTGATGAAAGGAGATTGAGAGTTCTATGGTTGAGTAGAGTTGATTAATAAGGTAGAAACATAAGATGAGAGTTTGAGGTAAAGATGGCAAGTTGGAGAAATTGGGGCGTTGGAGTTAAGTGGTGATGACTTGTTGTTCGGTCCAAAATAAATTTATACCCCTATTTATTTAGTTTTTGTCTCGTAAAATAATATAATTTTTAGAATTTTCACTTATTTTATTTGATTTTGTAGGTAATAAGTTAAGATGAGCGGATTCCATAATTTGAGTTCGAAATAAGGCAAAAACACACATTGAGAGACAAAGTTGAGCAAATTGGGTTGATCAAATGCGGAAATACGAGGTCCAAAAACTCATATTCCATTGGCATGCATGGCAAAGAAAAAAAAAGAAAAAAAAGGAAAAGAAAACAAGATTCTGATGATGACATCAGCATGATGTTATCATCCCAATTCCAATGGAATTGGGAAATCAAGGGCAGCGTAGATTATAAAAGGGGAGGCTTGGAGTTCTGTTGGCGGCAACAATTAAATTAGGTTTAGTTTTATTATTAGGTTAATTTAGTTTAATTTAATTAGTTTTCCTCTTGTAAATTTATTCAAAATATTTTTAGTTTTAGTTATTAATTCGGTTTCGACGGTTTCGGTTCGATTCGATTCGTTCTCGGTAACTTCTTCCCTTTTATCTCTCCCTTCTCTTTAGTTTGTTTCTTTTTTTTTTAAAGGTTCGATCTTTATTATATTTTGATGTTTGTAGTAGTTAGTTTAGTTGTTTAATTTTATTTCGTTAGTTTATGTCGTTCTTCGAGTCAATCTTTATTAATTTAGTTGTTAGATTAATCGTATTTCATGTTAATTAGTTGTTAATTTGTGTCACTTTGGTTGTGATTAACCTCCTTGATGGCTAATTAATTTTGTTTAGGCCTTTACTTACCTAGTTTATACTAGTATTTTGGGATTGTTTCTCATACCTACCACATAGGTTCGATGAGATACCCGAAACGGTATTTTCATTTTGATTTTTAGGCGGTTGGTCTATCACTCGAAAGGTGGAGTTAATTTGCTAGTGTGGGTAAAGAGAATAGTTGGGATTTTGGTATGAAAATAGCCCGAATTCTAGCTAAGTCCGAAGTTGCTATTTTTGTAGTTTAATTAGGCTAACCCCACGAAAGTAGGTGGTTAGAATAATTAGACTAGTTCATGACCCTCGAAAGTGTGGTTTAAGTAGGTTTTGATGGTGCAACTGATTACTCCTAAATACTTGTATAAACTTGGGTAGGTTTAGGCTTGACTTGATTAATTAGTTTATTAAGTGGTAAAATCACAACCCGAGTATTTTATTTTTATTGCTTTCTAGGATAGTTTAATCACTTGTGGTTATTGTAGCTCGGAGAAGTTTTAGTTCCTAAACTCATCAAGCTTGAAAGTGAATTAAGTTAAGGGAAATAGACTTTGGAGTTAAGTTAAGGGAAATAGACTTTGGAGTATAGAAGAGTGTTTGGTCCAAATATTACGTCATTTATACCCTTATTTACTTAGTTTTTGATTTGTAAAATAATTTAATTTTAGGATTTTTACTTGTTTTTTCTTACTTTTGTAGGTAAAAAATCAAATCGAGACAATAGCAAAAAGTTTGAGCCAAAAAGGAAGCAAAACGAGCAAGATAATGGGAGCCGTGCGAACCGACCACAAGCTTTCGAAACCCGCACAGTACCCGTGCGGAACCCGCACTGCTGTACAACTTCCCGGCTTCAATTTTTCTCGTTTTTTACAGAGTTATAAAAAGACAATTTTGGCTATAATTCAAGGGGGCTTGATTTTTAGGGATTTTAGAGACCTCTTAGGGTTCTTACTTAGCCAAAATAAAGCCCTATTAGGGGGAGATTAGTATAGAAATTTGTACAAGATTTTGGGATTCAAGCCTTCAATTCAATTCAAGCATAAGTTTTCTCTTTCTCTCTTCTTCTTTACTTCTAGTTTAATACTTTAATTATTTAATTTAGTTTCAAGATTCAATTTTTATTAGTCTAGATGTTAATTATAGTTAGATTTATTACTTGTTTTCATGCTTGAGTTTAATTATCTAGTTTATGTTCTTGTTCAAGTCAGTTTGTGTTAGTTTGTTCTTTAGTGTAATTTTTATTTTTGTTTCATGTTTTTATGTCAATTAGTTATTAAAGTTGATTGCTTTGGTTGTGATTAGCCTTCCTAATGGCTAATTAATCTTGTTTAGGCCTTAACCCAACTAGTTTATGCTTGTTATTTGGGATTGTTTCTCATGCCCACCACGTGTTCGACGAAATGCTTTAAAGGGATTTTCATCTTGATTTTTAGGTGATTGGCTTATCACTGAAAGGTGGAGCTAATTTACTAGTGTGGGTAAAGAGGATAGTCGGGATTTTGGCATGAAAATAGCCCGAATCCTAGTTAGGTCTATAGGTTGCTACTCTTGTAGTCTAATTGGGCTAACCCACGAAAGTAGGTGGTTATAACAATTAGATTAGCTCATGACCCTCGAAAGTGTGGCTTGAGTGGCTTTTGATGGTGCAACCGACCACTCCTAAATACTTGCATAGACTTGGTTAGGTTTAGGCTTGTCTTTATTAGTTAGTTTATTAAGTGGTAAAATCACAACCCGAGCATATTATTATTTGCTTTCGAGGTTAGTTTAATCACCATGCTTATCTCATCTGTGTTGATTCGCCTAGACAGAAAATTTAAGATAGCTTTGATATTTGAAATACAACTCTCTGTGGACACGACCCGTGCTTGGCGGCTAGCTACAACTATGCCGTGCACTTGCTGTAATAAATTTAGAACTCAATTCTTCCTAACAAAGAGGAACGGAAAATTAGAGTATCAAGGGAGTATGTATCTATATGGATTGATTTGTGGCTTTGAAAAAGAGTACAATGAGGATTACATATATGGGAATAGAAGAAGGTCTTGGTTTCAACAAAGAGGAAGAATCTAATTCTTACTCGGAATTGTTCAAAAGGATTCTAGAACTGTTAAGTTCAAAAAGGTCGAGCATGGTCCCATTCACGAAAATGAAAGGAGGACTAAACCCGGACCTATTTACAAAAAGAAACCATTTTCTCCTGTTTCAAAAGGAAAGGTTTTTAAAAGGAAAGAGACACGGACTCGGTTCTCCGAGATGAAGACTCGGAATCGGACAAAACCCAAAGTCATTCAAATCTGGGTTCCGAAGCACCTTCTTCCTCGAAAAGGACCACGATAAGGAATGTTACTGGGTTCGTTAGAGGAAGTGAGAAGGGTTAGATTCTCTCTATTTTGCAGAGTCACTCGAGAAAAGATCAAAGGACACTGGTACTGGACAGCGGATGTTCTCGACACATGTCGGGTGACCAAGGACTCTTTTCGAGCTGGAGTCATATAAAGGAGGAAAGGTGACTTTTGGTGATGACAGCAAAGGCAAGATAGTGGGCATTGGGAAGATTGGAAATGGAAGCAATCTGGTGAGCCCAGTCTACCTTGTCAAAGGACTAAAGTACAATCTACATAGCATCTCCCAGCTATGTGACAAAGGTCAAGAGGTAAGATTCACTCAATCCAAGTGCTACATCACGAGATGAGACCACCAAAGAGGTAAAGCTCTCGGGTAAGAGATCGGGTAATATCTACATCATCCCTCTTTCGACCCAAGTCAGAACTTATCTTGTTTAAAAGCATCTCTTCATGATGATTCTTGGACTTGGCATCGTAGATTAGGTCATATTAGCATGCATACTATCAAAAAGTTTGCATCTCATTGTCCGGTTAGAGGATTACCTAAGCTGTGCATTTGAGAAGGACAAAGTATGTGAAGCATGCACCGAGGGAAACAAGTCGAGATCTTCATTCAAATCTCTGAAGACAGTTTCCACATCCAACGTGCTTGAACTACTGCATATGGACCTATGTGGTGAAATTCCTGTGAAGAGTCTCGGAGGTAAATCTTACATACTTATTATTATTGATGATTTTTCAAGATTTACCTGGGTGTGTTTTCTCAAGCATAAGAATGAAGCCTTCAAGGAGTTCAGCAAACTCTGTAGAAAGATTCAAGTTGAGTCTCGGACTCGGATTCAAAAGATTCGAACCGACCATGGAAGGGGTTCGATTACTCGGAATTCTCGAGTTTTGTGACAAGAATGGAATCTCTCACAACTTCTCAGCACCGGAACTCCTCAACGGAATGGAGTAGTTGAGAGAAAGAACAGAACCCTTGAAGAAATAGCAAGGACGATGATGATTGAACACAACTTGCCTTACTATTTTCGGGCGAGAGGCGATAAACACAGCCAACTACACTCTCAATCGATGCCTCATCGGACCCATTACGAAGAAAACACCTTATGAGCTCTACAAAGGGAAGAAGCCAAATATCTCCTATTTCGGACCATTCGGATGTAAGTGCTTCGTCCACAACAATGGTAAGGATCATCCGACCAAGTTTGATGCTCGGTCGGACGAAGGTATTTTTCTAGGTTACTCCTCTCATAGCAAAGCTTATCGTATCTTCAACAAGCGAACTAACAAAGTGGAAGAAAGTATCCACGTAGTGTTTGATGAGCTTGAACAGGGGAAACCAAGTAAGTCTTCATACTCGGAAGCTGAAGCTCGAAAGGATGATGACGAAGATGAGCCTACAAAGACTCGGAAGGAGACCTCTCGAACGAGGAAGCTCGAGAATGAGACAGCTCAAGAGCTCACTCGGAACGAACAAGTCAATGAAGAGGATCACTCAGAACAAGCTTCGAAGATCAAGCAATTCAGCCCACAAACCTGGTGAATCAAAGAAGCTGGTAAAGCATTCAAATTTACTCCCGGTCATCCCCAAGAAAACATCATTTACGATATCAACGAGTGGGGTAAGAACTCGTTCTTCTTTACACAATTTATGTGCATTCACTGCATTCATTTCATTAACTCGAACCCAAAAATGCACTAGAGGCCCTTAATGAACCTGAATGGGTAGAGGCCATGCAAGAAGAACTAAATGGGTTTTTAAGAACAAACCGGATGAGGGTGGAGTGGTAGTCGAAACAAGGCTAGACTTGTAGCTCAAGGTTACAATCAAGAAGAAGGAATTGATTGTGGGGAAACCTTTGCACCGGTAGCTAGAATTGAAGCCATTACAATACTTGTTGGCCTTTGCATCCTGCATGCATATTAAATTATATCAAATGGATGTTAAGTGTGCCTTTCTCAATGGTTTTATTGAAGAAGAAGTTTATGTCGAGCAGCCTCCTGGTTTTGAAAACTCGGAATTTCCAAATCACGTTTTCAAACTTCAAAAGGCTCTCTATGGTCTTAAGCAAGCCCCTCGAGCTTGGTATGAAAGACTGAGCAGCTTCTTGGTTCAAAATGATTTCAAAAGAGGTCGGATCGACAAGACTCTATTCATAAAGACCAAAGGGAAAGATTTTCTTATTGTTCAAATATATGTTGATGATATTATTTTCGGTGCTACTAATGAATTTACGTGCTGAGAATTTTCCGAGTTGATGAGTCAAGAGTTCCAAATGAATATGATGGGAGAACTCAATTTCTTCCTTGGGTTGCAAATCAAACAAGACAAAGATGGAATCTTTGTTCATCAATCAAAATACACCAAGGAACTGCTGAAGAAATATAAACTCCAAGATGCAAAGCACTCATCTACCCCCATGAGCGGCGACGATAAAGCTCGACTCGGATGAGAAAGGTAAAGCGAGTAGATCGAAACTTTATCGAGGTATGATTGGATCATCTGTTATATCTTACTTCAAGCAGGCCGAGATATAATGTTTAGTGTTTGCTTGTGCGCACGCTTTCAAGCTAATCCAAAAGAATCATATCTCATCTGCGGTGAAGAGAATATTCATATATCTTACGAGGCACTCGGAATCTAGGACTGTGGTATTCCGGAAACTCGAAGCCGACTCGACTAGGTACTCGAGACGCGGACTACGCGAGGATACAAAGTTGATCGAAAGAGCACATCCGGAGCTTGCCAATTTCGGGTCAATCCTTAATGTCTTGGCACTCAAAGAAACAAAACTCGGTAGCTCTATCAAGCTGCGGAAGCTGAATACATTGTCGCTGGAGCTTGTTGCGCTCGGATCCTCTGGATAAAACAACACTTGAAGGATCTTGGACTATTTCTCAACTCGGTTCCAATCAAGTGTGACAATCAAAGCGCAATCGGTATTACTAAGAATCCTGTCCAGCACTAAAAAACAAAGCATATTGAGGTCGGGTATCACTTCTTACGCGATCACTCGGAAAAGGGTGATATTGCACTTGAGTTCATTCCTACTAATCTTCAATTAGCTGATATCTTTACTAAGCCTCTTGGTGAAGATCAATTTTGCTTTATTCGGAATGAGCTTGGTATGTTAAATGCTTAGTTACGTGTTACGTTTATTGCATATTTATGTGCTATGTGCTCTCGTTGTTAATAACCATTAGTTCAGTTGATTCCGTGATACTAGGCTGATAGTTATTTCGTGTTTCGAGTCACTCGAAATCTTTACGAGTCAAACTCGGACGTAGAGAAATTTGGACATCAAATTTTACGAAGCTATCTCTAGAACAGTGGAGAGTTTCGGATTATATTTTCAAAATCTTTTCCTCTCTCTTTCTCGAGCGCTGCGATCGAGATCATAACAGTAGATTTCAAACCGCTGATATCTCAACCGTTGAAGAAGAACCGTCACACCGGGCATTAATGACCGATGGACGAGTCGAGTCGAACGGAGTTACTTAACGGATAGTGAACGGGCGCGCTTATTCTTTATAAATAACGACTATCCATCTTCATCTCGATATTCTAAAAACTCCTTCCCTCTCAAACGAAAATCTTCTCGCGGAAGTTTTCTATGTGAACAGATGACTGTTGATCATCTACAAACATCGAAGAAGCTCTCTCTCACTCTCTCGTAAGTTTCGATTTGCTCTCATCTCTTTTCTTCTACCATTTTCGTTATCTTCTCTTCTACACCTCCTTCTCTTTTTCATTCGAAAAGTTTCATCTTTTCTCTTCAACTCTTACCATGCCTAAAAGAGGAAACCATCCCGACTTCCGGGTTTCTTCATCCTCCAAAAAGCCCCGCACCAATAAGCCGAAAGCTCAACCCCTCTAAACCCGTTGTCACCCGAGCACCTTGTGCTTGGACGACAAATTCTTCCCAACAACCAAATTCTCCTGGTTGTCCAACATCCAAACCACCGGAGTCTACCCTTTCTTGTGTTTCAGCGAGTTCATTTATCCTGAACTCGTTTCGAGTTTTATACTCATCTCACCCACTCTGAAAATGTTCTAACCTCTCGGGTTCGAACATTATTGTTCGTATCAACACCTCCCTCCTTCACCGATTGTTCAAAGTTTCTTCTCTTTTCTTGAACAGCAACCCTATCCCTTTCATTGAAGTCGCCGACGACTTCTTTGAAAAGTACGCAAAAGAATTCCCCGGGTCCAGAAAGAACTTTTACGTGACTCGGTTGAAGTCGAAGCTCGAGCTTACGTATTTTCTGTCGATGAGAACCTTCTTCTCACGAGCACTCTAGCAAGGAGAACCCCAACTCCAAGCATCTCAAAGCCCTCTTCGATATCCCGGAGGGATATGAAGTCGACCTCTTCCCCTCCATCATTGAGCGAGATGGCTCGCTGTGCCAGCTCAACTCCAAACCAAAAAGAACACCTCCCTTCCTTTCGGTGCTCTTCTCACCCTTGTCTTCAAACAATTTCAAGTTCCTCTTCCCTCGACCCTAACGTGGTGTCCAGGCGGCCATTGTGGTCGGCAAGAAGGAATTCCAGGAGTACGGATACCGGAAACTAACCCCGGTGTGCGGGTTCACAACTCGGAGCTGAGGCCTCCTTCTCCACCTCGGACTCGGAAATCAACCCCTCTCCCTCTTCCCTCTTCACCTGGTGGTGCCTCCACCTCGGGTGCTTCCAGATCTCTCTCTGCCCTCTTGTCCCTGTTTTCATGGACAAGATCGGCTCTGTGTCTTCGAACTCGGAGACATGCTCGGGGCTTTTAAGTCCGTTCTTCGAGGTCGACCATCAACCAAAAGACCGGTCGAGTCCCAAATCCGAGAAGCGACGAGTCTCTCGTTCTTGAGATGAGAGAGCTGGTTAAGGAAGAAGGAGCTGGCTGAGCTCCTCGGAGAGAGACGGTCCAAGGCGGCTCGGGACCGGGATGACTCGAGACGCGTCGAGGCGTCCTCGAGCCCGGGCCGACCTCCTCGGACAGCGAGGAAGGCGAGGAAGAAGAGGAAGAAGGCTGCAGATGCAGCGAGAGGGTGCTTGAGGAACTGCGGGCTGAGCGAGCCCTTCCGAGCAAAGGGAAGAAGAGGCCGTGGCAGCTGCTGAGGGTCGGCCTGCTCCCCAAGCTCAAATCGCTGTCCTCGGCTCGGACGAGCGATCCGAGTGGGTCGAAGACCTCGCTCCTCCGGCGAGTCGGCCGGAGCGACCCCTCCGGCCCCGAGGTCCCAAGGGAAGAACCCCTCGATCCACTCTCTCCGGGTCGGCCACTCGAGCTGAGCCCCGAGAACAATTCCGGTTCTCCCTTCGCCGCGCTCAAGCACATCGTCAAGATCGTATCGGCGCGGCGCACCTCCGCCTCCACTCGAAGTCCCCTCCTCCCTAGTTGGAGCCATGCCATTGAGTCACAATTCCTCGGTGTCTCCAGATTTTCTTCTTTCAAATTTTCTTTTTGTCCGGACAACTAATGTGTATTCCTTATACTTTTCTCCCTTCTTTTTGTTACTTTGTTTTTGATGAAAGGCAAGGGGAGAAATGTAGTCAAAAGCTGGTTGTCTTGTTTAGGGGAGTTCTTTTTCCTTGTAATTTCTTTTTAATGAAGTGATGCATTTCATTATTAATTTCGAGTTCTCTATTTTTTTGAGTTAATGTTAAAGCATACTTTATTTTATTTTGCTCGATATATTATATATTGCTCGATTTATTCAATATGCATTACTCATGAGCAAACTACTCGGAATCAATCTATTTTCCTTTAACAAAGTTTCTGTTTGAGTATAGAATGCCTTTCATCAAAAAGGGGAGATTGAAGACTCGAGACATCTGCTCAATATCCTTACGAGTCATGCAAAAGGAATCGGGTCTAACGATTCTGTACATATAGAGTTTTGATTCCAAGGCATTCTCCGTGTCTTAGAAACTTACTTGAGTAAAACAGTATTTTCTCTAAGTGTTTCGGCCCTCACTTATCTCTTTTATCGCTTTTCGGTTAGCGACTCGGAAAGCTGGTTCTTTATTCCGAGTCCACTCCCACTCGGACTAATCGCTTTTTGAATATACCACTATTCCGCCGTTTCTCACTCAGAATCGACTTGTGGTTACCTGTTCTATTGTTTGCATATTCGGCATTCGTAGTTCATTTCATGCTTAGTCTATATCAAGCTTTTCCCACTACGATATTCGTTATAGAACTTGATTCTTCGCATAAGACTAAGTCATATGGAATTACGAGTATCATGGATATTAGACTCGGAAAATTCCATTTCTTTTCGACTCGGATAATCAATTGCGTAATTATCATAATTATTCTATTATACTGTGTCTAACCTTGGACCAAAGTATTTTATACTTTGAGAGCCGAAAGGTGTTTTACTTTTGTAGGTTATTCAATCGAGGATATCTTTTCAAACTACAAAAGTAGCCGGACTTGAACGTCAAATCAGCGGCGAGATATGGCTTTTCACCTTCCTTGCTTTAGTCTCGGAAGATTGTGTCGGAAGTCATGCGCTTCCATATCCGGAAAAGCTGGAGCGCTAAGACTAACGGTGGTTTCCACCTCATTTTTCAAGACACAACCGATGGTTTTGGGACTTCCAAGAGAGTTAAACCGTTGTCCAACGTCCATATTTCAACGGATACTTTACGAGTGACTCGGAAAGCCATTATCAATGGTCACAAAGGACTCTCGGTCAGCGAGATAAAGATAACGGCTACTCTGCTTGGTTATCTATAAATAGAAGCCACTTCACAAGACTTGAAGATCGCCGAATCTTTTGTTAATACACATACTTGAGAAAAGTCATTGTATTTACTTCCAATCTTCTACTTACAACTCCCATTCTGTAATTCTTTACTCTACGAGTTGTAAGGTCTTGTACTTAGTTACAAACTCTTCTTACATTCTTTGTAAGGTCCCTTGACTAAGCTATAAAGGTTAACTCGGCTTAGTTGTCCCTAGGCTGTAAGGGTTATCTCGGCTAGGAAGTACTAGATCGAGATAAGGTAACTTCGAGTCTAGGAAAACTTGTATAGAGTTGTCCAAGGGAGCAACTCGGGTTCAATCGAGTTCACGGTATTTTGTGGACTCAAAATAGTGGATTTGACTTCGTGTGCGGATTGACACGGGCCGTGGTTTTCTGCCCGGGAGGGTTTCCACGTAAAATCTCTGTGTTCTCTTTACGAGTTCATTCTAGACTCGGACAACCTTATTGTACTTGTTTATTCCGATTCATTGCATTACGAGTCCAATCTTTTCTGACCCCGTGTTTAGACTCGAAGCTGTCTTTACCTCTTTTACGAAAAAGGAGAGTGTGTTTTCACAAAGAATTTTCTATCACCCTATTCACCCCCCTCTAGGGTGACTCGAGACTCTCCTCGAGCAAACCTTCAAAGGGTTCAAACTGGGGTCTTCATCTATGACGAGGCCCAGCTAGAAACTTCGAGGGAAAGGTTCCAATAGGGGTCCTGGGGATCGGGATGCCCGATCGGAGACTTCACGGAAGATAGGTCCGGGAGCTTTTGTTCGGGGTCGTGCCCTAGAAATTATGAAGTGCTAGTTCGAGCCCATAAAGCCCGGAAAGTTGATTCAGTTCTAAAAGAATTGTTAATGATTGTAAAATTGTGCTTTTAAATGATTGAAGTGTTATGATCTTTACGTTGCAAATGATTTCGGGATATTTCATTGAAAAGTATTTAGATTTGCATTATGTTATTATGCTTTCACCGATTTCATTATTATGAGTAGTATGTATAAATAATTTCTGTTTTAAGAGTGTAAGATTTTTCCGGTGAGCTCGTGGTTTGCTCACCCCCACAAATTTCCCCCTTTCCCTCCCCAATTGTAGGTACCCACTAAGATGGTCGTCTGCCTTTTTCCTTTATTGAAATGCTTGTCCTTGGTGGCAGTCATGAATGAAGTCCGGTTTTATGTGCTTTCATATTTAGCATGTTGTGTATAGGCGATTACTAATGTAAATATGTAATAGTGTATAGTAAAGTTGGATGTATGCATAGAGACCCGAATTAGTAGCTCCGATTAGCCGAGAATTTCCATCTCTGGCGACTTTTCTCTTAGCGGTTGTAACTTAGTTTGTAACTTGGATTGTAACTTAGTTTGGAATTTGGTTTCGTGGTTGTGAATATACTCCGGCGTGTAGCCGTTGAGTCATGTAGTCCGAACGTGTGGCTCGTTGAGTTTTATTATGATTTTTATGCAGGTTTTTAAGGCTTTGAGCCTAAGGATTATGCCACATTTCAAACGAAACTCGCCAAAATTTTTAAAAATTTCTTAACCAACTAAGAAACCACCTTAATAAGTATTAGGAGTTCCTTTCGAGGAACTTTGGTGATGTAATACTCCCGGGGTAGGTGTTGGGATGTTACATTTTATGGTATCGAGCATTAGGACTACCTTAATTAGCTTCCAACTACAAGTACGTGTTCTAAAGGATAGGATATGCGTGCTATATGTGATTATTTGTTCATTGTTGTTACCTTATCTATCTTTCTTAATCGTAATTAGCGTCTACGTACTTGAGATAGGTATTCCACTACTAGGATCTTTTTATAATAATCACATAGTTAGTAGAGGAGTAATTTGTTTTAATCACTTTAGATGCCTCCGCGAAGAGAGCAAGTTCCACCTCCACCCCTCCACCTCCAGAGCCCACAAGCAATGGAAATGGTCCGTCAATTTCGAAGTTAAAACCCCTAAATTTGCCTGGAGAGACAGACCCTTTAGTATACGAGGAGTGGTTATTGACTATAGAAGGTCTTTTTGAGGTAATAGAATGCCCTCAAAGTGAAATTAGTCACCCATCGGTTTGAACACGGAGCCTGATTTTGGTGGCAAATGGTTAAGCCTCATGAGGGAGAATTTGCACGAACTCGGCGAAAACTTAAGGAATTACTGGAAGCAAAGTATTACCCCAAGGACGTCAAATGGGCTAAGGAGCAAGAATTTCTCCACCTCAAACAGGGAGAGAACATGAGCGTGGTGGAATATGCCGCCAAGTTCAACAAGTTAAGTCGATTTGCACCATCCCATGTGGAAACCGAGGAGATGCAAATAGATAGGTTTGAACATGGGTTAAGGCCCAAGCTTAAGAATAAAGTGGCCAGGCATGTTTTCACAAATTTTCCGGAAATGTACCATAGGGCTTTTAAGATTGAAAGAGTATCGAACAAGAATGTAGTGCTAAAGATATCCTAACTCGAAACAAAAAGGAGGTTTGGATATTGAGGTACGGGTTACAGTCAAGCCGCAAAAAGATTTGATATACGAGGTAATTCCTCCCAAGGTCAACAGTCTGTTCAAGGGGAAGATCGAAGACTTTGTAAAAAGTTTGGTCGCCTTCACTTAGGAGTATGTGCAGGAGAAAAAGAGTCATGCTTTGGGTGCGGAAGATATGGACACTTCAGCGCGTTGTCCCCAAGAAATTGAAACTAATCGAATATCGTGCGAAGCAACAATATAAACCTCAATCCTCCTCACAACAAGGTCAACCTTCAGTCGGGAATAGGAAGGAGGGGAGAAACCTCGGGTAGGCAGCCCTACATTGTAATAATTATGAGAATAATATGTTGTAATTGATAATTTGCGAGTGATCCGAATTTTACGAATATGGTCATCATCGTTGTAATTACTCGTCGGGTCCTGCATTTGAAATAACATTGATAAACATATGCATATATAACGCGATATGAAAATATTTTATTGAAATGGACGCAGTCATAATAATTTGATGTTTTAGAGGTAATATATTTTCTTAAAGTTGGTTTGTTACAGCTTCTCCCCCTTAAAATAAGTTTCATCCTCGAAACTTATAAATAAAATACTATACATATTCTTTCAAAGTGTATATGGATATTCATATCTTCTAGATGACTTCAACTAAAGTATAATTTGATTACGAAAATTTAATTATAGGAAAGGTTTTGGTATGAAGTTGTTTAATCCTTTGCTCCAAGATTTGGACTGGATACTCTCCATGTGTTATGTTTTGGGTTATTTCCATTGGTGTAGCCTCTATAATATGGCTTGGATTGGATATATACTTTTGAAGTTTGAGATATGTGAAAAATATTATGGACATGTTCCAAATTGACTGGTAAAGATGATTTATAGGCCTCAAAGTTTAGCTTCCGAATTATCTCATATGACCCAATGTATCTAGGGCTTAATTCACCCTTGATTCCGAATCTTTTGATTCCCTTAGTTGGGGATACCTTTAGAAAGATTATATCCCTACTTGAGGCTCCATAAATTTTCTCCGTTGATCTGCCTAATAATTTTTTTTTTGGCCACTTTGAGCTTCTCTAATATGTGGTTATATTACTCTAATCTGTTTTAGTAATGTACTTGGATCCACTTTGGTTCTATCATGAATGTTTTATCCAAATTGCTCCAACATAAAGGAGATTCTATACTCTATTCCATAAAGAGTCTCAAATGGAAACTTGATAACTGTTGTTGTACGAAAATTCCACTAAAACGAGATGATCTTCCGTTTTCCTTGAAAGTTAATAATACAAGCTTATAACTCTGTCTTTTAGAAATTAATCCTTTTGTTTTGGCCATCTTGTCTTGAGATTATATGAAGTACTAAAGTTCAACTTAGTTACGAAGGCTGGTTGTAGTGTTTCCCGAAATAGTGATGTGAATAAGATGTCTTAATCTAATAGATTTTCGTCAAATATAGTTGGACTAATTTATTCACATTCCAGGTAAAACGTTCGGATTTGGTAAGTCGGTCAATTTTGGTCCAAATGCCTCTCTCTTCTTTTTTTTTTTTTTTTTTTATGACAAATATAAGAAGTCCCATATAAGATCCATTGATGTAGAATGTAACTTTCAAGTTTGTATCTCTAAGAGTCTCAACTTACCTACGAGGAAGTCTTCCGGGATTGACAAAATATAAAGTTAGGTAAGCTATATATCCCAAAATTTTCTTTTGAAACTCCTCCTAGTCAAGTATACACAAATGATTTTGAAATCTTAGAATGTTACCCTTATGTACCGCAAATCTTGGGAATTTACCTTTCTCAATATTTTGTTGTATCTTCATTAACTCCTCGCTCTTCTACTTTCCCATTTGGTTTTACCTCAAAATTTGGTTTAACTCCAAAATAGTTTACAACCCTATGTCTCCTTGGTATTTGATAGCCTCACCTCTCTGCCTTTATAATTCCCGAGATACAAATTGTTTGGGTGACAATTATGCAGCTTATATTATGCTGAGCTTTGGTAGTTAAGGCATTAGCTATGATGTCGGCCTTCCATAAATGGGAATGGATTTCTAAATCATAACCCTTTGAAAGTTCCACCTATTCTAATGAGGTATGAGCTTTAATTAGTTCAAAGTTATTAAAAGTAAGTTTTGGAGGTTCATAAGAAGCTAATGAGTTCTAGCCTCCTTTCTACCATCATTTACGTGTTTTTGCTCACTCGATTATAGGGCCCGAGGAGCAAATCACACTAGAAAGGGTATAAAGTGCACTTGAAAGTCATCACTTTAAAATTATTAGTTATAGGGTTTTTCGAAGTGTTATTATAAATCATATATTCCTTGCCTCTTTTTTTTTTTTTTTTTTTGGAGGGTTAGTACTGGGGTTATAGTTAACTTGTTCTTCAATACTTGGAATATCTTTTTATATTAGTTAGATTACTTGGGTTTGGTAGGTTTCTATGAGAGGTTAGTCATGGGTAGGACCACTTTTGAGAAGTTACTGTTCAAATCCTCAATAATATTCCACTAATTAACCTTAGGAAACTCCTTATTTCAAAGACATTGGTTGACCTATTGGTATTTGATGCGAGTCTATCTTTATTCCATTTTTGGATACAACATGACCTCAGAATATCACTTCGCTCAATCAAAACCTATACTTTTGATGATTAGTGTCTTCTCCAAACTTGCAACTTCCTTCTCCAACGACAAGCATGTTCTTCCTTAATCTCGAAGTATGTTAATATATCATCAATGAATACTACCATAAGTTTGTTCAAACAAGGCCTGCAATACTATTTGTTGGATCCATATTCTTGGCGGGTGCATTGGTTAACCCAAAGGGCATGACGAGTAAACTTATAATGGTCATACCTTGTTACTGAACGCAGTCTTGAATATGTTCTCAAATCCTATCTTAATTTGGGTATAACCAAAATATCCTTGAAGCTTAATTATTTCTTCTTTTCTTTAGTAACATAACACTAATAACTTTGGCATCCCTTTCTCGAACGTAGTCATAGATGTATCTATCACGACAGCTTCGAGTACAACAACCGTAGTTTAAGAACTTTAGACAATGGTTCTTATGTTGAACCGTCATCATATATACATTAATAACTGCATTTTTTATGAAAATGCCACCATTCCATTTTTCATGATGGTTTGTCCTTTTAACCGTCGTTAAAGACTCATAGTTAAAAGAGGTTCTCGTAGTAGTGTAAAGGTTATTGATTTGACCTTGATTGTGTGATTCTTAGAAATCTTTTCGAAAACTTGCCTCTTACTTGTGCTTAATGGTTTTCATTACTTTCAGACTATTCTTGGTTAGACTTAGTTGTTAGAGAACTCTACCGATGCTTACCTTATTAGGGTGTGTAAATATATTTTTCTTTTTCATCTTCAGTCCATTTATTTTCTTTTTGAGTGTTTTTTTTTTTTTTGGTTTGAATCTTGTACTTGCTTGTGGACAAGCAAGGAGTTAGCACAGGGGAGTTTGATAAGAGCATATTTTGACTTGATTTTTAGGGAATTTCGGTGGTGGATTAGGGAATTTTATGCTTAAAATATTTGATTTATATCCCTATTTCCATATTACACTTGGTATTGTTGTTTGAGATGCAAATTTGTAGGTTTTGAGGCCAAAATTACCCAATCCCGTAAATTTTTGGTAAAAATAAGTTAGCCACGAACATCTCCAAACCGTGGTAGAAGAATCAAGGCGAGAGAAATTGGACAGAGGCCACTCCGGGCTGCCCCGAGTGATCACTCCAACCCATAATGGCTCCTTTTCTGCATTTTTCGTGTGGTTGCTTAAATTCTTATGATTTTAGGTGTTTTGAGTGCCACTTTAAGGCTATTTAACTTGAAGACCTGCAGCATCTATGGAGAAATCCATCCATATTATCATCCTTTCATCATCCACATTAAATGAAAAATACATTTTGAAGAAGAAGATTGAAAAAGTTAAGGGAACTTCAATTCGAAGTCGAGAGATTCAAGTGGAGTTCTTGAAGACTTTCAACCTAATTCTGCATTCTTGTTGTTTGAGGTTTGATTATCATGTTTAGAATTTTTATTAGGTTTTCAATAATCATGTGTGAGTAGATTTCTTTTATGCAAGGATTTGTAATATGAAACAATGATTTTTGATTAGGTTTACTTGATTTGTACTTAAATTCTTATTTTGAATCAATAGAAGGTTGTGTTCTTCATGTTTATAAGTATTTTTAAGGCCTAGAATATTTATGATTTGAGATTAATCTATGAAATGCTGAAAAGTGAAATGAAATAATCTGATAACCAGTTATTCTACCTAATTTATGAAATTTGAGAAAAGATTAGTAAATTAGGGGATCACTTTGATAATTTGAAATCTTTAACTTTGATTAACTTGAATGGCATACAAAATTTATTTGTTAGGTTAATTAGAGCAATTCTATTAAGCATCGAAAGAGTCGTAGAATTATTTGATTATCGATCTTGATTCAATTGAAAGAATGATTGTACAAATTAGGTTTTAATAATCAAACTCATTGTTAGGAAATCAAATCCCTAGATGCTTTTTATCCCTTGATTAAATCCTAGATTAATTTTCTGAATTAGTTTAGCAAACAACCAACTCAAAACCGATTTGTTTAGCAATCGAGTAGACGGTTAGTTTATTCCGTTGCTAGATCGAGTGCTTGTGGGATTCACTTTGACTTGTTACAACCATACTCCGTATGCTTGCGGCCTGTCAACAGCGCTGGCAAAATTTTGTCCGACCCGATTACCTAAATTTGTCCGATCGGAAAAAATATGGTCCAGGTATGACTTTTTGTCCGAATTTCAAATTCGGACATAAAATTTTCATATTTCCATTGTCCAAATCCGATTTTAACCCGAATTTACACTTGTCCGAATTTTCCAACCCGAAAAAATCGAGTATTGAACTAAACATTTCGTCCAATGACCGACCCGATTTCGACCGAACTCGAATTTTTACCAACGCTACCTGTTAATAACATGCTTTTGATCAAATTTATAAATAGCCACTTCACAAATAACAACACAAATGAGCATGTTTCAAGTCAAGCACAACTAATAGATTCTAAAAGGAAACCAATCAAATGCTTCAATATTGGATTTCTAGCTAACATTTAAAAATTACAAATATTGTCGCACATTATAAACGACCCTAACATACACTTCTTGAATTACGAGCTGCTAATTGATGACTTTAGGTCTCTACTCTTTTCAATTAAGCTTAGGGTTTTCACCTTTATTATTCACCTTTATTTCTTAGAGTTTGAATGATTTAGAGTTTGAAGGGTTGAATTTGATGTTTTTTTACTCCTCTTTATTTCTTCTTCCTCTTTGGGTCTTCTTCCGTTCGGTGCCCTCTCGCTTTTTCCTTCTTTTTCTTCTTCTCTCCTCTCCTATTCTCTCATTCTCTTTCCCTTTTTGCCATTTCCTTCTTCTTGATATATGTCCCTCTAGCTCTAGTTTTCTCTCTTAGTCCCTCATGAAGGTTTGCTCGGGAGAGTCCGGGTCACCCTAGAGGGGGTGAATAGGGTGATAGAAAATTCTTTGCGAAAACACACTCTTTTTGACAGAAAAGAGGCAAAGACAGTTTACGAGTCTAAGAACGGGGTCAGAAAATATTGGACTCGGAATGCAATGAATCGGAGTAAACAAGTACAGCAAGGCTATCCGAGTCTAGAATGAACTCGGAAAGAGAACACGAGAGATTTTACGTGGAAACCCTCCTGGGCGAGAAAACCACGGCCCGTGTCAATCCGGACACGAAGTCAAATCCACTATTTTGAGTCCACAAAAATACCGTGAACCGATCGAACCCGAGCTGCTCCCTTGGACAACTCTATACAAGTTTTCCTAGACTCGAAGTTACCTTATCTCGATCTAGTACTTCCTAGCTGAGATAACCCTTACAGCTAGGGACAACTAAGCTGAGTTAACCTTTACAGACTTAGTCAAGGGACCTTACAAAGAATGTAAGAAGAGTTTGTAACTAAGTACAAGACCTTACAACTCATAAAGTAATGAATTACAGAGTGGGAGTTGTAAGTTGAAGATTGAGAGTAAATACAATAACTTTGATCAAGTATGTGTATAAACAATATGTTCGGCAACCTTCAAGTCTTGTGAAGTGGCTTCTATTTATAGATGACCAAGCAGAGTAGCCGTTATCTTCATCTCGCTGACCGAGAGTCCTCTCGTGACCGTTGTGAAAGGCTTTCCGAGTCACTCAGAAAATATCCGTTGAAACATGGACGTTGAACAACGGTTTAACTCTCTTGGAAGTCCCAAAACCATCGGTTGTGTCTTGATAAATGTGGTGGAAACCACCGTTAAGCTCGGCGTTCTAGTTTTTCGGATATGGAAGCGGACGGCTTCCGACACAATCTTCCGAGACTAAAGTAGGGAAGGTGAAAAGCCATATCCGCTTGTGATTTGACGTTACGAAGCCGGCTACTTTTGTAGTTTGAAAAGATATCCTCGATTGAATAACCTACAAAAGTAAAACACCTTCGGTTCTCAAAGTATAAAATACTTTGGTCCAAGGTTAGACACGAGATAATAAAATAATTATGAAAATTACGCAATTGATTATCCGAGTCGGAAAAGAAATGGAATTTTCCGAGTCTAATATCCATGATACTCGGAATTTCATATGACTTAGTCTTAAGCGAAGAATGAATATCGAGTGGGAAAAGCTTGATATAGACTAAGCATGAAATGAACTACGAATGCTGACTATGCAAGCAATAGAATAGATAACCATAAGTCGATTCACGAGTGAGAAACGGCGGAATACCGATATATTCAAAATGCGAATAGTCCGAGTGAGAGTGGACTTAGAATAAAGAATCGGTTTTCGAGTCGCTAACCGAAAAGCGATAAAAGAGATAATTGAAGGCCGAAACACTTAGAGAAAATACTATTTTACTCAAGTAAGTTTCTAAGTCACGGAGAATGCCTTGGAATCAAAACTCATATGAATAACATCGTTATACCCGATTCCTTTTGCATGACTCGGAAAGATATAGAGCGAGTGTCCGAGTCTTCACCTCGCCATTTCTCCATCTCCAATTCTCGTTCTCTTTTTCTCTCGGCTCCCTCAATCTCATTCCCTCACTCTCTTTCTACTTCTTATAGCCTCTCTCTCTCTCTCTCTCTGTCTCTTCCACTATTTAGGTTAGGGTTAGCAACGAGGCAGGTTAGGGTTGGGGGATACCTCCCAGCCCCTATGCCCGCTCCTCGCTCCGCCCCGCCCTCACCCTCGCCGGATACCCATTCCTTGTTGGGACCCCGTTTCCCGAAATTAAATTTCAAGATCCATAAATTGAAGAGCCCGGATCCGAGGGGCAAGCAAGAAAAATTCAGATTTGAAAGGCAAACAAGAATAAGGAACGAAAAATCCAAATGAGAGGTAAGCAAACAAGGATGCTTCCTTCGTTGGTGAGGCGTTCATCGACGAGTGGGCCAATGAGAAATCCAACTAAGTGAGAGGAGAGAGAGAGAGTAGCGCGCAAGTGAGAGAACATGGAGAGAGAAGCCCACGAAAGAGGAGAGAGAGAGAGAGAGGAAGACAGAGGAGAGAGAGAGAGAGAATTACTTGCGCGAGAAAGATAAAGCTCGAGGAGAGAAATGGAGAGGTCTGCGAGGGAGCAAGAGGAGAGGAGAAAGAGGGGATGAGTGAGAGGAAGACTTAGAAGAGTGGGAAGGCTTAGCTTTTATAAATAAGATTTTAGGGAAATGATATTACTAATATACCCTTAAGTTTAATTTTAAAAATTCAAAAAAAGGGACGGTGCGGGGAATAGGCCACGATTTTCCCCGGCCTGTCCCCGTCCCTACTCGGGGGATGAGTTTCTACCCCGTCCCCGCCTCGCTCCCGTTGGGGATGGGGAATCCCGCCCGTTGCCAACCCTAGTTTAGGTGGGTTGCCGCTGAGGTATTAGTGGACCCCTAAAAATCATCCTCTTACTCATCTGATTATAATTAAGCCAATAAGTTCCTCCTTCCTTATCTAACCGTGAACAAATCCCTCTCCCCTTATTTATATTTTCCTTGTTTTCTATTTTTTAATAAGGCTGAAAGTAATGGAGCCAACTAAATTCACATAGTTCATTCGATAGAAGTAGACCGACAAAATTGACTCGAACCGAATGGGTCAACCCGAAACCCAAACCGAACCGACATCCGAAACATTTGAACCGATTTTGACCGAAAACCGAAATGAACCGACCCGAACCAACCCGAATCGAACCGACTCGAAATGTAATGAACCTGATTTAGACCAGAACCAAAACGACCCGATCCGAAACCGAACCAACCCGAAATCGAAACCGACCCGAAATATAATTGACTTGATTACGACCCGAACCGAATCGGACCCGAACCCGAATTTGACCCGAACCGGAATAAAAGTGACTCGAACCCAACCCGACTTGAATTTGAATTTGACCCAACTCACATTTTTTTGATAAGTCTCTCATAATGGACTTTTATGCTTGTAATGGTACAAACAATTTTGATCGACCTCAAATCCTATTCAAGCAAATCCATACCAAGGGATGGAGGTGGACTCGATAATATTGTATTGTACATTATTCTTATAAATTATAATCACTCGTTCCAAATTTTGAACAAGCGTTGATTATGTGTGAAACTAGTGTAATGATGCTACCTGTGAACATGATTTTTGGTGCAACACTAAAGACTTTTGAAAATTACAAAATCAAATAAGTTATCAATTCATATTTCGATCGTGACAAACATGGTAATCTCCATTAACAACACCAACGGCAACACACACAACACAACAAATCAAACACGGTCATCTCCATAAACTACATCAACGACAACATGCACAATATAACAAATCAATACAAAAGTAGTAGAACATAACATAATAACATGATTATTGAATAAAAATTACACAAGCTCATAATAGTATGCAATTAGTTTTTACATATAAAAGATTACTACTTAAAGACTTAGTTGTGTAATAGATTGATCATTTTTCTTCATTCTTCTTATCTCGCATCAATGGAGCAAAGCAAACGGCTCGCTTCGCTTCAAAAACCTGTAATTTATTACAAATCAAATAAGATATAAATAGTGAACTTAGTACCTTTGCAATATTAAAGGAACAAATGAACAATAGCAAATCAACTCAAACAAAAAGCACGAATAATAGTAAGAGTTATATATTAATTTCATTAGCAATCATTATTTTGAAGGAAGTGTACCTATCTTAGGCTACTTAGCATTCATTCATCCAATCTACATAAGAGCCGGTAAATTCCTCTTCATCATTGGCTACAGTTCAAACCATCAAACCACAACTCATATGTTAATAAAAAGCATATTAGTTAGGAAAAATATAAATAGAAGGAAAAATAAAGCAAAACACTTACATTCAAAACCATACAACCAACTTCGAGTAGTTATCAAAGCTTCCACATTTTCAGGAATGAAAGAGCTTTTCCATTTGTTCAAAATCCTACCAGCAATGCTAAAGGTTGATTTTGAAGCAACCGTAGGAAGTGGCACACTCAATATATCACTAGCCATAAGAGAGAGTTCTTTATACTTTTTAGAATTTTCTTTCCAAAAAGATAGAACATTCAACTCTCTTTTCGCTCCATCTTAAGATCTTCCAAATATCTATCAAGCATTGTCTTTTGATTGGCGTAAGAATCATCACCAAATTCATCATTATCGAAATCCTACAAAATTACAATTAGTAACATAATTATATTTTCAATAATCAATTAAAATAAATAATGTTAAAGTATAAGGTAAATAAAAAAATGCAGACATCTAAATAATTGAACTTTCACTTGTGAGCTGGAGATTTTAAACTTTGGGAAACGCCGGTTGAAGATAGTGTTGATGCCATATTAGATGAAGGACTAGTACAATTGGTGTACTCTCTAAGAAGAACCTCTAACTTAGCAATCACTTGATTCACCTTAAAAGTTGCAACTTCTTCACTTCCATACAACTTTTTGTAACAATATTTCAAAAGCACTCTTTTGCATCGGGAATCAAGAAGTATAGCAAAAGAAAACAACAAAGTATATTCACTCCAATACTTATCAAACTTTGCCTTCGTATTTCGCACCATGTGTTTAATCACTTCATCCCTACTTTCCGATTGCTCTTTTAGGAACATATCTATCTTCCATACATTTTTAAAATACAAATTTTTCGTCGGATATCGACTACCGGAGAACATTTCGGTAATTTCACAAAAAGGATCAAGAAGTTCATGAATTCTTTCAACTCTTTCCCATTCATCATCCGAAGGAAAACTCGTATAAGAAGAATCAGTGAGGTAAAATTTCTTAAAAGCTTTGCGATAGATAAGTGCTCTATCAAGCATAAAGTATGTCGAAATTCCATCTAGTAGGAACATCTAACCATAAGGCTTTGGTTTCCTTAATCTCACCTCGTTCCATACAAGCCTTAAAATGCAATTTCCTACTCTCCGATCCTTTGATATACTTTATAGTTTCTCTAATCTTAACCACACAATCATCAATTGCCTTCAAACCATCTTTCACAATAAGATTTAAAATATGTGCTGCACATCGAACATGAAAATATTCCCAAGTGCTCAACAAAGACCCCTTGTCCAAAAGTTTCAATTTCAAATCATCTTGAAATCTATCATTACTAGATGCATTGTCCAAAGTTAAGGAAAAGACCTTATGTTCAATGCCCCAATCTACCAGCGAGATGAAACACAATCTCACACAAAACAGGGCCTGTATGGGATGGTTCCACGTGACGAAAATTCAAGACTTTACTATGCAACTTCCAATTAGAATCCACATAATGAGCAGTCAAACACAAATATCCCTCGGTTTGACAAGAAGTCCATAAATCACAAGTTAAAGAAATTCACCCGGAAGTGAAAGCAAAGTATCTTTTAGTTTCTTTTTAATTGAGCATGCAATTTCGGACAATCCGCTTTTGCGGTATTCCTAGTTATAGTTACAACTTTGTTGTTGAGATGTGCATGAATTTCCCTATTTCCTTGGTGCTCAACCCATGAAAAACTATAACCATGCCTTATGATTGCCTTAGCTACCAATTCACGATAAACATGTTGATCAAACCTTATAGGTTGGTTGGAAGCCTCTTGAGCAACCTTTGCTTCTAGATATGGTTTGCACTTGTCAAGATGCTTCTTCATGTTGCTAGTTCCATACCTTGAGTCTGCTAAAAAGTCCTTGATTCGCAATGTCTACAAGTTGCTCGCTTCTTCCCATCTGTAGATGCGGATGCGGGTATTACCATATACTCTTGTCATACTGCACTTCTAGGTCCACCAACATTAGTAATTGTGGAAGTATGCACGCTGCCTTGATTATTTGACTCCTCGTTCAAGTCAATATGGACATCAATTGGATTCTCATCATCAATGTCAAAGAAACATCCACCATCTTCACCATCTAATTCCATAACTCCCTATGAACGAGTGCAATAACAAGTTTAACAAAAATAAGAAATCAAAATTACTAATTGTTAGACCTCGCTTTTGCCTGTTTTTAAGGCATTATTTAGCCCAATTCCGTGATGATTTCAATGATATTTATTTAGTTTTGGGTTAGATTTTGCTCATTTTCTCTTTATCGTCACCTAAGTTCGTAAATCTCTTTATTACAGGTTTTTGGGCTTAAATTTGAGAGATTCGAGGTAAAGTTGATGGAAAGCGATGAAGAGAAGAGTTCGGGCCCAAGAGGAGGCAAGAAAGAAGCCTAAAACACATCAAGAGAAGTCGCACAGCCCCTCAGTGCGAAGGCTGCACAGCCGTGCGAGATCATCGAGCGAAGGACCCGAATCCAAGGAAGTCCGCACGGCCCCGTGCGGACATTGCACGGCCGTGCGAATCATCCAGAGAGTTCTCGGTTTCGCACGGCCCCTGTGCACATATTGCACGGCCGTGCGACAAGTTACGGAAGATTGAAGATGCGCACGGTACCCGTGCGGAATCTGCACGGCCGTGCGAAACAGGCGAGAGCACAGAATGCGGCAGATTTTTCGCACGGTACCCGTGCGACTTTCGCACGGTACCCGTGCGACTTTCGCACGGCCGTGCGACTACTGTTTCGGCGATTATTTAAGTTTCCTAATTGTATTTGTGGAAGGATTCTTTTCCAAAATTTGAGATTTTTAGCTAGGGTTTCGTGGGCAGCTACGAGAGGAGACTCAAGAACAACCATTATTGTTATTCTACTTCAAGTTTTTATTATTGAATCGCATCAAGTTTTTCATTCGGTAATCGTAATTTCTTCTCTTTATCTTTTCTTCATAATTTCTCTTTGTTTCGCTATGGCTATTTTCTCCAATCTTTGTCAATTATTTAGTATCATGTTTAGGGGCTAATTTCTTTACTTAGGTTGGGATTGATCCCTATTATGCCTTGATAATCATGAATTGAGTACCAATTGAGTTGTTCTATGCTTTTTAGGTTAGAATTCACTTCGTTCATCGCTCTTTCATTGATTGCCTCGAGAGAGGACTCATATGCTTTTATTAGGGTTTTGTGGAACATCGAAAGATGAAAACTTACCTAGAATGACGTTGTGAACGATTAGAACTTTGATATGAAAATAATTAAGGTTTTAATTGGGGGTTGTGAGGTGCATTCATTGTAATTTTGCCTTTATTAATCCCATGAAAATAGGTGATTGGATTGTGCAAGATTAGTCTTTGACCTTCGAAAGTAGGCAAAGATAGGCTTAATTGGTGTCTCCCTCTTCTAAACTACTAGCATAGGCAAATCTCAAGCGGTATTCGATTCTAGTTTCGGGCATATTAGTGTGATTAATCCCAATCTAAGGCTTTTTAATTCATCGGTTTCTCTTAGTTTTTTTGTTATTAGTTGATCCAAAAACCCAAATCATCGTCGAACCGAGTTTTTACCTAGATTAGAGTTTTTAGGTGGATTTAGTATTTGAAAATGAGTTCCTTGTGGACACGACCCGTACTTGCCGGTTCCTAGCTACGGCTACACCGTGCACTTGCGGTATTATATTTCTCTCAACAAGTTTTTGGCGCCGTTGCCGGGGAACTTTGTTCTTTTGAGTATTAAATTTGCTTTAAGACTTGAAACTAGGTCTTGTGTTCTTGTCTCGGCACCTATCTTTTCTTGATTTACGCTTGAATCTTTTTACGCTCGGTATAGTTCTTGTTTTTGCATGCGTAGGAGGAGTCGAAGAGGGAGAGAAATTGTCCCGTTTGACCCCGAAATCGAAGCAACAGCAAGATCAATAAGCGCAGCTGCGAGAAGGCGGAGAAGAGAGGAAAGGATGGCGGAGCAAGGACCGCAACCGAGACCGCTAGGGGACTATGCCATCCCTAGTGCGTCCGGGGCAATTTCGGCCATCGTTGGGCCGAATGTCGCTGCTGAGGATTTTGAGGTAAAGATGTCGCTCATTCACTTTGTGCGGCAAGATGCATTTGGAGGGCTTCCTAGCGAAAATGCCATTCGACATATCAACTCTTTCCTAGAGAAGTGTGGGACTCGTGAAGATCAACAACTTCACCGATGAAGCCCTCCGCCTCAAGCTCTTTCCCTTTTCCTTAAAGGATAGAGCCAAAGACTGGTTACTAAATGAAGATCCCAACAAGTATGCCACTTGGGAGGCTTTGTCTAAGGCGTTTATGACAAAATTCTTCCCCCAAGCAAGACCGCGAAATTGAGGAATGCTATCTCCACCTTTTGCTTGGAAGATGGAGAGTCGCTTTATGAGGCTTGGGAAAGATATAAGGATCTCCAAAAGAAGTGTCCCCATCATGGCATTCCCGAATGGATGCTTCTACAGACTTTTTACAATGGGCTACCTCCCCAAATTCGGATTTCCATAGATGCAGCTGCGGGAGGAGCTCTAATGGCTAAGGGTGAAGGTGAAGCTAAGGCCCTTATTGAGAACATGGCCTCCAACAGCTATCATCGGGGCGGTGAGAAGTCGGTTCCAAAGAAAGGAGGGATGCACGAGATTGATTCCATAGCTCTCCTAGCTAGCAAAGTGGAGGCCCTCAGTCGGAAGCTAGAACGAGTGAGTGCGGTGTCTACTTCCAATGGTTCATCAAGAGCTGCAAATGAGGGATATGTATTGTGTGAGATATGTGGAGGACCGGGGCATGTGGCCGCTGAGTGCCAAGTTGACTTCCAAGCTGTTGAACAAGTCAATGCTCTACGGAACTTCAATTCTAGACCACAAAATGACCCATACTCTCAAACATACAACCCTGGATTGAGGAATCACCCCAATTTTTCTTACAGGAACAATAATCCTGTGCCACCTGGTTTTCAAGCTAGTGCTTCCTTCAATCAAGCACCTCAACCCCCACCTCGAAGTCACATCCGGAGAGCCTCATGGAAAGCTTCATTCAAACACGAGTCCGAACAAATGAGACCTTGAACGAATCCATCAAGCAATTGACTTCTAAATTTGAGGGCATGTCTACCCACCACAAGATCCCGGAGACCCAAATTTCCCAAATAGCCCAACAAGTGAGCCATCTTTCTAGACCACAAGGGCATTTGCCGGGCCAGCCAGAGATTAATCCTAGGGCCCATGTCAATGCTCGTTCAAACCTATAGCACAGAGTTAGTAGAGAGCCCTGTTATGATTTTACAGGAAGACAAGCACAACACTACTAAGGTTGATCAAGCATAGCCCAATTCGAGTTCGAGATGAGCATGCCCCCAAAACGCCTCCTATACGCCCATACCGGCCATCCGTACCATATCCTCGAGAGATTATTAGAGCCTCGGTTTTTGAAATTTGTTGATATGTTGAAGAAGATCTACATCAACATGCCATTCTTGGAGGCTATCAAGGAGACACCTTCCTATCTTAAGTTTTTAAGGGAGATTCTTTCCAAGAAAACTAGGTTGGAGGATGTTTACGTAGTAAGCATGGGGGAGGTGTGCGGTGCAATTCTGCAGAGCAAGTCACCTTCTAAGCTGCAGGATCCGGGAAGTTTTTCTATCCCTTGCTCAATCAAGGGAGTGCAGATCGATAGAGCCCTTTGTGATCTCGGAGCAAGTGTGAGCATAATGCCATTTCCACTTTACAAGAAGCTTCGGTTAGGTGATCCGCAACCTACGGATATCTCCATTCAGCTCGCAGATCAGTCCGTTCGGTATCCCGTAGGTATTTTGGAGGATGTGCCCGTTCAAGTAGGGAAGTTTGTTGTTCCCTGCGATTTTGTGGTGATGGATATGGACGAGAGCATCCAAGTCCCTATTATTTTAGGGAGACCATTTACGGCAACTGCGGGAGCTGTGATTGATGTACTGCAGGGAAGATCTCCTTTCACATCTCGTGGTGAAAGTGTTGATTTCTTCCTCCCACCACCAACTGTACCCTTGGCTCCTGTTCCCAAGACTTGCAGCTTGATTTGACATCCACACATGGGATGAGCCACCCACGCCAACCTGCTCCACCGGACTTGCCTATTGAAGCGGATATTCGGTTTGCTCGGAATGTTAATCATGATGAGGAGGTAATGAATTTCATGTCACAAGACCATTCTTCACTTTATCCTCCTCCTCGGTCCTCCCTCGTCTACTGTTTGAGGTAAGGGTCAAGCTTAAGGACCTTAAATAAGCGCTTCTTGGGAGGCAACCCAAGCTTTTTTTTATTGCTTTCAAAAAAAAAAAAAAAAAAAAGAAAACAAAAAAATACATCCCTCCCTCCCACCCTTATTACAATTTCCCGTTATTGCAACAATATAGTTTGTTTGTTCATAAAACTAATAGCCACATTACAGGAGACTTGTTATATACAAAAGTAATAGCAATAACAACACTCGGACTAACCCAATCTAATGGCATTTTACAATTGCATCCTCCTGTTTTTACATCTAAATATGACATAAACCGTGAGCACTTTTTACTTCGCAATCACATACACGTAACGTAGTCCAGGGGCAGATTTACTCAAGATGCTTGACATGTCGGGCTTTTTAAAGGTCCTGTAATTAGCAACATTAATCGTAGGAACTACGTCATTCCGTAATAAACATTAGAAAATGATGTATTTTTATGACAAATGGAGCTGCAAATAATCATAGGAATTCACAACTATTCATCAATAAGAAGACATTACTTAAGTAGCAGTAAGCATAGGCTAAAAGTAATGGTCTTATAGCTATATAAAGAATGTAAAAAATGAAAGAAACATAGGTCTCAAAGTGTGTAATGGCTATCCAGTAATCGTAATAAACATTAGAAAAACAACAAGGCATCAAAATTTGAGGATGACATTCACAAAAAATTTACCAGTCATATTACAGTTTACACAAACACCCAATTAAATCAAATAAAAGACAATAAAGCCGATCGACCGGAAATTTAAAGGAAATCAGCATTAGCCAATTTGAAGGAAATTACCAATAAATCAGTCAAAACAATAAAGCCGATCGACCGGAAACAATCGGTCACCAACGACTGTCGACGAGAGACCGGAGAGAGAGCCGAGGAGAGACGTCGACGAGAGACCGGAGAGAGAACCGAGGTGAGAATGTCGACAAGAGACTAGAGCGACGAGAGACTAGAGAGAGAGCGACGAGAGACCGGAGAGAGAGCCGAGGAGAGACCGTCGACGCCCGAGAGAGAGCGACGAGAGACCGAGAGAGAGCCGAGGAAAGATCGTCGACGACCGAGAGAGAGAACGACGAAAGACCGAGAGAGAGAGCCGAGGAGAGACCGAAATGGTGCGGTGCGAGCTTGCGGCTATGGAGGAGAGAACGGAAGACCCAAACCAACCGAGTGAGAAAGAAAGGCTTAGGGTTTTGTTTTTTTGTTTTATTTCTGTTCCTTTTTTGACAACTAAATCTAAAAGTCTAAAATATGAGAGGGAGCTTTCCCTCCAAAATCTAATTATAATTTGTGATAAAAATTTTAATTTTTAAATTTTACTAGAGTAGAGTGGAGGTGAAAATTCTGATTTTTGTTAAACAAATAAGAGAAAAAAATAAAAGCTTGAAATTTTTATATTATAACTTTATAAGATATTATTAATAGAATTTAATTTAATTTAATGAATACGTTTAAAGAATTTACATTAAAAAGTAAGTTATTATTTTGTTCATGAAAATGAAGGTAAAATATATAATTTAAAGAATACTAAAACGTGTAAATATATATGTAATTTAAAGAATAATGAAATATGTGTAAATATATAAATAATTTAAAAAATAATAAAATATGTGTACAATATGTAATTTAATTTGTATAAATAAGTTCAATTCGAATTGTATTAGTTTTCACTTTGATTTAGCAAGTTTATTTGGGATTATATCGACTTAAACTTATCTAAGTCGGGTTCATTTCACGTTAAATATAGTCAATACATGAATAAGTTAAGTACTTAACTAATATCGATGAGCATTGAGACTTGGTTTAGTAAATTAGTAGTCATTACCATGTCTCGGCATCTCACAACTCCGTTTTTGTTAATCTGTACTAGTTTGAATTTGACCAAATCGATATTAAATTTAACTCTAGATTAATGTTCAAATTAGTACAATTAATTGGTTGGAAAATTATAATACAAGATGATAATCATAAGTCGAGTACTTCGAGTTGAGCAATAATCGATTGACTAACCGACTAGATATTCTTCTTAGTTGGTTATTATGACTAGTGGCACCTAGTGGCTGATGAATATTCAATTTTCATTTTGATTTAGCAAGATCATTCTAGATTGTATCGACTCGAAATTATCTAAGTTATTCTAACATTATCTTTATAAATTTAACATCAAATATAATCATTATAAAAATTCGAACCGTTGCCATTTAGTCTATTAGTATTGTTATTATGTCGAGTATCTCGCAATTTCGATTTTATTAATCTATGTAGTATGTAGATAAGTTCGGTTGAAATTGTACTAGTTCGAATTTGACCAAATCGACTTGGCGTCGTATGAAATTCAGCTTCAAATTATGGTTCACATTGGTTCAATTCATTCATTACAAATTACAATTCATCGAGTAAATTCGATTAATCTTAACTCTTATATCTATCGGATCTGTTGTTGTCTTGTGATTTCGTTTTTGATACTTATCAATAACTTTGAGTTGGATTATACATATATGACGTATTAAAATATTAACTTGGTTTATCGTGTTTTAAATTTAGAGTCAAATATTCAAATTTTGCTTGTGTACACTTATAAGTTATATCTCTTAAAAGATACTAGTATTTTTTTAATAAACAACGTTCCGTTTTTAATATGCACAACAACAAACGTGTAAAATAAAAAAAAAACTAATATTAATAATAAATTAACTTTATAAAATTTTATTTTTCTTCAACTCAAAAAGGTTTTGTAAAAAAATTTGACACGACAAGACCGAATATCAACCGGCCCAAAAGTGACCCGACTCGATTTTAACCTGAATCCTATCCAAAGTTAACCCGAAATCATACTCGAAACTCACCCGAATTGACATTGACCCAACCCGAACTGAAACCGATCCGAATTAATTTCACCCGAAGTTGACCCGACCCGAAATTAACCCAACCCGAACCGAAACCGAACGAACCCGAATGAGATTGACCCGAATTTGAACCGAACCGAAGTTGACCCGAACCGAAATCGAACAAACCCGAACGAGATTGACCCAAATTGACCCGAACCGAAGTTGACCCGAACCCGAAACCGAACCGGACCCGAACAAGATCGACCCGAAGTTAACCCGAACCGAACTAACCCGAACCGAATCCAAACCGAATGACTCGATTGCCGGGTCTAGATATAAGTCATCTTCGGGTTTTAAGTTTTGAATTGAGAAATCATAATTCAACACGCAAGTATATAAACAAATAAGTATAAATTTAACTCAACTTTTAGAAAATTAATTTTCATTAGGTTAATACATAGATACTCGGATATTCTATTAGTAGTTTAATTTGTAACTCGTACGATAAGCTAACAAACACCAACAATATTGTCCAAAAATGCTCTAATATACACTAATAATATTTCTATTGTACACTACTAATAATGAAATTCATCCAAATCATATGTTGTACTAATATTTTCATTGAAAACATATACAATGAATACAATTCTAATATACACCAAGTTTAGACCTATTGTTCGTTGAAAACAAGGGGTTTAATAAACATGTTTTTATTATAAAATTTGAAAGTAACTAGTAGCACTTGTCTATAAAGTATATATCTATGACTAAATATTTTTTAAAATATACACTGACTGTACAAACCTTTAAAATAACATATAGTAATAATTCTATAGCCAAGATTATTTTTAAAATGAGAAACCAATTAAGAACAATCACAATTATACATACATTTGTATTCCGTTATACACGTAAAAGAAATATGCATAAAACATTTAGCTAGTTTCTTCAATATAATCTTAACTATACGAACATGCAAATGAACTTTAATTAGTTTTAGCCCTAAAAAGTACAGAATTCATAAAATTACAGAACATTTTAAGGATTTTTAATAAAAATATGAAATAAATTATTGAAAATAAGTTCTCTCTTTCATATTGAGCAAATATCAAACCATTAGTGAAAGAGATGCACTGATTGTTTGTGGAGTAGTGACAACTGACCGAGAATGAGCGAGAATTTCCTTGATTTTAGAGAGAGAAAGAGAAGAATGAGAGCAAAATCTGTCTTACATCCGAACCCATCATACACCCCTATGAAATAGGTTCATCATTTTTAATAAAAGGCTAATTTATTTTTTTAATTAGTTTTAACCAAAGTGTTTTAGCCAAAATATTTTAGGGGTAAACTCAAGAAGGGTTTTAACTAGACATGTCAATTCGGGCGGACGGATTAAATATGGGTCCAGTGTATTCGGGTTTGGGTAAAATGCGGGTCGGGTGTTTTTCGGGTTCGGGTAAAATACGGGCTGTCGTATATCAGGTTATACAGGTTTCGGGTCAACCCAACGGGTCGCGAGTGCCTTTTTATAAGTTATTTTTCTTTTTAATTATAACAATTTAACATATTTTTGCTTAAAATTATCCGTAATTCAACGAAAAATATAGTATTTGTATTTCGAAAAAATATCAAAAAATATTCAGAACATTCATTATAATATTTGTATAAAAACCTCATTGAGTTGAGCGGCTTGACCGCTAAACCCTTTTAAATAAGGCTAATGATGGGTTGAATAATAATGATTTGTTATGTTAGTGATCATTTAAGGTTCCGATGTTTATTTCACCTTTTCTATTATAATAAAGAGATTTATATGCATATTTATTGCATTTTAAAACATATCGAGAAAGGATTGACCTGCTCAACCGTCCCATTTTATTCAATAGGAAAATTTTGACTTTGTTTGAACCCGACCCATTGTCCACCCTATGCGTTATGGTTAAAGTACGGTTAAAACAGGTTTCAAACAAATGAGAATTAGAGATTTATAATAAACTAAAATTTATTTTAATTAAGACATCAAAATTTTATATCATTATGGTAATCTTATTCTAAAAAATAAAAGTATATTATTTAAAATATGGTTAGGTATATTTACTTCACCTAAAATACAACCATATAACTTGTGCATTTTTAGTATTTTAATATATCACACCATTTGAATCCATAAATATTTTTATTAAAATTAATTATGTATAATTTTTGTATATAATTTTTTATGAAAAAGAAGTTAAGATATGAAATGATTGTGATAAATATGTAACGTCCCTACGAATGATGTGATATAATATATGACCAATACTAAAAGAGTGATAAAATGAATGAAAAATCGTATAATGATATAAAACGTTCAATCAATAAGTCACAAAACTAAATTGTTGTTTTTATACCCTTGATCCAACGGGTTGAACGGGTCTGGTCGGGTTTACCCAATAATTTACGGGTTTTCGGGTTCTGTTATTTTCAAGTTCGGGTCGAAAAAATAGTGTCCAAAACCCAAAATTTTCGGGCGGGTTCGGGTTGGGTCGGTTTATGCCAAGTCTTGTTTTGACTCAAGTGCAAGAAAACTGTCAAAACTTGTATTTATTGCAAGGTTTTGATTCAAGTGCTAATGTATTCTTTTGTTGTTATGTTATTAGTAAACGTAAAGTTCGATTAAAAGCTGTTGCAAGTAGGGCTGAGCAAAATTCGGGTACCCGATTCCGAACCCAGCACCCGGATCGGACCTGGTTGAACCGGGACCGGAACTAGGTCCAAATTTTAGGACTCGTTTAGAACCGGGTATGGGACCGGATAGTGAAATCATGGAATCGGACCGGACCGGTTACCGGTTACCTGGTTTTATTATATATATATATATATATATATATATATATATATATATATATATATATATATATATATATATATATATATATATATATATATTTATTTATTTATTTATTTAACTCCAAGCAAACCCCGATTTTTGCTGCTTGTCTCTGCTGGGCTTCTCACATCTGCTCTCCCCGGCTGCTTGCCTTCCATGCGTTGCTCTCGCCTCTCGTGGTCTCTCTGTCTCTTCTCCGATCTCTCGCCGGCATTTGCTCCAATGTTCGCCGGCGCTTCTTGCCGGCGTCATTAATCATTCTTTTCCACGCTGCTCTCGTTCTCTCACTCATTCGCTGCTCTCTTACTACACCGGCGGATGCTCCGGTATTCGCCGGCGCTTCTTGCCCTACTCTTGCTCTTCTCCTCCGAGCTACTTTTCGGGCACCCAATCTCTAGTCGACGATTCTAGTTGTGAGTATGGTATCCTAACTATATATATTAAAAAAACACACACACAAAACAAAATAGCAACCAAGTACCCGGTCCGGGACCAGGTCTAGATTTCGGAACCCTTCAACACCGGGTCCGAAGCTGGGTCAAGAAATCTGCACCCAATTCCAACCGGAACCGGATCGAGTCCAACCAAAATGAGTGGGTATCCGTTCCTGCTCACCCCTAATTGCAAGTAAAAGGTCAAAAAGGAAAAGAATAGATGATATTGGTATATATTTATTTCTTAAAATCTTATTATGATTTGTTAAACCATCTGGTTATTGTAATAAACCATTGCTATATATTTTTATGTAAACCTTTTTAATTTTACGAGTGAACCTTTTTTTATTGTGTAGTGGACCTTTTTAGTTTTTATATTTTGTGAACTTTAAATGCCTTTTTATGATTTATTAAATCATATGGTTATTGTGATGAATCATTGGTATGTATTTTATGTATATGTTCATCCATACTTCAATATATTATGAAGTGAACCTTTTTAATTTTTCAGTAAACCTTTTCAATTTTTACATTTTGTGAACTTTAAATACCCTTTTTTACTGGAGCGTATCTAGCACTATATATATAATCGGATATATAATTTTAGATATCAATTAAGAAGATATCAATTTTTAAGTGAAATTATTTGATCAAAGTTATTGGTAAATTTTAGATTTTAGATGCGAATTTATAAGCCTACAAAATAAACCTTTATATATATTTAATGAACTATTATATATATTTCATGAACCTTCTTTTTAAAAAATGATAAGCCTTTTTGAGAGAAAATATCTATCACCATACACCCGAATGTATAATGGACGCATTGAAAAATGAGCATGGTAGAGAGAGAAAATAAAGAAGAAAGAGACATAATAATGGTTTACTTGCTTTATTTATTAATTGAAAATAATATATATATATATATATATATATATATATATATATATATATATATGGAAGGATTTACGTGAGCCTCAACTTTAAATGAGCACTTTTAATCTCAACCATTGAATTTTGATTCAATGGTTGAGATTAAAAGAGGAAATTTTGATTTTTTTTTAAAAATGTATTTTTTCTGGGAGAGGGGAGGACTGGAAAATCATCGTCATTTTCCATCCTCTTTCCAGCCCTCCCAAGCTCTCTCTCTCTCTCTCTAGCTCTCGCTCTCTCTCTCATCTGTAGATTTCCTCCCGCCGGCGTCTATCTCCCAGCTGTTTCGTCTCTCTCGCTGAGAAAAAGTTATCATCATTTTCCATACCTTAGCTGAGAAAAAGTTATGGAAGTATTGATATACTTTGAGAATGGAGAAGAAGATGTCTATCATTCGAGAATAATGTCGTAAGCTTAGAGAAAACACTAATTATATGTTAAACCCTGAAAGATTTGGATTTTGGTGAGCAAGGTGGAGTTCGGAGATCATATCCAAAAATTGAATAAAGATAGACCGATGTAAGGTAGAAGTAGTTACAGAATAAGCTTAGAATGACCAATGTCTCTAACGTAAGGAGTTTTCGAAGGTTAGTTATATGTTATTGAGGATTTGTGCAAAACTTCTCAAAGGGGATCCTGCATATAACTAAACTCTTATAGGAATCCACTAAATCTAAGCGGTTTAACTAATACAACAAGATATTCCAAACATTAAAAGATAAGTTAACTATAATACTGACCCTCCCTAATAAAAGCAAGGAATATATCATGTATAATAGAGTTTCAAAAACAAAACCTACAACCGATAATTTTGATAATCACTTCCAAGCCCACTTTTTGCCCTTTTCTAATATGATTTGCTCCTCGGGCCCTACAATTGAGTGAGCAGACATACGGAAAGGATGGTAGAGAGGAGGCATGACCTTGTTAACGTAAAACCTCCAGAACTTACTCTTAATAACTTGGAATTAATAAAAGGTCATATCCCTTTAGGTAGTTAGAACTTTTAAAGATTTATAAGTTGGAAATTCAATCCCATTTAAGGAAGATCCATGTCATAGCCGATGCCTTACGTACAAAAAAAAAAACTCAGCATAATATAAACACCATGATCATCCCCCAACCAATTCATGCTTCGAAATTATCAAAGGCAGAGAAGTAAGACCTTCAAGTACCAAAGAAATATAGGATTGTTGACTACTTTGAAGTTAAAACATTAAAGTTGAAGTGAAATCAAGTGGGACAGACAAAAGCATGATAACAAGGTTGAGGAAGGTAAATTCCTAGGACTTGTGATACGTAAGGGCAACACCTTACAAAAGCTTGAAATCCTTTGAATGCAAATCTTAACCAAAGACTCGAGTAATTATTCCCAAAAGGCAAAGTGATATATGCCCATCTCACTAAATAACCACAAAGAATTACAATATAGGATGACGAAAATATTGAGATAGTGCAAACCTCATAGGCATGAAAGCAAGAACCTAAACATAATATCTTGCCATCAATCTCGAAGTACCTATAAGGTTTCATATACGGCAATCTTTCAAACATATATGTACACCAATGGTAATCCAAGGTTTACCCTTCAGTTAAAAACCATCTTACTTGCAAGTTTTGACGACGAAACTTATTTTAAGGGGGAAGACTGTAACAACCCAAACTTTAAAACGTATTATATCTAATACGTTCAATTATAACAAGCGCGTGCATTTCAATTCCAAAATATTTTCATATCATATATATGTGTGTATCAAAATTTTCTTACAGGGCCCAAATACGAACAACGGCGACGGATGGCCGACATTTTTTCAACATATTATCTAGTACTTATATGCACATAAGCCATATTTTAATTCCTAACTTAAAATCATAAATATTTTCATATAAGTTCAAGATTATATATATATGCATACATATCTAATAACAATTAGCACAATTTATAACTAAATAAATATCCAAATACCACTTTTAAAATAACTTTGCTAAACCAAATCTAATTATAAACAATCATATATTTAAAGCACATTAGGGTAATAACAATCAAACCATATTATTAACAATAACAAAAGTAATAATAGTTATAATAATACAATAGCAAAAATAAATAATAATGATAATTATAAAATAAATAAATAAATAAATATAAATAAAAATAGGAGATAAGTACAATGACAATGCTGAAAGATAATTATGATAATTAAAATTTAGGATAATAATGAAATTGGGGGTCAAATGATGGTTTGACACCCAAATTACATTAAGCATACTTAGAATTTTGCCACGCCACCAATTAAGCATGAGTCATGAGCTAAGTGTCAAGCAAAGAATAATCTAAACAGCCAGCTAATCCATGTTGATAAGTACCACAATTAGTATAAATAGGGTTGCTTAAATCAGAAAAATCCAACCCAAAAATATGATGTTACGACATTTTCTCTCTCCTCCCTCACCTGCCCAGCACCACCACTTCGGCCACCTCCACAGCCGCCCACCGGCCCCTCTAGCCGGCCACCTCCAACCAGAATCCTTCACCACCTTGCAAGGAGTCCATAGCCACCTTCAGGATGACCCACCGACCACTACATCGCCGGAAAACCCAATCCAAAACCACCCTAATCACCAACTTTCCACCTTATCTTTTGTATCCTCACCCTCACTTCCAGCCACCACCACAACCACCACGGGAACCATCTGCCTCCCGTCACCGGCCAGACCTGCAGGCCACCCATCACTGCCCCTAACGCCGCCCACCGGACCACCAAAAACAGCCACCAAGCACACACTTTCTCTCTCCCCTTTTATGCCCTAAAACCCACCTTCCTAAAAACCCAACCACCAGCAGCCACCGCCACTGCCACCGGGCGCCACCACCTGCCGCCAAACGCCGCCTCTACGAGGAACGCCACCCTGCCGCCACCCCGACACCACCAGCTCCTCCTATCAATCATCACCACCCTTGCTTCTACTCACTATTTTAAGGTAAAACCCTAACCCTAAAAATTGCAATAACCTAATTTAGCATTCAAATTAAATAATTTAGATAAAATCTGAAATTTCCAGAAATTATAATCAGGTTAGTAAGGAAGGAAAAAATTAATTATGCATGCATATATTAGTTTAAATGAATCTTATTTGAGTTTATGGTTAAATAAATTTTAGAAAAGATAAAAATGGTTTAGTAAGTATAATTAGTTCATTATATGCATGCTTAAATAAATAAATAAAATATTGACATAACTATAACTTAGATGATTAATTTTCTAAATACATGATTAAGTAAATGAATTAATGATTAAGTTAGTAAAAACATAATAAATAATACATATCAACAATCATTTTTAGTAAATAAATAATGTTATTATGCATGTTTAGATTCTATAAATTCATAGTAAAATAACTAGGTGCATTCATAAGTAAAGGTAGCTTATCACATAAATTAGAAAAAAAGGGTAAAAGCTTGAACAAACTAAAAATATAATGTATCAATCATGTTAAAGATAAATCATAATAACCAAGGATATAAGGTAGATCATTATTAAACCTAAATTAAGGAATATAAGTCCTAAACAAAATCTTACTCTACTAACTCTTATTTAAGGCCGTCGGTCGACGTACGTTCGAGGGCCCTGCTCAAACATCACAAGGAAAGGAATCAAGTTCAAATCATCAACCAATTTCAATTCATCGAGTACGTTCATCGATTGTGCCTTTCAAGTTTTCATTCAAAAATCAAGGCCGAATATGGCCGCCATTAACAACCAACAAAGAATCATTTGCAACAGTATTTGCCATATAAAAGTGGACCCGCCCATTAATACTTCACCATTGTTCAAAGTCGGCACACCGTAATCGTGCCACACCAACTGGATTTCCGATCGGTCTGGGTGTGTAGACATTTAGGGAAACCCGATGATCGCAAGGGTAACCACACGGATAATTAATTAGCAACAGTTTTACATTATTCACTCCCCTTCATTTACAAAATGAATTGAAATGCATGCGCTCAACTCAACTATTCCATACCTTTATTTTACAGACATGATAATGAACGTATTGAGCTTCGGCTCACATTTCGAAAAGGTTTTCTTGTTTTGTTTTAGGTAAAATGTTGAAGGTATAAAACAAAGGTCTGTTCGGGACTTAGGGGCTCGCAGTGGCAAGTTGAGCTAATAGTGGTCAAGTGACGTTGATTTCGTATCGGGTTCAACATGTGCTTGTTGCATAATTCGTAGTTTCCTAGCAAGGTATAACCTTGGGTTAAATACATATAAAGCCTTGCCCTTTCCTCCGGTAAGGGCGGCGGTAATGTCCCCGACCTCCTTTCCACTGCGCTAATCATCGGCTAGCGGTTTATTTAGACTAAAACCGGTGATTACGGGTTTGGGGCGTTACACCCCGCTACTTTCCGGTTCCTCTTGTTCTTCTCTCTCGCTCTCGCACACAGCTCCCCGACATTCCCTCTCCCTCTCGCCTCTCGACTCGCTGGAACACGTCGAGTGTGCTGTCACCGTCGTCTGTCTCTCTTCTCTTTGCATCCCTTCGTGGCTCTCGCCGGACTCTCTCTTTCTCCCGGTCGTAATCCCTGTCCAAGCACCCAGCTGCCGGTGAGATTCACATTTAGTCGGGTTCGTTCTCTCTTTTTCCCACTCCCTAAAAATCGGATATACGATTTTATATAATTCATGCTTAATTTGTTCTTTCCATTTGATGGGTTTGTTTGCGCTAATTTGGGATAATTAGTTTGGTTTTGTATAATTCATGCTCCCTCGATCAAATATGCTTCAAAATTCTTGTTGAAATTGTGCTAGTTTGGGTTTGTTTAGCTGGATCTCTCTAGTACATCGATGAAATTGTGTCTTTCTCTGTCTAGAAGCGTGAATGCTTGCTGAAATTGTGTTAGGCGATAAATGCTCAAAGAATTCAGTTTTATCTTCATTTTTTGATTTGAGTTGCACTAAATTGTGGTTGAAAAATTGAAATTGTTAATGACTGAATTGTGGTTGCGGATGTTTGGAATTAGTGACTTAATTGTGTTGAAAATTTGATAGGAGTTGTGGTGAAAAGTTGAAGCTGTTAACGATCGAATTATGCTTGTTAGTGTTGGGCATGAGTGACTGAATTATGTCAAAAAAATTGGGTAACTTGGAGCAATGTGTATCCGCTCTAAGCACAGTCGTTGGAAATCCTGCTTAAAGTTGAATAATTATTCTTAAAAAATGTTTCGAACATAGTACAAATGGTCAAATTTTAAGATTAGTTGTGAAAATTTGAATAATTATTCTTAAAAGAATCTCTAATATTCAAAGTTAGTTTCTTTTCCGTTGTATGCTAATAGTGTGCGATTCAGTCGATATGGGGGTAATGTAGAATTGGCAAATAGTCATAGGCTAGAAATCATAAACTGAAGCTAGCTGCAGCATACACCATGCCTAAGGCTAGAAATCGAAGCTGCCATGATTCTTTTTTTTTCTCACCTTTTCCGGTTTAGGATTGGAACTCCCATGATTAGTTTTCTTCGACATGAAAATACCGTTATAGCCTACTACTCCGCCCCTCCCCCTTTTCTCTAAATATTAAATAGTTGGCATATAGAGAAGCCACTTGGTCTCTTGTGAGGACCATTTTGTTGATTTGAACATAAGCGCTAACGAGTGTGATTACTAACAATAAAGTAATGGAAAAATGAGAGTTTATATATGATGCTAGCGATAGAAGCCACTAGTCTCTTGTGATTGCTAGCTTTAGAACAGTGAAAGATTATACAGAGTTTATTAACTCAAGTGGTAGAGCATTTGTGTATAACACAAAGATGTGGGTTGGTGATCTCGATTGGCTTCATTGTTGTTAGGAATGGGTGTTGCTTTGTATATTTCTCTTGTTGAATGAAAGCCAAGAACACTCACAGTCTGGCAATTTCATGTGTAATAAGTATAGAGACTGTTTTTGAGATATGGTAACTTGTAGTTGAAGACTTAGGCATAGAGACTATTTCTAGAGTCCGGCAATTTCGATGTGAGCACTCGAGCAATTTCGGTGTTTGATATGGACTTTGGACTATAGAATATCCATCAAACCCAAAGATTAGTGAGGAAGCGTGAAGTTCTTGGTTTTCTACTTTCCCTCTTACCTAACTGATAAACTAACCTCAATACCCCACACCCCACGTAGAGGATGTTGGAAAGATAAACATGTAATAGCCTTATCCCGAAGTGTAAACTGTAGAGAGACTATTTTCATGGCTCCTAAATTGGTTAACTTAATTCAAACTATTACTATCCAACTACCCTTTTCTCCATTAATTTAAGTCTTGAAGGTATACTTCCCGAGAGACAACCGACAAGAGCTCAACTAAATCACACTTTGTAAAACATCCACCAAAAGAAAGGATGACCAACTGTTTTGCATTATTATACTTGACATGCTAACATCAGCAGTTTATTTGCAAATACTTCATCAAGTGTAAAACACTCAAGATTCAAATGCAACGAAAGCCAATTAGCTGAAACACTAGATTATTCCATAGCAAGCCTATGTGGGATTTGAACCCACATCTCCATGTATTAGCACACGTAACTCTACCGTTGAGCTAATAGGCTGGTAAGAGTATTATCAAAATGTTCTGTATAGTTCAAGGAATACAATGAGCATAAACCTCATTTAGAACACAAAAAGGATCATAACTTACAATATAATAACTCAAGAAATTTAATTAAGTGATGCAACTTTACAAAAGGCTACTAATGTCTAATAGAACATGTATATCAAAAACTAGTTCAGGACAAATGACCCATATGTAGGTCAATGAGACTCATAATCCGACCAAGGAGAAGCTTTCTCCAATAAACTTCTTCCAATAAATGAGCAACCAGGCTCTCAGTGTGGCATTAGTTTTCTTTACCTATGTTGAACTTCCATTCCGGAACCCAAGCATAATTTTCCACGAGAAGATTGCTATTTGCTATTGAAGCTATGTCTTCAGTCAATATTGAAGGTATGTCTTTGGTCAATACTTATCCGAAACTTTCACTGAAGCTAGGAAGTGTTAGCATAGCATTTCAATCCCTTACACGGAAGATGCGAGAAAACATAAGCTATGTCATACCTACTCTAGTTATTCCAAATTCTTAGCCAATACTTAAATTCACAAACAACTCCATTAACTACCTTGTCATTGTAATTGAATCCCAAACGAAACTCACATTTTAAAATCCAATTGACAAACACATAACATTCGGAGAAAAGCTCGGATATCTTCAACAAGCCAAAACATCACACAAAAATCCAAATTGATACCTACGAATTCAAAATATTCAGCCCATAATCATAAAAAAAAATCAGAAAATGACTCCAAAATTAGGCAAAAACTTGCCCATAGAATCCAACAGAAAGACATAGAGAGGGGATCGAAGAGAGAGATAGTGAGGGCCTAACGGAACCAAAACTCAGCAAATGAAGAAAGAAAAATTAACAGAACCAAACTCAACAAATAAAAAAAGAAAAATTAGGCATGAATTATACAAAACCTAAATCTGATTTTGGGAAATAAGAAGAAAGAGAGAACTCGACTAATTGAAAACCTAGGGTTTGAAAGATAATAGTCATGGATTCAGGAGGGTATGGAGTCAAATGGCCCCAAGATAAGAGAGAGAGAGAGAGAGAGAGAGAGAGAGAGAGAGAGAGAGATAGAAAATAGAGGGGGAAAGGATACTCACCGAGCCATGGATTCTGGAGGCCGAGGACGAACGACGGCAAGATGAGAGAGAGACAGAGCGAGCGTGAGACAGAGAGATTTTCCTGCGAGAGATAGAGATAATCCGATGAGAGATACTCCAGCGAGATAGAGTCCGGCGAGGGCAATGAGAGGAGTAGAGAGAGAGAGGAGTGTGCGAGAGATTTTAGAGCGAGAGAGAGAGAGAGAGAGAGAGAGAGAGAGAGAGAGAGAGGACGAAGACTAGCAAAGCAGAAATAAGGAGGGGTTCTCGACCCCTTCTAAACATTTTGTTTTTTTTTCCTTAATAAAAATATCCCTTTTTATTTCAGCCATTCGATTTTAGTGGACTGTTGGGATAAAAAATGTTCACCTAAAATTAGAGCTCACCTAAAGAGAAGGGCTCACTTGAAGCCTTCCACATATATATATATATATATATATATATATATATATATATATATATATATATATATATATATATATATATTCACTTACTATTCAGAGGTTACAGGATCAAGATGACATATTTGTCCCCCGCTTCCCTACTATTCCACCACAACAGCACTCCCGAGCTTCGTCCCCAAGCTCTAGTCCGATCCTCGTCCCCCATTGGTATCGGAGCCAAGTCCGTCTATTTTGTTGTTGCACCGTAAGGCCTAGCGTTGGTCGGCCGTTGGTCAGCCCCATGTTATCCGTTGGTCAGCCGTGTGAGGTGGTCCCGGTAGAGGGTGGTCCCGGTGGTCCCGGTAGTTTGTGTGCGTAATTATCGACAAAGTAGTCAAGCTTAAGCTGTGATGGCCTCTTGGTTACGAGATCATCTAGGTTTAGGAACTAGCAAGAGTACTAATGTGGTCAATAGCGAGAAGTTAGCTGCCAAGTTGATTTCTCAAATTGGTCTATTCCAAAGCAAAAGATAGAAACTATCTATCAAATAGGCAAGTTTGATTTCAATACAGCTTTTTCCATTAAAGACCATGAAGAAACCTTCAGCTTAGATGAAGAGTTTCAAACCATCAAGTTATTATCCAATATTTCTATTAATAAATATAAAGAGAAATATAGATATATTCATTTTGGTATGATTCAAATAGCACTCAAGCCATTAACAAGATTAGGATTAGATTGTCCTATCTTTATGGCACTAAGAGACAATAGATTAATTAGATATCAAGGCTCTTTATTAGCTATGATTCAAACTAATACCTGTAATGGTCCAATATATTTCAATGGTTGTCCAAACTTTTCAGTAGATCTAAATGATCCCTGGATCATGGACACCTTAATATTAGATATTCATATGCAAAATAATTCAAAGGTATTATTTAGAGAATTATCAAGAAATTTTGCTATTACTTATAGAGTTTATTTCAAGTTATTATCTTCTCATTTAAATCCAAAATGCTTATTAAAGCCATCTTTGGATGAAACAATATTATTAAAAATTGAATCGGATAATACTTCAAGTTTTACTCCTAAGTTATTAAAATGGAATGAAATCACCATTCCTCAAGAGTTTATTATTCAAAACATTAGGCCTCCTAGAAATATTGCTCAAAAGAATATTCAACGAGTTATAGAAGAACCTGACGGTAGAGTTTTAATAAGATTCAACTCTATTAATGAAAGATCTTTTTCTTCAAGACTTTCAGAAAAAGAGATCTTCCCGGATCTTCTTTCTCTATGCTTTCAAGAACTACTAATTATGATTATCTTAGGGATAATCAAGTTGATGATTCAACTCCTTCTTCCTCAAAAATTTATTACAAATCTCCAATAGCCGAGCCAGTTGATGAAAGTAGTTCATCAATAGGTTCCCCTACTCATTCAGTTATGCAACCTCCCTCCTATTCTTCTATTAATGTTATTACGAACCCTTTACAATAAATAAAGACTTTTTAAGAAAAGATTTCGATTCCATAGAAAATAGAGATAAAAAACAATGGTTTTTATCTCATTTTGATCTTCAAGCTCAAGCGTTCATTAGGCAAGAATGGTATTCACTAATGGAAAGATTAGGATGCAATATCCGATTCTTTACATGGTGGACTATCTTTGCTCAAGAGCATAAATTACCAGATCCTCTTGGTATTAAAGAAATCAATACAAATATTAATCTTAGTAAAAAATGGACATTAAAGAATGGAGAAATTGTTATAGCAATAACTCCTCCTTTGCAAGAAATTTTGATCCCTACGGATCAAGGTCATATTCCAGCTTCCCCTTTAAGGTAGGAAGAAATAATCCAGATAACTCTCAAGTAGAGTTAGATGACATTAAAAAGATTTATCATCAAAACAACTATACTAATGAAGTATTACATACGAGTATCTCAACAGTCAATATGGTCTCAACTCAAATAGAAGCAATATCTAAAAAGAAGATATTGATCAACTATCCAAAAAATTAGAAAATCTAGACTTAAATAGAGATTCAAAGAAACCCTTATTTCTTAATGATATTTCTTCTCCTCTTATCAAGTTTAATAAGAACAAAAATTTAGAAATTCCCAATAGCCCATTAATTAAAAGAATCGATGAAAAACTCAATCAAGCCTCCAGTTCAAATAATACTCTCAATGTTTTAGATATTTTTCAAGATGAACAAGAAGCAAATGACATTAATAAAATTAGTAACAAAAAAGAATTTCCTTATTATTCTAGAAGTACCCCTCCGGATCTTCAACTGGAATCAATAAAAACAATAGTTACGAAGCCTTTGATGGTGGCTCCATCTATGAATGGAATTTAGATGGAAAATCCGAACATGAGGCATTAATTATTCTCCATAGGATGATGATGGCATATGCTGCTTATACATCCAAAGGAGCTCCAGAAACTCAAGCCTTTGACTTATTAATTTCAGGTTTCACCGGATCTTTAAAATCTTGGTGGGAAAATTACATGACGGACGAAGAACGTCCGAGCATTAAAAATCATAAAGAAGTCTGTTTATACACTAGTCCATACAATTGTTGTCAATCTTTTAGGAACTCCAAAAGATATGTTAAGTGGGCAAGAAGTCCTTTTAACAAATCTAAGATGCTCCAGATTAGAAGATTACAATTGGTATAAAGATATATATTTTTCATATCTATTAAAAAGACAAGACTGTCGTCAACCATATTGGAAAGAGAAATTTATTTCGGGATTACCGAATTTATTTTCTCAAAGAATATTCAATAAATTGAAAGATGTCACTGGGCAAGACCCAATTCCATACGATCAAATCACGTTTGGTCAATTATTAGGATTTATTAAAAAGAAGGTATTTCTTTATGCAATGAATTAAAATTACAAGCAAGATATTCAACGGATAAAGCAGCTACAAGAAAGGAGTTAGGATCCTTTTGTGAAGCCTTTTGTATTCCACAACCTGTTGCACCATCTGTTCAAAAAAGAAAAGCCAATCAATTAAATAAAAAGAAACAATTCAATCGTAATCCTAAAACAAATATAGCTCCTAAGAAAAATACCCAAAATAAAAAAATTACAAATAAACCTACTTGTTTCAAATGTGGAAAACAAGGTCATTATGCAAAAAATTGCAAAGTTAAAGAAAAACTCAATGAGATTTGTGAAGACAATCAAGAGATTAAAGAAAAATTATTTCATTATTTGAACTTAAAGATACTCCAAGTAAACTCGGACAATTCTTCCGACTCGAAGATAACAATCTTTATGAGTTAGAAAGCAATTCAAGTGATTATTCTTCAGGAAAGGACTCTTCAAGAATTTGTTATAAATGTATTAATATGATCAATACTACTAAAAATGAAAAAGAATTTCTAATAGATTTAATAGAACAAATTCAAGATCCTGAATTAAAAAAGAATACTTAGAAAAACTCAAAGGTATTTTAATTAAAGAAGATTTATTGAAAACCCCTCCTCCAGGATTAAGTATCAATAAAATATTTGAAAAATATGATACTCCAAATATTTTAAAAGTTGTTAATATTCAAGATTTAAAAATGAAAATAAATAATCTTAAAGAACATATTAAAGAGATTAATCAAAATTTATGTTCACTCCGGACTAAAGACTTAGAATTAGAAACAAGACTATCAATAATAGAAAATAAATCAAATAGTCCAACTATTACAGGATCGGACTAGAGCTTGGGGACGAAGCTCGGGAGTACTGTTGTGGTGGAATAGTAGGGAAGCAGGGGGACAAGTTAATTTAACAAATTGATTTTTCTAAAACAAAAGATTGAAACAGGAATTTGAAATAATCAAACGAAAGTAATTGAAATATAAAGGAAGATAATGAATCAAAACTTACTTTGATTGATATTTGAAAATTGATACAAGATTTGGATAATGCTCTCTGAGAGAGGTTGGATACAAAGGGATTTGGGAGTAGGGATAGAAGGCAAGTGTTTGCTTGTGTAAGTAAGCAAGTGATTTTGGTGATTTTGCGATGCCTTCCTAATGAGAAGTGAATACATATTTATAGAAAAACAAAATGAATAATCGTCGCACACTTGGACGGTTGAGAGTCTTGATTGAAATGGAATCTTGATCTTCAAAAATCTTCCGACAATGTTGAATTATTGGAACAGTCTTGATAAGACCAAAAGTATGAATAGTGAATCATCAAATCTTGAACAGTCTTGAACAGTTCTTGCCAGGTAGAAAGTTCGAACGAGGAGTAAAGATTCTTCCGACAAAAACCCATGGGTGAATAGTAAAATCCATTATAAAAAGTCATATGGATTTAACTATTGCAGCTTTTGACAAATGCTTGCATAATTGCAACTTTTGACAAAATGGCACCTATGTCCTTGTCTTCTTGGAATAGTGTCTTGATGCTATTGGTACATGTGGCCAAATATGTCATCTTGATCCTGTAACCTCGAATAGTAAGTGAATAGTACTATCCACTTCCTTTCCGGGGCATTTTGAGAGGTGAAATGAAGAATTTCACCGAAGCAAAATACTGAAAACCTGCATAAAAACGTTAAAATTTTTTTTTTTTTTTTTGAATCTCCTTCACGAATTATATATCGTAAGGATCTTGAGCACATGGCCCATCAAAAGGGTCGTAATCGGATTGAATTTCCTCATCAGAACCAATACTTGGTTCCTTAAGAAGTAATTGCTTGATGTTGTTTTTGAGTAACATAATCTCTTTCTTGAGTAGTTGAATTTCTTCCTCTTGAATTTTTCTTTTCCTTTCGACGTTGTCTCTTTCTTACGTGGAGTAGGTGGTGCTTGGTTGAGTAGGTGGGGCTGTCTTTATTCCTAAAGCGGCTTTGAAATTAAAGCGTTCCCACCACTTGATCTTGAAGTCACGGACTAATGAATAGGATGCTTGGAGGTTTGTAATGTTGGGTAATTGAAAATGACCAACAAAGGATCCAAGGAAATCCATATTTTTGTGGAATAGGATTTCTTTAAGATGCTGGACTCGCTAGTCGAGGTATTTGAATAGGCGATGAAGTGTTTTTGCACTTCTTACGGCCAAATATCTTGAAGTGATCCCATGGTTATCCACCATTCGTAAAACCAAATGGGTAATTGAATGTCTTTTTTGTATCGAAGCATATGAACCATGAATGGTTGAATGGTGCTGTAGAAAAATGTGTAATACCGGGCCTTTTCGTAATCAACATAATTGTATCCTGGTGGATTGAATGGTTGAGAAAATGGTTTGATTGTAAAGTTGTCACCAAATTCTTTAATGGTAATAATCTTGAGAATTCGCAACTTGGAATAGGCTAACTGATTTGTATTTGTTTTGTCGGTACATGCTCAATAAGAGCAGATTTTGAATCAACAAGAATGTATTCGTAAAAAGTTCCGGTTTTGAGAGGGTTATCATGAATAAAGAAGCATTCGAGGTTTGAATGTTGTTTTGACAAGTTCATTGAGTGTGGAAAGGTTTTGAGGTTGCCTATATTTAGTGTAGGCAATGTGTTCTTTATTTGGTTTTGTAAAATATTTTGAATCAAAAGAAGGGTTCAAAACCGATGGTTTTGATATTTTGTAGAAACTTGAGCATAAGAAAGAGGGGAAAATCCTGTTTTTGTAAAACTTGAAATGTGTTGGTAGTTGGTATTGAGATTTGAGAAGGGGTAATTGGTCTGATTGCATAATGAAGAGGAGTTTGAATCTTTCGTTCTTTGTCTTGACTCATAGCTGAAAAGAAAGAATCTTTATTAAGAAGCATATTGATAAAACAATGTTTTACGAAAGATAAATCTTTTGAAAGAATAGAAGATATGAAATTGAATGAAATGCATTTCCCATGAATCTAGGTATGAATACCAAATTGATCAACTTGAAATGGATAAATTTGGGTAATGAATGGGGTACCTAATATGACTTCTTGTCCTATGTCCCGGACTAAGACAAAAGTGTTTTTGAAATTGTACCCTTGGTTATGAACATAAACATCCGATATCTTGTATTGAATTTGTAATGCCATTCCATTGGCACTATGAAGGCGTTCTTTGGTTTTCTCATAATAAATTGATGGAATTAATCCTTCCTTAATATAATTTTGATCTGCTCCACTATCAAGTAAAGCAGTAGTATTAAACTCATAATTATCATTAATTTTCAAAGTAATATGGATATACCATTTTTGATAATTTATATGATTAATAGTTGAAATAAATAATTGATTAGAAGAACTTGGAGTGTCTTCAGTAATAGTTGGACTATTTGATTTATTTTCTATTATTGATAGTCTTGTTTCTAATTCTAAGTCTTTAGTCCGGAGTGAACATAAATTTTGATTAATCTCTTTAATCTGTTCTTTAAGATTATTTATTTCCATTTTTAAATCTTGAATATTAACAACTTTTAAAATATTTGGAGTATCATATTTTTCAAATATTTTAATGATACTTAATCCTGGAGGAGGGGTTTTCAATAAATCTTCTTTAATTAAAATACCTTTGAGTTTTTCTAAGTATTCTTTTTTTAATTCAGGATCTTGAATTTGTTCTATTAAATCTATTAAAAATTCTTTTTCATTTTTAGTAGTATTGATCATATTAATACATTTATAACAAATTCTTGAAGATTCCTTTCCTGAAGAATAATCACTTGAATTGCTTTCTAACTCATAAAGATTGTTATCTTCGGAGTCGGAAGAATTGTCCGAGTTTACTTGGAGTATCTTTAAGTTCAAATAATGAAATAATTTTTTCTTTAATCTCTTGATTGTCTTCACAAATCTCATTGAGTTTTTCTTTAACTTTGCAATTTTTTGCATAATGACCTTGTTTTCCACATTTGAAACAAGTAGGTTTATTTGTAATTTTTTTATTTTGGGTATTTTTCTTAGGAGCTATATTTGTTTTAGGATTACGATTGAATTGTTTCTTTTTATTTAATTGATTGGCTTTTCTTTTTTGAACAGATGGTGCAACAGGTTGTGGAATACAAAAGGCTTCACAAAAGGATCCTAACTCCTTTCTTGTAGTTGCTTTATCCGTTGAATATCTTGCTTGTAATTTTAATTCATTGCATAAAGAAATACCTTCTTTTTTAATAAATCCTAATAATTGACCAAACGTGATTTGATCGTATGGAATTGGGTCTTGCCCAGTGACATCTTTCAATTTATTGAATATTCTTTGAGAAAATAAATTCGGTAATCCCGAAATAAATTTCTCTTTCCAATATGGTTGACGACAGTCTTGTCTTTTTAATAGATATGAAAAATATATATCTTTATACCAATTGTAATCTTCTAATCTGGAGCATCTTAGATTTGTTAAAAGGACTTCTTGCCCACTTAACATATCTTTTGGAGTTTCTAAAAGATTGACAACAATTGTATGGACTAGTGTATAAACAGACTTCTTTATGATTTTTAATGCTCGGACGTTCTTCGTCTGTCATGTAATTTTCCCACCAAGATTTTAAAGATCCGGTGAAATCTGAAATTAATAAGTCAAAGGCTTGAGTTTCGGAGCTCCTTTGGATGTATAAGCAGCATATGCCATCATCATCCTATGGAGAATAATTAATGCCTCATGTTCGGATTTTCCATCTAAATTCCATTCATAGATGGAGCCACCATCAAAGGCTTACGTAACTATTGTTTTTATTGATTCCAGTTGAAGATCCGGAGGGGTACTTCTAGAATAATAAGGAAATTCTTTTTTGTTACTAATTTTATTAATGTCATTTGCTTCTTGTTCATCTTGAAAAATATCTAAAACATTGAGAGTATTATTTGAACTGGAGGCTTGATTGAGTTTTTCATCGATTCTTTTAATTAATGGGCTATTGGGAATTTCTAAATTTTTGTTCTTATTAAACTTGATAAGAGGAGAAGAAATATCATTAAGAAATAAGGGTTTCTTTGAATCTCTATTTAAGTCTAGATTTTCCAATTTTTGGATAGTTGATCAATATCTTCTTTTTAGATATTGCTTCTATTTGAGTTGAGACCATATTGACTGTTGAGATACTGTATGTAATACTTCATTAGTATAGTTGTTTTGATGATAAATCTTTTTAATGTCATCTAACTCTACTTGAGAGTTATCCGGATTATTTCTTCCTACCTTAAAGGGGAAGGCTGGAATATGACCTTGATCCGTAGGGATCAAAATTTCTTGCAAAGGAGGAGTTATTGCTATAACAATTTCTCCATTCTTTAATGTCCATTTTTTACTAAGATTAATATTTGTATTGATTTCTTTAATACCAAGAGGATCCGGTAATTTATGCTCTTGAGCAAAGATAGTCCACCATGTAAAGAATCGGATATTGCATCCTAATCTTTCCATTAGTGAATACCATTCTTGCCTAATGAACGCTTGAGCTTGAAGATCAAAATGAGATAAAAACCATTGTTTTTTATCTCTATTTTCTATGGAATCGAAATCTTTTCTTAAAAAGTCTTTATTTATTGTAAAGGGTTCGGTAATAACATTAATAGAAGAATAGGAGGGAGGTTGCATAACTGAATGAGTAGGGGAACCTATTGATGAACTACTTTCATCAACTGGCTCGGCTATTGGAGATTTGTAATAAATTTTTGAGGAAGAAGGAGTTGAATCATCAACTTGATTATCCCTAAGATAATCATAATTAGTAGTTCTTGAAGGCATAGAGAAAGAAGATGCGGGAAGATCTCTTTTTCCGAAAGTCTTGAAGAAAAAGATCTTTCATTAATAGAGTTGAATCTTATTAAAACTCTACCGTCAGGTTCTTCTATAACCTGTTGAATATTCTTTTGAGCAATATTTCTAGGAGGCCTAATGTTTTGAATAATAAACTCTTGAGGAATGGTGATTTCATTCCATTTTAATAACTTAGGAGTAAAACTTGAAGTATTATCCGATTCAATTTTTAATAATATTGTTTCATCCAAAGATGGCTTTAATAAGCATTTTGGATTTAAATGAGAAGATAATAACTTGAAATAAACTCTATAAGTAATAGCAAAATTTCTTGATAATTCTCTAAATAATACCTTTGAATTATTTTGCATATGAATATCTAATATTAAGGTGTCCATGATCCAGGGGATCATTTAGATCTACTGAAAAGTTTGGACAACCATTGAAATATATTGGACCATTACAGGTATTAGTTTGAATCATAGCTAATAAAGAGTCTTGATATCTAATTAATCTATTGTCTCTTAGTGCCATAAAGATAGGACAGTCTAATCCTAATCTTGTTAATGGCTTGAGTGCTATTTGAATCATACCAAAATGAATATATCTATATTTCTCTTTATATTTATTAATAGAAATATTGGATAATAACTTGATGGTTTGAAACTCTTCATCTAAGTTGAAGGTTTCTTCATGGTCTTTAATGGAAAAAGTCGTATTGAAATCAAACTTGCCTATTTGATAGATAGTTTCTATCTTTTGCTTTGGAATAGACCAATTTGAGAAATCAACCTGGCAGCTAACTTCTCTGCTATTGACCACATTAGTACTCTTGCTAGTTCCTAAACCTAGATGATCTCGTAACCAAGAGGCCATCACGGCTTAAGCTTGACTACTTTGTCGATAATTACGCACACAAACTACCGGGACCACCGGGACCACCTCACACGGCTGACCAACGGATAACATGGGGCTGACCAACGGCTGACCAACGCTAGGCCTTACGGTGCAACAACAAAATAGACAGACTTGGCTCCGATACCAATGGGGGACAGGATCGGACTAGAGCTTGGGGACGAAGCTCGAGGTACTCGTTGTGGTGGAATAGTAGGGAAGCGAGGGGACAAATTAATTTAACAAATTGATTTTTCTAAAACAAAAGATTGAAACAGGAATTTGAAATAATCAAACGAAAGTAATTGAAATATAAAGGAAGATAATGAATCAAAACTTACTTTGATTGATATTTGAAAATTGATACAAGATTTGGATAATGCTCTCGAGAGAGGTTGGATACAAAGGGATTTGGGAGCGGGGATAGAAGGCAAGTGTTTGCTTGTGTAAGTAAGCAAGTGATTTTGGTGATTTTGCGATGCCTTCCTAATGAGAAGTGAATACATATTTAAAGAAAAACAAAATGAATAATCGTCGCACACTTGGACGGTTGAGAGTCTTGATTGAAATGGAATCTTGATCTTCAAAAATCTTCCGACAATGTTGAATTATTGGAACAGTCTTGATAAGACCAAAAGTATGAATAGTGAATCATCAAGTCTTGAACAGTTCTTGCCAGGTAGAAAGTTCGAACAGGAGCAAAGATTCTTCCGACAAAAACCCATGGGTGAATAGTAAAATCCATTATAAAAAAGTCATATGGATTTAACTATATATATAAACCCCATTTAGGTCAGCTCCCTAACTCTAGCCATAAGATCTTAATATAAGGATTTGGATTGTTGTTTAATCATAACCATCATATTTTCATCTAAGGGTTTAAATTAAAAAACACTTTTTGAACAATTAAAAAAAGAAATATAAAAATCAGACAATTGAGTGGGGGTATGATTTTGAGATGCAAATACTCTCTGTCTGTCTCTCCATCTAGATCTTCGCTCTCCCTTGCTCTCCCTCTCTCTACAACGACGAAACTAGCAAACGACCAACGACTTATCCTCTCCTCTCTGATGTCGTCTTTATAATGGCTTCCGTATCTCCTTCGCTTATTGCGTCCCTATTCGTATTGCAGTCATCACTTTCCCCCTTGTTGCCACCAGATGTCGCGTCAACTTCTGCCTCATAGCCTCCAGATGCCATGTCGACTTCCCTGCCCAACCGCCTGCCACCACAGCATCCACCTCTACTGCTGAAACCCTAATTGGTAATGTTATTTATTCTTTTTATTTGTTTTGGCCTTTTGTTTTTTGCTCCTTGGACCATATTTTTGAGCGCGTTGTACAACTCTTGTTTCGTGCTGATGCTTGTAAGATATGAACATTTTTCACATTTGGCTTCCTTAAACAATGTTGCAAAATATTGAATTTTTATTTATAACTTATTTTGTCTTTAATTAAGTACTGGTTAGCAAGGAGAGTGAGTTTTAGACTACCTGATACAAAATTTTTCATTTTTTACATGGGCTTCCTTAATTAAGAAATGATAAACATTTTTCATTTATGAACATTTTCAGGCTTGATGCAAAAATGCTGAATTTTCGATTGCCTTGTATGTTATTGGAAATTAAGCATTGATGAGGGACTATAGTGGATTAGGAAATCAAGAAAGAGTGTAATAATCACTGTGATATAGTGGCTTATGTTCCTTGCTACAATTTTAATAGTGTGGTTCATTGCTTAAAATGAGATTGTCAATGGTGAGGTTATTGGAAACAATTAGAATGTATTTAAGTTTTGTTATTTTTTAGACACTAATGTAAGATTCATATGGGTTAACTTTAGATTACATTTTTGTGGTAGATTGTACTACAGAAACTAAGTAAGGAAAGGGTAGACAACATCAAATACTCGACAAATGCAAAATTCATACATATGTTATGAAGGAGCAGATGCTCGTTTGTGCCAATGACTTAAAACTGAAAGAAGGATTAGAGTTTGTTAACTTAGAAGAATGTCAGAAACTATATAAATCTTACACTCATCGTGTTAGTTTTAGTGTTCGTAAATCAAAACCTAAAGAGACTATCCACCAATATACATATTATGTTTGTTTTAAACAAGGTTATAAGCAAACTTCAACCAATTTGAACAAGAATCGAAAAGTGAAGTTGAATAGGGAATGTTGTAATGCTATGATTGCTTTTAGAAGACCAAATGTTCATGGTACATTCAAACATGTGGTTTGGAAATATGGTATTACAAGATTGAATTATTCACTATATGCTGATGTGGCTCCTTTGATACAACATATGATACTAATAGATACAAAATGTATTTACATCATTCACTGTGTTGGATAACCACATATTGTGTGTTATATTTGTAGCTACATTATGGGGGATGAAAAGGTATAATCATTTATGTGGTTGTTTGATAAATTCTTAGATGCAATGGGTGGTCATATATCTATTTATCTTATTACTAATCTAGATCCTACAATAAAAGTAGCAATATAAGCAACATTTCGAGTTGACTACTCATATAGACTTTACATTTGGCATACTAATGTCTGGCAAAATTTCGTCCGACCCAATTGAAAAATAATTTATGGTTGTCAAATTTATATGGAATTCGAAATATGTGGATACCTATATATTTCGGGGACTTGTTTCTAGAAGAAGTTTTGAGGAACACATCTAGATTTAAAAGTGAAAATCAATTCTTTAGCAATTTCACAAATCTACATTTGAGTTTAGTTGAGTTCTAGATGTGATATGAAAATGCAGTGTGAAGTTGCAAAAGCATGGTCACTTGTAGGTGGATAATGATACCTCTTCTTCAAATTTGTGTATTGAAGACCTCCAAAGATTTAGGAGGCATGCGGATGAAATCTATTGTTACGCCTATTTTTATTTGTTTTTATTTTCATTATCATATCTTAATTCGAAAATGTATATTCATGCTAGTTTTGTACTTTTGCAAGTGAAATTTATATTTATGCTAATTTTATAAGTTTTAAGATAAGTTGTGCACTTCTTTTATGGAATGTAAAGTTGAAGATAAACGAGTGATATTTAAGGTGTTAGTAATTACTATAGTAGATAAGAGCCGAACATGGTTATGAAAAGGTAAGTTATATATAATATCTCCAATCAAATGGTACATTATTCATATAAGATGTTCGACTGTGAACATATTTCTTATTGTCATATATTATTTTGGAGGGAAAAACATTACGTGAGTTTCCAAGCTATAATATTTTAAAATAATGGACTAAAATGGTGGCAACAAACCAATTTTTAATGTGAATAGTGTTCTTTTTAGGGGTGTTTTCAAATGGATTATGGGGACAGGTTAATTTCTAAAAATCAATTAGACTTTTTGGTATGTATGCAAGTAGGTGGAAGAGACCCGGAAAAACAAACTTTATTGGCCAAAGAATTCAAAATGTTTTGAAAGATGTGAAGGAGTTGAATGGTAGTACAAGTGAAAGTAAAATGGGTGAGTTAGAGTCATTTATTGGATCAAGTGCTCCCGAACAAATTAAAATTCTTCCACCTGGATAATTTAACACAAAAGAAAGTGGTAAATGAATTAAATATGGAAAGGGAAAAGCAATAGAGCAACAATTTAAGAGGTTTTCTTTGCAAAGCTTATGGATAACAACCATAATAGTCGTAATTGTTCTTCAAAGAGCTTTTCATAAGGTAAGGTGACAATTATTGCATTACTTTTAGTTACACGCAGTATCATTTTATCGTGCTCTAATTATATAATTTTTTCTTTAGGTCAAGTCGAAAATGTATTAGTGTTTATGTTGGATTACAAGTGGAGTTATGCATATTGTTGGAGACTTTAGTTTGTTATCTTTGGATATACACCTTTAAATCCATTAGCTTTGGATGTACTATGAAACAATGTACTCTATATTAGTTTATGTTATTCATTAGTTGTATACAATCGTGGTGGATTCCAAATATTGTCTTTGAATGCGGGGAAATGCAAGAAATCACTGGCTTAAAGCTTCTCGTATTATGTTTGTGTTATCCATTAGCTTGGAATTCACTGTGAACCAATGGAGGAAGAGTGTGGGTTCAACTCCTACATCAGCTTTTGAGTTTATTTTTCATATTTTACTTGCCTTTTGTCTAAGTTCTTTGTGTAATTTGTATTCTGGACTTTGAGTGGGAACATGCTGTCAAAAGTGTACTATGGCTTCCTATTCTCTGTGTTGATCTTGGCTTTGTATTATGGGTTACAATTTATAAAGCATAGGTGGAATTCGAACCCATATTACTATGACACGTCGTTTTATCTTTGAGTAAATAGGCTTAAAATTGCACATCGATTTCATCGATAATTGCTCAACTCAATTGAAATTCCACAACTTAGGTTTGTGATAGTCCAAGCAGTGAGAAGATTTACGCTCACTTGCTTCAGGTACCCAAATGCAAGACATTCAGGTACCAAATAAACATGGAAGTCTTACACAATTTATAAAGACTATAGACTTTATATAAACAAAAGGTTCTTCGAACCGTACCCTAACAAAGGTTACTAAACAAAAAAAGCCTAATGTAGTGTGCTCATGGAAAATTAAATAATTGCACTAGTATAGATAGTTGAATACATTACGATAAATACAATGCCTATTCCAATTCAATCAAACTTAAAAAAATTTGTAATACTCGCCAAAGCTCAAACGACGATCCTCCAAATTTAAGAAAAGATCCAAAAACACTTATGTATCCTAACTCAATAGCCAAATACCAACTCAATTTGAGTTCCCCAATACAGTACAATCCAAATAACAAAAAATCAAATTTAACGTACTAATTTCAATTTAATTTTTTTACTCAATCTGAAAACAAAATTGAGAGCAAAATCAAAAAAGATACATTATCAATTAGGTTTTAATGATAATTTTACTCTGATGATGAGTTGCTAACACGAAGATCGAGGAACGTTCGGCTATCGGAATCCGACGATGCTTACGATTTCGATGAAAACCGAATAACCCCTGCCTCTAAGAAACATGAATAAGGAGAGAGAACAACCATAGGATTCCGATGCCTATAATGAATTTCAGTCATCCCAACTCCTTTACATAACTTGTAAGAAAATTATTTCGCCTAATATTTAAACTTTGGTAGAGATAATATAAGTGTGGAGTGTTAGCCACTAAGCCAACACTCACTTCATTATATATATATATATATATATATATATATATATATATATATATGCATTGCCCAGTGAAGTCACATCACCCAATTTATGTTTTGGCGAGTGATTTTAACACTAGACATTAAATTAAATACATTATTGCTACTTGTGTGGTAGCGCTCCAATGCTCCATCGCCCGGGGTCCTCTTTTCAGGCCAATCATCCGAGGCGTCAAATCAGTACAAATGTTTAAAACGTTGGAGTCAATAATAAGACAAGGGCCATATTGTTTGTATTAATTGTTTTTGAGTGGTTAGTTATTTGTATTAATTGTATGTATTAATAATTTATAGTAACATTTAGAAAAAAGGAAAATTCTTTTATAATTAACTTTTTTTCAATAATTATAGTTAATTTTCATGGCAACAGTTGATTTTTAATGAACTAATCCTAACTCTTAATAATGTAATAAGTTACCTACTATATCAAGTTCAGGTAACCCATAACCGGTAGTTACTATTCCCCCTCCCCCTCCCTCCCAAAACTCAATCATGGTGAGATGAAAATTAAATGAAATTACATATTTTAAATCACAATACCGAAAATGCAATAAAAAACTGAAATGAAAGGGTCATGATAGAGATCTGGAAGGAAAAAGTGAGGGTTTTATAGAGAGGTTTAAAAAGAAAAGTGTGAGTGTTTGTAAAGAGAATGGAGAGGAGATAATTTTACTAGAATAGGGGGTGACAATAAGCTGAAATTAATGTGTGAAATGAGGAGGGCAACCCTTGTTTATAGAAGGGTTTAAGGGTAAGAAAACCTTAAACCTAACCCTCAAACTGGCCGGCTGAATGAATAAGCCGATTGGAAAATTCAAAAATGAATAGAGAAAAATTCAGGTAGTTGAACCGAGTCAAAACGATTGCGTTCGAGAGGATCCTAGGCCCGGATCCGATCCAAAATGACCTTGTTTAGTGGTTAGGAAAGTCCCACTTAGCTTGATTGAATAGGTCAAAACGTGTGGGTTTTCTAGGTAGGGTGGCCGGATCCAGTTTGGTTTTACAGCGAGGGAGATCGAACCTGATTTAGATCGTCTGAAAACAAAATTGTGGGCCAGATCCGGCTCACAAGCGAATTCTTTTGGGCTGTTTTGTGGTGGGTTTACTGCTGGTTTGGTTTTTGTGAGCTAATTATCACTCTTCCTTAGTCCAGTTTTGTCCCGATAATACAAATTAGATAATAGGTCTTCATCACCAAATTGACAAAAATAAATGAAACAAAATAAGGGTGACACTCTTTAGGTGTCTACACCTGCATTTTAGTTTCTACTTCCTTTAGCATCTGTTCTAGCTGGATAAAATAGATTAAGGCCACTACTCCTATTAAGACATAGTTAACTAAAATCACTCTCTCTGCATAAAAGAAATGCATGCTTCCCCATGCTCTTATCTTGCACAATCATTGTTTGACAATATGACAGCTATAATACCTGTTCTAGCGCCCTTTCAGCATAAATTTAGTCATATCTAATTGTTCATAAGGCCCATTAAGGCCTCTCACATTCCATGAGATAATGTTCTCCATGAGGAGTAGATGGCTGTCCAACATGCCTTTCTACTACCTGTTCTAGCACCCTTTCAGCATTTGCTAGGACAAAAATGAATTTATTGTACGTACTAATCGCTCTAGGCACGACATCAGTCTGTGTTGGAGATTTTCGTTCTCTAATGGCAACAAAACATCAGCATCAATAGGTGCCCTTACACCAACCTGTCTTTGCTCTTGTGGTGGAAGCTCCTTCGGCAATGGCCTCCACTTCTGTACCACTTTTTCTTTCTGCTCTCTTTCTCCCCACGTTCCAATAGTTGACAACGGCCACATTTTATAGGTTTCCATTCATTTCAACCTCTTGTTGCCTAATAATTCTTTTTCATTCAGGAATTCCACTGTGTTAGGCAAATGATCTCCAAGTTGTACCTCTACTAATATCCTTGCATAATGCATTTTGTCCTTCTGAGTTGTGGCTTTATCCATTCTTATCGGTCGACCAATTAAACTTCCTAGTTTACTCATGTCACAACCCAATTTTTTTTTTACAAAAATTATTATTATTATTATTATTATTATTATTATTATTATTATTATTATTATTATTATTATTATTATTATTAATTTAAATCTACTACTAAGTATGATTAATGCAACTTTGCCACATAGTAATTGGAAATTTAGCACATGGTAAATGATTTTGGTTCTAATCTTGGCTAGATGCATGGGAGAAAAGCAAGTGCCAATATTCTTAAGGGGTTAATGATATCATAATCCATATAGTTTAGTTAGCACTTTAGTTGAGACCTTTGAAAACCCTTAACTATTGAATTTGCAAGTCCTAATCTCCCTTATAAATACCCCTAAAATGCAAAGCAAAACACTCACTCACTCATCTATATATTTTTCTATTGTTCTCTCTACTCTCATCTTGAGTAAAATTATATTGTTCGTAGAGTTCATTGACACTACCAAGAGATTATTTTTCAAGTGCAAATAGCAAAGTATAATGCATGTCAATTCCTTCATTGAAATTATCGTTTTTAGTTAAAGAGTATATGTGTGTGAGTGCAATGATTTTCAAGTGTTTTCGTGACAAAGGTTGTCTACATTGCTTATTGTTTAATGTTTATTTCTCAAGTGATCACCTCGATATGCACCCTCATCGACTCATCGTTCATTGTCCTTTTTAAAGGGAATCATCATTCCTTGTTTGGGCATCCGAAGTTTAATTGTTTTCTTATCTTGTTTTAAATAAAATGAATTTCACAAAATGATTATTTCCTTGATTTGGTGTATTGTATTGAGAGTTTTTGTTCTCACTCTTTAAATATTCTGTTGTTTTCGGGTAAAGTGTGAATGCAGTGGACAATTGGATTATCGGAACGCTCGTCTAGTTTTCATTTTCTATTTGGAATAAGTGTTGCACTATTTTAGTTATATTATAAATTTAGCATGAAAAGTGTAGCTCCAACTTATTTTAATAATTTTTTTAATAAATGACAAAGTTTATTTTTATTTTAATGAAAATAAAGACCTTACGTGTCTCTTTAGGCATGTGGCATAACACTCTAGCAACTAGAGTGTTTCTCAAGGTATGTTCGAAGTTACGTGAAAAACAGAATTTATTTATGTTCATGTTCGTTTATGTTCTTTTATGTTCGTTTATATTCTTTTATGTCCTTTTATGTTTGTCTATGTTCTTTTATGTTCTTTTATGTACGTTTATGTTCTTTTATGTTCATTCTTTTCTTATTTTAACAACTCATTTACGTTCGTTTATGTTCTTTTATTTTCGTTTATATTCATTCCTGCTCTTTTATATTCGTTTCTGCTCTTTTATATTCGTTTATGTTCATTTATGTTCGTTCATATTTATGTTTATATTTATGTGCATTTTGTATGTACGTTCGAACATGCCCCAATTTTATTTGATTTAAATGAGTAATTCCTTTAAAAACAACTTGTGTGTTACAACTCAAGCTGCTGGAGCTCCAATATTTGGCATCCAACCTAGGAGATTGGACCCAAATTGGTAATTGGTAGATTTTCTTCTTATCCATATCTAGATCAAGGGACCAAGGTTTGACAACCACAATTTTTTTAATGAAAGAACACAATGTCTTTACTAGCTTGCTCTTGCTGCTTCTTAGTCTTAAATCTCACCATGAACAAGCCATTGCTAATACTGACCCCCTAACTTCGTTTGAAAAAAAAAAAAAAAAACCTCCATCACAAATAAAGGAAGGTTGTCTCCAATAACACAACAAATGTTTATTGCCAAAAATCAATTTGAGTGAATATCATCTACCTCTATTTTGGCATGCTTAGCCCTATTACCTCATCTCCAGTATTAACGTCTGTAGTTGAGGCATAATATTTACCTTGAACCCGTTTCTCCTGGTACTCATTGGCATCTGACCATGACTTACTGTGACAAGTCGAACCATCAGATTCAATACTAGCATCTTCTATTTGTTTTATTTACTGTTTTATTGGTTTCCGCTACAAATGGTGTTTTTGCTTTAAAGAGCGCCACAGCTTCAAATCCCCAACAACTAACATGGTCAACCTCTTCCCCTTCCTTGCCCTCTCCCTTGATTTGCTCTTGTTGGGAGCATAAACAACATATTTTATGCACCCTTTACGCACTTATTTTTGTCTCGTAAATAATATAATTTTAAAAATTTTTATTTGTTTTATTTACTTTTTTAGGAAATAATCTAAACCCAACGAATCGCGGAAAACGAAGCAAAAACGATGGAACAATGACACATCGGAACACGATTATGTAAGTCAAGTAGTTGTTGTTACCTACAATGAGCTTCCGCTATTCGAGATCAAGTTTTGGAGCCTCCACGTCCAATAGAACAAACCAACATGTACACACGCTACTCGAGACGTCCCGAAGCCACCCAACAAACGTCGAAGGGATAAGAGACCGATTAGAGGTCCCCGAGTCTTGCCCATGGCCCAAACTGTGGCAACCTTGTTTAGTCCAATTTGGTTGGAATCGAAAAATAGAATTTTTCAAAGGGTTTTACAAAGGATGAGTGTTCAAAAAAGTGTAGCTATGATAAGAACATATGAAAGAGCCATATGAGAACATGTTGGGATACAAAGTCATCCAATCACTCCATCCAATAGCTCTATCAAGTTTTTTATAAATAAGATGTTCATAAATACGAGATTTTCACAAATATGGTCTCCCTTGAATTGGGATGGAACGAGCCGATATTGTCTATAAAAAAAGGTAATCTATGACATTGAGAATGGTTAATGGAGGGTCCATCCCTTTTGTCGAGTCACATTTTATAGTTCATTAAAATCTCCGATAAGACATCAAGGTATGTCAATTACAAAATTAAAATCTAGTAAATGTTGCCAAAAGGTTGTCTTTTCCAGAGCTTGAGTAGGTGCATATACCCCCAGAAAGTGTGCTTAATTTTTGGAAGGAGATATCAAAAATAAGCATATAAATGATACGTTGTTCTTTAAAAAGAACATTAGCCATAATATTTTTATTGTTCCATAATACTCACATACCACCCAAGTAGGGTCGGGCAACGGGCCGGGCAGGCCATTACTATAAATAGTCGGGACCAGGCCGGGGAAAAATAAATGGGTTGGGTCGGGTCATGGCCTAGTCGACCACTGACCCGTCCATGGGCCGAACTAAATATGAATTGACGTTAGTGCTTGGTCCCTAACACACCCACCTTCCCCAATATTTTTTCTTTCCGGTCTTTCTTTAAAATTTCTTTTTAATAATTAAAAAAACTTGTATTCAAAATACTCTACTCATTTTTTGATCAAATCAACTAAGGTTCAACTTGAAATCATGTCGTACTAATTTTAGAGGTGGGTTTGTTTTAAAAGCATCACATAAAATTTTCGATTAGCGAAGATTTTTCATAAACTTACAAAATCTGATCCTCGGGATCCAAGGCAAAGGTGCCATAAGTCTATAACACATAGGCAAGCCTATGAATGCTTAGTCCGATGCTCATAAACTACGGAAAACATAGTACAAAAGGGAAAAGATTGGAATGTTCCCCCCGATCCGCTAAGTTACGGAGAATTTCTTCCCGCCATGAGAACTCGAGGAAAACGCAGAATCATCCCTTCGCTTGAAGATTTCCGGCAAGCTTCTTTCTCGGTAACTATGGGGATAGTGTCTTCAAGTACCTTTGGAACAGACAAAGCTAAAATCATCCTTATTGATATGGTCTGTATTGTGGTTCTTCTCCGGAAAATGTACTTCGAAAGACATCTCACTTTCTTGCAGGTGGGAGTTACATAATGAGCATCTAACTTGGAGTAATCGATGACAGTCATTGCAATCAACACCGATGACTCCTATCTAGTGACCCCTGAATGAAAACCCCAACAAAAAATCATCAAAGATAGCAGTGATCGAATACCTGAATATGCATAAAAAAATTAAGAACACCATTTCTAACTCTAAATATTGAAGCTTTACAATAACAACAACATTCACGATCCCCACTCCTCCCTCTTGTATCATCATCCTCTTTGTAATTGGTGGAATATGCATAAAACAATTCATTAAAACAATTTAGATATATAAATATAATCTATTACAACAACTAAAAAACTTAATTACTTAAAAGTATTAATTACCTAAAAAATATACTTGTATCATCATCCTCGTCCCTTCCATCTTCATCTTAATTAGAATCATTGTCAATTGTTAAAGTTGTATCATACTCGCATGTCGCCGAACTTGAAGACTTATGAGTGCTTGTACAGTCATAGGCTTCAAAGCACTATGAGTAGGGTAGATGGTTTTTCTACCAAGACTAAAGGCGGACTCCGATGCTACAATACTAACTGGGATTGTCAACATATCTCGTGCCATCATAGAAAGCTTTGGGTATCTCACCGAGCTCTTGTGCCAAAAATCCAAAACATCTAACTCTAAATTCAAATCAAGACCCGACTCCTCCAAGTATAAATCTAGATGGGACCTCCCAATTTGGGGCATAGAGATTCTACCACTAAAACTACTATAATCATCAAAGTAGTCATCCCGATAGCACTAACAATAGGAGAAGGATTATAGGTGTTTAGGATAATTTGACAATCTACATGGCATATTGTACCCACTTGTATTTGTCATATAGGCAAATTTTTATATATGGACACCGACATGACTAGGAGTATAATATACGAATCGGGATAATTTTTTAAACTCTTAGGCGAGTTAGATATCTGCGATTTTCACCCTTATTAAGTGCACATTTATATTTTGCCAATGACATCTTCCAAGAGGTGGACACAAACAAGGTAAAGAACTGTTAAGTTTACTTTCATTCTTTTATGTATTCGAGTAAACTTTTATGACCTGTAAAAGCTTATTCCACACTAGAGCAAGACGCAACATAGGACTGACTTCGACCCGGATGGTACCACGTAAGCCAATCCAACTCATAGTCTTACCTCCCCAATATCTTGACAAGCTTGCTTTACAAACCAAATTTCACACATCGAGTACATTGCGGATACAACCCTGAATTGAATTTCTATTTGGACAAACTTTCCCACACATGTATTCTCAAGAGAGGTCTTGACAAGATAGAATTTCCTAGAAACAAACAAGCAATGATGAACCATTCTCATTTCGGATAAAATTTCCATGTCTAAGCTTTATTTGAGCAAATAATCTTATTTTCAACTGAAAATTGAGTCGACCCACCTTTTGTTAATAGGAGAATGTTAAGGACAACACCGGTCAATCACCAAAATTAACACACAAAGAGAATGGATAGATAGATAGCCAAGCTGAATTAGAATTTACATACCCAATTCCTCTTTCAGAACAACTCATTAAAAACATCAATCTATTTATAATTACATAAATAATTTAATCAACAAAAACCATAATAAGGATTCAATTGATTGAAAATTCTCAATGTACAGGGCAGGCGGGTTTCTTTCAACACATCGAGTAGATTTAAAAGCACAGCGAGAAGCTCATCTATTAATTTATATAAGCACAAACTCTTCGAAAAATGCAAAGCAAGTACCTGACGAGTGGGAGTAGAAGGAACAGGCGATGGCCAAATTAGGGTTTTCGCGAGCGAGAGAGAGAGAAAGAGAGAGAGAGAGATAGAGCTTATTCACCGGCGATGGAAGAAGAGTGAAGGTGGTGGAAAGCTTCGGGCTCCGGTTCACCAACGACAGTGGCGAGATGGTGGAAGAGCGACCACGAGAAAGACAGGGTGTGTGAGAAGAGAGAGAGCGCAATGGCAGCGAGAGCGAGAACACGATGGACAGAGACAGGGCATGCGAGAATATGTTGACCCTTTTTGCTTTGACTCGCTAATGGCCCGCGGCTGACCCTTTAATGGCCCATCTTCACATGACCCTTTTCGATCCGACCCTTTTATTACTAAACTTGGGCTTCGACCCTTTTCTTTTTTGCACAGCCTGCTGGCTCAATGGGTACCTTACCCATTGGCCGCCAGTACACCCAAGTGATTAAATTGGTTAACATTAATCAAAATAATCAAATCCTAATGTCGGACACGAGATGTATTCATGCTTGTTTGTTATAGAATATTAAACATAAAATGTTGATTAAATAAAGCTTTTTTAACAGTAATATTTTTATGCAACTTCGGACTCAAAGTGTGGCGATCTTGATTCTCGTCAACTAGATGCAATTTGCATTGTACTCGCTTCAAGAGTTTGTATCTTCAACCTTTTTTTTAAACAAATTGTTCGGAAACTTGAATATGATGGTGGGCACAATCTGAATTTGAATATTGTATATAGTAAGTTTATGCCTCTTGTAAGCGAAATAGAAAAATAAGAGAAAAATCTTCATTTCCCTATTCTAGGCTTCGGTAAATATTTTTTCAAATTTTTAAATTACTTTTTACCAACTTCACTGAAGGTTTGCTCGGGGAGAGTCCGAGTCACCCTAGAGGGGGTGAATAGGGTGATGGAAGTTTTTCGTGGAAACTTTAGTTCTTACGTTAAAAACAAGGCAGAGACGAGTTCCGAGTCTATCAACGAGGTCGGAAAAGTTTGGACTCGAAATGCTATTACAAATGGATAAGCAAGATAAACAAGAGTCTGTAAAGCTGTCCGAGTCTAGAATGAACTCGGAAAGATAACACTTAGAGATTACGTGGAAACCCTCCTGGGGCGAGAAAACCATGGACCGTGTCAATCCGGACACGAAGTCAAATCGGACACGAAGTCAAATCCACTATTTTGAGTCCACAAAATACCGTGAACTGATCGAACCCGAGTTGCTCCCTTAGACAACTCTATACAAGTTTTCCTAGACTCGAAATTCCCTTATCCGATCTAGTACTTCCTAACCGAGATAACCCTTACAGCTAGGGACAACTAAGCTGAGTTAACCCTTACAGCTTAGTCAAGGGACCTTACAAAGAATGTAAGAAAGAGTTTGTAATCGAGTACAAGACCTTACAACTCAAAAAGTAATGAATTACAGAGTGAGAGTTGTAAGTAGAAGATTGAAAGTAAATACAATAACTTTGAGCAAGTATGTGTACTAGCAATATGTTCAGCAATCTTCAAGTCTTGTGAGGTGGCTTCTATTTATAGATAACCAAGCGAGTAGCCGTTATCTTTATCTACTGACCGAGAGTCCTCTGTGACCGTTGATAGAAGCTTTACGAGTCACTCGAAAGTATCCGTTGTAATGTGAACGTTGGACAACGGTTTAGCTCTCTTGGAAGTCCCAAAACCATTGGCGGTGTCTTGAAAGATAAGGTGGAAACCACCGTTAAGCTTAGCGTTCGAGTTTTCCAGATTTGGAAACGAGACGGCCTCGACACAATCCACTGGGACTGGAGCGAGAGAAGGTGAAAAGTCATGTCTGCTGGTGATTTGACGTTCTAAAGCCGGTTACTTTTGTAGTTTGAAAAGTTTATCCTCGGTTGAATAATCTACAAAAGTAAATCAATTTTGGTTCTCAAAGTATAAAATACTTTGGTCCAAGATTAGACACGAGATAATAAAATAATTACGATAATAAAGCAATTGATTATCCGAGTCGGAAACAAAATGGAATTTTCGAGTCCGATATCCATGTAACTCAAAATTCCATCGAGCTAGTCCGACCAAATAATCAAGTTAAGTAGAGAACATCGAGTAAGATAACTTGATATGGACTAAGCAATAATCATATTAAAAGAGCTGACTATAACATAATAGAACTTATAACCGGAAGTCGGATTGTGAGTGAGAACAAACGAAATACTAGTCTATTCAATCTGCGATAAATTTGAGTGATCTTGGACTCGGAACAAAGAACCAGACTTTCGAGTCACTTACGGATAAGCAAGAAGTAAGATCCGTATCACTCGGAGAAGATACCATTTTACTCAAAGAAGTTTCGAGATACGAGAGAATGCCTTGGGATCAAAACTCTATAAGTATGAGATGGTTATACCGATTCATTTAATGCAACTCGAAATGCGTTGAGAACCATGCTGAGTCTTCATTCACATTTTCACTCATAATTATAAAATCCGAAATCATGAAAATACTTCTTTCCTTACCCACCCTAGAGCTCCACTCTCTCCCTCACAATTTCCAAAGTATTGCTACTGAAAACACAACCGTAATAACTTTGCCCGACCATAGCCATTGTCAGAGGGCAGGGCAGACTCAGGCAACATAACGATTCGCGCCACAACCCTCCTGCGACCTCTCGGACATATTTTCAGCACATTTCCAGCATGGTATCACGATTTGCGCCCCTGTTCTCTCCCCTCCCTCATTTATTCGATTGGACTGATTTCAGCAACCAAACGACAGCTTTGTCAGAAGGCTTAGCGTATTCTCCTTCAAGCTTAATTGCACCAAGCCACCGACAAATGCAACCACTTTCAATTATTAGGGTTCCAATATGCAATCGGAGGAGTGCAAAAATGATTGTTGGGTTGGTTTAATGCTCGAAATAGCTCTCAAAAAGGTCGCCGACGTTCGAATTCGGCGATTACCACTATGGTCTGGCCACTTTCCGCCATGTTGCAATGGCACTAGTTGCATCTGGTCAGAGTCACAGGTCAAGGTCTTGGTTTGTGGAATTCCTCTGTTCACGAGGAAGGTACATTTTATCATGGCAGTTTATTTTTTAAAAAAAAAACTTGAGAGAAAAAACTGCAGAGTCTGTGCAGTTACTATTATTAAAAAAAAAAATTGTTTTCATGGGGGAAACACTACAGTACTATGAACTTATTTGCTTTTTCCTATTATGCACTATATTGATCAGGGAACGATCAAGGTCATGAGAGGAAATTAATTTTTTTTTTTTTGGATTTAAAGATTGAGGAAAATACAGAGGAAGTAGATTAATATTTTTATTTTGATGCAAAGAAATGATTGTTGTTTCGAAGCATATGATGTAGTGATGTGGCTATTCTGGGTTTCGGATGAATTCCAATTGGATGTTTCTCTTTTTTGTCTTTGATGGGGATGTAGCTCGGGGTCGTCTTCTGGTTTGTTTGTTTGGGGATAATTTCTTGCTGGGCTGAAACAATTTTTGGGCAAGATTTATTGAAACATTCAAAATCAAGAATTATCATATTGTTTAATGATGTGAAAGGCTTCCTTCAATAAGCTTAGTTGATCATTGCTCAATAGCATCGTCTGTTATTTCGAGTTTTCTTCATTACCATACTTTGGTTTTACTTGCTTGTATTTGATTATCAAAAATAAAATTAACATTTTTATTATTATTAGTCCAACAATACCATTTTTGTATTGAGTTTACGGAATATGAGTACTGAGAAAGCTATACTAGAAGAAACTTCACTGAAAGGAGTTGCACGCGAGTATAATATGTGAGTTTCGTGTTGCTTCAATTTTTGTTATGGATTATTTTATTTTATTTTTTACTCATTAATTATGTATCTTTTATTGTTTATTTAGTTTTGTTCAACAATGAATCCCTTGAGGTTGACATAGGTGATCGACACAAAGAAGTTCGTTGTAAGTTTATTTTTATACATTTTAAAAGGGTGACCGTATTTTTTTGTTTGTTTTGATATACTCAAGCCTAGTTTGGAGCATTCTAGACACAACAAGTTGTTAATGAAAAATGCTAGAATTGACAGTGAACAATTACTAGGATTGAGAAAGAACACATAAGAGAAACTTTGCTTAGAATAAGGACAAAATTCTAAACTAGAAGAAACATAATGTTCAATTAGAAGAAACAAAATGAACAATTATTAAAAACAAAATGCTCAAATAGAAGAAACAAAATGCTCACACTAAACAAGGGAGCCAATTATACTTACTTGTTTTAGTTTGTTACCAGATTTATTGGGTTTTCCCTTTGAAATAAAAAATTTAAATTTCAGGTTTTATCTTTATATTTTTTATTGTTAGATATTAGTTTACATGATTCTTATTTTCTCAATACATGGTATTTTTTATTACAGTAGTTTCTCTTTCAATATTTTTCTTTGTTCATGTTTGGGAGGTAACTATCATTCACTACGAGTAAAACAGTAAATTAGCGTCGGACGAAATCGGACGCCAAATTAACAAAATCCGACGCTAATCTCATTTAGCTTCGGATTAGAGTCGGATTAAAATCGCCGCAGAAGACCTCGACGCTAAAAATTTAGCGTCCGATTAATCATCCGACGTGAATTAGCGTTGGATTTAGCGTCGGATTTGAGCTATTAGCGTCGGACGGATCCGACGCTAACAGCGTCGGATCCGTGTCCGACGCTAATTTTGTTCCCTTTTTAGCTACATCTCCATTCCAGTGTCCGATTTTTGAGGTTAGCGTCAGATTTTTCGACTCAAATAGCTTCGGATTTTGTGACGGACGCTAAAATCCGACGCTAAATGTTCGCTTATTTTGCCAAAGCTTCTTTTACATTTGCTATTCCCTTTTTACATATACACTACTACAAAACTATCGAATAGCAACGGTTTTAGTGACGGAATACTGGCAAATAGCGACGGAATTTCGATTTTAGCGATGGAATTATTTCGTCACTAATTCGGGGTCGCTAAATTATAACGACGGAAATGGCCAAATCCGTCGCCATTTAGCGACGGATCGGCGACGGAAACATCTTCCGTCGCCGATATAGGTCGGCGACGGAACGTAATTTCCGTCGCTATTTAGCGATGGATTTATTTTTCGTCGCTAATATCGGCGACGGAAATAATGGTCTATCCGTCGCCGATTCGAAAACATCCGTCGCTAGTGCTTCTCGGATCCGTCGTTGTTCAGTCGAAAATCCAACATATTAATCTCTAATTATTCGTCACCCTAGTACAAAAAGCGTGAATGGATATACAAATCCACCATTCACATACGTGGCACTTACATTTGGCATTTACATTTGCCGGCCACAAAGAACTCATCAAAGTTGGATATACAAATCCAACTTACATGTTCAAAATCATGAATAATCAAAACATATTTAAAACAAATTCACAAGTTAAAAAAACAAAGTTACAAAAGTTCGCAGGAAACCATAAACACATCTAAAAAGTTTGTAAAGTGTTCACCGATATACACAAAAGTTCACAATGCATTCAGGTTCCTCACTCTTCCTCATCCTCTTCCTCTTCTTCTTCCTCTTCCTCTTCCTCTTCCTCTTCCTCTTGTGGTTGTACTTGGTCGACGGTGAGATCCGGATGCTTGCTGAGACTGCAGAAATTCATTTAAGCGTGCAATTGGCTCAGCTAGACTGTCCACCTTGTCTTGAAGCTGCCTATTTTGCAACCCAAGCACTCGAGCATGCTCAATCCATTGATGTAACTCGAAGTTAAATTATGCACTTGTTGCTCTTAAATCTAAGTCATCCGTAGTACAAGCTTTCGGTCATTTGAAGGGCGTGGTTGGTTTCAAGTTTTTAGCCTCGGATCCAAGTCCATAAATGCGACCTTTCTTGTTCGCATGTCGCATTGGCTTTGACCCACAACTTATGTTGTGAAGGGGTGGAGACTTGATCCTCGGAAGAGTTAGGGTCATCACTAGAAGGTTGAGTGGATTGAGTGTTTTGCAACTCTTCCCACTCTTTTTAAACTTGTCTCGAATAAAATATAAATATTTGAGGCATGTAACTATCACAAGTTGTTAACGAAAATCATAAATTGAAAAATATGAAAATTGCATATTTAATGTTACTCACATAAATGGCCTTGGATTTTTGTCGACCCATTCGTCTTTTTTTGTTTTGTGGGTACGTGAAAATAGTTGGGTAGGTAGAGGCTGAACTCCTTTAAGCTCCTTCATCTAAAAAAAAAAATTAGTAGAGAATCTATTTACTAATATGAACATGTTAATAGTTGCATGTATAATTATTAATAAAGGGGTATGTACCAATCGCTGTTTATGCTCCGTCATGCGGATTGAGCCACAAGTATGGAGCGATGAACCAAGTCGCCCTTGATCGGCATGGCGGTTTTTCGAGCCTCGCTCACGGAACTTCTTGTAATCGGCAGTTTCCCAATATTCTAACAACTCGCGCCAGTAGTTGTCACCCAACTATTTCAGTTTCTTCTTATTTTTCCTCGCCTTTAGCATGAAGTCCTTTAATCGATCACTTCCTTTCTTTTCAAAATTTCTTCTTATTTGGACTTCATCGGTTGGAGACCAAGTGAAAATTTTCTATATAAATAAAAAAGTAGTTTATAAGTTATGAAATTATAATATAATGTTCGAACATGCACAATAAGTCATTATGTTATCTCAAATTCAGAAAACTAAAGATTTGTCATTACCTTGAACTCAGAAAACCACGGATCACGTTGTGATCAAGGAACTTGACCCCATGTAGGCCAAGCTCCGTCGAACTTGCTTTGGAATATGTGGGAAATTGTGCCCACAACTTTGTCAATGGGGAAAAACCTACTCAACAAACATATAAAATAGTTAGTTATACTATTACACTATTAAGCTTAATTTATTTTATTACTTATTATCACACTTACCCTTCACCATCCGGCTCAATTCGAATCTTTTGTCGGCTGCTAGCACTCGCTTGATTCAATACTAGCATACTCGTTCCCTGCATCGGTTGGCCCATCATTTGTAGGCCTCTGTGGTGGCCTTTATTCCGCACCAACGTGGATGCGTGGTACATTATTTGTACCACCATATTGGTTATATGCATCTAATGGGCGGGTTTGAGTACATATGGGCGTGCTGAGAATATGGATGGTTTGGGATAAAACACCCACCCATTGGGCTTTGCATGTGTGGGATGTTTGGGGTTTGGAAAAAGGAGGGTTGGGAATAAATGACCCCCTCCCATTGGAGTTTGGTTATAAGGGGAGTGTGGAGATAGTGCTCCACCTACGGGAGATTGAAGGTTATGAGGGTTTTGAGAGGGGGTAGAAGTGTTCACATCATTACCTTCCCCATCGGTAGTGGTGTTTCTAGCCCTTCCCAGAGTTACTGATCTTTTGGACCTGCCTCTACCTCTCTCCATTTTTCTGAACATAAACAACTGAAAACCACTATTATTAAACATCCAATGGTTAAAGTGATTCCATATAAAACAACATATAAAAATTAGTAAACACATACACATGCAAGCGTTAAATATAAATATGCTTCTATGAATAAATTATGCTTCAATTGTTTTACCTTCATTACATTAATAAGAATTCATTTGATTACAACATGAATGAAAGTTATTCAATATAAATCAAACCAAAAAAGAACATCATCAACTAGCCATCATCCTCATCATCGAGTATCATCATCGTCTTCTTCACTATCCTCTTCGCCATCATTGAACAGGATATGTTCTTCTTCGTCATCGGTAATGTTATCATCATCCCATTCACCTTCCTCATCTTCTTCACCATCCTCTTCTTCACTAACATCCTCAATCCCATCTTCTCGATTGAAAATAATATCATCAACTAATTTTTCTGTTGAGATAGAGTTATCAACCAAAGTGTCCAGGCAAAGTTTCTATTATAGGATCGATTGTACCCATACTATCCTCTTGGAATGCAAGAGGAATAGTATATTGGTCATCAACTCTAATCATGACTAATCATACCTAATCATACCTAATTAGCATAAACAAACTCACACAAATAAACCACAAACAATTGCACATATATAAATCACAAAAACATTTACTTCAATTTCAACAATAATTTCCAACAAGTCTAACACCACATACTTTCAACAACACAAATTCTATACATAAAATAACATTTACTTCTACTTCAATACTAATTTCCAACAAATCTAACTTTAATAACATTTGTTACATAAATAACACAATTGCATAATTTTCTTTTCAAATTCATTCACAAACAACATTAATTTCGAACAAGTTACATATATTCATCAATTCGAAGTTACATTTTTGAAAACCCTAAATCTAACTTCAATGACATTTACTCTTAAATAACACAATTGCACATTTTTCTTTTCAAATTCATTCACAAACAACATTAATTTCTAACAAATTACATATATTCATCAATTTGAAGTTAAAAATTTTCAAATCCCAAATCAAATACAAATCAAAAAAACAATACCTTTAAAAACAGGCGGCACAGGCGGTGACGGCGGAAGGACGAGGCGGCGGCGGGGAGGAAAGGCGTGTGGTGGCGGGCGGACGAGTGTCCGGCGGTGGCGATGGCGGCAGCGGCGGCACAAGGGTCGGGACTTCAACACGGGTCGAGAGCAGCGACGGCAAGAGGATCGGCACCGGCGGCGGACGAAGGCTAGCGGACGGCCGGATAGGCGGCCGACGAAGGCGTCAGCGGCGAACAGCGGCGAGGGTGGGGGTGGCGACCGGTGTTGGCCACTAACGCTCGCAATCGGTCTCGCTCGCCCTCTCTCTTTGCTTTCGGGAATTGATCAGGTCGAAAGCCGGATCCGAATTTATTCAGATTTAGCGACTGAACAGTCCGTCGCTATTCATCGTCGAATAAATATTTTTATTTAGCGACGGATCAGCGACGGACTATTCGACGCTAAACACTAAAAAAATTGAATTTAATTTTTTCGGGTTTTCTTAAATCTGAAAAATCCATCTGCCAGTCAATGACGGAATATTCCGTCGTTATTTAATTAAGCGACGGAATAGAGACAGAAATTTCCGTCGCTGATGCTAAATTAACGACGGATTATTATTTCCGTCATTGTCGACACGATCGGCGGATTCCGTCGCGATCCGTCGCTAATTCCGTCGCTATGTGGCGACAGATATGTTTTCAGTCGCTAATGTCCGTCGCTATTTAGTAGTTTTGTAGTAGTGATATGTCCTGCAAAATATTTACATAAACTTCGACTTCTTTTGTACACAATAATCCATGAATACACAAATATATTGTGATTAATTCTTTGCACAATCATCCACAAACCACCAAGTATTCATAAAAACAACGAACATTCGCAATTAAGTTATATAATAATTTTATCCAACAAATCAATTCAAAGTTCAACAAACAAACCATGCTAAGAAATTAGTTAGAACCACCGGACATCCTGTCAACTTGTGATTGGAGGTTTTGAATGAGTTTCATTGCTTCTTCCATGGCCTTTTGCTGACTCTCAACCAGTTTTCTTTGCTCTTCCATGGCCTTTTGATGACTCTCGGTTAGTTTTCTTTGCTCTTCCATGGCTTTTTGATGACTCTCGGTTAATTTTCTTTGCGCTGATTGAAGTTGTGATTGTAGCCGAGAATAAGCCGAGGAATTGTAGGTAGCACTCGTAGAGGATGTCGAGGCGAGTAGGCTTCTCGTAGAACATTGTTGCGGAATTACCTAATCCATAGATGGTTGATTTTTCACTCCACCCACCTGACACCTCATAGTAGAGGGTCTCTGCCTCTTTTGTCCCCTCTTGAATACCACGCTCGGCTCTTACTCGCTTCATATTTTTCCTGCAAAAGGGAAAGCATCCTTTGTCCATTCAATATGAATATCCCCTACAATTGTCCATTTCACTCTATTTGCTTCTAAAGGTTTATGGAGATAATATTCTTACCCACAGAGATTTGGACCGGTCATCGACAAAAACCTTTCCAGATTGAGCATCTTCCTTACTACGACTCCTCACAAACAATGCAAATGGAGTAGGATTCTTCCCTTCCTTGATCTAGGTATACAAAATATGCAATAAAGTTACACAAACTAAATTATATGTATAAAATGAAAGAAAATCAAAATACTAGAGTTTATACCATTTGGATCTGCGAGATCTGCGGTTGAGACCGATCCTTGGCTATGTAAGGTTCCCGCTTTTGGGCCTTCGTGCTATTCTTGAAGCATTGGGCAGATTTTTTTGAAATTCGGAGGTACTTCTTAGGCCCTTCAACCTCTCTCGCCCCTCATCCGACAACCAAGTTATTGGTTTATCATCGGGCCTTTTCCGACCTTGCTCGCTAAGTTCCTCAAATTTTTATCAACTTTCTTCTTCCACTCTGCATAGACTTTTTGAGAAAGTTCTGGAGCCCAAGTATACTTGCCCTGTTTTACACAAATATTAACAAACATAAATTGAAAATATTAAAAACTACTCATATATATGCAATTGTTTTCAAGTTTTTACCTCAAAAGTCCTCCACAAAAGTTGTAACTCTTCTTTAGGGAGATTTGATAAACATGTGCACTGGCCATTGTAGAAACTCTTGATATCATCTAATATAGCTCATGACAACTTCGACTTAGTGAACCTGCAATAAAATTATTAAGTTAAAAGTACCCAAAGAATACGAAAAATAAACCAAATTACTGAGACATACCACCAGTTATCATCATCCTTTGCCAAAACTCTTTTCCCGCAAGCTGCCCCTTGTTGTGAGCTATCTCCCTATGATGATGATGATTGAGCTCGTACTATAGCTTGATCGGCCCCAACATTGGAATCGGAACCAGAAGTAGGCGCACCATAATTTAACGCAAAACCTTTTGTTCGAGGCATACTTGTATATTCAACGAATAATGTCATGCAAAGAAAATTTAAGTATATATATTCAAAAATAAATTAATATACACAAAAAAATCAAAACATAAATCAAAATCATAACATAGATCGTTTGGTTATCAATGTCACGAGATTACAATATTACTTCAAAATCATCATCATCATTAGCTACAATGTCATCATCAATGTCATTATACAATAAAAGACTGTCATCATCCGCCTCCCCTTCAAAATTATCATCCTCGTTTTCAGCATTTAAATCCTCTTGAAACTTTCTTCTTGTTTAGCAAATGGAATAAATTCCTCTTCTATCCTACGAATGAACTCCTTATTCAAGTATTTTCCATCAAACCTTTTATACATCCACTTTCTATTTGTCTCCATTACATGCAGATATATACGATTTTAAAATAGTTAAGTATGTTTATCTTTTAAAATTATCAATCAATCAAACTTGCGTAATGTTTTACATTGTATTTTTTTATAATGACAATTGCATGCCCTACATCTTTCTATAGGGATAAGTGGTCCTATACCCATTCAAGAATAATATAATATTAGATCGTGCGATTACGTCCTTGCATACTTTGACAAAATTTCGTGCAGCATTTCCCCTTAGTTCTCCAAGTACGATCTATAAAGATGAGATGAATAATGTCTATGGTAAAATAATTCACCCGGACATCACGCGCCACATCTTTATAATAGTACCTAGAGAACATATGCAAATTGTCGCCTTAAATATGTCAATATGTATGCAAGGATTTAGTAACCACACAACCTAATACCATATGATTCTTAAACTGTCCAACACGTACAATTCAAAAACTTGTACATAACAAAGTATTATATCAACACCATACACATGAGAATGTGTATAACTTGCCGACATACCTTTTTATGTACAAATTTTTGAATGGGTTTTCTAAGTTTTATGAAATGCATATATATATATATATATATATATATATATATATATATATATATATATATATATATAGCTACTATTTAAAATTTTTAGATGTTTAGTATTTTAACATGAAACTTTGGGCCCAACTAATACAAAAGTCATGGCACATACAAACAATAAAACTAATCTCAGCCATTGAATTGAACCTTCATCTCTTTTATATTTCTTTGTGGCATTTCATCAAACATATGCATTCAAAAATTCACTAAAAATAATACGAAAGAGCAAAGCATTGAGAAACAATCAAGGAGGGGAGAGAGACAAACACCTGAATTCTCAAGCTTCAAATGGCAAGAGAGAGGGAAAGTGAAGCTTTCGATAATGGACAAGTGGGATAAGAAATCAGTTCAGGAGCCCCGCATTAATGAAGCATATATTAGGTGGTATTATGATGTGCATCGGAAATATTGTGAGCATTTTCGAATATGAGATATTATGAACGAAGTAGAAGCAAAGAGGAGATCGTTGTTGGACCTACTTGTCAAATGCTCTTGACTATCAACCGAGGCTCTATCAACATCTACCCGCCCCAATAAACTTTGCACAAGCCAAGAGCAACCTCGTCCACTTTAAACGTGACTCACTCAAAGTGCTTGTGAAATTGGTATGGAACGGTATAGCTGTATCTTTTTCCCAACATTACAACTTAAAATGATGGCTTCGCTAGAAGGATTCTTCTTGATATTTTTCAACAATCGATTCACCGATGTATCATCAAGCTTATTAGAATGAGCCATATGTAAAATCCAATGCTTCTTGCCCGTAAATGAAGATTAAAGGGCCAATAACTAGGGACTAGACATTTCATATGCATTACGAAATTGTAATTCAAGCATACCATGCCTTACGTAAATTAAATTTAATTTGATGACCGGAATGCTCATGCCTGTTGACCCCATAGATTAGCCACAAGGACAAGTACGAAAGAGAGACAATCCACACCAATAAACATACCATGCCTTACGTAAATAAAGATAGTTATTGACTAATGAGAAAAGCTGCCATTTTAAAGAGAAGATGATAGTATTGAAATACTTTATTCCCTACACACCTAATTGTAATTCAAGCATTACGAAGCAACATATGAGAAACACCTAAACTATATAATTAAAGTTTTGGTGATGTTCTATGTAGAGGGCGCGTGCCAACCGCCAACTGATCGAGTAACATGCAGGGAATGTGTAGAACATGCTATACATTTCATGCTAGCCTAGCCATACCTCAATTACCTTCAGTATTGGAAAACTGTGGAAAATTGTTTTTAAAATTTGCCTTTTTTCCGCTAAATTCACAATGAGAAACTTGTCGACTTTTAGTATGTAATAATAACTCGAAAATTTGACAAACTATATCACTTGACATCACATGTTCATAGCAATAGCAAAAGAGGAGTCATCAAAGAAAACCCATTGAGTGGTTACATTAGTCGAATACGGTTCTATCATTGCGTGAATGCATCTAGCATTTGAGACCCAAACCACATCGGTTCTACAAAATTCAGCTCCTAAGCACTACAGGATGACACTTGTTCCCTATTTTTTTCCCCGAAATTTGCACCTACAATGTGAAGCTTCATTGTAAAGCCAAAATTTAGGATATGCAATCGCTTAGAAGGTCTAAGAGACCATTTCAACAGATTGTGCTTATCACAGACTATAAAATTTCAGTCGGGAGGTTTGACTACAATACCGGATGTCGAGCCAAAAAAGAGGGTGAAGACCGATTGCCACCGATGATCATATTGCAATTTCAGCACAATTTCAGCACAATGTCCATAAATATAAGCATAGGCGGACCAATTGCCATCGATGATCACACAGATTTGGAACTCCAACTTGCATAATTGCAAGCACAAAATCAAACATTCGTAAATGCGGACCATTGAGAAATAATTCGGGAGGGGAGAGAGGCAAAGACCGACCTAATTTCCAAGCTTCAAACGGAAGGAGAGAGAGGGAGAAGCGAGATATGCCTAGCGAGGAGAAAAGGTGAAGCCTCGCACCGATTTCCGGTGACGAGGGGACATACGTCGGAAAAGGAGGAGATGAACGCCGGTGAAGGATGAGACGGAACGCCAGCTAGCAAGGATGACAGAGTACAGCAGTTTTAGTGATAGAGGGCTCGATTGGAGTCAAAATAAGAGAGAGTAGAGAGCATAACCGATAAATTAACTTCACTGGGACGAAGATTTCCGGTGACGAGAGGGTGACGACGCCGGTGACGGAGGGGATGGGCACCGGACGAACTAGCGAGGATGAGAGAGTAGAGGGGAGGAACGCGATGAAAAATTTGGGGTAAATGTGCAGTGACCAAGTGGTTCGCGATTTGGCTTCAATTTGGGGTTCCCTTTTAGCGTTGGATTTCAAAAATCGGACGCTAATAGAGTCGGATAAAATATCCGACTTTAATATCCGATGCTAATAGCGTTTTATTTTTATTTCGATTCGGATGGTGTCTTCTTTTCACATCCGACGCTAAATCCGACACTATTGGTGTCGAAATTTCTGGGAGTTGGACGCTAGCGGCGAGTTTTTTGTAGTGATTCTTCAAAGATTGCTTGGATGTTGTTCATGATTGTTGATTTTATGAACTGTCATGAGTAAGGTTGTTTTATGCATTCTTTTGGTTGTTAAATTTATAATTTATAATTAATTGTTACCATTTTTGGTTTCTTGTTTAGGTACTCAACATTTGAATTAGGAGAGTATTGTTAATGTATTGGATGAAGTAAAAAGAACCCTGCCATGCTAGTTTGATTTCTCAAATTGATTTTTGTTTGCTTTTTTATTTGTAATTATAATATATTGTAAATGTATGGGTAATAAAGTTTATTTGTGTCTTTGATATTATTCATTTTTGTGTTCGATATCATAGTGTGAAGCATTTCATATTTACAATTATTATGCATATAAGGTTGGCTTTAGTGTTCTATATCATAAGATAGGGAAGAGAGCCAAAGAAGGAATGTTATCTATGCAACAATTTTGTTGTTGGAAGCAAGGGTTCAAGGAAGATAAAGGTAAATATCATAAGGACTAGTTGCAAGGCATTCATTCAATTTCATATTGATAAGGATGGAATTTGGACAAGTTACTCGACATATAGTTGAGCATAATCATTCGATGTGTTGTCCAAGTAAAGTACATGTGCTACGTTCACATAGAGAAGTGTCCGAGGAAGATATCTTATTTGTTCAACATCTTAGGGAGTTAGGAATAGGGGTTTCCAATGTGTATCGTATGCTTAAGAAACAAGTTAGAGGTTCTCCTTCTTTAGGGTATGGTTTAAGGGACTTGTACAATAAGCTTCGACCATTTTATGGTAGAACATAAGATGGTAGAGACACAAACTCATTATTGCATATATTTGATAAGTGTTCCAAGTATAAGCATGATTTCTTTTATGCATTCGATCTTGATTTGAATGGTTGCTTAGTGAGTTTTTTTTGGCGTGATCAGCAAATTTTAGATGATTATATATTATTTGGAGATTTGGTGGTTTTTGACACAACATACCAAACGAATAAGTATGATATGATATGTGCGCCGTTTGTTGGGATGAATCAACATTCTCAGAATGTTATGTTTGGTTGTGGATTTCGATTAATGAGAAGATCGAGTCATTCATTTGGTTATTTAAGACATTCTTGAAGGCTATGGGTGGTAAGCACCCAATGACAATTATGACTGACCAAGTTTGATATTTTGACATAGCCTTTTCTCCTGCCAAGCGATTGTCAATGATCACTACTTTTTGTCATTGAAGTCAAAACATATGACATATTAGTGGTAGTCTTTAAGAATCGGGAACAAAATATGCAATCATTTCAAATTAGTTGTCCGATATGCTATTTGTAAGAATTTGACAATTAGTATGTAACTTACCAAATGTGCATCCCCCAATTCATCCATTGACATCTTTTTAATTCCATATCTTTCACGTTTTCGAACGTAATTAATAATTGCTCATTAGCTTTCTCTAGAGCCATCTATATATTAAAATAAGTTATGTAATTGAAAATGAATAAATACGTGTTCTCATAAAAATAAATATATTGTATTTTGTTATAGATGATATTACATAACCCAATTTCGAAGAAGAAGATTGCAAAAGATCCCTCTTTGAGTTGGTGGATGATGTGATTAGGGATGACAACCAGGGGACAATACCCGTCCCCAATGGGACCCCGCCCCAAGATGGGAAAAATCCCGCCTCGAACGAGGAACGTGGAAGGGATGGGGCCAATTTTCGTCCCCATTCTCCGCCCCGATCCCTTTTTTTTTCCTGTGGAGTACTACATATTGTTGTTTTAAGTTTAGGGGTAAATTTATAAATTTAATCTTCTTAAACCCTAAATATATAACCTTCCCCACCTACCCACCCCACTCACTCACCTCCCCTGTAACAGCCGTCCCTTTCTCCCTTCCTTTCTCTGTCTCTCTCTTCCCCCTTCTCTGTCTCTCTCTCCTCTGGAAACCTTTCTTATTCTCTCCTCTGGCCAACCCCCTCTGTCTCTCCTCTGGATACCCTCCCCGCCCTGTTGCAATCCCTTTTAGTTTTCGGTGGCACAATAAAGGAATTGTATAGGGAAAAGAATAATTGCACCTATGACATGCACACTAAATGTGCATTAATACATTATCATTAGTTAACTTTATTTTTTAAAACCCCTATTTTCATGGTGATATATTCCATATAAATATCTATTTTGTGTTTATTTTATAAATATATTTAAAATAAATTATTATCAAATTAAAACATTTTTAAAAAAATTTAAATCTAAACCACTATTTTTATTCAATCGCTCACAATCACTCCCCAGCTCTATTTCATAATCTGGGGTGTCCTTTTTCAGGTAACAAAATGCACTGCCAATGAATTTCTCGGGTGCCGTATTAATTATGATGGGGTTATGTATATTAATTATCTACCAATTTACTCAGACAGTCTTAACTCCAATCCCCCACCCCTCCGAGCTTATACGGTTAGCCTGAATTTATTAGAATCGGGACACATGTAGTTCTATGGGAGGGAGGAGGACGAAATTATTGAGGATTTTGGGTTAAAGAAAGAAGGAAAAAAAGTGATGATAATATGTGTCTTATATAAAGACACTCTTAAAATGTTTTGTCTTGACCTATATTAATGTATTTTATAATTTGAAATCACTATTTTTTTAATAATTATGATTAATTATGAAGGTAAAGGTTTAATAATCGTCGATTATACCAACAAGTATCAAAAGACACCATAATCGAATCAACCGTACATAAAAGGTGTGTCATACACATAATTTTATAAATATGAAAATGGTGGATAAACTTGCGATTTTACATATTTTGTAATACAATTATACTATTCAATCAACTCTTTTTTTAATTTATTATATGATATAATAATTTTTAAATCAAGAGAATATACTTAAGGTGTGTCTTATAAAAACACATCATTTCAAAAAAAAAAAAAAAATTGTCCACTAGTGATTTCATAACCGGGATCACTAATAACTTTTACCCACCCCCAAAAGGAAAATATAAAGGATTCCTCCGTCTATATAAAGCCACCAAGTTTGCGGCAATAACATTAACGCACAATCAGCAAAAGAAAGAAAGAGGGGAAAAACAAAAAGAAAAAGAAAAAAGCTTATGGCTTCATCACAACACTTAGTAGTTGTAATTGTGGTGCTATTTTTGGTGATCACTTGCTCTTCCGCCTATGAAAAACCGTGGGGAAGCTACTGCGGGGGTTCAGTTCGGACAGCAAATAATTCAGAGAACCTAGACGAGTTGCTAGCCGGTATGATCCAATCAGTCAAGGTCGGTGCTAGGTTCATTGCTAGCACATATGGCAGAGCTAGCGATTACGTTATGTATGGGTTGGGCTCTTGCCGGGTAGATGTGCATCAGAGGACTTGTTCTGAGTGCATAGAAGCCGCTTTCCAAGAGATCCAAAGGTCTTGCGGTGACAAAACTGATGCCCAAATCTGGTATGATTACTGCTCCATCAGGTTCAGCCGCCGCAGTTTCTTTGGGCAGTTTGATATCTCACCCGCACATCGGGTTTGGATTCAGAACGGGACGGACTATGAAAACCCCGTGTCATTGAGGGACGGGATAATGGACCTGTTTAATGAGCTCAAAGATGCTGCTACCAGTCCTACCCGCGGAGGATCTGCCCCCGGGAACCGAAGGCTGCCGGAGGGGAGACACTGCATGGGTTCGTCCAATGCACAAAGGACCTCTCAGCTGCTGCTTGTGCTGAATGCTTGGATGCCGCGGTCGATGTCTTCCTCAATGGCTTCTGTAAAGGCAAAAGGGGTTGCAGGGTCTTCTATAGCAGCTGCTCCGCCAGATACGAGCTCTACAACTTTATAATCCCCCTCACAAGGAACCCTTTTATCCCACTCAAGCTCTCACAGACTCCGCCATCATTCGTAAGTTCGGACAACGAAAATAAGTCAGTAAGCCCTAAGGGCTGTCAATTATATGTAGCGTGCTAAATAAACTGTGTACCTCCATGCACGCTATAAGGGATGTCTAATTATGTATTTCAATGAATATTTTGTGTGTTGAATAATGTAGGTGAACCTATGATATGTGTCTTGCATTTTACTGTCTTGCTTTACTATATTATAAATGTATTTTATGATTTAAAATTACTATTTTTTAATAATTATGATTAATCATGAATATAAGACTTTAATAATCGTCGACTACACCTACAAATATCAAATGACACCTTAATCGGATATCCTACTCAGAAAGTGAGTCATACATGTAATTTTATAAATATAAAAAATTATAGACAAAATGATGATTTTATATAATTTATAAGTTGTAATAAAATTTCACTATTCAATCATATTCAATTTATTGCATGATATAGTAATTTTTAAATTGAGAGAAGACATTTAAGGTGTGTCTTCATCAAGACACATATCATTTCACATATATTTATTCGTTTACCTTTCTCGAGGTTTTGGTAACAAAAAATTTATTAGCCCTAAATTTTTCAAATTATTTTTTTACCCCTTTGATATTTTCACCAATTATCATAAAAACTTAATTATGAAAGTAACTCATCTTTTCCCCCACCCACCCCTGGCCAACTCACAGACCTTCCTCATGAAAACCCAATTCAAGGAACTCGTTGTACTCCGATAACTCTACTTTGTTTATTGTTCGACGTTTCTTCGACTCATAACTAATGATACGTGTTCCACTCTATCTCCTCTCTCAAAAATTTTGAAATTGTCATTTTTGGTGAAATTCAGACCACAATTCGTCATTAAGGCCATATATCATCAATACTAGCTCCAATAATTACTTGTTTCTACAATGGTGAAATTTAGGAAATTTATTATAATTTGACACGAAAGTGAAGGAGAGATCTTGCCAAAGGTGTCCTTAAACTTTATAGTTTATTCAAAATTACCACAAACTTATTCACTACATTTAAATGCTATTAAACTTATTAGAGTACAATTAAAATACTTGTCTTTGAGGTTATGAGGGAATACTAATAAAATATAAAATTAATTACAGATCTTGCTCAATTCTAATTAAATGTTGATGTGACAAATAAAAATAAGAAAAAAAGTAATAAATTATCATTACTACCTCTAATATATTTATGTCCAGAGAGGAAGAGGGAGAGAGTAGAGTGTAATGAATGCATGTAAATGAAGAGAGTAGAGCGTAATGAATGCATGTAAATGTAGTCCACATTGGATGGAATTCTGTAGGATACCCACCCACCCACATGAGGAATGGTGCCTAGGAAACTAGGTAGTTAAAGAGTTATCCGTGATCCATTTTATAATATTTATCACTTTAATTAATATTTTTATTTTATAATATTTATTATATTAAAATTTTAATAATAATTTATTTATTGTACCTGTATTAGTTATTTTTTACTTTCTTCTTTTTTTCATGTAGTTTTCTTATGTTCAATAAAATTTGAACATAACTTGATCTTTTGAAACAACTTTATCATAAATTTTGTGTTTCCTTAATACTCTCTCACAATCTAAAAATGACAATTATTGTGAAATGAATGAAATACTATATAATTGCCTTGTGAAGTTTTTTACCTCAGATTCAAGTCCATAAATGCAACCCTTCTTATTTGCATTGGCTTTTACCCACAACTCATCTTGTGAAGGGGCGAACATATGATCCTCTTGTGAGTTAGGGTCATCGGTAAAAGGTTTGTTATTTTGCAACTCTTCCCACTCTTGTTCAAACTTTTCCTGCATAATATACAAATTTTTTAGGCATATAATTATCAAAGGTTGTAAAAAAAGACCTTCTACATTTGAAAAATTTTAAAATTGTATATATAAGATAAATCACATAAATGGCTTTGGATTTCCGGTGAACCTACTCATCCTTTTTGTTCTTGTGGGTTCGTCTAAAGAGATGGAACATAGAAGGAATATCTCCTTTACGTTCCTTCATCTACATACCAAGAAAATTATTAATAACACAATTTGCTTTTTTTTTTTTTTTTGATGAAACACAATTTGCTAATTTAAACATATTAGTAATTGGTATATTTTAAAGTGTACTACGTGCACAAGATTAAATGTATAATTTTAATGCATGCATAGTCATGAAAAGAGTAGTGCACCAATCGCCACTTATGTTTCATCATAGGGATTGAGCCACAAGTGTTAAGCGATGAACCAAGTCCATCTTGATTGGCATTGCGGTTCTTCCGAGTCCGCTTGCAAAACTTCTTGTACTCAAAAGTTTCCCAATACTCTCTAGCAACTCTTCCCAATAGTTGTCACCCAACCATGTCTGTTTTTTTTATACTTTTTCTTGCTTTTAACATATTGTCTTTCAATCCGTCACTTCCTTTCTTCTCAAAATTACCTCTAATTTTGGGTTCATTAGCTAGGGACCACATGTATAAAATTTTTGGAACAATTGAAATATAGTTTGGAAGTTGTAAAAATAAGTTTTAGTCAATAAACATACACAATGACAAAATGTTACCTTAAACTTAGAAAATCAAATGTCTCTTTGTGATTGAGGAACTTTATCCCATGTTGATCATGATCCATCAAACTTGCTTTGAAAGATGTGGGAGATTGTGATAACCACTTTACCAATGGAAAAGATTCTAATCAACAAGCATACAAAATACTTAGTTTGTTTAAAAATTTATAACCTTTCATTTTATTACTTATTATTACACTTACCATTCACCATCTGGCTCTATGTGAATCTTTTCCCCTATTACTAGCATTGCTTGATTCAATCTCACTAGCATGCTCATTGGTTTTATGAGTTGCACCATGGTTTGTAGACCTTTATGGTGGCCTTTGTTAGGCTTTTATGCTGATTTGTGGTGTAAATGTCATACCGTATTGATTATATGTGTACATATGCTAATTTGGGTACATAAGAGCATGCTAAGAATGTGGGAATGCATTGTATAGACCTCCCCCAATGGAGTTTGCATGTGAGGGATGTTTGGAGTGGTTCCCCCAATGGAGTTTACGTATGAGGGATGTTTGAAGCAGTTTCACCCATTGAAGTTTGGAAGTAAGGGGAGTTAGGGATGAATAACCCACCCATTGAAGTTTGGATATAAGGGAGTTTGGAGAGACTAATCCACCCACCGGAGAAGGGATGTAAGGAGGATTTGTAGTAGGGGTAGAGGTGTTCAAGTTGTCACCTTCACCATCAATGTTGACATTGTTTCTAGCCCTTCATCGAGTTGCTCGATCTTTTCAACCTGCATCTACCTCATTCCATAACTACTAACACAAACAACATGTAAACATTAGTTGAGAATAGATTATACTAAATTATTTCAAACAACATATACATTATTAAGCATTAGTTATAAATATTCTTAAATTAAGAGATTACACCTTACTCAATCTAAATTGTTTCACCTTCAATACATTAGTAAGCATTAGTTTCGATGATAACATAAATTGAAATGATTCAATCTAAAACAACATAAAAGAAGACATAATTTGTGACAACATCCATATTATTAGTCATCATCATCATTATCATCATCATTGTCGTCGTCGTTATCATCGTCGTCATTGAATATGATATGTTCTTTTTCCTCATTAGTGATGTTATCATTATTCAATTCGCCTTCATCATCATCATCTACTTCTTCATCATCATCTTCTTCACTAGCATCATCAATCGCATATTGTTGGTTTATAAGCACATCATCAACTAATTCTTCGGCGGATATTGTGTTATTTACCAAAGTGTCCGACAAAGTTTCCATAATAGGATCAACTATGCCCATACTATCCTTTTGGAATGCAAGAGGAATAGTATATTAGTTATCAACTCGGCCCTTAGTTTTTCCGGCACTACGACAAACCAACTCATTTCTCTAGGGAAGCCTTATGGGTATGACATATAATGCACTTGACTTGTAGTATTACCAAATATGAAACGGTCGTACTTACGGTATCACCTTGTATAATGCACTTCAATATACGAACTAAATTTATGGCATCGAATACTCCCAAGGAGACTAGGGACCAACCAATCACATCTAAACAACACACATCTTTTTATTGGTTCCCCTATATATTCTAGTTCAACCACCTCTTGCAAAATGTCGTAGTAATTATTTTTAACCTCGCCCACTTGTAGAGCCTTAATTTGACATGACATTAGCCACCGTATCATTTTTACGGTAAACATTTACTTTTACATTGCAACAATCCATATGATTGGAGCCACTTTTGTTGTACATGTTATAAGTGATACCACCATTCTCATATAAATGAGGATCTATTTCTCCATGCCTTGTCCAATATCAATAGTTCGAAGAAAACTATACCGATAAAGGTGTAACTTAACTTCTTCGGATCCTTATATTTTCAATTTTTGCATTTGCAACATGGACACCTATATTGTTGATTGTGTACAAATTCTAGTTGACTTCTAGCATGTCCATCAAACTTCTCAACCCCGTCCAAACACTCTTATCTATAACCAGCTCTACCAGGTAATAACCTACAAGAAATCCAAGTATATACTCTTATGTTTTAATCGAAATCATTTTTATTACTTTGTAGCAAGTGAGTTGAGCAAACTTACTTATGAGTGTGAACCATTTGGTAAGGTATGAGAAAAGCATCAAGAGTGAGTATACTTGCTATTGTGGAGTCTAATGGAAGCTTTGGGCTCGGGAAAAATCGTGTTGCGGGGCAAAGGAACGACAGTACACCATCCTGGAGGGATGTGAAAATGGGTGTATTGGATGAAGTAGTGCAGGCTATCCCATGCAGAGACTCGGACACGGGCCTAGTGCTTGGGCTGCTCGATTTTAAGTGTTTTTCATCCGTGTTGCTTGTGTTAATGCATGTAATTGCTCGGTTAATGGTTATAAAATCAGTATGTATCCTCCATTATTGAGTATGTAGATGAGAATTCAAGATGTAAGCTTGTATTTAGCTTGAGAGAAAATTCCTTGTAAAGCTACTGAATTTTCTAGTGCATCAATTCATGGTTTGTTTTTTGTTTAGGTCTTTCCACGTTAAAATCTCTTGTGTCCCATGTTGTTATTATTTTGTTCCTGTTTTATTTGTTTGAGTGAGCTCCCGATCCTAACAAGTGGTATCATATGGTGGTGAGTTGAGACTTCACATCAAACATGGAGAGCGGTAAGATTAAAATTGAGCGGTTCAATGGAAAAGACTTTGCGTTCGGGAAATGCAAATCGAGGACTTGTTGTAGCAAAAGGAGTTGTATCAACCTCTCGGAGAAAAGCCCGCTGATATGTAACAAAAGGAATGAGCGGTGCTCGATCGGCAAGCACTAGGGACAAGTGAGATTGACATTAACACGTAACGTGGCATTCAATGTGATGGATTAGAAAACAGCCAAGGGGCCGCTTGAGGCTCAAACTTGTATGAGAAACCATCGGCCATGAATAAGCTTATCTTATGCATCATTTTTTCGATCTAAAAATGCATGATGGCACTAGTGTAGCGGATCATATTAATGAGTTTAATATGATTATTTCAAATCTTACTTCGGTGAAAATTAACTTTGAGGATGAAGTTAAGGCGTTGATTTTGTTGTCTTTTTTACCCGAGTTACGGGACACAATAGTTCTACTGCTAGTAGAGCTAGGGGGTCTAATGCGTTAAGGTATGATGAAGATGATCTTGAGTGAGAGTATTCGCAAGAAAGATACGGTGGAGTCATTGGGAAATCACTACCACAGGAACCACTTCTAACTATGGTTCAAAACGACCTTTAACTATGGTTAACAGAGCGTCATCTATGTGGTCTGTCGTTGTATGTAACATCTTTTACTACGATTCAAAACCGTAGTAAAAGAGCACCTATGACCACAGTTTGTAAGGAAGAACCGTCGTCATACATCCTGGCACAAATCGTAGCGGAAATGCCAAAATGTTTAGGCCAGGACATATGATGACGATTCTAATGTATGATCCGTCGTCGTAAGTCCGGAATTTTTTTGTTTTTCCGTACCCCATGTACAAAATGCATCACAACTTATACAACTACAATCAACAATCTCAATTGTTCTAAATATTATAAAAATTTCCCACATTACCACAACCACAACAAGTTCTATTTCCAACAAGTTCGACAACACGATTCCATATTTCACAATAAGTTTCGGAAAAGAATATATTATAATGATGTGAAAATATAATATAAAGAGTACTCTTCTTTAAGTATTTATGTCAAAAAGTTCATCTCTTGTCTTGAAACTTTGTGGTATAAACTGATTTCAATGTTTATGTCAAAAGGAAATCTCTATTTACCCAAATTCATACTTTTGCAGTAGATTTAGTTATGTGATTGTCTTTATGACGATATTTTTTGTTTGGAGTTGTTGTATCGGTAGTCTATATAACATACATACAACATATTTGTTGTCCATGCTACCACTGCACAAACTCCAAGTAAGCAATATATTCTTAAAGATAAGCACATAACTCAATCTACTAAAAAGCATAAAATTGGGTAAATAAAGATGAACCATTTGGCATAAATATTAAAATCATTTAAACCACAAAGTTTTAAGAGGAAGAGATGGACTTTTAGCATAAGCATTGAAAAAGGAATACACAAACACGGCTTAGCACTAGCATCTTTATTTCCTTAGTCATGGTACCAAAGTGATGCTACTCTCTTGAATACATTGCTTAGAGTTCTTGTCCACCTAAACATTAAGGAAAATGTTAAGAAACGACTTATCCATAAGAAACATAACAAACATAGAAGGATCATAAATTAGTAAACGACATCAACAATCTCTTTGGTCGCTATTTTCGCTCTCGTTTCTCAACAAGGAACTTCGTGGTATAAATCACTTCATCTGAATTTATACCAAAAATTCCTTGTTGAGAAGCGGGAGCTCATATTAGTGAACAAAACCGAGACAAGCGTTAAGCAACAATTATCCACTAGAAATATTACTTGAAAAAGCTTAGGCCTTTTGATCCTCATCGAAGAATGATTTTCCATAAAAAACAGAACAAACATAGAAAGATTATAAAATGAGAAAGGAAAATCAAAACTAACGTTGATCGCTAATCTCAACTTCACGCTTCTCAACCGAAAACACATTATACCCTTCCACTGCACAACTTAGTCCTTATTTTGATGCCCATCGAACAATGATATGTTATATGAATACTACAAGTCAAAAATAATAAAAATTAAGCTGCAATTTCTAAAACAAGCAACAATATGGAGATCCTCCGAAATAAAATATTTTAATGTTCTTACCGAGTTGATATAGTTACATGGTTTATGCCTTTTTGCCCCTACTTTGGACTTATCTTCAATATATATGTCGTCTTGATGGTTAACCCTTAAATACAATTCTTCAAAATTGGCATCCTCATTTTCGACAGGTATTTCCAAGGAGAAGGGTGGGGTCTTCTCAATAAACTCACACACATCTTCACCATCCCCACCAACAACGTGCCTCTTCCCTTAAAAAACAATAGACCACTTATCATTGGCCGGACCATCAACGTAGAACACTTGTCTTGCTTGGGATGCCATAGCGAATTGATCCCTTTTAGGCCCTCCTCTTGTGAGATCGACCATCGTGAATCCCATCTCATCAACTCGGACACTCGTTGTTATTATCAACCCATTTGCACCGGAAAACGGGCTCACGGAAGTCAATATATTCTAGCTCCCATATTTCCTCAATGACTTTGTAATATGACATTTTAGCTACAACGCAGCTTTTGTCCTTGGAATTGGAAACATGAAGTGCATGAGCCTCCAATGTGACCCCACTATTTTGCGAGGTGCTCCTATTGTCCCGACTTCCAATTGTGGCCCTCTAGCAAAGCTTACTAATGTTTGCCGGATACTCGTGATTCTTCCAATTGGCTAATGATGACTCTATCTTTGAATCACTTGACAAATGAGCGATTATGATGGGTCGAGTACCCATATCTCATTTTTTCCTCGATGCTTGTGTCCTTATGAGGGATTTGTGCTCATCAATGGACGATCGCACTTCATCGCTGTTTCGTAGAAGATAAAGATGTATTTAATCCCCCATATCCCGACTGATTATTAGAACCGTCAGCCCTAGTAACCCCTGCCCACCGATCCTCCCCATAAATCGATGTTTTGGAATACCAAATTTTTCCATTTAGGGGTAGTGTTCATAGTAGAACTCAACACGCTCCTTAGTTGTGTATGACTCAATAATGCATGCTTCCGAGTCGATACCGATTTTTAACATATTCTTTGAGAATTTTCATAAAACGTTCAAAATGGTACATCCATCGATAAAAAATCGGGCCACGAATTGCACTTCTCTCACCAAATGGACAACTAGGTGCACCATGTTATCAATAAAAGAAGGTGGGAAGTACATCTTAAGTTGGCACAATGTAACGATCACGCCGCACTAAAGATCATCCAATTTCTCCAAATTAATGACTTTGTTGAATATGGCATTGAAGAAAAAGTAAAGTCTTGTGATCGATCGTCCGACATGTTTCGGTATCACGGCTTGGATAGAAACCGACAGTATGTGTTTGAAGAATTTCTCCAAAAGTATTTATTGCATCAAAGTCTTTTGATGTATTATACATTATCATAAACTAGACATGAATTTTTTGAAGTTTTACATAATGCATAACACATTTAATATGAATAAAATGTTGAGACAATCCCTTTAATTCGCTTTAACTACCTCAAAACATAATTACAACCGGGGTTCCTATGATGCTTGTTGTCTTTAACAATGAGATCAAGTTCACAAAGCAAGAAATAGAGTCTATGTGCGGGGTGGGTCGGTTCATGAAGAAAGGGAAAAGGATAAAGGACTTATTGGAGAAAAAGGTGTTAAACAATCACAAAATTAGTAATAATTCCCTATTGTTTCTAACCTTTTTCTTCAATAAATCCTTTATCCCTTTTCTCTGTCTTCGTGGACTGACCCCGCTGTACATAGACTTTATGTCTCGCCTAGTGCATTTGACCTCATTGCTAAAGTCAACAAGGGTTATGAGAACTACGATTTTAATTATGTCTTGGGGTAGTTAAACCAAACTAAATGGATGGCCTCAACATTTCATTGATATTCATTATTATCCTATACATTACGTAAACTTAAAAAAATCATGTACTCTAGTTTACGATCATGTATAATACAACAAACTTGCAACCAAAAAGGAAACTGAAAATTTAGATAATTGGATAAATTAGTCCACCCCAATATCTCATCAAAATAAACAAATTTGATAACAAATTTATCTTTATGACAAATATTTGAGGAGATCCCTAGATCCAAATACCTTTTCAATTTCTACATTTTCACCTTTATATTTTCTCCATTTTGATAATTACACCCTAAACCAATAAATTTTCTATTTCCCCAAACCTCAAACCCTAAACTATAAATATTTCTCTTTCTCTAAACTCAAAACATATTTAGATGTCAATTTCTATAATTGAATAAATGATCAGTATACCCCAACATCACCTCATCAAAATAAACAAATTTGGATACAAATTTATCTTTATGAGAAGTTTTTGGGGATGGCCCTATAGCCAAATTATCTTTCTATTTCTCTAAAATCCTAAACGAAATTCGATGCACTCTTTCGATTTACCATCTTTCACTATCATTCTATTTCCCTATAATTAAATCCTAAATTCCTAAACTCACCATTTCACAAAATCTCAAACATTTCATGAATTTCCAACTTAATAAACTAAACAAATGTTACCCACATTCTCAACATCCACATAATTACTGTAAATACATTCAACATTTAACTATCTAAATTTTGTAAATAACTTAAAACGAAAAATAAGAGTGGATAGAGATTCATACCGTAAGACCTATGACAACGGTGAGGGTGAGGGAGAGGCTTGACAACAAGAATGAGCGAGAGGAGATCTACTAAAAGAGATGAAAGGAAACTATGAGAGAAAGGAAAGATTAAGCGAGAGGACAGCTACAACGGCGAGGATAGCTTACTAGTTCAAGTCGATCGGCGAGGAAACAGCAGGTACGAGTTCAATGAAAGAATCGTCGTCAAAAGGTTTCAGCAAGACATATGACGACAGCTTCTCCGAAAGAACCATCGTCATATGTGTTACACAACGACGATTATTTACAAAAATGCCACCGGTTCATTTTTCATGACAATTTGTCCTTTTAACCGTCGTAAATCGACCATAATCAAAATTCATATCTATAGTAGCGAATGCATTTCATGTAAGGGGTCGAGAGAAACAAAAGGGTCGGTCAAAGTCCAAAACAATGGGTAGGTCCCAAAAATTGGGGGAGGTTATTTGTTGGGGTTGTGGTAATAAAGAGCACTTTAAGAAAAATTGTCCTAAAATAATTGATGACTCGGTTTCAATGAATTCACTTGAAGATGTAGGTGAGTGCACATGTGATGAGTACGGAAAGTCCTATAAAGTTTTGAATTGTGGATTCGGGGGCATCGTTTCATTCTAGGTCCGAGCGAAGATCATGAACAAATTCACATATTTTGTCTCTTTTAATTTTCTGCCTATTTTTCTTTGCATTTATTTCGAGCCCTGAAAATTTTAATATTGTAATTTAAGAGACTAAATTCTCTTCATCCCAGAAAAATCTATAAATAAGTTATCACCCTATCCCTTCCCCGTTACAGTGGTCATTTCATCCCTTTTAGGACCTTGAAAGAGATTGTGGATGATGAACCGGCATTTTTTATGGATAACTTTTACTCGCGTACATAATCTAGTGAAAATTGAACTATATTTTCGTTGTTCAAAACTAATTACTCTATTATTAGACTATCACAAAGGAGGCGATGAAGTGGCATCTTTTCCGCTTTTGAATCAACGTTTTAATGGATTAGATTAGTAATTCAAATATATGAAAGCCATTTTGGTACCTTTAGCAGTTTACAATAATTTCATACAATTATTAAGAGGGTAAAGAAAATAATTCTAAAAGTTTAGGAATATAAAAATATTTACCGAAACTTGGGGTAGAAGAATTCAGTTCATTCATTTGTGAAATATTGGTATCTCTTTTTCTTACGTTGAATGGCAGTACTAATTAGAAACAAACTTCAAGCACACTCAAAACCCTACATAAGTTACACACTTTAGCATGCAGGCATAACTAGCCAACAACTTAAAACAAAACTTGACGCGAGTATTTTCTTCTTATTCTTTTAGTTTCACTAGAGATGGACCTAAGTTATGAGTTCATCTTGGGTGCACACTATTGATAGATGATATATTTCTTCGGAACATCTTTCTTTCTTTTTAGGGAGTCCAATTCCAAAAGGTAGTAGATTGGGTAGAACTCATACCTAACATATCAACTCGCTATACAACACTACACCCCTTCTTATCCTTACAAAACTCATCAAAATTATGGATAGAAACAGACCACGCACCGAGACACAGGACATATAATACAAGTCCCTAGTGCACTGAGCCAACCCATACAACGTCTCCAAATCCGAAAGCTTCATCTTGCCCTTCCCTAGCCCCAAATTAAAGGGCTTAACCACTTCGTCATGATATAATCAAACAGGTTCCCCTTGCTCGTTGTTGAACGTATCCGGGTCGAAACCTTCCGAACATTTGCAAATAGTGTGCCATATGAATCACATTGCCACATAATTCTTCCTGAGAGTACCAAAGGAAGCAGCAATTAGGCAAAAATTGACCCAACCCGAAAATCGACTTGAACCCGTCCGAAAATTTTGGGTTTTTGACACGATTTTTAAATTGCAAAATACCGTGGACAATAACCTTCATTTTTCAGTCTTGTTAACACTTGACCACTATGCCTTTAAACCCTTTGGAAAGTTTACACTATTATCTTCATTAAATTAGATGGTCTTGATAATTACTACTTATGACATTGCGATTGTCTTTTTATCTTAGAAGGTGATATCAAAGCGACCAAGAATAAGTATGATTTGGGTGTTTTATTTGAGTATTTTTCTTGTGTACAATGCTCTTGAAATGATCTTTAATGGGCCTTAAATAGCCAAGAATCTCTTGAATTGTCAGTAGGTTTGTTAAGATATTATTTGACAACTTTGCGAAAATTTCCCAAAAATTATAAAAAATCGTGGATGGGCCTTCATTTTTGGGTCTTGTAAGCACTTGACCACTATGCCTCTAAAACCCTTTGTGAAGTTTACAGTATTATATCTTTGAATTTAGATGATCTTTATAATTACTACATATGACATTTCCATTGTCTTTTTCATCTTATAAGGTGATTCCAAAGCAACCAAGAATGAGCAAGATTTGGGTGTTTTATTTCGGAGTTTTTCTTGTGTACAATGCTCTTGAAATGTTTAGAATGAGTCTTACATAGTAAAGAACCTCTTGAATTATCAGTGGGTTTGTTAAGATATTATTTGACAGATTTTCGAAAATTTCCCAAAAATTGTAAAAAATGGTGAATAATAGCCTTCATTTTTGGGTCTTGGAAGCACTTAACCACTATTGTAATGAAACCCTTTGAGAAATTCACGAGTATGATCTTTATAATTCCGATGGGCTAGATAATTACTACTTATATATTTTTTTTTTCTTTGTTTGAGTGTTTTTCTTATGTAATATGCTCTTGAAATGGTCTTGAATGGGCCTTAAATAGGAGAGTACCTCTTGAATTGTCAGCAAGTTTGTTAAGAAAGTATTTGAAAATTTTTCGAAAATTTCCCAAAAATTGCAAAAAATCATAGATAATAACCTTCATTTTTGGTCTTGGAAGCACTTGACCTCTATGTCTGCTGAAACCCTTTGGGAAGTTTATCGTATTATCTTTGTCATTGTCATTTGTGATATTGCCATTGTCTTTTTGATATAAGAAGGTGATCGCAAAGCAACCAAGAATGAGAAAGATTTGAGTATTTTTTTGTGTACAATGCTCTTGAAATGATCTAAAATGGTCCTTAAATAGTCAAGAACCTCTTGAATTATGAATAGGTTTGTTAAGATATTATTTGAAAACTTTCCGAAATTTTCCCAAAATTTTTAAAATATCGTGGATAATAATAGCATTTATTTTCGGGTCTTGTTAACACTTGACCATTATGCATCTGAAATCCTTTGGGAAGTTCACGGTATAATCTTTATGAATTCAGGTGATCTTTATAATTACTACATATTATATTTCCATTGTCTTTTTGATATTAGAAGATGATCGCAAAATATCCAAGAATGAGCAAGATTTGGGTGTTTTACTTGAGTGTTTTTCTGGTGTATGATGCTCTTGAAATGATGTAGAATAGAAAAAAACAGAATCTGAAAAACCCATAAATTAGTGGTCAAACCCGATCCGAACCCATTCGACCCTTTAGGTTAAGGCTATAAAAACAACAATTTTAGTTTTGTGACTTGTTGATTTAATATTTTTATGTCTAATATATAATTTTCCTTTCACTTTATCACTCTTTCAAGATGGTTATTCATTATATCACATCATTTAGAGAGACGTTACATATTTATTGCAATTATTTATACAAATAAACACTAATATTATTTCATATCTCAACTTATTTCTCATAAAAAACATTATATACAAAAATTATACATTGTTAATTTCAATATATATGGATTCAAATGACATGAAATATTAAAATACAAAAATACTCAAGTTATACTTGTTGTATTTTTGGTGAAGTAAATATACCTAATCACATCTTAAATAATATAATTTTGTTTTATAGAAATAATATTACTATAGTGATGTAAAATTTTGATGTTTTAATTAAAATAATAATTTTAGTTTATTATAAATCTCTAATTCTCATTTATTTGAATTAAATTGTTTTAGTCTGCACTTGAACCATAGTGCCTAGAATGGCCAATGGGTCGGGTTAAAACAGAGTCAAATTTTTCCTAGTGAATAAAATGGGTCGGTTGAGCCTATCCGGATCAATCCTTTCTCGATCTATTTAAAAATGGAATAAACAGGAATACAAATCTCCTTATCATAATAAAAGAGGTGAAATAAACATCGGAACCTTAAACGAATCATTAACATAATAAGTCATTATTATTCAATCCATCATTGGCCTTATTTAAACGGGTTTAGTGGTGAAGTTGTTCAACTCAATGGGGTATTCACACAAATATTATAATGAAAGTTTTAATATTTTTATATTTTTTAGAAAATACAAATATTATACATTTCGTAAAATTATGGGAAATTTTAACCAAAAAATATGTTGTATTATTATAATTAAAAAATGAAAAATAACCGATAAAAAAGTGCTCACGACCTATTGGGTTGACCGAAACCCGTATAACCCAATATACCGTATTTTACCCGAACCCGAATACACTCGACCCGTATTTAACCCGCCCGCCCGAATTGACAGGTCTAGTTGTGGCTTTAAATAATGGTGGGAAGTTGGGATATTTTTGCATAATTCTTGACTCAATAAAAAATCTTCCATTATGTTACAAAAATAAAAAAATAATTTGGTTAGAGTATAGTAAGTGGAAGATAGAAAGATGTAGATATTCGATAAGTATTAGGTAAGATCAATAATACCGAAATGGACATCTGAATTTTACATGGAAACCTATTTCGGGAGAACCACAAGTAACAACATCATAAAATCGACTATGATAGAAAAGAGAGTATAAACAATCTCAATGGGCGTACGAGCAACAACAATATCAAATAAAGAAAAACAAAAATCTTGAATGGTTTAAAAGTTTAACGAGATTAAAGACATAGCTTGTTTTCGTTTCTGATCATTAATAGAAATATATAAAACTAAGTAATGCAGTAATTAAGTGCATACAAGCCCCCTCCCCCACAGTAGGAACATTACTTTACTTCAAATACAAACTCCTTAAATAAGAAAATGGGCGTCTAAATACCCTGAACAAAATGGTTACACCATCTCTCTCTCCAAAGATCATTTAAGATCATGTTTTTAGCTTTAGCTTATACCCTTGTAACTCTTACAGTTGCTTACAGTTTCTTATCACTCTTAAAGTTCCTCACAACTTTTTATAACTAACTTTACAACTATCTTACATTTGTTTACAACTCCTTATACGTTTGCTTACACCTTACAACTTTGTTTACATATCCTTACAGCCTTAGGGCTTAAGTAATCCACCTTTATATCACCTATTTTAAACCCCTCCAATAATGACAAAGATACCTCTTCCAGTAAACCATCGTGATTATCATAAGAACTTTCTGATGTAGCTCTGGACAAGGAAAAAAATACGTCAAGTGATCGAGCTCATGGATCAATCATCTGCTTGATTAAACTGTTAGAACAACATTTTCGGCTTAATTCAAAGCGTGGCTGATAGGCAATAGCCCAGTTGGTATGACTATGAATATTTCCTCGTCCCCCACCAGGGTTTAATCCTTGGGAGGAACTCTTTCAGCCCAATTATTTGGAGTGGAGGAGGAGACGGTTCGGCTTGAGCCTTATGGTTTCCCTTTCCCCTTAGGCCAATTGGCCCACTTGGTTGTCTTTATGAGATAGGGATCTAATTTACTAAAAAAATTCCATCAATCTAATTTAAACCGGCCCTACATTCCTATAGACTTACATATAGAAAATATATGCTATCAATATATTGTTTCCATGTATTGTATCTTGTCCTCTGTATATATTTCCCAATAATATACACAGCCAAGACAAGGCATTCACTTCTAAACTATCACAGAGCTGTGAACACAACTTTCTCGGAACGGAATCACCACGGAAATTAGACTAGCCAACAAGGAAATTCTGCATACTATAACTCATGGAACATAAATCAAGCCGGCTACAGAAATCACCAACCAGGCATTCTCGGTCCACTGCCTATACGTGGAACTGCTCCTGTCGTGGCCCAACAGATTGGACAAGTTCTTCTTGCTGCTCTATCACCATCACATATAGGCTCGACCTCGCCAACCACATTCAGGCCCAATACGACAATCTATCAGCAGCACGACACTGTTTCTTGGCCTCGTCCTCAGTTGTTTGACACTACACAGTTAGCAAATGCTCTTTCCACTATGACGCTTCAACCTCCAACTTCTGGTGAATGGTATATGGATTCAGGGGCATCCTCTCATATGGCTGCTAACCCAGGTATTTTAGATTTTGTTTTCAATTCAAGCAGTGCCAATCATATTATTGTCGGTCATGGATCCTTGTTACCAATTACTCATATCGGTCAAAAATTCATCTCTTCTCCCACTTCCTCTCTTAATAATTTTCTGATCTCACCCAAAATCATCAAAAATCTTGTCTCGGTTCGTCAATTCACCAAAGACAATAATTGCTCCATTGAATTTGATCCATTTGGTTTTTCTGTGAAGGATTTACAGACCCAGAACGTGACTCTCAGATGCAATAGCTCTGGTGATCTGTACCCAATCGTGAAGCCAACAGATTCCAACCTTTCCTCCACAGCTCTCACCACCACCACCACTTCTTTTATCTTCTGTGTGGCATCGTCGTCTTGGCCATCCTGGAGAGTCCATTCTAAATATTTTAGTCAAAAATAATCTAATTTCTTGTAATAAAGAGGTCTCACCCTCATTATGTCATCCTTTTCAGTGAGAAAAACATACTCGATTTCCCTTTTTCAATTCTTTATCTAGGACCTCTACACCCTTTGATATTATCCATTGTGATTTATGGACTTCTCATGTTCGCAGTTCTCAGGCTATAAGTATTACCTTGTTTTGCTTGATGACTTCACACATTATATATGGACTTTTCCCTTCCGCACCAAAAATGAAACATACTCCAAACTTGTCCAATTTTTTGCCTATGTTCGGACTCAATTTGGATGTACTATTAAAGCTTTTCAATGTGATAATGGATGGGAATTCGACAATGCACCATTCAAACAATTCTTGGACACACATGATCTTCTTTTCCAAGCTCACATGCCTCTCTAATTTTGGGTAGAAGCCTTATCCACTGCCACCTATCGCATAAATCTTCTTCCCACAAAAATACTTCACTATAAAACACCACATGAATCCCTCTACAGTAAGCCTCCCATATATAACCATTTTCATGTGTTTGGATGTCTTTGCTATCCTAATCTCACTGCTATTGCTCCACACAAACTCGCCCCTCGCTCCAAACCTTGTGTGTTCCTTGTCTACCCCACTACTCATCGGGGATATCGGTGTTTGGATCTCAAAACTCGTAAAATTATTATTTTCCATCACGTCGTCTTTGATGAGTTTATCTTTCCTTTCTCCACCTCTTATACTCCTTCCACCTCATATGACTTTCGTATGACCAATGATGATGTTTCTCCCCTTCTATCTCACCCATATAATTTTCAATTTCTAACTACTCCTACACCAACTCTTTTGTCATTACCACAACCAGACATCCCACCATCCTCTTGTTCCCCTTGTTGAGTCAGCCTCAAGCTTCTTCTCTCTCTCCCTCCAACTCTCATCCTATGGTCACTCGTAGCAAGACCGGCATTTTTAAGCCAAAACAACTCATTTCCCTCATGGCTACTGCACCTTTGACACCTTCCATATCTCTTATTCCCTTCTCTTATCGTTCCGCTATTAAGGATCCTCACTGGCACTCCGTTATGGCTGATGTGCACACTACTCTCATTAAAAACAATACCTGGACCCTCGCCCCTCGCCCATTTGGTGTGAATTGTTAGTGGGAAGTGGGTTTTCCGTCATAAACTGAAATCTGATGGCTCTCTTGGGCGTTATAAGGCAAGATGGGTAGTTCGTGGCTGTCATCAACAATTTGATATTGACTTTATCTCGATCTTGGCCTATTCATCAATTAGATGTCAAAAATGCATTTCTACATGGTCACCATGATGAGATTGTTTCCAAATTGTAATTTTTAGGGATCTTTTTCCAGAATTCTAAATTTTAATTAGTATTTTCGAGAGACAGCCCCAAAGGAGACTCAAGAACACTCAATTCTAATTTTCTACTTCAAGTTTATGTATGATTGAATCGCTTCAAGTTTTTATTTGGTAATCGTAATTTCTTCTCTTTATCTTCTCTTCACAATTTCTCTTCGTTTCTCCATGGCTATGTTCCCTAAATTCTGTCAATTGTTTAGTATCATGTTTAGGGACTAATTTCTCTACTTAGGTTGGAATTGATCCTTATTATGCCTTGATAATCATAAATTGAATGCCAATTGAATTGTTCTATTCTTGTTAGGTTAGTATTCATTTCGCTCATCACTTTTTCATTGATTTCCTCGAAAGAGGACTCATATGTTTTTATTAGGGTTTTGTAAACATCGAAAGATGAAAACTTACCTAGAATGAAGTTGTGAGCGATTAGAACTTCATTATGAAAATAATTAAGGTTTTAATCGGGGTTGTGAGATTCATTCTTTATGATTTTGCTCTTTATTAATCCTATGAAAATAGGTGATTAGATTGTGCAAGATTAGTCTTTGACCTTCGAAAGTAGGCGAAGATAGGTTTAATTTGGTGTCTCCCCTTCTAAACTCGCTAGCATAGGCAAATCTCAAGCGGTATTCGATGTTGATTTCAGGCATAGTAGTGTGATTAATCCCAATCTAAGGCTTGTTATTCATTGATCTCTCATAGTTATTTTGTTTTTAGTTGAATCCGTAAAACCAAATCACTTGTCGAACCGAGTTTTACCTAGATTAGAGTTTTTAGGTGGATTTAGTATTTGAAAACGAGTTCCTTGTGGACACGACCCGTACTTGCCGGTTTCTAGCTACAACTACACCGTGCACTTGCGGTAAATATTTCTCTCAACAAGGATCCTACTCGACCGCACCATGCTCGTTGTCTAAATAAGGCACTTTATGGGCTCAATGCTTCGCCTCATTCATTTTCAAATCACCAAAACACTCCTCAAATACACCCAATACTCGAAGAAATAATCTGTCTTCTTAGTCACAAAGTGCTTGGGAGATTCCTCTTCAAGCATATTATCGCGACCCCGTAAGCACCATAAGTAGCTCCGGTGGGTTGATCTCATACAACAAAGACTAGTTGCTAGAGCAAGTTGTCCGTAAGTTCGAGCTCGGGGCTCGTCTCACCGAGGCCTCGGCAGGCTATAGCAAGGGCCCGGTATGTGGGCTGGCCCAACAAAAGAGACGTCCTCCCCGACGATCGTAAGAGCCGCATTAAGGATGCAGCCCAAAATGCCCGAGACCTCTGCTCGGACAAGGCCTCGATGTCCGAATATGAAGAGGAAATTCTTAAACGTACCGGTATGCTTTCTTGTAAATCTTTTGCCACTCCAGCTTGATACCAAAGCCAAGCATAGTGCCAATTCTAGACCCCAGCCTCGATCCCAGTCTTTATAGATGTCTCCTCGGTGCACTACAATATTTGACATTCACCATGCTTGATCTTTGCTACGCAGATCCAACAAATTTGCTTATTCATGCATGATCCTAGAGAATCACATCTCCATGCCTTGAAACGCATCCTACGTTATCTCAAAGGCACTCGTTCATTATGGATTACGGTTGTATCGTTTCGCTTGGATAGACTTACAAGCATATTCCGATGTTGATTGGGCAGCCGCCCGACACTCGTCACTCCACATCCGGCTATTGTGTTTTTCTTGGTGACAACTTAATTTCTTGGTCCTCCAAGCGCCAAGGTGTCACATCTCATCCTAGTGTCGAGGCAGAATATTGTGTTGTAGCTAATGTCGTTGTTGAAACATGTTGGTTACGTAATCTTCTATACGAGCTACATTGCCCCATGACTACAGACTACACCGATCTATTGTGATAATATAGTGTTGTCTATCTCTCTACCAACCTAGTTCAAGCATCGGCGCACCAAACATGTTGAGATTGATATTCATTTTGTTCGAGACAAGGTTGCCCTTGGACATGTACAAGTTTTACATATGCCTTCAGCACAACAGTTAGCTGATATCTTCACCAAGGGTGTGCCATCATCTCTCTTCGATGATTTTCGATCCAGTCTCGGCGTTCGGTGTCCTCACTCTTTGACTCGGGGAGTGTGATAGTATATATTCCTATAGACTTATAGAAAAGATATGTTGTCAATATATTGTTTCCATGTATTGTATATTGTGTTCTGTATATGTTTCCCAATAATATACACAACCAAGACAAGGCATTCACTCCTAAACTATCAGTGAACAAGGGGAAGAGAAAATTCCTCCATGCCTATAATGGATTTGGACTTGCATCTTCTTATTGGAAGGTAGTTGATTTCCCACTACACCATCCCTTTGATAGTCTAAGGCTATCTTGGTACAGGGTAAAGGCGGACTTTAATACTCAATAGTAAGGAGGCAAAGACCTTTTTATCGTTCAATGTTTAAAAGTTCACCTGAGCAGTAATAGTCAAATGGTCCAGGATATATATGGTATAATGATGGCTCGAGTAGAAGGTACTTGAATAAGCTAATCATGGCTGCTCTTTATAACCATATGAAATGGAATTGGAAACAAAACGTATTGCTAAAAAACTCGAAGAAGTTATAAGTTTAGCTTAGAAAAACCTGAGAGAAAATACTATAGAAGCATCATAGGAAATAGGAAGCATTGCAGGTGTTTAAATCATCGTACAAGTGCTCGTTGGTAGAGACACCGTGAGGCTGCCTTAAATTGTCGACATGAGTCATTCGAGTACTTAAAAAGGACCAAATCTAAGTCCAAAAGTCCCACTATGAGCAGGGCGATGGAGGAGATCGATATACGTACGCTCTTTCATTGCCCTTTAGCTCGTGAAGTCTGGGAAGGTAGCGACTTTGACCTGACGATTTGGGATGTGAATTACCAATCAGTAGTTGACTGTTTGGAGAGGGTAAAAGCACAGTTGACTCCAACAGACTTGAGGAGTTTGCGGCGGTTCTTTGGGAGATTTGGAATGCCCGTAATCGTTTTATCTTTAGGAGGAAGGATAGGAAGTTGGGGGAGTTGGGCAACAAAGCTATCAGTTTTGTTACTCAATTTAGAGAGAGCCGTGAGGTAGCCTTGCCGAACAAAGCAGTGTTCAGGAATAGTTGGAGCCCTCCTCAAGCTAAGCATTTGAAGATCAACTTCGATGCAGGAAAAATTGGTGAAGAGGGATGGGGCTGGGGTTTTGTAATTCGAGACTGGGCAGGTGACGACGAATGGGGTTCCAAGGGGCTGAGATCGAAGAAGCAAGGGCGTGTCTGTTGACTGCTCAACAAGCAAAAATTGTAGGCCTCTAACAGGTGTTATTTGAAGGGGACTGCCAGCCATTGATAAAAAAGCTCCAGAAGAGGACAATTACAAATAATGTTTTAGGTTTTTTTATTTCAGCTATACTTTTCTTACTTTAGCTTTGTTTCTTGGTATTTTGTTAAAAGAGGGAAATTCGGTTGCACATACAATTACCCATTTCCAACCTATCGACTTTCGGGGAGGATATGGATGGAGTGGGCCAAATATTGTCCACGATTTGGCCATCGAAGATATGTGTAATGTTATTGATTCATCAATAATATAAGCCCTGCCTTTGTTTCAAAAAAAAATACAAGGATACTATTTAGATTTAATACTAGAGATGACATGGCAATTACAAATTATATCATGGACCCGAATTTATAGGCTAAAGTTACCCTATAGATATTTTGTTTTAAATTTTTAAAACTCATCCTCTATTTTCATAGTCCTTTAATAAAAATAGATTCTTTTTCCCAAATTACGTAATGTCACTAGATTCATAGATTCGAATCCATGATATAATTATTGCATCTCAATTTGGGTTGTCTTGAATTTTGGGCGCTCCTCAAATAAGGATTGATCAATACTTATATTGTTAGGTTCCAGGTCACATGGCATGAAATAGTCGAATGAGACTAAGTAGGCAACACTTAAATTATAAGTCTCGCTGACATGGCTCAATTTAGAAAAGACAATCTAATATTTTTTGTAAAGGGGACCGTAGAAATAAAATATAATTTTTTAAAAAAAATAAAATACCGTACATGATAACTTAAAAATCTATATATATTCAAATACATTGCGGACTTTGTGCTAAACCGGGATGTTTAGATGAACAAAATAAAATGTTTTTTTTTTTGTCTTCTCGTGCTTGGGTCCATAAACCCAAGTAGCAATCACTCATTGGTATTAGGGTTGGCAATAGGGTTTAGCCCCCCCGCCCCGCCGTCGGGGAGGGTTTAGCCCCCGCCCTGTCCCCGCTCTGGATACCCGTTCTCCACTAGGGCCCCGTTTCCCGAAGTTAAATTTCAAAACCCATAAATTGAACAAGCAAGATCCGAGAGGCAAGCAAGAAAAATTCAAATTTGAGAGGCAAACAACAAGGAACGAAAATTACATATGAGATGCAAGTAAATAAAGAGGCTCCTTCGTTGGTGGGGTACTCGTCGTCGGTGGGCTGACGAGAAAGTCAACCGAGCGAGAGGAGAGAGAGAAGAATCAAGCAAGAGGAGAGGGAGAGAGAAGCATGCAAGAGGGGAGATAGAAATAGAGAGAGGACGACCGAGGAGAGATAGAATTACCTACGTGAGAGAGATGCGGACTTAGGAGAAAGACGGAGAGGTTTGTCTCGTGAGAGAGAGGAAGACCGAGACGCAAAATCTATCCTATAACCCCGTGTATATTGTAATATACACCCCCCTTCCCACGTGCCTCGCTCACTCACTCACTATCTCTCATTTTGAATCAAACAAACCCTACCCTAATCCCATTCCTCACTTTTAGAGAGAGAAAACACTTAAACCTAGGTCGCCCGAGACAATGGAAGGCAACCAAGCAACCGCCGACTCCGGCAACCAAGCCGTCATCGACAACCATTGGGTACCTCCGCAGCCACCGTACCACCTCCTCCTTCAACAGCGAGCTACAACTCGATGAAGATGCTCGTATGATCTCCACCGAAGCCCCCAATTCTCTTCGCTAGGGCTTGCGAGCTATTCACTCGGAACTCATGATCCGATCATGGCTTCACGCTGAGGAAAACAAGCGTAGAACTTATTTGATCTAAGTTGGTAAATTTTAGATTTCATTTGTCGGGAAGATATTAATTTCTAAGTGAAATTATTTGATCTAAGTTTGTAAACTTTAGACTTCTTATGCGAATTTATAAGTTTACAAAATGAACCTTTATATATATTTAATGAACTATTATGTATATTTAATGAACCTTTTTTTTTAAATGATAAACCTTTTATTGAAAGTGATGAACCTTTTTCAGATGGTGTATAATAGACGTATTGAGACTAAGAGGGAGAAGACAGAGGAGAGAGAGGACGGTGGCGAGGCTTAGCTTTTATAATTTGCATTTGGGAAAGGTGACATTATTACTAACATACCTTTAATTTTAATTTCTCGCCATAGATTTTATAATTGGCATTTGGGAAAGGTGACATAATTACTAACATACCTTTAATTTTAATTTTAAAAATTCAAATAAAACTGGGGACAGGGTGGGGTTCCCAACCCCATCCCCGTCCCCGCTTCCGTTGGGGGTGGGGATTTTTCCCCATTCGGGGATTGCCAACCCTAATTGGTATCCGGTGAGTATTGTTTATCTTAAAGTCACCAATCGTACGAGAAAAATACCCAGAAAAAGACCCTGAACGTGATCCCACGCTTCAAGCTCTTGATGTCCAAAGAATTGATGCGTTCAAAAATATTAGCAGTACAAGAATAGTTGAATCGCGACGAAGGCTTTCAAAATAAGAACCAATCAAATAAATAATGGCTAAAATACAGCAAAACCACCGACACATCCAATTTCCAATATCTACCATTAAAGTTAACTATGTACAAAGGAGTAGAAAGAAAATGTATGGACCGAGCTGAGAGCACTGCTGAATTGAGGAAGGGCTGCCAATGTCATGGTTTCCTTAAGGCAGAAGCCGCACCCATGACAACAGCCAATACAATCCCAAGACCAGCCCCAAGAGACGCTCCGATTGTGGCTGCAGAGATCGAGTTGGCCTTGTCCTGTGTGTCTGTCTTCCCACCAGCTTCCCTCGCACGATCCCGTGAGAGTTCCAGCAAGAGCCTGTCCCTTGCAAATTCCTTCAAGCACAGACAAATATCCAACTATGATTCAGATCCAGAGATACTCCAGACAATTAATAGAAGGGGGTGACTAGGGTATATGGCCATTATCATAAATGACCAATACATATAAAGCCTCCACTCATCTTAAAAGTCCGAAATTCACTCTCTTAAGAATAAAGTTGCATACATTCACATCTAGTAAATAGGTTGCTAGGGTTAAATTAAGTGGCCTCATTCCAGAAAGAGTCGATGCCATCAAAGGAGTGGCTTAATGAAAGACAACCCACCTTGAGCACAAGGGAAGTGGGTTCACATCCCATTAGAGGTAGTTCCCCTTCCCCTCACAGCTCTACCCCCTCGCTCTTCCATCCCTCCCCCAACTCGGGCGATCCCATGAGATATGTGCCCATAATTGGGTTGTGTTTTTAACATTCCCAAAAGGGGGGTCGGAAGGTTCATTCAGTTTTGGTTTAAGATTGAGGATTACTGTTGCACTGTCAGCTATCTACAGTGTTCATTCAACATTGTTCAACTAAGTTACAGGTCAATTAATGTCAAGTCAAACTCAGGTAACTTATTTGAGGCTGGTTTTGGTCCAGTATTGGAATCCAAATCAGTCTTGCTAGGGTCACATACATCTAAAAAACCAAAAAAAAAAACAAAGAAAGAATAGAAAGAAAGCCCAACACAGGCAAGAGATGCGTGAAAGGCACTCGGGTAACGATGTGGGAGGCACAAGGTAGGTCTCCTTTTTCTTTTGGCTACTGTCCATGCTCAAACAAATAAATGATAATACCATCGTGGATCAAAATTTTCATTAGCAGAGATTTCAGCAAGGTACCTCAAAAGAGGATTCCTCTTGGCTCCGCAACTCACGATGAACAAGCTGACAAAAAGAATCCACTCCCTCCACAGGAAGAACAGTAGCTTTTCTTTGGAAAGGTCTGCGCACAAAATTCAACGGACCAAGGACAATACCTTGTGGAATCATTCCTCTACCAGCATCTTCTTGTACTCCTAAACTGGACAAGGATGCATAAGAGTTTCCGGCTGTGTGAATAACATAAGGACATGAGTTCACTATTTCAGTGTTGCCAGGGGATGCCTGATATGCCTTCAACACAGCATCAATTGCTTCTCTCTGCTGGTGTGCACTTACGGAAAATTTGTTGGTTATTGCAAGGACCCAAGGGACACCAAGGGCTTTAGCCTCATCCAGTAGTAAAGAAAGGGCAGGGCGTTGCCGTGATGTATTCGGGTCATTGTATCGAGGTATTTGGTGGGCAAGATTATGAACAAGAACAACCAAATCTATCTTCCTGGTAAGATCACGAATACCCATCCATAATTCATCCTTCAAACGAGCAGCCTCTGCAGTCAGCTCCTAGAGCAGACAACAAAGGAAAATTAAAGTTTGAAACAGCTTCGTCACAACAGAGAAGAACCAAATGGGCCTGCTGGGGGGGTTTGGAAAGCAACCCATGACAAAAGGAGTTGAAACATTCACTGTAGCTGCAATATTAGCAATATTCTTATAGACTAAAATTTTGAGAATCAACCGTTTAAATTGTCCTCATACGCTTGTCAGAAAATAAGTTAAAGAGAACGCACTACAGCTTGAAATTTTTAGCCATTGCTAACTCAAAGAAGCATTAAAAGTGGTATCTTAGCCATAATTATTCACATGTAGAAACGGATCCACAAGAAAAAGTTGACACTTTGAGAAAAACTCTAGAAGACCGAATAGAAAGAACTCATATGCAACACAAGCATACCTGTAAGTTTACACCTGCTGAGTCCATGTAGCACAACCCACCAACAATACCTTCTTTCATATCTGCTTCAGGCTGCAAACTATCAGAAGCACTAGCAGTGGATCTTTTGCCTTTACTCAAGATGGCTCTGAATAGAGAAGTTTTACCAGAACCCTGGACAACCACACAATGCTTCTTCTAAGAAAACCAAGCTCATCGCAGAACACATACATATGAGATTAAGAATTTCAGAATGATACCTCAAGGCCAACCAATCGCACCCTACGAGTTCTAACCTCGACCTCTTTGGAAACAGTGGTGAAGTCTGTGGTGCAGTAAACAATAAAATTGCTAAACCCTGGAGGGTGAATGAATTTACTTTCAGATAGAGCTCCTAGTATTTGCTGAGCCTTCATATTAATAGATTCAGAGTCGATGGAAGTGAACACTGGCAGCATGGCTTCTCCTACAATCAGATGCTTGGGAGGATGTTTTGATGGAGCTCCAATAAGAACCCTCATTTTATGCAATTCTGACTGTTGCTCACTATCCAACGAGTAAGCTGGTGCAGGAGGAACAGTCTCAACTGTCGTAGAACACCTGGAAAATCCAATTTCAAATGCTTGAGGCTGACGAGCAAGAACGTAGAAAATGACAAGCATGGATATAAATTCTCAGTTAACCACATATAGGCATATACTTCATATGCTTGCATACATTATATTCTTTGCATGTCTCAATTCCCAAGGTCATGTACTTCCAATCTTACAGTCCTACGATCTGGAGAGTGGAGGGTACCAAATGATACCAATCGTTGACAGAAACTTATGTTTGTTAACTCTTCAATTCTGTCAGATCAAAAGCAAATAATGGCGGGATCACATAACATCCTACGATCAAGGAATACCAAACACCAAAACTAACACACAAACATGAACATAAATAAGAAGCTCAATGTCATAATATTATTGACTTTTTCTATCCAAATAAAAATCTAGTTAGATAAACTATTGCTGTTTTATTGATATCTGAAAGCACTGTGGCATCTTTGACAAATGTTCTTTCTAATCATTAGAAATAATTAGATTATACTCCCAACTACCTTGGCCCTAGAACTGGGAAGTTACATCTGTGTAGAGAAGTGTCGCGCCACAGCAAGTGTGCCCTCCACTTCTCCCTTCTTCTCTGCCAATATTTCCCCCTTTTGCTGATAACTTTTGCAAGCTTTTATATAAATGTTAATAAATAAATAAAAAACAGAGCCCACAGGGTCCCATATTCCAACAATGCAGAGGAAACAAGCAACTACAGAACACATAGGGAGCGCTTATGCAACCATGACAAAGCATGGGCTGATAATTCCTAACTGCGACTCAAAATGTATTCCACTCTCACAATTGGCAGCTGCTCTAAGATCAATACTTGAGCTGAGATAAATTTTCCAAGATTATGAATTTATTAATGTTGCCGAAACAGCTCAATGAACTATCTCCAACTGCAGTATTGCACGGATCAAGCATCACTAATATAGCATTTACGTTACGGTTAAACAAGGAAAACAAGGATGGACAATATTTCTACATTTCTACCATGAACAATTAACAAGATCATCAGATACATCTCCCAAATCACCATCTGACTAGTTCAATGCAGCTAATATATATCTACACAACCAATTAAAATTTCCTTACAGGACATCTATCAATCAATTGCAGCTAATATCAGACTCCATTCAAAGCGTAAGGTTAACAGCAGCAAACAAGAGGAAATTACCAGCTACCATTCACTTGAGCCTGAACGAGAGAACACAAATGGAGCCCAGAACCTGTGATATCTACTTTCAAGGGGTCTGCATTTTTCTCACCAGGAGTGCCCATCCATCCCAACGGAACAATTGAAACAGCTGTACGGATTGATGGAGATTCAACTATATGGCCAAGCTCAACAGTACCAGCAACTGACAGCCCAAGCAACTGCTGCAAATGAGGAAACTGCTGTAATTGCTCAATCCCCAGAAATGATGCAGGACTGTCACTCATGCACATATCATATATCCTGCAAAGGCACAGATTAATACTTGTGATAAATCTTGTGGCAACTACTACTAGTAAAAAGAACTCAAGCACAAGCAGCTTTCTTAAAAAGGTTTATCGGAATGTTAGAAAAGTTGCATAGGTCATGACCCATTTCTAACTACTGCTGGATTTGAACCATGATACAAGACAAGTCAAAGAAAATTTATCATGGATTCATGGTAGAAGAGCAAGAACAGAAATGCACTTAAATCAAAAAATCATCAGGAAACACAAAATTTCAGTAATTATTTGGCTCTTTGAGATGAAGTAATGAGGTACCCATAAAATTCAGCATCCATCTTAGATCCTCTATTAGTCATGATATTTCAGTAGAGTTCCAGGACTATTCATAAATAAGTACGGAGTCCATGCATAATTCTGGGGTTTTGAAGTTGTATATAGCAGAATCCAAATACATGGACAGGAGTATAATTCCCTTGCTGCATGAGTTCATACAGGAGAAAAGGAGTGAAGATGACAATTTAGGGGACACAGACAACACACATCACAGTGAGGAACAAACAATATTAGCAATAATAGGCACCGTACCTCTGGAATCGTGATCTGTAAGATTTCATTGAGTGTGACTGAAAACGTTCCTTAAGCTCAGCAATCACAGATTTGACCTGAAAATGTCTTTGCCAGAAAAAGCAAATAAACTGAGAAGTTCTAAAATCAACTAGACAGTCATGTTTCAAATGTAAAAGCATAGAAGCATGAGTAAACAAAAATTAAGCCAATCACAACGAAAAGAAACATCAGGCAGACTAACATGAAACACCAGATTAAGAAAAACTTCCTTATTCTTGAGAAATGAAAACTACACTAACTTTCAGCAAATAATGCAAACCCAAGACAATACAATGCTTTCACGGAAAAAGCTATCACTGATTAACAAGGATACAGCTACCATGAAATAAAAGCAAAGGTGTCACCAATTTATAAGACACACGTCTGATTACTTTTACAAGTTTTTGCTTTTTAAAACAACAGCACATAGCCAGCAACAGATCCAAAGATTTTCTTATTTATGTATAATAAAAGACTTTAGAAATTAGGGCTACTGGATGCAAATAATCCCACCTTTGGGGTATAGGGACGCCAATAATCCCACCTTTCAAATTGGAAGTCAATAACCTCACCTTTGGAGGCATTGAAAACCAATAATTCCACCTTGTAAGGAGCCACTAACCACACCTTTGACCCCCCTTTTTTTTTTTTTTTTTTACTCTCACCGAGTTTACAGAGCCTTAATTCAACGGCAACAATGACATGTAAGGAAGTCCAATGTGAAAGGTAAGATTATTAGCGTCCAATATCCCCAAAGGTAGGATTATTGGCTTCCAATAAGCCTAGAAATTATTCAACAAAATTCAGGAATCTCACCAAATAAGCAAGCATCAAGAACTAGTTTCGATCCTAACAACTTCAACGCCAAGTAAACATAAAGTGAATGCATATCAAAAATCTTAAAAGACATGGAGATCAGAAGAAAATGGATCTTTTAAAGAAACTTGCTCCTCATGAAATTTTAAACTAAGGTAAGTCTTATAATAGACAACAAAGGAAGCTCATACCGATGTCAACTTTGAGTACTCAGCATCAGAAAGAGATTCAACAGATGATGTCCCCAGCAGATAGAGCTGTTGCATAAAGAAGCACATGTTCAATATACGTGGCATTTCAGTGATTTCACAACAGTACGGTGGATACGTCATATAATGGCATGATTTACCTGCCCAAAAGGAACATATGAAGGTAAATAAGGCACTGGACCCCATGCCCTACTATCCCCAGCATTGTTGCTGCTCCTCTCAGTTGGCTTTTCCATGATATCATAATCTGACACCCTTTCATCAGATTTAGATATCGGTTTAAGAGAAACACCATCAGAACCTTCTTCAATCTCCAGGGACTGCGGTGCATCTATATTCTCAGTTAAAGATGGTGTCGCAGAATCAGGTACAGATGTTTTAACAGAAACATGGTTCCCCCTTTGGCCGATTAAATGTTTTCTGATACCCTCTATTGGAACAAGCCGGGAAAGCCTCCAAAATGGTGTCTGCACAGGACCTAGACCAAGAACCAGCTGCTCCCCTACACTGTCTTTCAGTTTTTCTCCTTTTCTGTCTTTCAGCTTTCCATCCTTTGATTTTTCTCTATCATCCCCTTTTGTCACAGTTAATGATGTTGCAGTACCACTATCAAGAGTAAGTGTTGCTGTCTGTGAATTATAATGATGAAAATAAGCTGGGGATAAAAAGCGGGGTATTAAATCTTCTGGGATACAGTAACTCTTGAAGTAATGTTGCCATCCTTTCCTATTGACATAACTGGAATAAAAACAAAGAATATATTAAGTTATTCTGCCAAATTGAATAAAATAATCTCTCAAGATCATCTTATTACTACAACTCGCTGTTAAACCATGTACTACTGCTCTAGTACTTACTCTCTGAGAGCTGCATTTCCCACAGGGGGCTGGGAGAATGTGATACATTTGACCTGAAACTTTTCATTTTCTTTCAGTGGGGAAGACGAAGCAAGGACCCTTAAAATAGCAAGTGTGGCCAGTGCAGCTACCTACGACAAAACAAAGCTCAAACATTATTCGCCAGTTTCATGACGAGGCAAGAAATGAAATGAACTAGAAACCACAGAGCAATTAGACTCACAGCTCCACCAAGTGAATGTCCACATAGAACAAGTTTTCGTTTCTTCTTCTGAGCAAGCCTATACAACTCCAATGCTGGTATCCCCTTTGCACGAGCCATGAACCCCTGGAAGCAAAATTTTGGAAGAGAAATATTACATGAGAAGAACCAATAAACAAAAGCAGTAGCATGACCTGTGTGACTCAGGCACCAGCAATAGCTGTCCAACACAGGTAAATGTCCAGATATGAGACTGACCCATTTTTAAAAAATTTTGCACGTTTTGGCATAAAATTAAAAGTCAACTAACCATACACATGCTAGAGTTTCCAACATGGGGACATGGTGAGATGAAGAGGCAGGGTAACATAGGAACACAATCAAAATAACATTATAAACTTAACTCAAACAATTGCCTTATATCAAGACCGCCATCTTACCCGATGCGCAGCAGGTTTTATTTTGGGGCTCAACTGCTTAGGCTTTGCTTCAATGGTCTTTCTACGAGTTTCTATGTTTCCCTGTCGACCCTTTGTTATGTCCACTTCTGCAACCTCTGTGTCTTCCACATCTTCCATGTCATCCTCATGAAATAAAGCTCCTTGAAGTATATTAGCATCAGCCACCACATCCCTTATTTAAAATTGTAGAAAATGGATATTAGAATTGCAGGAATGATAAGTCAAACTGAACTTTAAGAGAATGGTCAACAGGACATACTTATACTGCTTTGTCCCTATGAAAGAAGCAAACAAGGTGTCACCAGCTTCTGCCAGTAGGTATCTGCAACAAAAGAACCAAAAGGCTAAGATAAGCTCAGACATCATACCCAAAATAATCGTTGGCTCAAGTGAAATGAAGGTTACCGTGTAACTAATGTAGGGTATATGATACATCATACACCCATCTACCCACTAACATTAGTGAAACTGAAAAGGCATAAAGCCCTGATACTCTCCAACTTTTTCGGTCTAAACAGTTAAAGGCAGTCAACTAAAGCCCTAATTTCCTCTGTTTTCTTTATGATAAACACATTTCTCACAAGGATCGCGTCTGCTCCCTCCTTTACACCCCCTTTTAAAAAACATCTCTCTTCAACTTGGGATTTTGTCATATTCTCTCTCCTCATCTTGCCAATCTTCCTTCCATGTTAACCCATCGAAACAGAAAGAGGTTTAAAAAATAAATTGCCGTAAATAACAAATCTGATCTTTCTTGGTTAGGAAAAGATATATTCATTAATGAAAAGGAAGCTGAAAAGCCTAGTCACAAACCCAATTGTTGTATATAACGTATCTGATTAGCAGAGTATTGTAGAGGAATATGGTTCTAATGCAAGCAACATCAATGTTCTCAAAATATTAGAAAGCCTCTTCTACACCCTGGATCGACAAGAGATTACCTAACTCATCATGGCTGTTAAGTCTCTCCCGCAGGCTGCAGCCATATTCACCATGCTTCCTCACTATTATTTTACTACTGTGCTTGGTCGGCGATAGGGAAGATACAAAAATGTACGTTTCATATCCAAAGCTGATATTCAAAAGATACAATTGCCAGAAGAGGTGGGTCCATATTAAGTTTGTCCATCGATAGGGATACCCATGAGTACCATCCATATGGATGTGGGTGGCATCCGTATGGTTAATACTTATATCAGTAGATAAATTTATGGGTAGGATCCAAGACAAGTAAACTTATGGTAGGGTTATATGTTGGTGTACCCAGCATACCCCATCCATATTTCATCAACGACCATCTCTAAACGAGCTGTGGGAGTGCAAAATATGAGACACTATGAATCTGCACATAGAATTATCTTGGACTTGTACTGCAGGATACATACGGGAGATCAGACAAACCTTGTGAGGTGTCTCTAAGTTGCAACTCACAGAAGCAATCTCAAACCTAATGACTGATTTAAGAATAGTGGAGATACCGAGCAACTTGGAAAAAGAAATATATTCAAGAACACAACAATATTAGAGACTCGAACAAATCTCGTTCTCTTATTATAATATCCATGTGCACTACATTCCAAAAAATGGTTTCTTTTTTACGAGAAAATATTAGTTATTACGAAATAAAAAGGAGTGGATGCAAACCAAGCATCCTACTACATAGTTGCTAATCACGAACTTTTTATAGGTCAATGAATGTTAACAGGAGCAGTGAAGAATCATATCTTGAGGACTTGCAATATCCAAATAATTTTATGAGCAATAATGGATGCAATATAATGCATAATGCAAGCTTCAAATGCTGTTGCACCAGCAAACCAGCTTTTGCCTCATAATTTTCTTGGCTCATACTAGGATGAGTTGGTTAAAATGTTGTTTAGTGTTGAGAATGGTTGGTTTCTGACACACAATATTGCAGACATTAAACAAAGAAAACATAGAAAACGTCAAGTAAAGCCTTCAGGATTTAAATGGCAACATAAGGATAGAGATCATTAAACCTGTGGGGTACGTGATCAAGAGAAGGCTGAACACGCTCCAAGCAAACGATTTGCCCCCAAAGTCAGCTTTGAACTTGTTTACCGCGCGAATAAGCTCCGTTGCAGGTCTCTGTTATGCCATACAACAACAAGCAATGAATGTCTCTGGTCATTCTTTTTCGTGTTTTAGGGGGGATGATGAGGGGTTGACCATTGAACCCATAAACACAGCTTCCGGCAAATTACATTCAAATAAATGTAAGACATTCATACTCTAACAAACCAGAGGATAATTGCATTGCTTTTCTATGCAAATGCACTCACTTTATGCATGGCATTACAAACTATCATGCTCCGAAACATATTCCACATAGAGCTAATTCTACTCGAATCATTGGAAAAAGTTAGATTAAGAACACAAATCGCTTATAAGTCTTAACAGTAAAAATCAGCACTGAACATCTTGCTCTACAAACTGAAGGAGACCAACCAAGTAAAGTGTCAATTCATAAATGCAGAACGAGCCCAGTTACACTGATAAGTTATTACAATTGGCCAAAAAAAATTTTTTGTTTTTTTGGGGGAGGCGGGGGAGCATACACATATAAAAGTAAGAGCGAACAAAAGAAGAGTCTAAACAAGTATAACTCCAGCGTTTTAAAGCTCAAATTCCATCCAACAAATTAAGAATCAAAAGCTCATTTCCCGTAAACCCCAACTTCAATTCAAAATCGGCGAGAACCATGCCGGAAAGGCCAAGGCAGGAAACGCCAATGACATTAAACAAAATAGCAGAAGAGAAGGCAACCTTGTAAACACATTCGGAGAGAACCATGCAACAGAGGATTTCCTGCAAATCGGCGACTGATTCAGCCTTGACAGCGCGGCATAGATCCTGGAGCTGCTTTCGGCGGCGCTCGTACTCTTCCTGAAGCTTCTTCCGGTGTTCTCGATCGGTGGACCATGGCGGCCACTTGACTCCTCCCACCCACCTTATCTGGGGCAGTGGAGGCAACTGCAGCTTGGGAATCTTCCATCCTTGGTCCTTGATCCATGTCTCAACCCTCCGCTGAAGCCCCTCCACATTCATCTCTGATCATGGAGAGAATCTTCTGGAAATCCCTAACCCTAATTTTGCGAACACTTCATCTGAGTAAGAGCAATACCAAAGTGAATTGGATTTGATCGATAGTAATAGTATCAGGATGGTAGTTGCGAGTTGTTTGGAAGTGTTGGATTCGACTCCGATTTTCTGGATTGAGAGCGAGAGAGAGAGAGGGGGAGGGATAGCGAGAGAAAGAGTTCTTAGCGAAGAAGGAAATGGCATATGCCGCGGAATCGAACTCCCGCGTATGGGTAAGAGATAGACAAGGGAATGGGGTTTGTTACTTTGGTTACTTATACTCTTTGTTGGGCTCGAATGGGCTTGTCCAATGGACATGAGCTGGCCTGGCCCATCTTCTTGTTCACGAAAGATTGAGATTCGACAGTCTTTGCCTCACGACTCCCGAGTATACAACGGTTTGTTCAACAGTTAATCACTGCCTGATACAGTGGTTCTTCTAGGAAGTCACGTACACAACCTACCACCACCGGCCGCCCTCGGAATTTTGGTTGCACCCGGACCCGGCATTAGTCATCCCTTTTTGGACATAGTAGACTATGTAGACAAGGAGAGATTGGTCATGCACTAGCAGGCCTTTGGAGGTGTTATTCATGCTATTTCTATGACCCGCGTTTTAGCCGAAGTGTGAAAAACCGAAGAAAGAGGGAATTGAAAGATAGAGAATGGGACGGGAGCTCATATGTAGAAAAGAAAGGTGAGTCGCATTAAGTTATGGAGTGGCAGAGTGTAATGATTTTAGAAAGTTTTGCCCCTTTTTTTGATGCTATTGAGTGACATTCCATGAAACAACCCCCAAAAAACCCAATTTTCTTCTAGACCAACTTATAACAATTCAAACCAAAAATTCAAATCTAAATTCACATTTTGGAGCCTCACCTTAGTCATACTTTGGTAAACACAATAACTGTCTTGCTATAATATAAAAAGGTTGAACCTTTCAGAAAAAAGTTTTAGCTATTTACTAATCTATTAATTTTTTAAAAAAAAGCATAAACGACAATTTAGTAAGATATTACTACGGTGATTAGAGGTAGCTTAGTTCGCTAAAAGTGGAATGAAACTTAATTCTTTGTTATGAGTTATGTGGTTCAACTAAAGAATGAAATCACACCTTTATATATTTTCTGATTGAATTAAGAAATGAAATTAATTTTTAATAAAAGCTTTTTTGTTTTTTAGTCTTCAGTCCAAATTCCTTCGAAGACTCGGAGCACCCAACACTTCTCCAATTTCTTCTACTACCATGTGACTTTGTCTGTAGCTCTCAAATCCTAAACCATATTTGTATCTCTCCCGTTACTTGCTCTTAAAATATTTGGTCGAAAAATTATTTTTGTTAATGATCGGAAAAATATTTAAAACGATTCAATTGTATGTATTAAAAGTAAATGGCATTTTGTCACACTTGCATGTGTGAAACAATATTTTTGTCAAAGTATTAACACCTATGAGTAAGAGTGACATAGTCAAATTTCAATTGGAATATGCTTAATGAAGTGGGTAATTGCCCATTCACAAGGACTCGACCACTAAAATGAGGCCCATACTTACTATATATATATATATATATATATATATATATATATATATATATATATATATATATATATATATATAGGTCCTACATATTTGTTCCTTAACCTAAGCCAAAATTATTGACGAGATTAAGGCCGTGTTCGGTAAAATGAGTACTGTTTGAGTAGCGGATAGATGTTTGAGTAAGCGGATAGATCTGTTTAGCTAGATTATAACTGTTAGATTTTAGTCAGTTAGCGGATAACCTGTTCAATTGAGCAGATTGAATAAATGTGTTCGGTAAATTTAACTGGTTGAGTTAGTCGATTATTGCAAATTGACGTAAAAGGATATAAATAATTTGTCAAATATAAATGAATGAAGGGGTTTCTTTTTGCCAAAAAATATGAAACACTACTTTCAAATGTGAAAAGCTAATATTTTTAGCTTTTCGTAAACACTACTTGAAACGCTAAAAGCAACTACAAATGCTAGTTAAAACACTACCTTACCGAACGCTAATATTTGGTTGATTAGTGTTTTAACTCGATCAAAACGCTAAAAGTTACTTCAAACGCGGTTGCTCGAATAGTGCCTAAGGCTATGAATTTGTAGTTTAAATGCTAATCTTTTACACTAGCTTTTAATTGCTTTCTACATTCCACATTCCACAAGAGCAAGTGTGAAATTAATCAAATTATATAAAGCCACTCCTTTCTTTACTCATTGCGTTTACATTGCGCGTGACAACCCCACGCCCAGACCTTCACCTTTTTTTCTTCTTTATCTTTTTCTCACTTCCACCTGTCGGCTTCCCATTGGCTGGTGCACTCCACTACTCCTCTCCATGCCTTCCTATCGCCTTCCCCTCTATATAACTTCCCCTTCACCCTCCCACCTTTCCCAGAAACCGTTGAAAGCTCACTTCACTCCACCACCACCATAACTTCCATCAATGGCGCCGTTGCTCGCTTTCTCTCTCCTCATATTCTCTCTCCTCTCCCCGCACACTCCGCCACCTGCGCCTCCCCAAAGCTCAGAAACGCAAACCTCTATAAAACCTGCACCGAGCTCCCCACCCTGAAATCCACCCTCCACTGGACTTACACTCCCACCAACAAAACCCTCTTCGTCGCCTTCACAGCCACGCCCTCTGCCTCCGGGGGATGGGTCGCCTGGGGCATCAACCCCACCGGCACCAAAATGGCCGGAACTCAGGCAATCCTCGCCTACAAAGATCCGAACGGGTCCATGGCAGTCAAGACCTACAACATCAGCTCCTACGAATCCATTGTTGAAGGGAAATTGGCATTCGAAGTCTACGATAAGAGGGCGGAGTTCAACGCCGGCGATGGGTCGATTACGATTTTCGCAGCTGTGGCCAGCTCCGGCGGGAAGGTCAACCATATTTGGCAGGTGGGGCCCGGGGTCAGCAAAGGGTTTCCGGAGAAACACAGTTTCGACCCGGAGAATATCAACTCGAAAGCTTCGCTGGATTTGAGCGCCTCTACCACGGGAGCGTCGGAAACTGCGGGCTCCGGCGCCGGAGGAGGGGATGCGGCGATGAGGAAGAGAAATGTGGGTTTTCTTGTCTTGGGTTTGGTATTTGCTGTGTTTTCTCTTCTGGGATGTTGTTAGAAATTGAAAAAGAGAATTAAATTATGAATTCTTCTTACCACTTAAACTATCTATAGCAGCAATTAAGCAGTTTGAGCAGTGGATTTCTGATAGGTTATATGTAGAGAACAATAAAAAGGGTTATTTTTAGATTCTGGAAAGTTAGTATAATTTTGTTTTGCTCTGTTTTGATACAATGAACTTTTGGGATTATTTCATCTAGAAATTCCGAGTCTTTGAGGAAATTTCCTCTACAAAGACTTCCTTTGCTTTAGATCTATACTGGGCATTGCTGTTGCTGTTGCTGGATGAAAAATATATTTGCTATAACTACTATTTCTATTTTTGGAAAATTAGAGCAATGGTTGTTGTTGATGTTCAAAATATATTGGTAATTAGTGTTTTTATTTTTGAAAAATCAGTGCTATTAAATGTTGTTCAACTACCCAATCATGGTCATTTTGGGTCTATAGTAAGAATTCTGTTCCTTTTTGAAATTCCATGCTATTATTTCCCTCCTTTTTCATGTCTTTTGTGCCTAAACTGCCTTTTAAAGCATCCAAATTTGGGGCAAATTCATGGTAATAACATGAAATTGACAATCTGGGGTTATGTTGTTATGCTTCTCCAGACTCACGGAATACTGAATGCCATTAGCTGGGGACTGCTGTTTCCACTAGGAGCTATCATAGCTAGGTACTTGAAAACGTTTGATTCTGCAGAACCTGCATGGTTTTATCTGCATATTACATGTCAAATATCTGCATACGCTATTGGTGTTGCTGGCTGGGCAACTGGTCTTCAGCTTGGGAGCGAGTCCGAGGGGATTGTTTTTACAGGACATCGGTGCATTGGCATCGTTCTCTTCTCCCTTGCCACTCTTCAGGTAAGCCTTTCTGCATGCCCAAATTCGCATCCATTCCGTGCCTGCTTGTAATTCTGCTCTTATGTAGAGTGTCAGTAGATGATGTTGAAACTTGAAACTGTGATGACTCAGCCAGCTTAATCATCTGAATGCACCTTAGAGTTGTATCTTTCGTCTCATGACAGTCGGTTAATTTAGCCAGTAAGGTCTCGGGGTATTGGTATCAAATATCTGGGGTTCACAACTTTGCCCATGTCCGTTGTTTGCCAAGTTGGCCTGTACTAATGTACTGTCAATTTTTGGTATCTTAATGTCTGGGGAAAGTCACAAACCAGACAAGGAATTTCCGACTTTATAGATCGTTGGGATTGGGAGGTTGTACTAGTACCTTATGCTCACTTGGCCTCAGAATCTCTGTTGAGGTGTCCGATGTGTGTGTGTGTCTAGATATTGAACCCCCCCAATCCTCTTGCTGTAAAGAATTTTGCTTATTTTTGGCCTAAGCTGAAGTGTCAAGTGCAGTATCTGAGTTCATTTTCATTTCATGAAATGAAATGAAAATGTAGTGAAAACAGGTTGTATCTAAAGAACAGTAGTTGTCTGGTCAAGTAGTTTACCATCATATTGGAATGCTTTTTCACACATTGCTATTGCTGCCTTGGACCCTCAGATTTTTGCCCTGTTTCTAAGACCAAACAAAGACAACAAGTACCGAATCTACTGGAACATCTACCATCACAGCATTGGGTACGCCATAATTGTCCTAGGGATCATCAACGTATTCAAAGGCATAGACATACTGCAACCCGAGAAGAAATGGAAGTCAACCTACGTAAGCATTCTTATTGCACTAGGTGGACTTGCCGTGTTGCTAGAAGCTTTCACTTGGATCGTGGTCTGCAGAAGGAAAAGGTCCAGCAACTCAGCCAAGCCCTACGCTTGATGCACATTTAACAGTCGACATAACCACGGGCCGTATCTTTGTAGTTTTCGTGCCTTGTGATTTAGGGTTCTCTTTTTATCTTTGTTGTATCTTGTATGTCTTTGTGTATAGTTGGCTTGACTTGAGGACCTTTGTGTGGTATATATACACCTGTTTTCTGGAATACTGTTTGTGTCTTAGCTAGTTGGCCAGTTGCAAAATTTTGGCAGAAATTCAGAGAAGTATGTGAGCCCATCTCTGTTGTTAGTATGCCACATTCGCATTATTCTTCAGCTTTTTGGTATTTTTGCCAAACAGCTAGTCGTGGAAAATGTTAGAGTATAAACCTATTCTCGGCCTTCAACCATTAGCTTAAGCTTTTGGTTGAAGGCCCGAATAGGTTTATACTCTAACTGATTGAGCGCCTGGAATAGGTTTATACTCTAACGTAAAAGATGAAGTTTGTATTTTCTTCACCTAGATACGCGTTAGATAATTTTCTTCCCGTTTTAGGGAGGGGGTGTTTAATAAATAAATAGCTAATACAGACATGATATTTTTTAATTAATATTGTCCATACACAATTTTAATATGAGTACAAAAATGTTTGATTTATCTGATGTAAAATAAATCCGGTTTTGAGAAAATACTCCATTCGGTATTATCCAACTAACTAACTGTTCTATCTTGATCTAAACTTAAATTTTATCACTAGTATATGTTAAAATAAAAAAATTGTGTAAAAGATTAAGTTGCCTGAAGGTTTAATTAAAAATGAAAAAGTCGATAAAAAAAAAGAAAAAATAATTAATAAGGAATAAATTGATAAACTAATATCTCACTAAAATTATAAAATGATAAGATATTATGAAACGAAAAAGTTAGTTAAAATAACAATTATTCGTTATTATAAATAACTAACAATTAACCATTGGTTGCCAATTACCAAAAGCATGACCTGGGCAGAAAGTCAATACAAAGACCATTTTCTAGGTGATAATGCTCTCACGAGGTAAATAGTTAGTAGATCACAATAATTTTCAGAAACGTTGAAGGAGTCTGACATCCTCAAATTTTTGCCAAGATTTTAGAATTTTTGTGAAGAGCAGCTGTTATTTTAGTATCGAGTGATTTCTAGATTTTGTTAAACCTGGCCATTCTACACTTTTCTGACTGATTATTATGGAGTACTGCTTACGAGCCCTTTTCAAGAGTATCACTTATAACCATGTCTCTGTCACCAATTTTTTATTCCTAGGTGGCAACTACTTAGTAGTTGTTAAATGCGTGCGAGTTAGGGAATCGATTAACGAGCCTATTCGTCTCGATTTAGAAAATAGCTTAGATATATTTCAAAATTAAAAATAACATATATTTTCATACTAAATGATTAATTCATGTTGATTTCAGATTAAAAAAAATAATTAATTATTTTAGGTGAAATTTGAGTTATGTTGTTTGTATTGGATGAGAGTTCTGAGTTGTATACATGACATATTGATGAAGATGTGGTGAAAGCAAAGACTTGATTATGGTCAGTAACAAATTGGACGGATGGAGGGGACAGCTGAGAAAGGTAAGGTTAAAGTGCAACCATAGTTGACCTAATAATGTCCTAAAAGCAAGCAAAATTTTAGGGTAGATGTCTGTCGGTTTTAACCCATCCGTCAATCGTAAAATTGCGTATTACACTTACTCGTAAGTTTCTCGACCGCTCTAAAGTATAGCTGGGAAAATCTGACACGACACGATTACCGACCCGAACCCGACACGAAGTTAGGCGGGTTTGGGTACAAATTTTCAACACGTTTATGTAAATGGGTTGACACGAACAACCCGTTTAAAAAATGTGTTAGGTTAAGGTTGAGAATCTTGACACGAAAAATACCTATTTAACACGATTAATTAATTAGGTTAAATAGGTCGACCTTTTACCGTTTACCGTTTACCGTTTATTTGTTTAATATTATTTTTTCAAGGTAAGCAAAATTTCAATTTAAAAAATTAGGGGAAAAATTTTGGGCCGATGATTTTGCAGCCTAAAATCAGCCCATTTTACTTTTGAAAAACCCTAACTCTCTCGCTCCATGGTCGTCCGCCTGGTTCTCCTTCTCTCCCTTCACGGCCGCTCGCTTCGTTCGCCTCCTTGGTCGCCGCTGACGCCGCTAGCTCTACTCGGCGGCCTCCCTTCATCCCTCCCCTCACACCTCAACCTTTCATGCCTCTCCCTCCACGGCCGCTCGTCCTCCCTTCATCCCTCTCACTCCTTGCGCGTTCATCCTCTCACTACTCCTCGCTTGCTCGCCTCTCGCCGTATTTCCAATCTGCAGCTGTAAGCATCTCTCTCTATTTTGTTTTCTCTCTTGTTATCTCTCTATTTCGCCGATCATCGCTGGTTGTTTGTGCTATTTCATTCCGGCCGCAGCTCTATCGATTTGCTTTCTTTCTTTTATCTTCGGATCTTGTAGCTATTTCTAACTCGCCGATTCTAAACTATGGTGAGTTATCTTACTTATCTAATTCATTTATCTTTCTCGTTGTTCAACCTTAGTTTTGTTTAATTAGTTATTGATTTGTTTTTATTAATTTAAACGCAGAGTATGCCTACAATGGAGGGTGATTCGGTTCCAATCGATTTGGACTCAAATGGGGACTGAATAGCTGAGGTTGACAGACCAAAAGGCAAAGACAACTACAATGAATGTGCCAACCGGTGTATACAAGCCAATCACCGATGGTAAGCCTTCTAAACGACAAAGAAAACCGACTTCTTCTCGTCTGGGAGCACTATGAGTTTCTTGAACCCGATGCCGATGGAAATTTGTTCCGTAAGTGTAAAAGATGTGGGCAAATTTATTCTGGGGATAGCAAGTATGGGACTGGAAATTTAAAAAGACATTTAGGAAATTGTAAAAGGAGGAATTTTACGGACATTGGACAGACTTCTTTTGGATAGAAGTTCGATTCTTTGGGTAATAGGCGTCCCGAGTTTGATCCTCGTTGTCTTTCGTCAAATTTTGGCCGCTTGTATTGTGAAACACGATTTGCCTATCCAATTTTGTGAGTATGATGGTGTGAAAGACTTGTTTTCTTACTTGAATCCCGATGTAAAGTTGTTTTCAAGGAAGACAGCTTAGGGGTGACTTGTTTAAGTCATTTACAATCGAAAAAGAAAAATTGAAACAATTTTTGCAATCCTTCCCGGTAGAATTTCATTCACATCCGATTGTTGGACATCCATAAACACCGATGGGTACATATCTCTTACTCGCTCATTACATTGATCATAGCTGGACTTTGCGCAAGAAAATTCTAAACTTCTCCTTCTTGCCTCCACCTCATAATGGTGTTGCTTTAGCTGAAAAACTTATGATTTTGTTGAAAGATTGGGGCATTGATAAGAAAGTAATGTGCTTGACTCGTTGATAATGCTTCATCAAATGACACTTGTGTCGATATGTTAAAAAGTCAGCTTAAGCTTGTGTGTAATGTCGATTATTTTCATGTTCGATGTTGTGCGCACATTCCGAATTTGATAGTTAAAGAGGGTTTGAAGGAGGTGGATGAGGCTGTTTTTAAAGTAAGAGAATGTGTTAAGTATTGTAAGGGTTCCCAAGTCGGAAAACAAAGGTTCCTTGACTCGGTTAAGTTTTGTGATCCGGTTTACTCAAAAGGTTTACGTCAAGATGTACCCACTAGATGGAATTCTACATATCTCATGCTTGAAAGTGCTCTTCATTATAAGCAAGTGTTTAATCATTTGATGGTGGTTGATAGTAACTTTATCCATTGCCCAAGATTTGATGAATGGGTTAGGATTGAGAAACTCGTGATTTTTCGAGAGTGTTTTATGAAGTTACGTGTGAATTTTCTCGGATCAAAGTTTCCTACCTCAAACTTGTATTTTCCTAATGTTGTGAGAGTGAGATTGGAATTGAAAGAACAAATGGAAAATGGAGATGACTTTCCGAGAAACATGGCAATAAGGATGTATGCAAAGTTTGAGAAATATTGGGCAGATTTTAGCACCATAATGGGAATTGCTACGATTTTAGATCCTCGGTACAAACTTCAAATTGTTAAGTGGGCTTATAATAGGATCTATGGAGATCGTTATGAGATTGAGTTGTCTTTGTTAAAGGATAAGTTGTTTGCTTTGTTTGATGAGTATGCCAAGGATTCAAAAGGATCTTCATCTTCTTCAACCACTGCTCAAGCTCCTAATGTTGGAGGAGGCAAGAATCCATTCTTGAAGGTATACTTTTATTTTGAATAATTATTACTTAATTGAATTAATTGTATTTTTTCCTCCAACTTACTTTTTTTTTTTCATTTAGGACTTTGATAATTTCTCAAGTAATGCTATCAAATGTGTGTCTAAGAATGACTTGAACAACTACTTGGATGAGATTCTATTGCCCCGTGTTGAAAACTACGATGTTCTTGGTTATTGGAAGGAGAACAAATTTCGATTTCCCATTCTTTCTCAAATGGCAAGAGATGTTTTAGCTATTCCTTTGTCTACCGTTGCTTCGAATCTGCGTTTAGTGTTGGTGGGAGAGTACTTGATGCATATCGTAGCTCTTTAAAGCCACAAACCGTTGAAGCGACAATTTGCTTAAGGGATTGGCTTTACAACAAAGATGGTAATGTTCCATTCTTTTCTTTTTTTTTCAGTTTTAAGGCAAAATCTTCGGTGATTCATTTACTAATATTCTTCCCCTTTCTCTTTTGCTTTCTTGTTTCCATTTACATTAGCTCTCATGCCTGTCCAAATTAATTTGGATGAATTGTGCGGAGATGTGATGACAATGAACGTAAATGAAGATGAAGAGAGCTCTCTTTCAACCAAGAGGAAGAGTGAGGAGGGGAGTGCAGTTGAGCTGACATGTAGTTCAAATTATTAAGTTAGTTTTAGATGGGATTTGGTTGTTGGTTTGTTGATTATGCAACCGTAATTCGAATTTGGATAATTTCAAGTTGGTTGTAATTTGAATTTAGACTTATTTAGTTGGTTTGTAATATGCCAATGTTGTACCGTTTGTTTTAAACTACAATGCTCAATGCTTGAACACTAAACAAGTTCGGAAATATGGTATTTTTTGTCGTGAAATTTTTTTCATTGAATTATATTAAATTTATATTTTCATCAACTTAGTTAAATAGGTCAGGTTCGAGTCAACCCGTTTAATTGATAAACGGGTTAGGTCGATGATTTTCGACACGATTATTAAATAGGTCGGGTTCGGGTTTGGCAAATTTCAACCCGTTTAAGTTCGACACGAACACGAACCCGACCCGACCCGACCTCGTTGCCCAGCCTCTACTCTAAAGGCATGCATCCTCTCGGTCAAACACGATCTGTCAATTTAGCTAATATTTATCTAAACTCCACCACGTCAAATTAACCAATACCTAAAACTTCATATACATTTTGTTTCAGAATTTATAAATAACAGTTCATATAATTTTTTTAAAAAAATTTTAAATACTATAATAAAAAATTAAATTAAAGAAAGATCGAGTTTAAAGATTATTGATCTTTATTACTTATCTGTTTTTCTTAATTATATTTTTAAAAAATCCTAAATATGAATAATGGATGTAAGAATGTACATGACTTTTATTGCTCTTCCTTATTCTCCATTTCATATAAGCTAGACTTAGATGTAAGTGTAAATTGGTATAACTCATATTATTCTTTCTTAATTATTATCCTTTTGCCCCCACTTTACTTGTTGGGTTGACCTCTTTTTATTTCTTTATTCATTATATCCACAATTTTATTTTATTTTTTTAACAAAATTATCTTTTTTCTGTTTCTAAGGTTTACTAGGACTTCATATTTGACATGACATGCATGCAGGGCATTCATGCTCTTAAAAATATTTGCCACAGCAACTAATTATATATATGTGACCTTCAACTAGCACTCTTTTGTGAAACTATCTCACCTAAAATTCATTAGGAGGTGGATATTTTTTATGGTGACCTTTAATAAATATGAATAATTAATGATTCATTTAGGGGCGACGTTAATAAAAATCATCATTGGTAAATTATTAATCACCTTTCAATTAAGAAGGCACTCAAATTATAAATTATAAGCCATATCGAAATCTAAATAAAGTCTTCCCTGATAAGTACATATATGACAATAAATTTTATTTAAGATAGTCTCGTATAACTTAATTAAATTACCTGGTCATGGACTAATGCTCATGTGACTCAAAAGCCCCCATGAAACTATGGACAGATAGATGGAGAAAATGGAGAGTGATGGTCCAACTAATTACCTTCATTAACGGGGAGGGCAAAAGTAGGAAGCACAGAGGGTTGTCCTCCATGGCAAAATTTAGGACGTACTGTGATTTCTCCTCTCATCTGTCTGTCTCTCATATTCATCATCGTGCTTTTGTGTTTTGTGATCATGACTTGAGTTTTCAAATGCATGTTTTGATGATTACGCTTCCCCTTTTACTGGAAGAAAAAGATTCCCACTTTTTCATGTATGGTTTCTTGCTGGATTGTCTCTCCATCACGGGAATCTTCATAGTGTGTTGCCGTCTTTTTCCTGGAAATTTTTTTCTCCCATCTGTGTGGAGAATTTCATTCAATTACTCCACAGGACATTTTAAGGGCTCGTTTCAAATAGCCGTAGCTGTTATAATAGTTGAAATACTTAGTTGTTATAAACTGTTATTACGAAAAAAAATTTATGTTGAAATTGCAATTTATGTTGGAATTTTGGTAGATTATAAATTCTTTCGTCGATCAGTGGTTTTATGTTGAAATTTTGGTTAGTGCAATGACTTTTTTTAATATACAAAAAGAGATGTTGTTGTTGTTATTATTATTATTATTATTATTATTATTATTATTATTATTATTATTATTATTATTTATGTGATTTTGATGATTTTTTTCTATTTTTTATATACAAAAAGGAAAAGGTAAGAATTTGGTAGAAGTTGCCCATGACATTATTTTTGTCCATAAATAAAAGTGTGGATTATTAAGGCCTTTTCCTCGCTGGCTTTATAGCTTTTGAATTTTATAATTATTAATGGAGTTGCATGGGAACATCTTTAAAGAAAGAAACATATATTTAACATAAAGCAAATGTAGTGTAATAATAGTAGTGATCATGAATTATTACAATGTCCAGTATCCTAAGCCAATAACGAAGCACAACTACAATGATTAGCTGGTTTTCATTGCCCCAAAACACATACTATATATTGTAATATTACATAAATATATATATTTTTTGAAGCAATATTTCTCTCTCTACGTAGTGGAGACCAAAAACGTGCATGAAAGAAGTGGCAAAAAAATCGAGGAGAAATCTCTCACAATTGTCTTTTAACGATTTGGGTTTGTGATATTTTGAAATGTGCACTAAGTGTAAAGTAAGAAGGAAATAAAATAACGGGCCATTAATTTGATTAGCTATGTCATGCAACAATTGATGTTGATATGATATTTAGTGTTGGATTCGGCAAATTAAAATATTATCGGTTAAATATTAGTGTCTCGGTAAATTAGTGTTTTAATTGATAATTAACTTTGAAAAAATTTTTTTTTAAAAATATATTTTTATATTTGATAAACTATATATCCACACATATATTTTTACGTCAATTTAATTAATTAACTATTAGCCCATTAACAACTAAATTTATTAGATATAAAAGAAATTCGACCATCTAGGTAAGAAGTTATTTTTAATAGATAATATTATACTACGGTTTTCTACAAATAATCAATTATTTAACTATAATGGACCAACTAGCCTTGCCAATAAAACCTAAGCATAAGCCAAAAATTAAAGAGTGTTATTATCCTTGTGTGTTTGCATGAAGTACTTTTAGTTTGGGATCTCTTTATAAGTCTCCCCATTTTTTAATTTTTTTTTTTTTTGGGGGGAGAGGGGAGGAGGAGAAACTCGTGTCTATTCTTTAGTGTACACTAATCATTAGGTCATGTACACATCACATTATTGTAAATGATGTATTTCTTTTTAGGAGTGAATAACACTAGTAATTCATATATACTTTTCTCACAACAATACTTTTACTTTCCATTTACAAATAATTAAAAGAAAAGCAAAAGAAACTTTAACCCCCACACCTTTTCCTATGGACTTTTAAGTTCTTTTAAGTTGACAATGGGGTCATCAAGTATTGAAGTCGTCCAATTAAGTGAGTATTAGTCTAATGACAAGCATCTTATACTTTTACCCTTTTTATCGGGGTTCAAATCTTAAGAAAGATAATTTTTTTACAAGTTCCGTAAATAAGTTAAGATGGATTATGAGTCCGGACTTAATATTCTTATCCCCCTTTACCTTTAAGTTCAACTGAGATTTTCCCTTAAATAGGAACCTAATTGGGTGACTCACACTTACCCTTACAAAAAGAATATATATATTAAAGTCCTCCAATTATGTACTTTGCATAGTTTTATTTAGAGAGAGAGAGAGGAAAGAAAAGAAATTGGTTCATGGTAGTTGAATTTAAATTTGTTTGATTTTCATTAATTTCTTCCTTTCTTTAGATGACTTTTGAGCCTCTTAACCCCTTATTATTGGCACAAAGTGGGGGAGGAGGGATGAGTGGATGACCATAATACGTAGGCATTTGAACCAAATATTCTACTAGTAAATTTTCAATAATATTATTGGCTATTTGAATAAACCCTATCTGTATAAACTTTATGTGTTTACAAAACTACGCTTGTCAATTAACATAAGTTATAGTTTAACATTCGTTTCCCCTTACATAAAGTTTTAAGTTCGAGTCTTGTAAATAAAAAAATGTATAATATAAGAACTTTACCACTTACATAAGGTAACAGTGGTTTGACTTTAGTAAATTAAATGATTAAACTTTTAAGGATAAAAACTTATTACGAAAAATCAACTTATCAAGCACTAAAATAGGGAGTTAATAAACTTGAGATTATAATAATATAATTGATAGATTTGCATGTGATATGGTTAATGTTTATGGGACAGGGAATGAGAAACACATAGTTGTCGGGTACGTAGCTTTCCAAAAATCCACCAACTCCCATTCCCCTACAGTTGATATTGAATGTTATGTCACTCACCCATCAGTTGAAGTCAATTTTAGTGATTAAAATTCAAAGTGCTGCCAAAGGAATTCAATGCTTTCTGTCTCTCCGCTGTCAAAACCTACGTTTTAAGGGCATTCTCGACTTTCACCCATACTTCTAAATTCTACCTCCGCATCAGCCTGAGCTAAGCATGACACCATCATACCTAAGGCTCCTCTTATTCGGGAATTTATTACTTGCGCGATAGTACTATTATTGTTATTATTTATTATTTACTATCGTTGTCCTTTTTATTAAATTTAATAATATTATTTTTTTTGGGATATGTATTATTAAGAGTTATTTTTTTCCAAAATATATTAATTTATAACATAATAAACATTAAAATTAACTAAAAACATATATATATTTTTTTAAAATATTTATTATTAACCAAATATTCGTTATTGTGAAATATAAAACAAATAATGTCACTAATAATATATATTAAAAACTTTGCAACAACTAATAACATCTATAACAGACTCATTTTAACTTATAACAATAATAGCAATTATAACAATTAATCATTTCAGTCCATTTCATCTATAACAATTACAATAATTAATTATTGTGTGATATTATAATATAATAATTATTTTTTTAATATCTAAGAGGGTTTTTCCAGAAGAATAACTCAAGATAGTGTTTGTTTTGCAAGTGGATGACATCACATAAATAACATGTAATATATGGACATTCCTATAAGGTACTCTTAACACCATCCCACGAACAAAATCGGTAGACTAACGAGGATCTTATGTGACCCATTTCCTACTTTGGGAAGCTTCACCATCCAAACTCATTTTACATGTAAATAATACAACTACCTAATAATAGTGTCATTAAATTCATGTTGGGATTAGGGTTTGAGCATCGTTTTAGGGCAAGTACAGGTACAAAATCGGTTACATATTTTTAATTTCGATTTTCTAAAAATAGGAAGTAGTATAATTGGTTCTGATTTCAAAAATTATAATAAAACTGATGAATTAGTTTAGGATAAAGGGATATAATATTTTTTTAGTTTTCTCTCACCTTTCTTTTTAAAAAAATAAAGTGAATTAACCAAATCTCAACTAATTATCTATTATTAATTGAAGGATGAATGACAAGTTACTAAATTAAAATACCTATTTATTGAAAAAGTTTCTTATTTTGTATAGAGATAGAAGAGAAAGGTATGCAAATATCAAATACCCCATCTCCCTCACAAGAAAAAATTTATTAATAACTATTTTCATAATAGGTGTAATGGATATCTTAAAATCGAAATCCAAACCTAAAATTAAGATTCCTTTTGAGAAAGGGTTTGTTCAGTTTGAATTCTCAACTTTTTGAATGATTATCCGAAACTGCTCACCTCTAACCAGGACATTGTAAAACAGATTCTATTAGGACAGGAATTTAGACTTTTCTTAAATCAATTTTTGCACTTGCTTTTAAATTCAAGAGAAGGATTGGTAGAATACAATGTGGACCTAACTCGAGGGTAGATTTTGTGTGGGCCCAATTTGGAAAAGCACAATCGTGGATAGCCCAATATAAACACAATGAGGAAGATCCATTAACTTTGGACCATATATTGGACCACCAACTAAAGGACAGGTAACGGGTCCAGTCTTCCCCCCTTTCTTTTCTCTCTCTGCCTCTCTTTTTTTAATTTTTAATGTTTAATTTTTTTGGACAAAGAGTCGGATACAATTACAAACTAATAGATCTATATCTAACTTTGTGAAGGTTTTAGGTTTTGTGCAACTTATCCTATATGTGAGCCCTTGCGCTATATATATATATATATATATATATATATATATATATATATATATATATATATATATATATATGTATGTATATATATATATAAATATATTATACAAAACAAAATTATATTGTTAACTTTTGTCCCTTATTACACTCCCTCAATCTGTACGAGGGAGAGCGAACGGACAGATTGGTTTTAAGAAACAAAAATTAAGAAGAATACAACCCTATAGTAAAAATATATGCCAACCGAAAACTAGTAGGAACATATCTAACAATAAGATCACCATCGACGACTCGTTCGCGAACGAAATAATAATCAACAGACAATATGCTTGCTACGATCATGATGATTGGGATTAAATGTGAGATATTGTGCATCGATATTGTCACACAACACCTTGGTAGGAGCGAGCAAGAGAGATCCTTAAGTCATAGAGTAGCTTGTGGAGCTAGATAGTTTCAACGAACCGTGTTGCCTTTGCACGATATTCAGCTTCGATTAAATATTTGGAGACCGTAGGTTGTTTCTTAGAGCGCCAAATAATGAGATTGGGTCCATAAAAAATAGCATAACCTCGTGGTAGAACGACACGTATCCTTACACCTACCCCGATCGGCATCGGAATAGGCAATAATGAGGGAAGGAGTAACGAGCAGGACGAAGAAGAATCCCATCGGTGATAGTACTCTTCAAGTACCTAAAAATACGCTTGACAGCCAAGAGATGAGTGGTACGGGGGCATGCATAAATTGAAAAATTACATAAACCGCATATGCAATATCGGGATGTGCCATAATCAAGTATTTTAGTGCACCTACCATGCTTCGTACTCGGTGGGATTCGCAAGTAACTCGCCATCTGCGAGTGAAAAAGTGGTACGGGCAATAATAAGGGTGCGCACGGGTTTACAAGTATGCAAGTGGAACTTTATGAGGAGATTAGAGGTGTACTTATGTTGTGACGAAGGAACCTAAACGAAAGACGAGAGACTTGTACACCAAGAAAGTAATGCAAATCCCCAATATCCTTCATAGCAAACCGACGAGAGAAAGTGTCAATGAACGAGAAAAGAAAGTGTGTGGAGCTACCGAGTAAGAATAATGTCATCAACATAAAGAGGAGAACTAGTGTATGAGAGGAAGAATGGAGAACAAACATGGATGGGTTAGATTGATCGCAGGAGAAACCATGCGTGAGCAAAACTCATCGAATGATGAAACCAACCTCGAGGAGCTTGCTTCATACCATAGATAGCTTTTTTGTAAGCGACACACATGGTTGGGATATCGAGAATCGAGTAAAACCAGGGGTTGAAGCATGTAGACAGTTTCTATAAGAAGGCCGTGAAGAAAAACATTTTTTACATCAAGTCGCCTAATATACCAATTATGAAAAATTGCTAGGGATAAGACAAGGAGAATTGTGGCGGGACGAATGACGGGAGAGAAGGTCTCATGAAAATCAATACCGCATGTTGGTGATTACCTGCAGCAACCAATCTAGCTTTATAACATTCCGCGGACCCATCGAATGATACTTGATCTTATTTACCCACTTACTCGCTAAGAGATTATGATGTGCGTAAAGAGGAACAAGTTCTCACGTATTGGTGGCAATTAATGCATCAAACTCATCAATTATCGCTGCTTTCCACTTAGGATCCCTAATGGCTTCTTTAAAAGAACACGGTCTACGTTTCGAAAAACTAGTTGCTAGGGACGAGAATCCGCTTGGGCTTAGTAATCCCGGATTTGGACCTAGTTTGCATAGAATGGATATTAGCGAGTAGGATCTACAGGTGGACGAGATAGTAAGGAACACAAGAGGAAGAGGCAACACACAAGAAGGAGAAGACACAAGGATAAACGCCAACGGGGATGAGACATCGGTAGAGAAGTGAGGGGGATGGGTAATGGGGGACATACGAGGAGACCCAAGGGAAGGAGAGAGGACTGTTGACGAACATGCAAAGGCGGGGAGAATGAGCGGGCTCGGACTTGACGAGCAACACGGACTCAACAGGGACGAAGACCGAGACGGAAATGATGACTGGACAGAAGAAACGAAGGAGTAGACATTGAATAAGTATGAGTGGCGAGATAGAATATCATGCACTAACCGAGTGCGATCACATGGCAACGATGAGGACCTAGAGGTTAGAGTCCGAAAAGGAAAACTGTTTTCATCAAACCGAACATGTCGACTTATATAAAGTTTCCTGTAATGGGATCAAAACAACGATAGCTCTTGTATTGATGAGCATACCCCAAAAAACACAAGTGAGCGGACCTAGGTTGAAGTCTATTGGCGGAACATGCGATAAAATTTGGAAAACACGCACAACCAAAGGTCCGTAAAAAGTGTTATCAGGAGCACTACAAAAAACTTTTCAAAAGGACTTTTGTTGTCAAGAACGGGTGTGGGTAAACGATTTATGGTAAAAAACTGCAGCTAGAGAGGCTTCAACCCAAAAATGAGAAGGTAACATAGATTGAATGAGAAACATACGTACCATCTCCAAAATGTGTTTGTGGTTGCGCTCAACAACACCATTCCGAGCCCGAGTATCGGGACACGACTTACGAAACAAAATTATATTGTTATTACATTGTTAGCCCTTGTCCCTTATTAAACTTTAACTGTTATTTTATAAACCTCAGAAATAAAAGACCTATTAGCTTTAATAACCCAAAAAACTCAACAACCTTAAAATTTTTTTGTTAGGTATGGAATCGTATCATCAAAATTTACGCGGACACAATATGGACTCACATTAGACATGTGATGGTTTATTCGGGGCGGGAGGGGTGCCTTCTAACTGGAAGGCCCAAGGTTTAAATAGAGTCAAAGAGGGATGGACTATGTGCTCTTTTAAATAAACAAATGAAAGGTCAAAGTAATTAGATTGAGTTTAAAATTAACAACATGATAAAATTAATGGACATAAATATGATTAGGAACCACTTATAATAACCTAGATTGATTAGAATTTAGATGGGACCGGGTTTAAATACCCTTTCTCCAAATAAAATGTGTATATATATAGAAAAAGTATAAATAAGAATAATCCGACAAATAGTGATTCATTTATACACACCTAATATTAAATACCCGTCCTTCAAATAAAACATATATATGTAGAAAAAGTGTAAACAAGGACAACTCAACAAATGGTGACTCATTTGTAGATACCTAATAATATACTAAAAAATATTTTGTACAAACATTCATTTAAAAATAATAATATGTGAGATTGTAAAAAATTATAAAATAATTATAAAGTTAGTTATAATTATAAATAATTATAAGTATTTATAAATAGATTTAAGAAACTGTAAAAAATTATAAAATTATAATTTAAAATTAAATAAAATAGGATTCAATTCGGATATCGACTTTCCTCCAACTACTTTCTAAATTCACCCCGACTCATCACGCCAAGATCCCTCTTGATATTTTTGTTGGTAGGTATATTTTATTTCTCTATCGACTTCTCTATCCCCTTTTAGAGAGAGAGAGAGTGAATGTGGATCCCTTTACTCCTTTTGCATGCAACAATATTAAATGCCAGCATTGACAAATGGTGAAGGAGTAAATGGTTTGGTGTAATTTTCTTTCCCTAGGCCTAGGCATTCATCAGCTTACACATCCTTTATCTTCGTACCCGTGCATCATGGCCAGCTAAATTCGATGCATTACACACAACTTATATTGACCGTTGTTGTCGTAGTAGTGAGTGTTAAAACTTAAGATTCATATAATGGAGAGAATAACGAGAATTAAACAATTACTTATCTGATCGAAGAATGCGCCGTGGTCACCAAAACTATTAGTCTAAAAACCAAATACGTCTAGCCACTAATGTAAAGCTAACACGAACATGTGGTCTTTAGGCTTACACGAACATGTGGTCTTTAGGCTTATACGAACATTGATCCCGTTCCGTGCATTCGGAACCGATAAGTTAGGAACCAAACCAGTTGGAGGAAGTATGTGAGGAGTATTTTTGTAAGACGGGAAGAGTATAATTTTTTTGTGTCCTTTGAATGCTGAAGACACTAGTATTTATAGAGCGAGTTAAAGGATACAAAAACAAAAGGTGCAAAAAAATCAGAACATAGGAAGGTAAGAAAATATTCTTATTTTGAAATCATAAAGAATCAATTTAAAATGGTTATAAAATTTTCATTACGAAATCAGTGGTGCATGATTTAAGCTATTTTCGAAAATAATAAATTTAATTTGCCCAAAAAACTTATTGGATCGTTTTCACACCATACCACACTGCACCGCGCCGCGCCCTTGCACACGTGTGTGGTCTAACAAACCTTTCCCTTGCTTGTTTTTTAAGAACATGAGAGAGACTTTTATAAACCACTTGGACTTTGTTCAAAAGTTCCATGTGGGATAATTTCTCTCACTTTGCAAACTTTAAAACTTTTGAGATTTTAAATAAAATTTTGCAAACTTTAAAACTTTTAGGATTTCAAATAAAATTTTCAAATTATTTCCGATAGTCAGTAGTGAGGATCACAGAAGTAAAATAGACCCTTAAAGAAGATCAAATTTTATTAAAGCCTAAAAAATTCAATATATGAAAAGTACTATATGTCTATATCCCATTTACAAGACACATACATTAGAATCTAAAATACAAACTGCACGATAAATTTTAAATTAAAGGACCAAATATTTCTAAAGAAAGTTAATGAAAAAAATGAAACAAAAATTAATTTAGACAAAATTAGTAAACTAATTGTTAATATGTTAATAGATTAGGATTATAAAACGGCATATATTATGAAAAAGTTAATTATAGTTATATTATTTTAAAATAGAGAGAGGGTGGGATAGCAGCAATTAATAGATGCATTGTTACTATGTGAGTGGCTGTTCGCGGATCATAACACTTGCCACTTTCCACATCCTTTCCTTTCCACATTCTTTCCTTCTATTTCAATATTGGGGAGATAACTTGTTCAGCTTGGACAGAGAGTTGTGGTGGTAGTAAACCTTTTAAGCTATACCCTAGACTAGATATCCCCCATCCCCCCCACCCCCCAGGCCTCCAAAGCTCAATTACCTTTGAGATAGAAACCAACAGGGTGATCCACACTCAGCACTTGGAAGCACATTATGTGTAATAATTTAATTTTGCCATGAATGGAGCGGTTAGTGTAAATTAATGAGAATGTGCATAGGCATAGATTAAGTTAATCCAGCCATGTGATCATATTTAATTGGATTGCCAGTTTTGTGAGCGTGCCTTAATCATCAGCCGTTTTTTAAGGATCTATGAGAGAATTAGCACCTTAGTTTTTTATTACATCATTTCATGGTTTGTGTCAATTATCAATTATTCAATCCCATTATTATTACTCTCTCTGACATGCTTTTAATTCCTACTGCGTGCCCCATCTGCAATTCCTCACCAACCATCAATGGGGTCAACACACCAAAAGAAAGGATTTTAACACCTTTCACCCCACAAAACACACAAGAAAAAGGCCAATTACTTCAACTAGTCATTCATCTATCTTTCAAATTTAACATTGCTTGCTTTTTATTCATATATGTTTTCTTAGAATGGCGTATATTCAGAGTACAAATGAATATCTCTATACATTCATGCATGGAGCATTAGGGCCTGCCAACTTCTTATGAGTAACTTATTTGCAAATTAGGCCCGTATGTTTTAGTTATAAGGAACTATAAAATTGTAAATTATAAGTTGTAAGGTTATAAAAAGTTATAAGTTGTTTTACGATAGTTATGAGATTAGTTGTAAGTAGTTTTAGCAAAGATGGATAGAAATGTTATATTATTCATTTGATCTCATGTATATATATATATGTGATGTGATATCATAATTACTTTTTCTAAGCCAAAAAACTGTGTTGAGTGAGCCAAAATTGGTAAAAGTTTTTAAAAAGTTGATATTGTAAAAGAGGAATGCAGCAAAAATAGCACAACTTTGCGTTGGATGGCAACCAATTCAACTGATCTCCATCTCCTCTCCTAAAAATCCCGGAATTTGATCCCCTATATAACCACTATTCCTCCCACCCCAAGCAAAAAACAAACCCAGGAGGAGGAATAACACAATCAAATTCATAGAGAGAGATTCATCCAGAGAGGGAGAGGGAAGAGAGAACCACCCTTTTCTTCCCTTTTACCACGAACTCTCTCATCTCTCTTTCTTTATCAATCATCCATCCATGTCCATCACAATGGGAACATGCCGTTCCTTGTCCTTCCCCAATTCAATGGCGGTTTTCTCCCTCCTCTCCCTCTTCCTCATTCTTCCCCTCTCCCTCTCCCAGTCCACCTCAGCCTGCAAATCCCACGCCTTCTCTAACAAGAAGACGTTCGAGAACTGCAACGATCTCCCCACCCTGGGCGCCGCCCTCCACTGGACCTACGACGACGCCAAGTCCACCCTCTCCACGGCCTTCACCGCCAAATCCGACGGCTGGGTCGCCTGGGGTATCAACCCCCAGGCCTCCGGCATGACCGGCACCCAGGCCCTCATCGCCGGGAAGTTCTCCGGCAACGCCGTCTCCGCCGACACCTACGACGTGCAGTCCTACCACGCCGTCGTCAACGGCCCCATCTCCTACAACGTCACCGGAGTCTCCGCCGAGGAGTCCGCCGACGGCAAGATCACCCTCTTCGGCGAGTGGGTCCTCCCCAAAGGCCAGTCCACGTTAAACCAGATCTGGCAGGTGGGCCCCATTGTTGGCGGGAAGCCCAGCAAGCACAGTTTCCAGGAGCCCAATCTCTCGTCCAGGATGAAGCTCAGCCTCGCCGGTGGGTCTGCCGCCGAAGCCCCCCAGCCGGATCCCCGCGGAAGCACCCGAACCCGAATCGACAACCGGATCTTCTTCCGAGTCACCTAAACCGGCCTTGACTGTGCCGCCGGTGCACGCCACGAGCGGCGCAGGGAGGCTCTCAGTGCTAGATTTGGGCTGGGTTTGATTGCCCTTATTGTGTGCTCTGTTTTCTGAAAATGTGATTTTTCATGAAAATTAGGGAGGCGTCTGTAGTCTGGGATTTGATCATTGGTATATATATGAATGGATGGGAGAGAATTTGATCCATTTTAATTTTCATGCATGATTTACGTACTCAATATATGGCTGATCATTGAATGAAATAGTGTCACACTCACACACTTCCCCACGACCAACTATTTTTTTTTTTTTTTTATGTCACAAAATTCTTAGGCAAGCGTTTTAAATCAATATAATTCAAAATCATTATGCACATTTATTTTTGCGTTAAATGTAAATATATTTATCAATTGATAGTTCTGTTATCAAATTTATATACCATGTGGACAACTAATGCACTTTAAAAGCACTAAACAAAGTTATATTTACACATAGTGACATGTAAATCGAGCACAAATCTAAACACAAAATTAAGAGAGCTTGATTCAACTTTAATTAACTTGAGATATTTGTTCTATTATGTTTGACATTTGATTATCCTTTCAATCATATGTAGTGTGGTTGTTTTTTCCCCTCTTTTTGTTCATCTACATCAGCTGATATGATTTTTATCGTTTTCTACCTATTAATAATAAAAGATATTTTTTTAAAATTAATACAACTAAATATATATCCAAAAATAAAATTTTCAACTTGAAATTTAATATGAAGACTAGATGATTGTGATGTGATTGTGATTGTGTGTCCTTATTATTAATTAATACCCTCAAATTAGGGACACCTCGCCTAATTTCTCCCATATTATCCGCAGAGAACTCTAATAATTGCAAAGGGGTGTAATTGGATAATCAAATAATTTTCAATGATACCTCTCCAACTTGCGAATTAGCCTTACCAAATAACTCTCATAAACAGGATTCAGTGAGGTGGACCTACTTATAAAAAAAGAAAAAAAAAGGGTACTACAGCTAGGGTTGCAAGAAAGGGAGTAAGTAAGAAGACGTCATTACTTACTTTTACTACAAAAATCTAAATTTAAACAAAATAAACAAATAATCTAAGAAATACACTATCATCAAAATCTAAAATGTGAAACAGTTTTTCTATTCATGCACTCAAAAGGCCACATAAACTGATAAATGTAACCCGACTTCTTTTTGAGGTCATTAATTAGTAAAATTTGTTGCCCAAATATTATTTGAGCGAAAACGATACGAAATTTCATATCTACAACCTAAATAGTTATTGATCATTTTACTAATTAATGAACTAATGTAATTAATAGAAAATCGAATCTAAGACTTAATATACTCGGGACCTTAGTATTGATCACTAGGTTATGACCCCATTGCTTGGTATATGATATGTTAATATTAATACCCGTAAATGTGCCTTCCTTTTGTTGGGGTGCTAATGAGAAGACGTTAAACGTCTCTTTCTTTTGATGGGTATGATCACCAGTTTGGTGCAAAGTTAGGTGACCCATTCAAAACTTAATCAAACAAATTCAGTAAATAGTTGGAAGGTTTTAGGTTGAGCAAGAAAGCCAACTATCCAAGTTTAAAATGTACGAACGAATGAATCTATCTTACAAATATTCTGTTTTCCGTGCCCTCTTCCTTATAATCTCCATTCACGCAAAACTCACTGTCCATAAATATGGCGTGCGTGATAAATATTTAATTATATTATTAGAAAATCCCTCTAAGTGTTTTGTATTTGCTAAAAAAATATTTTAATGGATTATTTAAAAAATATAATATAATTGGATGACAGAAAGATGCATGTTACTATTCATATACCGTAAAATAACCTCTTTTTATCCGCATAATTATAAAGTTATATATATAATATGTCTTTATGGATATCGTTTATTCAATTAGGGTGTCATTTGTATCCATTGTCATAACTGAAGATTACTAAGATTTTACAATTAATAATTGATTATATTTATTAAAAATTAAATAATTTTAAAGCATATAACATATGAATTTAGGTTAAAAGGCATTTATCAAATCTCATTGTTTTCAAGTTCGGTCATGTATATAAAAAAGATGCATTCGGACATGACACAAAGTTTTATTGATATATAAGACGTGTGTCTGTTAAAAGTAATTGTTTTAGAAGTAGTGGTTAACTATTTTAGTAATTATTAGCTATTTTATTAGTGATTAACTGCTATTATAAATTAGTGGTTAGTGGCTAGATGTTCAATTAGTAGTTTAAGAAAAGTGTGTTTGGTAATGGTATCTATTTAAGTGACAAATTTATATAAAATTACTTAAAAGGACAATAAGGACATAAGCTTTTACAAAATAAAAAGGAGAATTTTGAAAATATATATGCAAACACTAGGTAATGGTTTTGAAAACGTTATTTTGAGGAACTTTTGGAAAAACATTACATAAACCTCTAATCACTATATCAACCAATACTTTGCCGAACACTTACATTTTTAAATAAGGAGTGTTTATCTCCTCCAAACCACTAACCACTAACTCAAAAATTAGTATCGAATACACCCATAATGTAGGCAGATATCAAAAAGAGCTTGGCTTGTTGACCAAACTCTGTCTTCCCACACTCCCCTCCAGGGTTTGAGAATGGGAGGGAGCAATTTCTGTCTAGCTTTGGCCTGGACATAAATTGCTTAGTAGGCTTGGTTTTTAGGCTTTTGTCTAGGCTTTGGAATCCCTCTCCTTGACCTATGAATGCTCATTGGGGTACCTTTAAGATGGGAGCTCAGTGGTCTAGGCCCGTTTACCCAAAAAAAAAATATAAGAAGATGAATAATCCTTGCCAAATTCATATATATATATAAAGTTTATAGGCTCGGAAAAAGGATTATTTGGTATTCCCTGAGGCACAGTTGAAAGTCTAGGCACATTTCGTTTTGATCATCATTTTAGAACCTAAAGATGATGGCCTATTTGGTTGAATTTCGGTGAAGTCTAGGCTTAAACTTGCTAGATGGCGAGGGGGCAAGAGGGAGTCTTGTAATTAAGGGTTTTACCATAACCGGTAATTTTTCTTTTTTTGATAGTTACATAAGAATGTAAGGATATGAGTCCATTATAAATTACTACAGATGAAACTGGCCGGTAATTTTACCAGAGCCGGTGATTACCCAGGCATATTGAAACTGGCCGGACACACCCTAGAATTTCAAAGTGTTAGAAAGGGATTGCTTGTGTTTTTTGGGAAAGATCCTTTGCTTCATGGAAGGGCACTGTAAATATTAGTAGTATTAGTGGATCAGAATTCTCACTTAATCATCCTAATTACATCATTCATATTCCACTACTCAGCACCCTTCTCTCCAAACATAAATGCTTCACTCCTTAATTCCTATGCTCCAACAATGGTGCGGTGGCCATTATCATCATCTAACGAGTAAGTTGGCTTTTGTGATCACCACAAATTTGTACAAATTATACTATCAGACTTGATTTTGTAGACTAAGATGTACTTTATATGATATTTTATTTAAATTTTTTAAAACTCACCTTTTATTTTTGACTCGATGTAGTATATATGGTATTTTATTTATATTTTTTAAAACTCACTTTTTATTTCTATACGATCCTTTTTTTTTAAAAAATTAAATTTTTCCTTTTAAATTGTGTTAGATCACGTCTTTCATAATATATAGTATTGGCCAACTTGACTGAGATTGTTAAGGAAAATAATCATTTAACCTACTAAGATGACATAATTTCTGATGTAATAATTTTGATATTTATAGTTCGAAATCACTATTTGGTAAATCATGAATTGTTAGCTGGATCGAATGAGCTAGACTTTTCCTCTCCCAGTCTCCTTCAAATGTTTTCTCTCCCTATCTCTGCAAATTTTCATTTCATCGGCTGTGATTGATCATAAATTAACAAGATTACATTTTCACTATGTAACAGAAAATGTTTGAATTTTTAGTGCACTAAATTATTATGAGCACATATATTTAAATTTAAAATTTTTCATGTAATATTATATATGTGTACGTATATCGGTATACATATTGTTTATAATTAAAGACCCAAATGATAAAGATGAACATGTGTGACACATATTTTGTATAAATTTTAAAGCATGATTGGCAAAATTTTAATTGTCTTATTTTTTCATATTTATTTTAATTAATAAAATAATAATAAATAAAAATCATATTCGAAAAATGTGTAGGTTTTATTAGAATTATTATTTCAAACATTAATATTTTCTTTCATTTAATTTGTTTCTGTCTCAAAATTTTTACGAGTCAAGACTAGTCTAATTTTATTTAAAATTTTTTAAATAATAATTATTGTAGATTAACAATAGAAAAAATATTAGTAGGAAAACGAATGATAAATTTTGAGATAAAAATAAGAAAAGAAGAAGATGTATTAGAAATATAGATTAAAATGATTGGATTTTGGGTTGAGTTGAAGTATTGGTCCTCAAAAGAATGAAACTAGCAACCCATTTAGAAAGAAGGTAGTATAAGTACCAACCCACAATACAAACAAAGGCACACAATTCATTTCCGACTCAAACCTCACCACCTCCCTCTCACCATCTCTGCTCTCCCTCTGCTTCTGCCGCCGGCCAGCACCACTAGCCGGCGTCTAAGCCACTACAATCCTGTTGCTTCCTTGACTTCTTTTTCTAGGTAATCCATGAATCAATTACTTCATACTAAACCTATTATAGGCCATATTCTTAAGCATACAAGAAGGATGTTTAAAAGTGTGGAAATTAGATTGAGTAAAATTGATGAGATTAAGTTGATAAATAAGTGTGCGTGCTTGAGTTGATGGAAGTTGGAACATATTTGAGATATTAGAATATGATGCATGTTGGAATTAATTAGAAGATGATGCAAATAAACCCTACTCTTGCTAATTGAATTATGATTTGTTGATTGGAGTTAAAGAAAAATAGGAATTTTAATTATAAGAATTAAAGGAAAATTCATGCATGTAGGTTAAAAATTAGATCAAGGAAGAAAAATAATAATTATGTAAAGTGGTACACTAAATGAATATCTTGTTGTGGTTAAAAGGGTTTTTGTTGATGAAGAGATAATAAATAATTATGGAATTATCATGCTTTGATCTAAGTAAGTTAAAGAATTTTTGTTAGTTGTGTTGTGAATTAATTGAATATTTGGTGATATCTTAGGAAAATGTAAAATATGTCATTTTGAGTATATATAATGTAATTTGGTCATGATTATTAAATGTCATGTTAGATAAAAGCAATGGTGTTAAACTTTATAATTTTTAGTATGATGCAAATAAAAGTTAAGATTTGTTTAAATACTATAATTAAGGCAAACTACTCTTCATACTTTCAAATAATATATTAATTTATGTTAAATTAGTATTATTTATTTTTCAAATTAAAATAGCATTTAAAATAAAAGGAGAGAATTTAATTTTATTAATTAGGTTTTGTTCCTTACTAAAATTTTATTTAATGCCTCGATTCAAACAAAAAAAAGTTGAAGTTACTAGCATGTTTATGTTCTCAACCCAACATCATGGCATGCATTTTAAAGGGAAGAAGAAAGTCACTACGAAAGTGGTCAAGACTTATAAAAGAAGTCTGCTCTCGGGAGGAACCAAGTGGCAAGAACCAGCCAAAAGGAAATTGAGTCTTTATCAAATGCTACTAACCTTGTTTCTTATTGTAGGGAAGATCGTGAACAAAAGACAAGACACAAACGACGAGTGCATGAATGTAACATCCGCCAAAAGGAGAATGATGAAGGAAACATTGGGATAAAGTGGAAAGTAGGACAACCATTAAAAGAAGATTAAACGGCAGCAGCTAAAAAAGAATCATCATTGAGAAGGAGAAGATTGGAGGACAAATTAATGAAATCTCTTCTTCTTGTATTAACAATGAACTCTTTATAAGTTTAAATGTTGACTATGATATGGTAAGGGAGGAGCAGATGTAACTCAGTGCATGCTCTCATTACTAATCTCGTTATATTTATTTGTTTGAGTTTTCGTATCCTTTGCCCAAAAAAATATACATTGAATAATTTATTTTGAAAATCCATTATTATATTATTTACAACATGTTATTGTTTTGTCTCTAATAAAGTTGATATATCATAGTTGCCTTTTGTATCAATGGGTATATGGGTGTATAGATAACTAATTCCTAACACGATAAGTTGAGTACAATTTTGTTAATAATTTAGTGATCTTAGTACAATAATTTAGACACAATAAAGATGTAAAATTTCATCATTACTATGGTCCTTTTACATTTGACTTTAACTTACAACTCCTTTGAATTTCTTACAACTCCTTATAATTTCTTACAATTTCTTAGAGGTGCTTACAACTCCATGTAACTTTTTGTAATTAACTTTACAATAGATAACTCCTTACAAATGCTTACAACTATTTAAGGTTTCTTACAACTAAATAGAACAGGGTCTATATCTTCATATCCTTAAATCTTACATTACCAGCTAAAATTAAGATGAATGTCAAAACTGTAAAAAATATTTACATATATTTACAAAGCGAGTGCTCTCCAATGTCACATGTATAAATTTTTTATACGTGTACTTTTGAAGGTGAATCCCTCCATGTAACTTAGAGAATTTTGTACTCCCAGAGCGCACACTCCTAGTTTTGTCACAGGGCTATGTTTACTTATATAACTCACATGAGTAAGGGTTGAGGAGTAGGATGGAGAAGTGGTGAAGGAGGGGATATACATTGTGGAAAAAACACAAGGAAGTGGACTCTTCCGTTGACTGGTCGAATAGAATGCGTGTGTTCATTTACTGACAGTCTTCGTCTGCCAACTTCCATGCTAAGACCATTTACTAATTAATTCACGTCACTTCCTTCACCTAAGTCTTCATCTCAACTCTGAACACGACTTATCAACATACATACCCCACTTCAACATTAAATTTGTGCCCAAGCATCCTCAAATACCCACCAAAACAGTAAAAAACAAATCACGCCTCTGATGACACTGATATGATATCCTTGATTTTCATTCAAAAATCTGGAAGTTTAACTGATGTAAGAGAAATACACGAAAATGTAACTACTAATCTGAGAGCGAGATAGGAAATTTTAACTAGGACATTCTTCACGCTGTGGACAAAAATTGTTCCTCCCCCTTACCAAAATATAGTTAGGAAAAGTAGAAAAGCACTCCAAGAAAAGATCAAAGACATCCCAAGTCTCTTTCCTGAAAGCATTGCTTCCCCTGCTCCGCTCGTTGTCCTCTGAGGCCGCGACCGCGACCGCGGAGACTCTCCGGCTGCCGGGGACTCCGCGGGGGCACCAACGGAGGCGCTGCTGGGCCCACTGAACATATTGAGGATCATCATCGAATTCAAATTCTCCCCAACTAATACATGGCTGCTAAGCAGGCCATTGACTACTGGCCCCACCTGCCAGACCTGATTAACCGCCGACACACCCTTGGGAATTGCCCACGTGGCGAAAATGGTGATCTCGCCGCCGGCGGATTCCTCGGCGGATATTCCGGTGACGTTGTACGTGATGGGCCCCTTGGTGACGTTTGTATAAGACTGGATGTTGTAGGTGTCCACGGACACTGGGCCGCCGGAGTTGGGCCTAAAGGCGATCAGGGCTTGGGCTCCGAGCATTCCTGGGCGGGTTGGGTTCAAGGCCCAAGCGGCCCATCCGCTGGGGTTCGGGGGCCGGGCGGTGAAGGCGATGGAGAGTGAGGAGGTGGAAGGGTGGTAGGTCCAGTGGAGGAGGGCGTTGAGGGTAGGGAGGTCACGGCAGTTTTCAAATGCAGTTTTTTGAGGGGAGAACTTGTGGGATTTGCAGGCGGTTTGTGAGGAGGAGGAGCAGGTTAGGAGAGAAAGAAGAGAGAGGAATGAGATCGAGGTTAGTGTGTGCAGGGCCATTGTTGCTTTGATGAAGGTAGGAGATAAAGAGAGTGCTCTGTTTTCGTATTGATCCAGGACGATGCTCTGTTTTTCGAGGGGTTTATATATAGTTCTAGACTGTCGAAGGATAAGTTGTCAAAGCTGAAAGTGATTCGAAATTTGAGGTGAGACTAGGTTTGTTTAGCTCGGCCCTGTATTATACGCACAAATCGAGAAATAGTCCAAATTGATCATACAAATTGTTTTATAAAGAATTTTCCTTAAGCTTGAGGACAATGATATATAAGATGACAACCGAGCTGTCGCATTAGACCTTTCCAACATAACAAGTTAAACACGGATTTGGTGTCCAATTACAATCACACTGTAAACACGGCACCAGATTAGTCCCAAATTAACTATCCAACTGTAAACTACAAGAAGTACTAATAGCTTTTAGCCCAATAAACGTAATTAAGAAAGTTGAGGAAATTAACAACACAAAGGAGGGTATAAAATAGGTCTAGTCTACTATGATTCAAGTCACTCCCACCAAGCCAAGGCTTACCCCTGGAACCCATGGCACTTACAGCGTTGGAGAGAGATACCAGAAGTGAGCTCAAGAAGTACCCCATAGAAGTAGAACACCATGACAAAGCAGTGCAGATGCTTCTCATGCTTGGAGGTGCTTCAGAGTAGAAAAACTCGAGCATCCCTCCTAATGTCAACATATCAGATACTCCTAGGAGTATGTACTGCCACACTAGCCAGAAAACAGAAGGGGGACCTCTGCATCACGACGCTTGGCCTCAACCACCGCAGCCACCGCCATGGACCCCGAGGCCAGGGCCAGCCCTAGGCCTATGCGCCAGAGGGGCTGGAAAACGGTTATCTTCTTCTTGGAGAGTTTGACCTGAGCCAGGGACTCGTAAATAGGGATGGAGGAGAGCATGATGATGAGAGGGAAGGCTGCTAGGGATGAGGACGGGATAGTGAAGTTGTGGATCTTTTTGTTCATGATGTTGCCTTGTTGTACTGTGAAGGTTTGGAGCTGGGCTAGGCAGCAGTTCATTAATATCGTACAAGCAAATATGGGGAGGAGACCTAAGAAAGTCTTGGTTTCTTCTACTTCTTCTGGTGTGATTGTGCTATCTGCCAATGCCTTGTCCAGAAACCTGCACTTGCATGTACAAGAGATGAGATTAAGACAATTTTGGATAGTCCACTAATTTTTTCAAGTTCTATCTCAAAAGGTATTAGCCGGAGTTATCTTCCACATATTCGGATATTGTACGACAGATCATATGAAGTTTTGATTCTATAAATCAAATTTTAGCCCCTCCTAACAAAGTTTTTCGGTGTTACCATTGCATTCTAACACTAGCAAGCCACTGGAGATTAGGATCGCCTGAGGAGAAGAGAAAAGTCCAAGAAAAACACTTATTAAATTAGCTCTGAGGTAGACCAAAGTCAAATGAGTTTGTTGTCGAGAGTAAGATAAGAAGCCAAAAACAGAAGCAACAGTTCACTCTCTTGAACTTATGGTGATTGAAGATCAATAGCTACTAGATTTCAGTTAGTGGTACTCACTTGAACTTATGGTGTGATCGTCCTTCACCTTGCCTTGGAACCTGCTCAACCGATTGGGAAGACACTCCCTGATTCCTTGCCGCAGATACAAACACCTTTACGACGATGGAGAATAAAACACTGTAGTTATCAAAACAGAAAGTAAATCGCTCTTGAAGATTGTTTCAACAAGAATTAATCCGTATTGGTTTTTACCTTAAAAATTGGAGTGAGGGGACTTCCAACAGGACGTTTAAACCTAAAAACAGAGAACCCAGAAGCAAAAACCAAAAGGGTAAGGGCTAAGGTCACGGCACATATCTTAAAACTCCAGTTCCAACCTTTGTTCTCTTCAACCCACACCATGAAGGTCACGGCTATGAGCCCACCAGCACAAAGGGAGAAGAAGAACCAGTTGAAGAATGTAGTGAGAGGCTGCTGTCGATGCTCGCTTTCATGTTCGGGTTCAATGTGATTACCAACACAATAATCATCATGATCATTGTCGAGTACTTGATCAGCACCATGTGCTGGCAAGGCTGCTTTGACCCCGCAACCCCTACTGCCATTGCGTACAGTCCTGTGTAGAGGATTGCTTCCTGCGACTTGGAAGGTGTTTGGTCCAATTTCGGATGAAGTTTTGTGTTGTCTGCTTGGATTATTAGCAGAATGAACCCCTGTATCAGAATAGACCGAAAAAGGAATATTAATTATCAATCAATATATTGCTTAGCTAGCTGAGAATGGCAAAATGTAACCACCAGATTTGCTTAACTATCAATCAATATATTGCTTAGTCGCTATAGTACACTTCCTATATTCAGGTTCTAGCCCAAAGTTATTGGCAAAAATCTCACCGCAGCAAGGGTTGGGTTAGTTCGTCCTAGTAGTGGGCATTGGGTCGGGTTAGGGCTGACTTAGAGTAAGACTTTTCATGTGAATTAAACGGTTGGGTTAGTTCAACTTACCTAGGGTCAGCTTGATTTCAACTTGTTAGATATAATAATAAGAATTACATAAAGAAGTTAACAATGACTTCAAACTTTTTTTTTCCAAGTATAAATGACATTTAAAGGTTAATTTAACCCGATATACAGACATTTAAAAATAGGCCAATCCATTTATTGACTCCATAAATCATTGATCCAATTATTTTTATTAACCCTATTTTAAATGGACTGATCTGCTGGATCAAATGGGTATTTGGCCATTGTCCATTTATTGACTAAATAGTCTATTCATTGCAAAATTAAAGCCATGAACAACACACCAAAGAAACAAAAACAGAGGAAGTAGTGATGCTGATGACACAAGTGTAGGCATACCACCAACTCCAGAGTGCAAAAGGAGAGGAAGGTCCAAAATCTACCCAAGAAGGAATCACTAATAAATCCTCCAAATATTGTGAGCAAAAATGAAGTTCCCATGAAGTTTGTCACCATATTTGCTGCTCTTCCACTTGGGTAATGCATCACCTTCAGAAAGTATGTCACAAAGTTTATGGCATTTGATAAGAACACCATATTCTCCAATGCCTCAACAACTTCAAGACAAAAGAAAGAAAATGAAGCCATATGATTATATTGATGATAAAGAAATAGATTAACACACAATACAAAAAATGGATCCAAAGTGTAAACTTTAGAGCTTACCACATACAAGAATAGCTGCTTTAATTCCACCATACTTCTTAAAATCAGCTGTTCTACCCTTCCAATCAACGTAGTCTTTTCTTCCATCCTTTGCCATAATCGAGAGCAATCAATGGCGATCCCGAAAGAAAAAGAGGAGAAAGTAGTTGAACCTTTGATGTTTATTGTAGAACAATTACTCAAAACTGTGATAAAAAAACTATGTATGAAGGTTGAAATAAGTAAATCAACCAAAAGCAGGGAAGAAAATCCTTACCATAGATGTATACACCTCAAGTGGCGATTATGTAATTTTCCTGTGAGAATTAACAATGTAAATCAGGAAATCTACCATGTAATGAAATCCATTTGGAAAAGCAATAGATTAAATTTCGAAGGGAAAACAAGGGAAGGGGTAAGCCTAATAAGATAGTCATAAATCAAAGTGTTTTGTCTAAAGTCATTAGTGGAAAATGTGGGGAATAAGAAGCAAACTTTCCTGAATGGAAATTTCCTTTTAAGGGGTTAAAGCACGACTAAATTTTTAGTTTACAAAACTCATACTCATAGTTCATACATGAACGCACCTCACAATTCCACAAAGAATTAACCTTTTCCCATTTGATTGCATGACAAGGCCGCGGGGGTGGGGGGGCTAATTTATTCTGTCAAAGGTATTTATTAATTTGCGTATATTTTCGTTTTATGAGAGCTGAGTTGTTTATTTTCTCACTAGTAGTGTGGGTCGGGTTCTCAACTTAAGTTTGAGTTACGCTGTTCTCACTTCTAGTATGAGTTTGGGTCATCACCTTGGTGTGATTTATCGTATATTTTGAAATTTGAAATTAATTTTCTTGTGAAGTACGATTTGAATGTTATCGTATTATATATACTTTGATTAAGAGACATGTCAACAACGAAATTTTATGCGGTTATGCTATGACGATATTCCTTTCAATCGTAATCTATCATGTCATATGGAAATTTGCTCTATTGAATTATATTATAGTTTGCCGACATTTCGAAAAGACATGTTAACATTGAAGAATGCGGTTGGTGACAAGAAGAATGCATAGAGCCGGTCAACAACATATCTACTATTATCTTTTTGGATACAAGGATTTATTTTATTAATGTTTTAGATTTATTATAATCTAAAGATATTTGTTGTAAATGCCATACAACTTTTATTTATAAATTTTTCCAAAAAATGTAATAACCATATTATATACTAAGTCGCAGGAACAAGTCTCCTTTACAGTAGTCACTCAAGTCATTAATGATGAGATATACAGCCCCCTTGAATCTGTATATCTCAGATTCTCACACATGACATGTATTGCATGCATATCAAAGAAGCTAGTCCCCTAGAATCGTGAACAGTAAACACCTGGAGACCACAGGACTATGGAAAGACAATGTGGTCTGAAATGGGGGCTCCAAATACCCCTCTTTATGTATCCATTAACATAGACTGAGCAGAAGGACCATCCATCGTGAGTTAATGACGAACATTTTGTTGCTATATACTACCTTACTAGAGTCTTTTCTTTCTTTCTTTCTTCTACAATTTTTAGTAGGGTAAGTATCCAAGCTTTTGAAGTTAGGGTTTTTATGTAAAATTAGATCCATCAGACTAACTTTAAATTGGGATCAGGGTAGGGAGATTCGGATGACATAAGAGTCCAAGTTTAGAGGGTGCAATTGAACATCCCACACAAATGCACCCATAATTGAATAATTCGTGTTGATGAAGTTAACAGTAGAATCTAATCTCAATAATAGAAGCATACATGCTAGGATATAAATTCTTATGTGCTTCTAGAAATACATGCTCCAACATGCATTTTATATATATATATATATATATATATACTATTTTTAAATATATTTTTATGTTTATATATGTTATTAGGACTATAGTATAGACTTTGACAGGCTAAGTTGGTATTGAGCAGAAACTATGGGCACAAAACCAGCTGGAGGGTTAAAGAAACGAATCTTCTTGCTCGAAGATTGTTTTCATGCATTTAATGAGGAGATTAGGAATTATACGACATAAAACAATCATTGATATATGTTGTATCAATCTTCTCCTCTGTGGAAACTGTTATATATCCTGATTTATTCATTTATATATTTACGGTTTTCACCTTTTTTATTTGGGTCGGGTGGAATGAATATTCGTATAATAGAGATGAAACTTTCCAACCTAATTTGATCATTGTCTAATAAATTCAAAATGATGGAAGGAAGGGAAAGAAGGGATAAGCCTCTACTTTTCTTCCTCTTTCTCCTACCACCAAAACGAAGGTACACAGAGACACAAAAAATTTTAATGATTCATCCTCTTTGAAACTTAATTTTCTACTTTATATATATATATATATATATATATATATATATATATCTAAACAAGAACGAATGTTATTCATTTGATTTCCCTTTCCTCCCTTCCAATCTTGTGCTTTATATTAATCATCTCTTCCCTTTTATAATATTCAAACAAATTATAATCCCTCAACTTTTACGCTGTTTGATTTTTAAATCACTTTAAATAGCCGACAAATTACTAAAATTTAGATTATTTTTTGGTGGATAAAAATAAATGGTAATCTCACTCATTGAAAAAAAAATGTTATTTTATTTTGGGCTGCTTTTGGTCCAAATAGTTTTAGGCCCTTCTTTTTGTGGGCCTACTGGCTCGGAAAAAAGTGAGATTACAGGAAAAAAGCCCAACCTGACCATCAAAGCCTCCAAAACCCTTAAAGTGTAAAAAACATACTATAAAATCCTTTTTATTGGGGGTTGCCAATTAGTCGTCGCCGATTTTAGGGTTTCTCTGTCAATCTCTTCACAGGTATTCCCCCTCTCTCTCTCTGTCTCACCGTCTCTTATCCTCTGATTCATGTTTCTTTAGCTGAATGATTCATTTTCATAACCGTGTTTGCGCTCTTCTAACGCAGTAGCTACAATGGCGGTTCCTTTGCTGGACAAGAAGATCGTCAAGAAGCGCGTCAAGAAGTTCAAGAGGCCCCAAAGTGACCGTAAGATCTCCGTCAAGGTACTTTGTTTTATACTTCTTAGATTCAGTTTTTTTCTGTGGTTATTTGTATCTCTGCTGAAATTTGGTTTATTGGTCGTTAGTTTACCATTGCTGGGTTCACTTTGTTAGATTTAGATTATTTATATGTGGACAGTGCGAAATTAAATTGGGAAAAGGAAGGGTTTTTTTTTTTTTTTTCTGATATCGAGATTAGTGTCAGTAGTGGGCGATAGTTGATACTCTTATTCAGTTGTTCAACCCCAAATGGAGCTGAAATGTGTTGAGGAAGGGTTTTGTTTTTCTGATATCAAGATTAGTGTCAGTAATGGGAAATAGTTGATACTCTTATTCAATTGTTCAACCCCAAATGGAGCTGAAATGTGTTGAGACTTTAAAATGCTGGTTAAGTTGCATTGGATTCAAGTTCATATCTTGCATTTGAGGCTGAACCATAATGCTTGGAATATTATTGTTTCTGATAGACATTATTAGAGAAAGATGTTTAAGTAAGTTTGATATCTGATTTGGTTTGCTGTTCTATGTATAAGCTTTGAGGAACCATCTTTGTTGATGTTTGAGGGAAATTGCTCAAAGGCTTTTTTTATTCATCTTATTTGATTTTGTAAAGTTGAACAGGAATGTAGGTTAGTTTCTTGAATTGCTTAAGGCTGTTGTTACTTATTTGTTTGTGTTTAAGTTGATGGAATTTGATTTTAGTCTCCTTGGCAATTATTTGATTTTTATAGTTTGTACTCATCTTTCATTTGTCCATATTTACATTCTGTATGAAGGGATAACATGTTCATTTGATCTTGAAAGCGATTTGATAGTGAGTTTGCTAACTCATTTTATCTCGGTAGCGTGTCTTCACGTCAATTAATGGACAGTTTATTTGAGCTGAGCTGTGGTTTTACAATATGATTGTAAAATGTTGATATTTAGTCATGTCTGCAATTCTGTTGTTGCACGTGTTTGTATTGTTTGGGGATTAACATTACTGAGGAGCATTTACCGCAAACGTCCAAGGCTTTGGAATGTTTCCTGGGGAACATTGATTATGGGCCTTTTTCGTTTTTCTAAAATATCGAGTGAGGCCCCTTCACTAGTAAGACCTGGGCTATGAAAATTGCTCCTCCTGTTTAGAGCGTTTATGTGCTTTGATGATGCGAATATGCTGTAACCGATGTATCGTTTTCTTCCGTTATTGTTGTCGTTCATCTGTTATTCCGGGCCTTTTTCATTTTCTTAAAATATCCAATGAAGCCCCTTCACCAGTAAGACCCAGGCTATGACAATTGGCCATGATCTCCTCCTGTTTAGAGTGTATATGTGCTTTGATGATGCAAAAACAATGTAACCAATGTATTGTTTTCTTATGTTATATTTTTGGTTCATGTGTTATTTTTTTGTTTAAATTGTATTCCTTTCTTGTGTTATTGATTTATTATCTTTCCAGACAAACTGGCGCAGGCCAAAGGGTATTGACTCAAGGGTCAGGAGAAAGTTCAAGGGATGTGTTCTGATGCCCAATATTGGTTATGGGTCAGACAAGAAGACCCGCCACTACCTTCCCAATGGATTCAAGAAGTTTGTTGTTCACAATGTGAATGAACTTGAACTTTTGATGATGCACAACAGGTATAAGTTTGGCTCCTAGAACCTCCCTTCACTGATCCCCCAGCCCTCCTTTCACCACTGTAAGTTTAACTGCCTAACTATTACAACTACTCGTCCAGGACATACTGTGCTGAGATTGCACACAATGTTTCAACGAAGAAGAGAAAGGACATTGTTGAGCGTGCCGCACAACTGGACATCGTGGTCACCAACAAGCTCGCCAGGTTGCGCAGCCAGGAGGAAGAGTGATCAGATTGTCTTATGGCTTGTGCTTATGAAAGATGTGTTGGAGAAAATTTTGTTTTTAGATCAATGTGAGAGACATTGAGATGTTTGATTTCCGCTAGTTTAGCCAAAACTGGATCATTTTGTCTAGTTGCTCTACTTAATTTGTCAAGACACCGTGATATCAAATTACTTTCACATTCTGTTGCTACCAGGTTCCTTTGTTCTCTAATTCGGATGTGCAGTCTTTCTTTTTCCCTCTAAAAAAAGGCTGTGGATTTGCCTCTTTTCCCCGAAATACCAGATTAAGATTTTCCAGTTCAAATTGATTTTCCAATTTCACTGAGCGGTTAAGCTGGTTTAACTGTATTCTGATCAGTTCAAATTACATATGAGTATGGTTTAACTCGTATAGTCATATGGTTGAACTGATCAGAATACAGTTAAACCAGCTTAACTGCTCAGTAAATCTGGAAAAATTTGGGTTTTCTTTCTTTTCCTTTTTTATTTTTCCTTCAGCCCTTAATCTCACCGAAAACCAGAGCTTCCATGGTTTTTAAATCCTAAAGTCTACCACAATTGATCAAAGAGAGACAAGAGTAGATGACTGAGAAAAATTTACATCAATGGACAAGCAGATAAGTAGGAAATTTAGAGGGAGATGGCTTTGAGTTTATGCTAGTAGGTAGAGCCCAGAGGAGTGCGAGTGTGATGACCTACTTGATGATATGGTGAGAGGTACTCGAGTAGTAGGGGTCTCAAAACTGGTTAACTAAAGTTTCGGTTAATTGATTTTTCGGTTCAAGAATTTGCTGATTAGTAATCGAATTGAAAAAATGGGCTAACCGATGTTTGGCTAATCGAAAAGGTCGGTGCAACAAAAATGTGAACTGTAATCGAACAGAAAAGTCGATTAATAGAATTTTTAGATCGGTTAACTGATTATTTGGTTCGATTCATTGGTTAACCCTTACAGCTAAGTTTCTTTTAATTTTTTTGCTTTAGAAAAAATTAAAAATGGCAGTTGGTGTAAAACCAAAGGACATCCAAGAAGAGAAAAGAGGAGATTTTGACCTAGATTCGCTCTTTGTTGGTGGCTTAGAAGAGTCAGCTTTGGATAGGAGAATCGATGTCGTTGGCGGCTTAGAAGAGGCTTAGTCGTCGGCTTTGGGTAGAAAGCACGAGAATTGATGTGAAAATTGAAGAGGGTAGGAGGGCTATGTTAAGAAGAATCGGACCGGTGAGTTCGACCGGTTCAACCAGAAACCGAACATGCTAAATGGCCCGTTTAAACATTAAATTGGATTGACTCGGTCAGAACCGCTCAACCTGGCCATGGCTTGACCCGAGCGAGTCGCGGTTCGACCGGGAATTATAAATCTTAGTTACAAAAATGAAAAAAACTCAAATTTTCACATCAATGGCCGTCTTCGTCTATGGATTCTTTGCGCCCCATTGAAATATTCTCACGCTAGCTGATGGATGAGGTCTTACTTTCAATACAAGATGAAGGAGAAGGGAGGAGAAGATGAGATGAAGGAGAAGACATATTGCTTGACCACGAAGAACATGAAGAAAGCCCCACAAATATTCTCACGCTATCTCTATCTTTCTCATCCGCTCTCTCTCACTCTCTACGCCTCTTTCTCTCTCTCTCACTTTCTGGGCTGCTGCAAATTTAATTAAGGGGTGTACATAATAAGCAGTTAGGGTTTCTAAATTGGCAAAGAAAGGCCCACAAAGGACCCATGTTAAATACTCATTATTTTCATAAATAAAGCCCCACAAAGGGCCATTGTTAGATATCTTATACTTTGTTCTGGAAGAACACCGGCAGCATTTTCCCTCTTAGCATACGACATTAACTTCACTGACATTTGCTGGGATTCAGGATCGGGCACGAAGGAGGAAGGAACAATGGGAGAGAGGCAAAGGTTTTGTCCCGCTCTGGATATGTGTCGTTCATATCTCAATCTCAGCGTTGGCTCCCTCCCTCACCGCTGATCCGAATGCTGCCGTCTCTCTCTCTCTATAAAATATATATATATATATGTTATCTTAAATTTTAATAAACCAATTAGTATTGAACCAGATATGTCAATAAAAAAAAGTTTTAATCTCTATTGAAACGTACTTTCAAAACAAAAAAAATATTCATGCATAATATCCAATTAAATAGAATTAAATATTTAGTGAAATAAGGACTTTTCGATTGATTTAGAAAGAGGCGGATATGATATACAGTCATTCTGAAAATAATAATTTTCTAGAGTTAAAGTTTTAAACTAAATATTTCCTATTTGCCCTTTCAAATTTATAGATATATAATTTATAAATAGAAAACACTTTTCTATTTTATTTTATTGTGTTGATGACAAAACAAATACATTAATGGGGAATAAATCCCCATCTTAGAAATGAAAATACATACATACATATATATATATATAGAAGTGAGTGTAATTACTGTATGTCAGCGATACGTGACAAGGTGATCATTAATTTATAAGTTTTTTTTGGTATTAAAGTGATGTATTTATTGTTAAAATGTAATTATTTGTGTATATTAATACTAATATAAGTATATAATAATAATAATAATAATTATTATTATAATTATTATAATTATAATATCTTTTAAGAAAATTAATAACTTTTGTTGATATAAATTTTGTAGTACTTTTAGTAAAAATAGATATGTAAGTTAAATAATGAATTAAGAATTTTATAAAATGTATATTAAAATAAATAAGAGAAATTAATATATATAATTTTTTGTAGGATAAATTAATATATTTAAACATATAAGCTAAATATGTTGAGATATTGAGTATCTTATTATCTTCATCGACATTACACTCGCTAATTTTCATCTTAATTCATCTAAAATAAATAGCCTTTATCATTAATAGAGTATTTTAAAGAGGAAAAGTTGAAGATGACAATTAAAAGCATTTATTTCAACCGTTTCACTTAACTTGTCTCCGTACCTTCCTTTTTAATTTCGAGTATAAAAGCAAGGCAAATTGGATGGGAGGAGGAGTAGCAAATGTAGTCTCATATTTTATTTTATCACTCTCTTCTCCTTCCTTCTTGGTTTATTGCCAATAAAATAAAATGTATTGCTTTGTTTACTTACTAATTTAAGAATGGAATTGAAGGTCTGGGCATGCTCTCCTCTTTTCTTATATTTGTGTTGGTGTTGCATTTTTAAATATAATAACTAGTAGGCAAATTAGGATAATGCATCTCAATTTGAAGGTTTTTCCCTTATAATTTTATGAATCTCTTTTTTTCCTCATCTCATTCTCTTTTGGGCTTTCCATTTAGCAGAATATTACCATTTTGTTAGAATGCCATACATTCTTTTTCCTTTATCTCGGGCGACAAAAGATTGAGTGTTACAAATTTATTGGGTAATTTATGTAAGTGTTGTAATAAGTTTGTTTAAAATATTTTTACTACTTATGTTAAAGTATCAGTGATGACCTTATTTAATTATCATAATTAGATTTTTCTCAAGTGTTATTGAAGGATCAAGAATGGGAAACTAAGTCTGAGATCCCATTGGCATAATATAGTAACATACTTATATGAGATATAAAGGTCAATTCATATAAATATTGGATTTGAATTTTGCAACTATATATAAAGCTAATAGTAGTAAATCATTGTTTATTTCATTCATGTTTGATAACAAATAAAAATGGAGGAAGAAATTTAATACATAGATAGAACTATTGAGCTTCATAATAGAGTGTTTACTAAAAACTATATAATAAAAAAGATAAAGGAAGTATATTAAAGATAAAGTGTGTATGAATTTAGAGAAAGCGAAAACTGATAACGAAGAAATAAAAGAATTAGAAATTGTAGTTTTCTTTCTAGAAACATAATTTATAAACTATAGGTACAATTTACTAATTAAAAATGCTCATTTTTAGTTTTATTTTTATTAAATAGTTGGAAAGTATAAGTGTTAGTTACACTTTTTATGTATTCTATCTTATAAGTTTAAAAAATATTTTAGAGCAGCTTGTGCGTAGTACGGAGTTAAAGTCTAAGTATATTTATTACCAAATTTGACCGGTCTAATCCGATTCAAATATTAAGGTTAATCGGTTTAATCCGAGTTAAACCTGTCCGACCGGTTGAACGATTGACCCCGCTTGCTTACCCGGTCGATCATCGGATCGGTTCTCTTAACATAGAAGGAGAGAGGAGGGTGGAGAGATAGATAGAGAGAGAGAGAGAGAGAGAGAGAGAGAGAGAGCTGGGTGGGTAGGCGGCAAGAAGGGATTTGGGTGGGAGTTGGGATAAGGAGCTACAAATAGAGGCAAGATTTGAGAAGGTGGAAACTGTATATATATAGCTAGGGTTTTGAAATAAAATAAAATACTTGAATTTCGGTTAATCGGTTTCGAAAACCTGAACTGAAACCGAACTATTAACCGATTTTTTTGGTTCGGTTAACCGATCCGATTCTTTTGAAAATTTTATTTGGGTTAATTGTTTTTTCGGTTTAGTTTTTCGATTTTTCGATTCATTTTTTATTTCGGTTTTTTTTTTTTTTTGGCACATCCCTATAGGGTAGCAGTGATAATTTTGACCCAACTTTTTTTTGTTTTATCTTTTAAGGGATTTTTTTGCTATTTAAAATTAGTTACGAGCTAATAATTAACTATTACGAGCTTTATGAGTTGATACGAGTGATAGTGAATTTTTAAGGTACCTTTAGTGAATTCTTCATTATATATTTTACAATATTGAATATTGATCAATAATGAATAGTTGAAAAGATATAGATATATTTTTCTAATCAATTTCACTTTTGTTCCATCAAAAATTCAAATATTTTGTTGCTAATCATATTTTATTTTTATATGATTTGTTTTGGAAAAATATCAACTCCCAATAATATCTATCCAAAAATATGCAATTACAAAATTTAACAAAAAAAGCCCAAAAATTTTGCAATTAAACAAAATTTAACCCAAAAAAAATTGACAAAGAAACCCAACGATATATATCCCTTCTATCCAAAAAAAAGAAAAAACAAAAACAATACATATCACAAAATCAAAGTCTCCAACTCAATATGTTCTCCCTCCCAATTTCTCTCTGTCCTCTCTCTTGCTACTCCAAACCCAGTGTCATAAAGCAAAAATATTTGTGTATTTTTCATACCAATAATTATATCCACGGTCACAAATAATAATAATAATAATAATAATAATAATAATAATAATAATATGAAATTATGATTAATGGTTATATTTATTATAGAATTTATGAGTTGTTATAAACTATTATGAATTATAAGTTCTTAACTAATATAAACGCTAATTATAAAAATCAAAATGAACATGTCCTAAGTTGTTATAGAGCTTATGATCTGTTTTATCGAGTCAATTAGCCACCAACCATCACTCCATAGCTCCCACTTGAACCGGCGGTGTAGTTTATCTGTGGGTGTCATCGATTCAGCCAGTGGCGAGTAACCGCTCGCAAAAGTTGTCAAAACTCACTGGTGGCCCCCATATGTGAACCCGTATCCTAATTTCACTCTTTGCAACCTTCTCGTCTCTGTTTTTTAAATCCTCGTAAACTCCATTAAAGGGTTCGGTGTTGACCGAAAAGTCGATTTTCTTCGACCACTAGTGAGTCCAGGTAGTGGTTGTTTTCTTGTTGTTTTTCTCAATTTCTGCGTTCACCATCTTGCGCTCTCCGCATGAACAGTACCAACCAAGTGAAATAAGCGAAAAATCCTAAAACATGGATATGGTGAACCCTATCGAGGTAAGAGCTTAAATTTCCAGCGACGGTGGTGCTCATATAGAAGAGAGAAGCATCTGTGAGGACTGGAGAGTGAAGTTGATGCCTCATATTTTCTCTCTCTCCTCTATGTCTATCACCTATTTTTCTACAAGTTTTTATATTCATATCAGAGCATATGCTCTCGCCGATACATCATTATTTTAAGTTCACAAAACTCCCTATTTTTCCATTCGTCCAACCATTTGTTGACATATGTGCAAGAATTAAATACCCCCACGTATATTATTTACGTTTTATTTTTTCTTACTTAAAAGTCCTTTCTGAATACGGTTCACTCTTCCCCTTCTTTCACCCCTTTCTATTAGGGTTTTTTGTAGCCACAGGAAAATTTGTCATTTATAATTAGAAGAAACTGAGCGAGAATGGCAAAATGGTCGGAACCCAGATCTAGGTCAAATGATGGCCACCGTGAAGCTTGTCATCGTGCAATTGACGTTTGGTGGCCATTGGGTGGTTGTCGTTATTCGTAAATTATATTGTTTAATATAATTATTTTAATTGTTTTCAATTTCATATAAATTATGGATTATATTGTTTAGTAGAGTAGTGAGTTGCATAAAATTATTAATATGTCAGGATTTATGAAAGTTAAATAATTTATTTCCTTACGAATTTATAAATTCATCTAATTATGTACAATTAATTATTTAAATATTTATATAAATTCACACAGATATACATATATCTAAACAAAAAAAGTTTAAATTTGAAAATTAGTTGATTTAGTTAGTGATTAAGAAAAAAAGAGTATATATAAGATTAAACTAAGCCATTTATATTAAAATTAGCCATGTAATTAAATATCTTCATAAGATAAGTATGAATTAGTCATACATTAGAAGGAAAAAAAAAAAAAAAAGAAGAAGCAAAAAGACACTTGACATGCTAGGCCTATAAATAAAGGCAAGGAGGCTAGCGGAGCTATCGAGACCCAAACAAAAACTACGTACAAGCCCACTCATCTTCTGCTTGGCTGCTGCTGCTGCTGCCACAGCCAATCGCCTCCTCTGGCCTCTGGCCACCTGCTCTCTAGCGACCCCAAAACCTTTCACCACCTTTTTATATCTTGTAGATATCTTTATCAACTTTCACTCTTAAGTAAACTTAGTCATTTATGTTTGAAATGAATAATTAGGGAAGTAAAAGATTATTTGTGGTTTAACTGAAAGTAAAATATGGGAGAAAAGAAAACAATGAAATATGAACACGTATGTAAATTGGAGAATTTATGAAGTTTAAACTCGAATGGGATTATGTGCAGCAACTTGAGCCATGCAGGTACAAGACATGTTCTTTTTTATATTAGTAATTTAATTAATCCATGGGCATAGGCTCTCATGCGTGTTAGTTTCTGCTAGCATATCATTGAAAAATGAATGAAAATATAGCTTTATTAGAGATATTGGTAATGTAAATTATGGTTGGGTGAAAAACGAGTTTACAAAGAGAAGTTATTGAGAGACAAAAATAATTGAGTGATAGTTTTGGATAGAATTCGGGATATTATTCAAAATGAGATATAGGTTTGAAAAGAAAATCATAGCATTGAATCGAGCTTAGTAAATTAGGTATTGAAAAATAAATTAAATTTGAGTAGAGGGGAAAATATAACTTCATAATATTGTATAAAATTTGAAACTCAAATGAATTTAAAAACCTAAGAGGAAACAAGTAAGAAGTCGGAAATGTATTGAAATATTTAACTTTATAAAAAATTATAACTATATTTCACTAGTTCATAAGGTTTTGACCATTATAAAATGGTAAGTTGTTATTAGAGTATGAAAATAAATAAAAGTCAGTTTGTGAACACATAGACTAAATTAAAATTTAACGAAATGAAAGGATTTGACAGAGGTTTAAAAGGGAGTATATAGCACGTTAAGATACCTTATTATTTGTACCTTTCCGAAATATTTAACTTTATAAATAAATTTAAAGTTTTAGTGTGACCATTAAAACCATTAGAAAACCACTTCACAACACATAGCAAATAATTCACAGTAAATTGATCATAGAATACAATCACAGTTCATACGGCTCTCCTTGATCAATCATGATAAATGATTTGCTTATAGACATATATAATGATCTCACATAATCTCATTGGCAACCCAAGTACATACGGGTTCTAGACTAGGCTAAAAATGAATGTTTAATAAATATCTTGCCACATTTTTGCACATAAATAGTTTTTAAAACTGACTTTTAATGTATGTGCTCGTTCAATGGCTCTTATAAATATATTTTTAGAAGACAAGGTACTATATTAGACCGATGACTCATTCTTATTTTTATGTTTTCTTAATTAATTTTTAAGGAAAAAAAGCATGCTAACATTCAACAAGAAGTGACAAGGACAAAAGAATATGAAAACACAGGCTCAGAACAATGACTGTACTGTGACTCTCACTTTTAAATATATAATAATATCTTTTAATGGTTAGCTTTTGTACATAAGCTTTTATCAAATTAATTCACTTGTGGAGCTTTATTGAAGTTGATGAGTACTTTTATTAAGATGGTAAACTGTATTTTAGGGAAGAAAAGAATTATATCTAGTGATATCAACTATATAACGTTGACTCTAATGCTATAAAACTTTAAGTTTAAGTGTTTGATGTAAATCAAAAGGATTATCGTGTGATTTTAAGACTTTATTTTAATGTTTAACCTATTCTATTAAGGAGGCACAATAGTAATACCCCTGACATGACTTGATTTTCGGTGCCTTATTATAGTGTATTTATTTAATTTTACTAGTGATTAAATTGAGGGTGTTACAATATTTGTCCAAGAGCTTTGGTGGTGGCGGGAGCTAGTCGAAAGCTACGGTCGCTCACGGTTGGCCTCAGAGCACATTTATCTGCAATATTTTTGAGGGAAAAGGATTTTGTTGTTGGGGGTGGGGTTGTGATGACCTGACATGACTCAAATTAAAAATAAATGCTCACATCCCCAAAGTAGCGGAAAATAATTACATCAAATTAAGCAAGGAGATCACTCCACCTTACAACAAAATCCCTAGCCCTCATACAACATATGTATTGAGTAGATCTAATCAACATGTCCACCTTACAATAAATTTATAGTTATCAATTCTTATTTCAAATATTAGTTCTCAGTAAATATGTTCTCTATATACGTGTGTTTCATTTCCTCACGCATTGAAAAAAATAATTAAACATTAATTTATTGGTACATATCAAATTAACTGAAGATCACACAAATATTCTTCACTAAAAAATTGAAAAGAAAGGGTATTTTGGACATATTTCATAAGCATCCTTTAATTATTACAATTTATAAGTCAATAATTGGGGGGCGGGGAGGACGTGCATGAACCAATATATGCATGGGGATTTACTTAGTAGAGTATTGTGAGTAATTTTTTCTAAAAATGAAAAAATGTATTTACTTTGGATTTCATCAACAATATCTGCAATATTAGTAAGGTTTCGCAATGTAAATCAAGAAAATTGAGCAAACATCTATATTAAACAATATTATTAAGATTTCACAATGAAAATCAATGGGTTGACCTTTTTGCCTTTTTGGATAAAAAATCAAGGGGTTAATCAGTTTCTGTTTTTGTTTTTTTAAATTAAAATATTTTTGATACTTTCTAAATTTATATTTTTCAGTACTTAATATATATATATATATATATATATATATATATATATATATATATATATATATATATATATATATATATATATATATATATATATATACACCTCCCGACACAATCACAATATTCAGTCCCAAATAAATTACTGAATTTTATTGATTAGAAACCATCACAACAAAGAGGTGTATTTTCCTTGATATGAGTGTACTATAGTTAACACCATGTTTCTTTATTATATTGCTTGTGTTCTTATCTTACTCACTTTATCCCATGTACCCACCCTGAGTAAAGGTGAATTACCTCTCGTTGAGTCTTCTTCTTCGAGCCCTCGCCCTAGTCATGTTGTTGCTTCTTTAGTGGCTAAAGCATCCGCGTCCGGTTATTCCAGTCCTCCCTTACTATATGTGCCAAAACATTCAAGTCCGAGCACCCTAGGCGCTGGCCACTCTACTCCTCCTCCGGTACAAGTATTGTCATTTAGACCTACAACTTCTGGTCCAAGCCCTCCTGGTGATGGTCACTCTATTCCTCCCCAGACGCAATTTAATCCAAAAACTTCTTATTCAAACGCTCGTTAGTGCCTGGTTATTCCAGTCCTCCCTTACTATTTGTGCCGAACATTCAGGTCCGAGCACCCCGTGCGCTGGCCACTCTACTCCTCCTCCAAGTACAAGTATTGTTACTTAGACCTACAACTTCCGGTCCAAGCCCTCCTGGTGATGGTCACTCTATTCCTCCTCCAGCAGCAATTTAATCCAAAAACTTCTTATTCAAACGTTGTTGGTGCCAGTTATTCCAGTCCTCCCTTACTATTTCAGCCGAACATTCAGGTCCGAGCACCTCGAGCACTCGGCCACTCTATTCCTCCTCCGGAACAAGTATTGTCACTTAGACCTACAACTTCTGGTCCAAGCCCTCCCGGTGATGGTCACTCTATTCCCCCAGCAGCACTTTAATCCAAAAACTTCTTACTCAAACGCTCGTTAGTGCCGGTTATTCCGAGTCCTCCCTTATTATTTGTGCCGAACATTCAGGTCCAAGCACCCCGAGCGCTGGCCACTCTACTCCTCCTCCAGTACAAGTATTGTCACTTAGACCTACAACTTCCGGTCCAAGCCCTCCTGGCGATGGTCACTCTATTCCTCCCTCAACACAATTTAATCCAAAAACTTCTTATTCAAACGTTGTTGGTGCCGGTTATTCCAGTCCTCCCTTACTATTTCAGCCGGAGCATTCAGGTCCGAGCACCCCGGGCGCTGGCCACTCTATTCCTCCTCCGGAACAAGTATTGTCACTTAGACCTACAACTTCTGGTCCAAGCCCTCCTGGTGATGGTCACTCCATTCCTCCCCAGTGCAATTTATTAGGCCCAAAAATTTTGCTCCAAGTACTCCAGGTACCGGTCATTTTAGTCCTCCTTTAGTATTTCAGCCAGAACATTAAGGTCTGAGCACCCCAGGTGCTGGCCACTCCACTCCTCCTCCAGTATGAAAAGAAACGTCATTTAGATTTGCAACTTTGGGTCCAAGCCCTCCAATTGCTGGTCCTTTCGGCCATTACTTCGTGAGGAAACCCTTTTCAAGTCATTCTGTCCTTAGTTCACTATAAGTGCAACATGTTGGCCCTCAACTCCGACATGTAGTCCAACTTGAAGTATTTACATCTCCATCAATGCCACCACCAACTGCTTGCAAACACAGTGTTCAATTCTGTACAACATTTATCATATAATTATGATAATAAAGAGTTTATTTTAAAATGGTGATGATATGTATCTTGTAGTAGAACACATTTAACTTACATTAATATGTTATATGATCTAAAATTACAATACTCATAGTTAATTAGCAATTATAAACTTTTAATATTTTTCAAAATAAAGTAACACACTAATCATATCAATCCTATTCTCGAAAACATATTATGCGTTTTTCTGTATAGTTGTGAAAATTATATATAAAAGATTATATTATACCATTTAGATTTTGTAACACTATGATTCTATTCAATCAAACCAGTTTTATTCCACTTGATACATGATAATATAATCTTAAAGTCAAGACAAGACACTTAAAAAGATCTCGTATCAAGATGGATATTATTTTATTTTTAGAAATTTGATCCATACACGTACAAATATACTATATAAGTTCGTGAATCTTAATTTCTTTGTTTTTCTCTTCGGCTATTTTTAATTCAAGAGCTAACTAATTTGATTTTTTATTTTATTTATTTTTCTAAAGCCTTCTAAGATAAATATAGGATGAATAATTTATGCATGCATATTGGAACTTCTCACATTCTTTTAATTCAACATATGAACTTTTTTTTAGTGTAAGTTCACATTAAACGGATGTATTAGTATTAGTGCATATTCTTAAAGTCAAGGATTAGCCCAAAATTAAACTCATAAATAAATGTAAATTCATACTAATAGTTTTAATGCATGCATTAATCCAAGTTCATACTAAAAAACAAATTTACAAATTCTTATATAGTAGATTTAGTGCATGTGATCTACATATATATATATATCTTCAACATATTGTGCCCCTTTTATTTTTAGGGCGACTTTAATCTATATGTTCATTTGGTAATTCATGCTCATAAAAGAACATATATAACAATATCACATAAAAACAACTTTATGTTTTTATTTTATTTGGTGGTTTCGATATGAACTTTGATTCTTCTAGAATGATGCATAAATTGATGGCAAGAATATGTGGTTATGATGATTAAGCAAATTAGGCAACATTGATTTTCTAAGATAAATTGGAATGCTCCGTAGACCTTAGTGCATCTTTAATCTCTTATTAAGAAAGATTTTTGGCTTAGAAATGTGTTTCATGTTTTCATTCACAAAGGTATGTATAGCAGCAAGACGAGGTTTCATACCCACAACAAACCCAACCAACACGTTTGCCCAATGTTCAAACTCCTCAACATCTTCCATTTCGAGAACAGTAGTAAGTACCCATCAATTTTTTTTTTTGATCATCGTACCCGTCAATTTGAACTAGGGTAATGAATTCAAGGTTCGTACCATTTTTAGGGTTTCGGTTCGCTGGGAAAAGCTGTTGAAAGCTCTGTTTCTTCGGCTGACCCTTTTGGTTATCAACTCCCTCTCCTTCACCAGTCTCAGAAGATGCAACTGGCCAATGACTGAAATGAAGCCTCTAGTGAACAGTAAACCCAGCACCCTCGTTACCTCACCTTCCAATAATGATTCGTCAACAACCTCTTCCACTCAATTGTTATCCTGGGACGTTCACTTTGACCGAAAATAAAGCGATCAGAATCAATAACCCTAGGGGAAACCTGAATCGGGAGCACCGACTGATGTTGGTCTAATACCTGGAGTTTCCATGTCCGTAGACGTCTCCAGCTTGTTTCTCAGTTTCGGCGGTTGTCCACGCTTCCTCATTTGGAGGGCAGCAGCGCAAGTTAGCAAATACGACTAAACGTGCACCGAGGGTAGCACCTCCCTTGGTCGTCCTTTTCATTTCTGCTTTTATATTATTTTTAAAGTATATGGAGACGCAAAGTTTGATATGGGCGGAATTCAAACCCAAATTACCAATTGAACTAACTACTCATGGTGTAGAACAGGAACTCTATACAAGCCAACGATTTACATAGTCCAAAAGGCCTAGAAACTGGGAAGAGTTGCAAGATTAGCAATTGAAGGGGATGAAAATATGATTGTGCAAATGGTTGTAAACAACATTGCTAAAGTAAAACAAGCTCGGGAAGCCTTCAAATGACGATCCTGGTTTGGAATATTTAGGGGTTCGGCTTTTTAAAAAATGAGTTGCTACTGTCATTTGTCCAGAGGTTTCGATCACAAAAGGGAAGCATATACGAGTATGACTATCATAATCCAAAGTAGAGCAGTGCATGAGAACGACCTAGCAAACACCTACTCAACTTGAGCTCATGAGATGGAAACAAGCTCTTTCCCAACATAATCTATAGAAGATCAGTTGCTGGAAACGAGTTCATGATTCCCTCGATATTCTATAGTGAAGCAATATCGTGTGTATTATGTCAAACCTAGTTTAAGTCATTGATCGAGTTGGATATTGCCAAACACTTTCACATGCGGTATCGCTGTAATTTGTATTATGGTTTTATATGTGGAACATCGTTGCCAATACCGTACGTGGGTCCTCCTGGTAGCTAAGCTAGGCTGTTTCACGCTGGCTTGTTGGCTAGGGGTAGTTGGTCCATATTGAGTAAATATTGCCTCAAGTTTGGCGACCTTCTACTTAATTAGTGACTCGGGCGAATAAGTATTAGCATGTTAATTCAACATGTTCTTTTATTTAAAAACACATTTAAAAAAATAGTACGAACATACCATTAGGTAATTTGAGTAGATCGAGTTGAATAGGAAAATATTAAACTCACATTGATTAATGTTATTTGTGACTGAAACTTGCATAAATACAAGTGTTATGATCGGCTTTTAAATTAAAGTCATAATAGAGGTTTCTAGACTAAGTTTTGTATTTAAACTTTTTGTTATTAATCCATTAAAATATGTATAACTCGTCAAATTGTTAGAGAAATGAAACGTCTAATTAATCTTAATTTTATTGATGTGTACAACGTGAAATAAATAAAACAAATACCTTAAAATACTGTCTATGTCATCTGATAAGATGAGGTAGGCAAAAGATGGAGAATGGGCAAATAAGAAAAAGAAGAGAGCTCGCTTTTAAGTGAAAGTGGTATGTTTGGTAGCATCTGCGACTAGTGTTTGTCGATCTAAATGAGAGAGGATTGGCTACATAAATACAGTTATTAATGGACCAGCATGCAACTTGACTGATGTGCCCAATTATTTTCCCATTTAACAATATTTTCAAAGTAAATGGAGTACCTTTCTATTTTAAAACAACAATACTATGGGTTTGCTTTCACTGAGTTTGGAAAGATTCACATGTAAACAATTTTATCTCTGCATGCATCTCTATCAATAGGGTTACTGATTTCATAACACCCAAATTATAAAAAAAACACTTAAATAAAAACATTTAAAAGTTCAAAATATTTTAAAATGTAAAAAGAAACATAACGACTAAGAACTAATATCAAACATTTTTTATAAACGAGAAAGATAGATGCGATCAAAATTAACATACATTATTTCAAAAAGTGATAAGATAAATCTATAAGTATACCCAAATATTCCCACATTAATTAGAAGACTGATATTAGATGTACTACTACTTGGTTCTACTTATACACATAGGCTCCAAACTCTTCACACATGGGTAGGTAAGTTAAAAAAGAAAAATTAGGTAAGGGTGCTTTCAAACAGTTTTTATATTGAAAAACCTTTTTCCCAATAATAACTGTACCATTAAGGATTGTGCCTCTATTATATCTTCTGCTGGTCTCATTTATGTCTCAACAGGAGGACTACCGAAGGGTATAAGGTTTAGTTCTGTATCCATAAACTCATATCCACCAATATTATTGCTAAAGGACCTATTACATAAATGCGTGCAGTTATGTGTGAAGCACATAAAATAGTAGGTGTATGTTTGACGTGCGCAACAAGAAGTCTTGTTAGTTTAGGAAATCAAGTAGTATTAGCGCTGGATTAGCGAACCGATATGTGTTTGGTTTAGGAAATCTTGTTTACATAAATTAGAATTGGGGATTATTTACTAGTATATATATGGTCTTATATCAACCGATACGTGTTTGGTTTAGGAAATCTTGTTTACATAAATTAGAATTGAGGATTATTTACTAGTATCAAAGATATGTCTAAAAAGAGTCCATATGAGTTGAATACTAGTGATAATCCAGGAAATATTATCACCCTAGAATACAACCCAAATGAGATATCAATTATGATGACTGGGCACGAGCCATACGCGTAGCCGTCAGAGCATGAAGGAAGTGGAGTTTCATTGGTGGAACTTTCAAAAACCCAACAATTAGGGGTGAGCACAACCGCGTACGGCCAGTGGTTTTTTATGGACCGAATTATCCAATATTTCCAACCTTTTGCTAAAGAAGGGGTCAGCGAGTGAGAATAGAGAGAGAGAATTGAGAAGTGAGAATAATGAGGATTGGGGAAGATGACTAAGGAGATCTCAAAAATAGAAATTGAGTAAGTAAAAGTTTTCTATATAAAGAATACATTGTATTTTTATGCATAATATAATTTTAAATATATATATGGATTGGTTACCAGGTAATGAGACATCTTCACATAGGCTCTTGGGACTCGCCAATTTAAGACTTTCATTACAAGTCGGGCATTCGGGATCCTCACGTACCAGCTTGAGGGGGTGTTGACGTGAGCAACAAGAAGTCTTGTTAGTTTAGGAACCAAGTGGTATTAGCGTTGGATTTAGAAACCAAGTCGTATTTGGTTTAGGAAACCTTGTTTACATAAACTAGAATTCGGGGATTATTTACAAGTATATATAGGGTCTTATGTCAAATAAAGATACACAAGTTTGAGAATCATTACCCAAACTTATATGTCAAATACTTGATTTTACAGTGCACGTTATTCTGCATTTATAAAATAGATAACTTTGAACCTTTGAGTGTATATATATATATATATATATAAACTTATAGTTACTTCATATATTGTAAATTAATTATAAGATGTAACCTCACTTGATCTATATACATTAGTGAGATACCCCAATTAATTTAAATTGAGCATTCTTGTTTATTTTACCTTACATACAACATTACAAGTAAAATATTAATTCATCATTCTCCCAAATTTTATAGATCAAGTACTACAAACCCCCTCCCCCTTCTCTTTTTAATTTGTTCTCCCTTTTTTTATTACTTACCTCTAGTTTTCACCTAGATTTAAAGATCCAATGTTATTAATATGTACACATAATATGACATTTAATTGAATATGATATAATACATTTAACTATATGTAATGCTCAAGATTACATAGTTTTAGTAATCATAATTATTTTTAGGCAGTTTTTTAATTGTAATATTCTCATATAATCAAAAAATTTAAAGACACAATTTTTATTTCGATTGATACTACTACAAGGAAAAAAATACAATTACACATTTATTTATATTACAAAATCGGTTACATCCAACTAAATATGACATAAAAGTTACATACAAATTTGGATACTAATGGCTTAAGCAATAATTAATTGGTGGGGAAAATAGAGTAGGTGTGATAATTTAATATGTCATATTTATATAAACAGCATTTCGGGGAACTCCACAAGGCTAGACCCCCTCCCACATGATATAACATAAAATTAGGCAGGCAGTACAAATGGTCCTCTGTCTCAGCTCTGATGTTTCATTCGGTTTAAATAGCTACTTAGCTGTATTCTGTTGCTCGTTTCAAGCAATTATTGCATCCTCATCACTTCAATAAGTTTCTAAATTTGTCTTTTTTTTTTTTTAAAGGATAAGCGGACTCATTTACTAGGCCCTCCCTATAGGGTGTAAGTCTAGTAGGCTCATGGGATGGGGAAGGGGTGTACAATCACTGAACTAAACCCAACGGAGGCCTAGCCCTGTTTTCGGTTCCAATAAAAACCTACCGAAGTCCACAAATTTCACCAAGAAAATTATGCCCGCCAAAATTTGAACTCTGGTAGTGTGGAAACTCCAATCCCGCATCTATTGAGTTAGAATCTCTTGGTTGTTTCTAAATGAGTCTATTCATGGTAGAATTCGAGTCGATTAGTGCCTGATATTCATTTTAATCTCAACTCTTGATCCGAGTTTTAATTTCAGCTTAGATTTCTTCTCAACTCTTGATCTGAGTTTTAATTTTGGGACTTATTTATATTAAATCAAACTTATATTATTTTTACTGGACTGAATTGAACTGAACATATTTTTATTGACGAAAAATAAGTTAAAAAGAGAATGGAGTTAATTACAATCTCATCCAAAATTCCAAACAAAGAGAAGTGGATTGCATGTATGACCACTTAGCCACCATATCAATTTTCCCAATCAAATCTAGAAAAGGAGAGAGAGAAATGAGAATATTATTGATTAGATGATGAGCACTAGGTGGAACACTGTGGCCTAATATTATTGATAATCATATATCATAAAGATTATTGCTTTGTTGAAAAAATATATATGATATATACTTCATTCATTTTATAATATTTTTTATTTTAAATAGTTTTTTATTTTAAAATATTTATCATTTTATAATTTTAATAACATATTAATGATTAATTTATTAATTCTATCTTTATTAATTACTTTTTTCTTTTATATTTTCTCAATTTTTATCATTTTTAATAAAATTTTAAAATAACTTGATCTTTCAACATATATTTGATATTTTTTATAACTTAAAAACAATAAATATTATAAAACAAATAGAGTATATTCTAATTTACAAGAATTATGATTGAAAGTGTTGGGAGCTTACTAGGACCTCTACTATGAATTCCTCCATAGTGGTTAGTGCCTTCGCTTTAAATCCCAACCATTGAGTGTTGAATTTCATGTGCATCGTCGTGTCCTTTTCTAAATTAGTTTAATGTAATATTCCTTCAACTATTTCTGGAAATTTTTAGTTGGGAGTTAAATAATTAAATTATACGATACTGCATGTGTTCATTTTATTTTATTTTTTTCATTTGACAATTATAATCTCAAGGACATGTTAATAATTATTTTATTAATTGTTGTCCTTATTAATTTTTTTTGTTCTTTTTCATTGACTTTTTTAATTTCTAATAAAATTTTAAGTTAACTTAATTTTTTAATATAAATTTTGTTATAAACTTTATATTTTATTAATATTTTTATATAACTTAAAAATTATAAATATTTTAAAATAGATGGAATATAAAATAAACTACAAAGGAGAGAGAGAAAACAATATGCATCCGTACATTTTCCATTCTAAGGTTTAAATAATACTCTCTTCAAAGATGCCATTTGCTGAATTTGTCATATTTTTTTAACTATTATATCATATGGTGGGGAAGTGCTTTGGTAAAAGTTTGGATGCCATGAATGAATAATCTCCATATACACCAATAATTCCTACCTTCGTTGATTATAAAATAAGGCATTTGATAAAAGTATATTATACGATATAAATATACTCCCTTCATTTAATGATACTGGTTATTTTAATTAATATTTTTTATTTTATAATATATTTCATATTAGAATACCGGTTATTTTAATTAACATATATCATTTTATAATCTAATGACATATTAATAATTAATTTTTTTAATTTTCTCATTATCTCTTTTTACTTTCAATGAAACCTTCGTATAACTTAATCTTTTAACACAAATTTTATATTTCCTTGATATTTAAAATTAACTAGTTGTGTGAAATAGGGAGATTTTATAAACATTTTTATGTCAAGATTTACTAAAGAACAGTATTTTATATTTTAATTACTACATACTGCAATGTACTCGTAACACTTTCAAAGAAAAATTATACAAATTTAGTTGAATTTTATCTCATTAAAATATACGTGAGTTATTACTATTTTATAATGTGAAAAGTTATTTAACATTTCAAAAAGCATTACGTCAAGTTATAATATATATTAATTTATAATATAGTATATAATTGTCAGCCAATTAGTTAACACCGATATTTGAATAAAGTAACAATAATTTCCTTCTTATAAGACTTTCTATATAATAACTTCTAAAGGGTACATATATTCAACCTTCTATATTATTTTATAGTAGACATGTCGATGAATTATTTTGTTGTATAACGGTCTCCTTTTTTCCGATGAAATAAAATATATGAACGTAAAAAGTTGTTCAAATAAAAATCCATAATGAAAACTTGAAAAAATGGTGACTTTCGTGATCTACCATTCCATTCCACGGTTGTGGTCTGTTATGGGTCAAAAGTCAAGAGTCAAGACTTGAGTGCGGTACAGACTTACCAACCTCGGGTAAATTAGAGGGTTTTAGTTGTGGCGTTGAAGGCTCCGAAAAGCAAAAGAACATACGTTTCGTAAAGTGCGGCAACACAAATTGTATTTGTATGGTGGGAGTCTGAAATCTATGTTGTTGTGGGTTACATTACATTGTTTTTTAAGCAAAGCTTTCAGCATATATTTTAGGCAGTTTGACAGCGACCACCTTTTTCTCTTTGATGTTGTATTTTCAACGCTCCATTCATTTCCCATCACAACTCACTACTTTCCATTATATACCCAATGTGACTACTCCACCAACTTTACTATTCTATTAACCACACTCTTATCACGCAATTACTCTGACTAATAACCAACTCTTTACATTACTTTTTAACCTCACAAGAAAGTCTATGGACTTTCTTTTTCTCTCTATTTTTACTTTTTCGGTATAAATGGAGATTTTAATCCAGTGATGTTGAATAAGCGTGTAAAAATATCTAAGTTTTCCCGTATGAATTTCAAAAGTGAAATGACTACCACTATTTTTAAAATTAGTATGCAAATCAATTGGATGACTGACTTTTGATCTTGGATTCACATTGTAGGTGTGTTCGGCAGTAACTTTTGAGATATTGATTAGTGTTTTAGAGGAGGTAAAATACTACTTATCTAAAAATGTAAGTGTTTGGCAACGTAGTGTTTGACATAGTGATTAGAGTTTTAGGTCATGTTTTCGAAAAGCTACTCAAAATAACGTTTTCAAAAACACTACCTTATATTTGCACATAATTTCCGAAATTCTCCTTTTTATTTTCTAAAAGCTTTTATTAATTATGGTCTTTTAAGTTAAGTAAAACATTTAACCACTAACCACTAGTCGAGTATGACTAATCGCTAATAAAACAAAGCATTAACCACTACTAAAACAACTAATTTTACCAAACAAGTTACGTGTATGTGTGTACAAGGTGAAACACTATCAAAAGTATATAATGAATTAAAGATTGAGCGTATGAAATGTAAATGTTATATTTAGAGTTGTTTTTATTCATTCTAATAAAAAGAATATTGTATAATAAAAGAATAATTAATACATATAACTATGATCGAACTTGATTGGAAAAATATAACAATTACAATAAGGAGACATTGCTGATTTTTTCCCTATTCTTGCTTCATGATTTACATATTCAAACAAAAAATCTTTTGATCATTACATATCTAAAAAAATTGTTAACAAAGGCAAAAAATATATTTCTTTCAAAAAACCAAAAAATTGCTAGACATAGAAGGTTGGTCTAGGCTTTCCACCCACACGCCTTTATTTATGCTATCTTGATTAATTTTTCCGTTATTATTATCATTATTTTCCTCACATGTTTTATTATTATTATTATTATTATTATTATTATTATTTATCTCTTCCTTTCTAAATATTCCATGGACAAAGGACTCCACATCATTTGCCTTTATTCCATCCATACCCTCTGCCAGATCTGGCCGTACAGGTATAAACGGGGGCCTCGGCAGCCGTACGATCATCTCCCAATCAACCCCTTTGAAGAAATCGTGGCCCTTGATTTCCTCCAGTAAGATCCTTTCCGTTGGATCCTTCTCTAGCAATCTCCGAATCAGGTTCCTCAACGGCGTCGTCTCGCCGACGAGATCCGGTGACTTCGTCAAGATTCTGTAGAAAGTCTCTCTCCTGTTCGACCCTCTAAACGGCGTCGTACCGTAGAGCATTTCGTACAAGACGACGCCGAGCGACCACCAATCGACGGCAAAATCGTGGCCGTTGCTTTGAATGATCTCCGGGGCGACGTACTCCTCCGTTCCTACGAACGAGTTTGACTTCCCCACCACCGAGTCGGTATCGGACGTGTCCGAGTTGGTGGATGATTCGGTCTCCGTTCTTCCTGATTTGACCGAGTCTTCCGGCGAAATCCCCGAGTTACAGAAGGGGTAGAGCTTTGGGAACTGAGGTTTCTTCCTTCCTGGGCTTGGCTTCTTCTCGAGCTCGTAACTCGGCCGAGCTTTGGGCGATCTCGGAACGAGTTTGGTCGAAAGGTCGAAATCTACCAGCATTAAGTGCCCATTTTCTTGGATTAACACATTCTCTGGCTTCAAATCTCTGTAAACGATTCCCTTTTTGTGTAAATACTCCAATGCCAAAACTAATTCAGCCCCATAAAACCTGAAAATGTTAAAACAATGATTTAATAAACAAGAAAACACAAGCCTTTTTTATATTTAATTTCATGTTTGATATAAATGAAAATTACCTGATAATATCATCAGAGAACATCTTCTCAACTTGTTGTTTCCTCAAGGAATTAAGATCTCGACCAGGGCAATAATCAATGGCATAACCCACAATCTGCTCTGTTTCAAGAACCCCTTTAAGCCTGGGCAAGAGGGGGTGATCAAATTCCCTCAAAACTTGCTGTTCAAAGCTCACCCTGCTCTGTTCAAACCCATTACTCTGTTTCTCTCTCCTGCTTTTAATGGAGGATTTGAGCACCACCTTCAAAGCCAAATCGTCGCTCGAATCTTGGATCCGGACATGAAAGACGACGCCTTTAGCTCCTCGGCCAAGCGGGGAGAACACTCTGAGCTTATTCAAATCCAAAGTTGGAACTTTAGGCTGATCTTGATTTGGTTCGCCTGTTTTCTCCCCATTTCTTTGAGAAACTGGAGTGCGCGTGGGATTTTTCGTCAGATTTTTGAGCTGCGTGAGTTTATATATGTGGCTTAAGATTTGGGGTGGACTGAAGAAAGGTTGAGGTCGAGGAAGCCCTGTTCTTGCCTTGGCGAGGAAGTTTGGGAGGAGAGAGAAAAAGAGGGTACAGCAGCGGGGAAGTTTGAAATGATGGTGCGGAGAAACGGGGGAATTTGTTGGGGAGACAGAGAGATGATGACGGTAGTCCATACGTAATGATTCTAGAAGACGTGATTGGGGGCGTATTTGTATGTATACTAGTCTAGTCATTTAACTTCTTTTTTAAATACCAAAATGCTTTGTTTGGGGGACAAGCTTTGTTCCATTGACCTCATTTTCTCTATTTATTTTTTTCCCCAAATTTATTCAAACAAACCTTTGAAACAAAGTTTAATGCATATTTTAACATTTGACACTAGATTAGAGATAGATACTCGAGTTAATTAAATTCTTATATGCACGTGAGAGTTTATACTTTTAGATATAGTATTATTATTATTAAATATGGATAAATTTTTTCTATTTCTCCTTCCGCCTTACCATTTTTACTAAGTACGGATCAATTAAATAGGAATTTTATGTTCTTATTTATAAATTATATCTATTTATTTAAATTTTTATAAAAATTTATTTATAAATTTAAAAGTAGATTAGTAAAATTACTTTTCAAGAAAACTACCTAATTTCTATTAATTTGTCCCTCCCCATCTTCAAACTCCATTTTTGTGAGTTCTTTGTATCTATTTTTGAATAACTTTAATTTTTCTTTCGAGAAATTATATTTGTAGCAGCAATAATTAATTAAAGTGCACTAACTAATTATAATTGATCCATTTCAAGACCTCTAAATATATTATAATATTTTTATATTCAAGGGGTAATATTGTTAGAGTAATATAGTGTTCATTTTATTGATGTATCTAATTGTAGTGGTTGCTTGCTTGCTTTCTCTTTCAAGTTGTGTTACATTACTACCAATTCTACATCCATTACGAAATTCTTTTTATGTCCATATATGTTAGTTGGGTGGTCAAAGATTTGATATACTAATTGATACCACTATAATTAATCATAATTAACAAATACGTCGAAACTAAACTTGTTTTATTGGTAGTAAAACTGTTTATCGCTCCTTATTGTACGGTATGCCGCTAATTCTTATTGTTTTTTACTATTACTATTACTTTTATATATATATATTTATAATTGTTTATTGCTTCATATTACTCGTTACCAGCTTCTGTTAATTCTCACCTTAGAAATGAATATTCTTGTATTCTACAAGATATTTGTTTCTTTTTTTTCTTTTTTTTTTTTTTGGTGCAAAGATAGCATATAGGTAGCATAAGCAAACTTCAAAAAAACTACATATTTTTCGTAAAATATCATGTATTACCTTTAAATAAATCCTTAGAAAGTTTATTATCATGACATAATATTTCGAATTGCGCCAATAGTTACTCTTCCAAAAGCACCTTTATCTATCTTTCATAAGTAATGAAATCTGAGGGAGCCCCGGGTCAGCAAGGCCCCAGTATTTTTTATTTTGCTATCTGTTAATGTGACTATGAGAACCCATTTTGTCCAATCCGATTACCATCGACCCAAAAAAATCAGATTTAGGTATGACTATTTTGTCCGAATTTAAAATTTGGACATAAAATTTTTAATTTTTATTATCCAAATCCAATTTTAATTCAAATTTATGTTTGTTCGAACTGTCCGACCTGAAAAAAACTAAATATTAAATAAAAAACTTTATCCGATGACTGATTTTTTCAATTCAATTTTCACCCGAATCTAAAATTTTATGAACGCTGCCTCTATCCAACTTTTTTTTTGGGGGAGAAAATGCCATTAACAATTAATAAAATAACCTCACCTTCCGGCCGTAGGCACATAATTGGGCTAAGGCCCATGACTCGAAACTTTGATGAATTTCGCATTAATGATTCAAGATTGTGATTCATGGTAGGAATAGAAAACTCCTGTAGTGGTGCTACATTTGGGCTTCCAAGCCTTCCATGTTTTCTGAAAACTGCAGTACAAAGACTGTTTCGTTCATTTTGTAGAATGTTCTTTTCATTCATAAATATTTAAATAGTCCATATCTGCAACCAATGAAGTTTAGTCTAGGTTTTATTTTGGAATTAGCTGTTAATTATTAATTGTTGACTAATTGAATTATTCTTTAGCTAATTAAATTAATTGTTTGAAGTAGAAATTCCATTTCTCCTTCACAAGCATGTTAGTGTCCTTTTTAATTTCCTTTAAAATTTTTGAATTGTAAACTTGTAATCTCATGTTCAATTGTCGTAATTATTTTGATCAATTCCCTCCCTTTCTCCTCTCTAAACCCCAATTTTATATCTACTATTCTTTTTATTTTTCTAAATTGTTGGGAATGCTATTGGCCTAGTTTCAACCGAGTGGTAAGCCCTTTTTACTCAATTTATTCAATCGAATCAAGATTTAAAGGTATTATTATTTTCTTTCTAATTAATTTTCTCTCCTTTTTGTGAGAGTTTGTGTTTCTCTCCTTTTTGTGAGAGTTTGGGTTTCTCTCATTCTTGTGAGAGTTATGGTTTCTCTCCTTCTTATGAGATTTTTATTTCTCGCTTTTGTGCGAGTTATCTCTTGCCAATACGTGCAAGTTTTATTAGGGTTATTGATTTGATAAGATGATATATTTTTGATATTTTTATCGATTAGTTTCATTGATTTTGATTGAGAATAATTCAACAATGGAATTTCATATGGCTCGGTCAAAGTGATATTTCTTTCAGATTGCGTCTATTATATCACACAGAGATCTATTATATGAAATTATACAATAACTCGCCGATGTTCGGGAAAGACATATTGAAGTCGAAGAACACGGTTTTGTGGCCGGATTGATACTACAAGTATGGAGCCAAGCGCAAGTATATTTACCGTTAACTTTGTCGAAATAAAGATGTGTTTTGTTATTTTAGATTTATTCTTGTTAGAGAATTATCTTTATATATGCTCACTACAAAAATCCGGTCCGTTTGCGACCGAATATAGAGACAAACAAAAACTCGGTCTCTAAATTATTTTAGAGACCGGAAATTAGCGTCTCAATTTGAGACTAAATTTAGAGATCGAAATGAGTTTTCGTCTCAATTAGAGACCAAAATTGTCTTAGTATCTAAATTTAGAGACCGGAAATAACTTTTCGTCTCAATAGAGACCGAAATTTTCTCGATCTCTAACTTTTCGGTCTCTACCCCAATTACAACGGGTTTTTCACACAAACATATTTGGACCACATCCAAGCCCCCACGACCCATTTGTTTTTCAACTTAGCTCTCTCCTAGCCTTGACATCCTCTCCGGCGCCAGCACGAGTCGCCTTAGACTGTCGTCCCAAAGCCTCCACCATCCTCCTCCGCCGGCACCACCTTCATCTCCGTCCTCTTCGGATCTAAAGGTGTGCCACCACGATCGCCTTGCTCTCCGAATCGGGGTTTTCCACTTAGCTCATTCCCATCCCCGACTTCCTCTCCGATGCCACCACGAGTCGTCGTCGATCTGTCGTCCCCAAGCCACCACCATTGTCCTCCACCGGTCATGCCAAAAATGTTTACGTAAATTTCACTAGAAAAACATATTCAACTTTGTAATATTTAATAGTATTAATGCTTATAATGTTTGTTCTTCGTCATACTAATTTTCTTTTTTTTTTTGTTATGTGCTTGTTCGAATGGTAGGAAACATATGTCAATCGAAGAGTATAACCGACGTGCACGATGGTACTAAAGCGGATGGCTTACTGTTCTTAAAAGGCTTCCGGGATTGGAGCAAAAAGGAATTATTTACGGACTTGGAAGTGCGGGTCCAACAATGTTTGAGAAGTCATCTCGAAGCTCCAGGTCTAGGAGTGCGGGTACTTCATCGCCTACGTCGTCGTTGGTCAACCAACTTCAAAACCAACTACGTACTACTCAATATGAGCTCCAAATTGCGCAAGAAAAGTTAAGGAGTATGAGAGAGCAACTCGATGCAACAAGGACTCGGATGGAAGCGTCAAGGAATAAAATGGAAGCACAACGAGAATAAGATGGATGTTCAAAGGAATGCACTTTTAGAGCTTAACTCCTGATTCGATAGCTTCTCCGAAACTTCTTAATCGCCCCTTTTCACGTAACAACAATTCGCAAGCCTCTTTGTAAGATTTCATATGAACTTATTGTTATAAACTTAGTTGGACTTGCATAATGCGTAGTTGGGAACTTTAGTTAACTTGCTTGGATTTGGATGCTTAGTTGGTACATGTCTTGTAATGCTTAGTTGCCACTAAAATGATCATAAATAAAATAATTCTGAGCCATAAAGATTAGCTGTTTAACAAAAATATGGTTGATGACGATAGAAATTAAAGTAGTTAATTATCAAATCCATGACATCTATGTATCTTAAATTAAAAGGTGCAGTTCTTGGTTTTAAAATCTAAAATATGCATCTTAAAAATAGGATCAGATACACATACAGCTTTTGAAGAGGAATTCTTGACCAAATAAAAGTGGCTATAATAATTTTTATAATATTGTCACGAAAAGAGAGTAGATATCATTTGCAAATTGTACTATCATACTTCACAATTCATTAAATAAATAAATAATTAATTTTCCATTAATGTTCACGAGCATCACACTTTTTTTCTAGAGATAGACACTGCGAATGTGTGTGGAGTGGAATCACTTCTTGTCCTTTTACTTTGAGAAAAGACAAATTGCAATTACAGTCTGTGAATGCAAGGTGGACATCCGTCTGTGAACCTGGTGAAGCACAATTCACAAACCTCCTAACAAATACTCTCTCGTTTCAAAATACATGTCACTTCAACTAACTTTTCTCATTTCATAATACTTATCATTTTACAATTCTAATGGCATATTAATTACTAGTTTACCAACTTAATTGCTTTGTTTCTCTTATTTTTTCATTGATTTTTTCATTTTCAATAAAATATAGGGGCAATTTAATCTTTTAATATAAAATTTATCACGAATTTTGTGTTTCCTTGATATTCTCACATAATCTTAAAACGACATGTATTTTGAAATGGAGGGAGTAATATATCCATATTCGATGATTCTCCTACCTTAGAATTCTATTGGAATTATCATATATATATATATATATATATATATATATATATATATATATATATATATATATATATATATATATATATATATATATATATATATATATATATATATATATATATATATATATATATGTGGGTTGTGTAGTAGAGATAAAAACATACATTAAATAAGGTGATACTTTAAATTAAATTATTAAGTTCTTTCTTTCCTAAATTTTTTTAAAAAACTTTCATTTGAATAATAGTTTGCAAGACTAATTTTTTAATCCAAGATAATAGTTTTTGTTCATATTAGTTTACAAAATAATTAAATAAGGTGAGAATTTAAATTCCCCTCCCCCATGTATTAAATAAGGTTTGACTTTAATTAAAGTATTAAGTTTTTTTAACATACAATTTTTTTTTCAAAAACTTTTATTTGAATAATAGTTTACAAGATTATTGTTTTGATCCAAGATAATAATTTTTGTTCATATTAGTTTACAAGATAATAGTTTACAAGATTATTAAAGGAAGTAAAATGACAATTCATTTTTAAAAAACTATTTTAAAATAAAAATTATTGAATTATTTTAGAAATGAATTCATTTAAGTGTTTTCAATCAATTAAATAATATGAACAGAAACATACACCTAACAATAAAGAAAAATAATAATTCAAAACAACAATTCAACTATACACCTCTTTCATACACTTCCTACATAGTTAACAACATACATGAATAAATTATCAACTCTATATACATCCATACAATTCATAGTTAAATAAAAATAATTCATACACCTCTTTCACAGCTTGGCTTCTAATCCATTGTCGTGTTTTCAATTCTACATGAACTCCTCTACTTAACAATTCTTATGTCAGCAAGTTAAACAAAAATATGAGACAAATCGAATCGATGATATAAAAGCAATTTGATTCAAACGAGTGGGAACAAAATGTAATCTTATTTAAAATCGACCCTACCTGAATTTGAAACAACTTATGCATATTTTACAAAAAGAAAAAAAAACTTCAGGAAAACAAAAACCAGTTTAAAAATTAAAAATTATTTCCATTTTATACTTTTTTTCCTCACATTTTGTTGAATAAATACATATATTCCTAGAAAAAAACTGTTTTAAATGACTACTTTATAGAAACAAATTTTCTTTAATAATTAGATTATACAAATAAATTTCATAATTAGATTATAATTAGTTTGTTTGTATAATTTATAATAGCTTCCGTTAAAGAATTTTCTCTCCTTAAATAAATTTCCATTTTAAAATTTATTTCTTCCCATTTCCTCGAATGAACAATTTGTACAAGTAACCGTTGTTTAATTTCAACAGATCGATTTTAAACTTCATCTATGTGTATATAGTAGTCATTGTTATTAATTTTATTTAAAAAGCAATATTAATTTTTCCTCTAACCAAATATAATAAAACGTACACAAACAAGCTAGTTATATATGAGTGTCATTGATCCAATCGCCATTCAACTGTAAGTATATGTATTTTGTTCTTGTAATTCTCTTCTAGGTTAACAATGGTGTTATGGCTCATAAAATCCATTCAAACCAAAACCCATAAGGGGATCTCATTTACAACTTGGAAAATGATCATAGTGAGAGAGATAGAGAGAGAGTGGGGAGATAAGAATTGGAGGGAAAGTAATTGTATTATGTCAAGATGTAAATCATACTCAAGTTGCTCCGCACCATCGTTCGAGATACGCAAAAAGACACAACACAAAAACATTGATTTGCTGCTTCTATGTTTGGAGGTAATTTCTTTCAAAAGCCTTTCTAAGAAACATTTTTTAACTTATAAAAATACTACGTTTTGGCTTAATTTTTATTTTGCACCCCAGAAACGGTAAAAAAAAGTTGGGCCAAACAACCAATTATAATTAATTAATATATATATATATATTTCACACAAGGTAAAAAGAGGAGAAAGTGCAATTTAGGCCACCCTTCTCACAAGGGACCACCTAAATTATCATGTGCCAATATGTCAAAAAATGAGTTTGAGAGACAATTTTCCCATACATAATGAGAGGTGGTTGTGTGATCATAGTGTGTCATCCAATCTGCTGCTCTATTTGCTTACCTGAATATGTGATTGATGATGCAGCTATCAAACCTTGCCATCATTTTCCTATTGTCCTTAATGATGAAGTCGATTTGTCTGCGGCATGTTAAACTTTCCTTTGATACAATCAATGATCACCTTATTGTCACCTTCAATATGAAGTCTTTTGATATTTGCTTCGTTGTAGCCAAAATCGAGCACACTAGCTTCCGCTACTAGGATGGTTGTATGCCCCAAATTAGTTGCGCCCGTAATGAGGAGATTATCGGACTCATCTCTTAAAATGAATCCCATAGCAAGCATTACAGTTAATAAGTGATCCATCAAAATTAAGCTTGATGTAACCACTTGCAAGGCCGATTCCATTTAACATGTTGGTTTCGCTCGATCTTGATTTCTCCGTAATATTGTACAACTCGGTTGAAAAACATTTTCTTGATTTTCATGCAGCAATGCTCTCTTTACTCTAATGAGTACTCTAATATGATTGGACTCGCTCCTCCTCGAAGATGAACGCATTTCTTTACTTCCAAATACTCCGGAGAATGAAAATAAATCGTTGAAATTGATCCGGATGGAGGGAGGAATGCACTGCCTTAAGAATGGTGGCGCCATTATCGTGATGGTTCGGGAAGTGGGTGTTAAGAAGCCATCGGTGGCTTTTGGCGATTGCCCATACTTGGAGTGTTATTGGGCATTGAAAAAAGGTGGCCGCTGGTTTCATCTCCCGATCACAAACTTTACAAGTCGGATCCACTTGGATCCCTCTATTTGCTAGGGTTTTCTAAGTGATAAACCATCGAGTAAGAATTGCCAAAGGAAAATCATAATCTTTGGTGGAATATTTGTATTCCAAATCCAATTCCCATCCCAATTATCATGCCTTTGGGTAGTCTCGTGACAACTTAATAGCCGTTTTTGTTGTGAACGCCCCATTACCTAAGGGTCCCCCAACGGAACTTATCTAATTCGGTGAAAATTGGCAAGTGGATACTAGTTACCAGGTGAATCACCTCATCGGAAGTGTGATCCTCAACTTGGGTATATCCCATTCTTTATCGTTGTTAATGAAGTAATTGACCTTGGTTTGTAAATCCAAAGATTGTTTGTCAAAACCTGTAATCTCAAGGAGATTCTTGTGATGACACCACCTATCCGTCCAAAAAGAATTTTTGTCCCATCCCCAATTTTCCAGCGGATACCCTTGTAGAAAATTAAATAGCATTTAGACAAAGTCTTCCAAATCCAAGAATCTTTATTCTTTTAGGGTTTTGAGAAGAGTTCACCATTATGCGCATATTTGGCCTTCATGTGTGAACCCAAATATTGTCCAGTTCTTTAAATAACTTCTAGCCCTTCTAGCTGAGTTTGTAGTGAAAAGCAGTGTTAATATCTTTAAATTTTCGTAGCCCTAGTCCTCCTTTATTTGTAGGTTGAAAAATGTGATCCCATGCAATCATGGGCATTCCTTTTTGCGTTATTTTTCCGGAAGAAATTTCTATTAATTTTGTCGAGTGATTGGGCTGTGTACTTTGGGAGTTTAAAGCACTCGCATCGTATGGGATGGAAGTGATTCTAAATTTGATTGAATAAGCACTACTCTCCCAGCCATTGAAATACTATTTGCTTTCCACATACTGAGATTGGTATTTGCTTTTTGAATAATTGGGGAAAATAGAGGGATTTTCCTTTTTCCCTGAACAGATCGAACAACCTAAGTACTTTCCGATAGAGTCAACAATGGGTATATGGAAATAGTAGAAGTTATTTCCTTATTCCTTCTACCTGTAGGACGAAAAAATCATCAAAGATTTATAAAAATTTATCAATCGACCGGAGGTTGTACAGAAATCATCCATGATCCTTTGTAGATAGCGGAAAGTTTGGGTTTCAACTCTCGAGAAAATAAGGCTATCATCAGCAAAGAATAACGCCGGAATAGAGTTTCCTTTTGAGCATATTTTTATTCCAATACTATGTTTTTTGATTGAGCTAACATGAATAAGCTTCGTTGAAAAGCTTCTATGCAAATAAGGAATAGATAAAGTGAGAGCGGGTTACCTTGTCTAAACCCTCTTAATGGTCCGAAAAACCACATGGTTGATCATTAATGAGAATTGTGTAGGAAACGGAGGAAATACATTCCTTGATCCAACAAATCCTTTTTGGTGGAAAGCCCATAATTGTCAAGCAATCAATAAGGAAATCCCATTCTACACGATCTTAAGCTTTCTCCATATCCAGACTTGAGGGCCGCCCATGTCTGTTTTCCCCTAATTTTGTTGAACTTATGCATTATTTTGTGTATGAACAAGATATTGTCATGAATTTGTCTACCGGGGACAAAGGCACTTTGGAGGGGTGAAATAATAGAATTCAGGCACGGTCTAAGCCGGTTGGCTAGCACTTTAGCAATAATTTTGTAGACTGTATTACAAAGGCTAATAGGTCCGAAGTGATGCGTAGCCACATGATCATCCATTTTAGGGATAAGTGTGATAAAGGTGTGGTTAATTTCTCTCGAATTTTACCTTTTTCGTGGAATTCGTTGATCATGGAAATTATATCATGCCTCACAATGTCCCAATATTTTTGGAAAAATCGGCTCAAAGCCGTCTCGGTCCAGGAGCTTTTGAAGCATCCATATGAAAGACTCGCATTCTTTATTTCCTCAACAGAGAACTTTTCGATCGGGGCTTTCCTTTGCATATCGTCAAGTTTATATTGACTAGTTGGCGAGGACTTAATTTTGTTTGGGTTACTTGTGAATCTACTTTTATAATCACTAACGAACGTATTACTAATGGTGGTTGGATCTTCAAGCCAAACCCTAAAAATATCTTTTAACCGAGTGATTGTTGTTTTTCTTTTCCGAGTCGTAACATTTCTATGGAAGTACTTTGAGTTTCTATCACCTTCGTTAACCATTATTTCTCGAAATGTCCGCTCGAGTAACGCTGGTTAAACTAAAACAACTTTTCGCATTGCTTGATTAATCTAATAAACCACTCGGTTGAGTTTGAAGCTTTGTGGCTCACTAATTAATTTATTCTCAACATACTGTAACCTCTCACTATATCTTTCCATCTTAGTTCTGAAATTTTTGTTAGTCATCCTATTCCATTATTTGAGCTCACTTTTAACTCTCTTCAATTTGCTTGTGATTTGGAACCATGAAGTGCCTCGAACACTGGTCGTCCAATTATTTAGTACTATATCCTTTACCTTGGGTGAACTTGCCCAATGTGGTTGAAATCTAAAACTTCGGTTCTTTTGTCTAGCGCTCGTAGGAGACATGTCAAGAATAATATAGCAGTGGTTGGAAAAGAAAAAGGCCCATGGCTAATTTTACTATCCGGGTAGTAATTGAGTCAATCATATCTAACAATAGCTCTATCGAGTTGCTCATAAGTAATGTTACCTCGATACATTTTTTCCAAGTAAAAATTCTACCATTCGGTGGGAGACTACCGCCATTAATTTGGTTCATGAATTATTGAGACGGATCTGTTTTTTCCGGAGTGAGGATATTCCCTCCCTTTTTTCATCTACACAGGCGAGCTCATGCAATTATTGTTGGGAGGTTAAATAATTGAATACAATAAATATGTAATACTAATGTGCTTCTAATTTAAATGAGATAATTGAATATTAACATATTCTATTATCTAATTAAGAGCAGTTACAAGTCGATAATAAATAATTTTAATAATATTCTTTTATTAGTCGTAATTATAAATTGTAATATTTATTAAGAAAATAAATTATAAATTACAAGTACACAAATTAAAAATTATATATTATAATCTATAAAAATGTATTACAGAAAAAGTATGGAATAAACTTCTGAACGAAATTTAAAACCTTTTCTTATTTGAATATATTGAAACTTTTTGATAATGTGATATAAGCATGTAACCTCATGCTATAATTGTATTTTTTTAAAAGTATAGTTAATGGTTGCACCGAAAAGCAAAAAGAATAGAAAACCAAAAAAAAAAAAAAGAAAAATAAAGAAACACTTTAATTGTCAGCACGGTTATAAAGAAGAAGAGTTAGAGACTTATAAAACATCCAAATTAACATCAAATCACATGGTTAATAAAATTTATTATTTGGATATATTGATTACCTTAATCATGTTATTATATAAACGCCGAACATGGTCATTTGTGAACATCATCGAGATCAATGGAATAAAAAAGAGTAACTTCTTGGAAAACATTATAAATACTAATCATAATATTCTATTCATTTCTTCACAAATTATCATATGAAAGAGACATTAAAAAATTGAAGTGAGAGTTTCTAGAATTTGGAGCGCGTATAATATAAATGATGATACATTTCTAAATAAAGGTGTGGTGCTTATTGATGAGAAGAGATTGTCACATTGTTCGTTGGTTTTGAATATTTTTTTCGCTTATTTAGTATTGTCAAATAATCTTAAAATTAAAAAATCTCAAAATTTAATTTGTGCATTTCATGTATATATAGTTTTATGCAGGAAACTATATCCACGCAAGTATCAAATCTAATTTTACCTCCCGTTATAAGGATCGTTTAACATTTACAAGATTGAAAGGTTACAATACGTTTTAGTTGTCAAGATTCAACAATGACATATTTACGATGAAACGTTGTTTTTTGTGTCCATGGCATAGATTGTCTTTTATATCCAATAAAAGAAAAAATAGTAACTTTTCAATGTTGGAAACTATATTGTGGAGGAAAAATAAATTTTTAGTTATTATATTCACATTTCATAGTATATACAATTTTAAATGTACGATTGTGAACTTTGTTTCACTAACCTCATCTTAAACTCTATTGAATTCAAACATTACGAACTAGATGATTTTATTATAGCATTGCTCTTAACACAGTTTATGATTTAAATATAACCCGGTATACAACACGTGTTAAAATACTAGTTAGTATGATAAATAAGTTGACAAATAATATATCATATTATTAAAACTGATAGTTTATGGCCCTTTCCATCTGGACCTATTAACATGCTCAAGATAAATCGATAATTATTAACCCGAACTATCATTAAACTGATTCTTAATTGATCATATTTTAAATGGGCCCATGAAGTCATCCAATATTATGAATGGTGGTTAAGTCTAATAATAAGTGGATTAAGCAGCCAACACAAGACAAACCAAGCGCCACACAGTGGCCACAAACCAATCCAGAGAAGGTCGAATTCTCAAGTTCAACTCCAAATCCAGACCTCAAAATCCTCTTCCTTCCTCGCCCTCACTCACTCTCTCTCTCTCTCTCTCTGGATACTCCCCTCTGGCCCTTTTTCCTGGGCAGCGGAAAACATGGCGACCCAAATGCAAAGCTTTGAAGCACGATAAATTATATTAGAAAAAAGAAAAACAATGGATATCCAAGTTCATCGTCGACGTCTTGCTGTTCTATGCTCTCATCTTCGTCCTCCTTCCATCGATTCCTTTCATTCCCAATCCATATCCGCTCCGAATTGCTCTTCTCAATCCCAACATGAATTTAAAGCCCCGGATAATGCTGGGTTACGTCAAGATTGTGTTTTTGCCAGATCATTCGGGGTCAATCCTCAGCTTTCAAGGTTTATCATTTTCCCATTTTACTAATTTCCTTGTAATGAAAACGAAATCCTTGTTTTATTAAGTTTTTAGCCCGAGTATTCAATGGTCAAATGCGCAGTTTTTAGAACCTCAAGAGGGTTATTTTTTAATTTTTTTAATTCATTTATCAGGAGTACTTCTGTGTATGCTATGTTTTGGGTCTTTGTGTTGACAATTAGTGATTTGGGCAATCATGGGAATGACTGAATTTATTGGCAATCTCCTAATTGGGGCTAGAGTTGGTTCTTTATCTTGTCAGTTGCTATCATATTGGAGTTTTGACTCTGAAACTATTATCTGAAAGTCAAGTAATTTCACAGCTTGCCTCAGCTATAGCTTTTGGGTAGCCACGGTCGTTTCCAGAATTCAAAGCTGGCGTTGATAATAGAATTATTGCTTTTAGAATGTTGAGTGTTGAGGAGCTTCTGATGAGGTGATATTCTGTTCCTTTTGCAAAATGGGAATAATATGACTCCATTTTGCTTTGTTAGGCATTTGGGGGTTAGCCGCCTTTTTTTTTTTTGGGGGGTTTGGTAGACTACAATCTTATGGTAGAATATGATGCTGACATATTTCCAATTACTACCGCCATATATGACTACCGTATTCGAACCCATACTTCTTGACCCTTGAGCCTCATCCTGAGTAATTGTAGCTGTTTACTAGGTTAGGAGATCAAGCAAGACCGGATTGATTATACAATACAACGAGGGAGAGGGAACCGGACCTGGACCTTATATACCTGGGGCCTGAGTCTTAGTTGCTAGGCAATGAATTCATTGACATTTGGGAACTTTTTAACTCTGCCTGCCATGTTTTTTTGGGAAATTCTCATACAGTACTGTTCTGCAGCAATTGTAACTTGTGTGGCCTGGGCTGATAGAGGTTGGTATGCTTGTTCTTGTTATAGATTTATGAAGATGATACATGCCTATGCATTTTGGATATAAGTCCACTCAGTCGTGGGTAAGGTACCATCAATTTTGTAGTGCAATTTGGCGAAGTTGTCCTTGGAGTCTACTTGCTCTTCAATCTCAAGCATGTTTTTTCATTACTAATTGTTTTTCTTGTTACAACTGATAGGCACTCTCTTGTTATTCCAAAACTTCATTTCTGCTCCCTGGATGCAACTCCTCCATCTGTAAGTTATTAATATGATAATCAAATTCAAGATTGGATGTAAATTGGTCAGTATATGTCTTGTTGCCTCTATCTGAAAGAAGTACTACCGCTCGTTCTCTGTTGTATGTGAATTGACCAATGTGCGAATGTGCACCAAATGGTCCATTGCACTCTTTATATTGTCTGAACGTTTGTACATTACCATTGCCTTCATTTACATAATCACATCACCTATATGCGAATCATCATTTTGTGACTTTCCATCATCTCCAGCTTCAAACATGCTTGATTGCATCATTTACATTGTCTGAACTATGGTGCATTATTATTGCTTTCTTTCACATCGCCTGCATATCTACTAGTGTCAGTTAAGCAGATGGACGTGGAGAAAAATTTTCTGGATCCTGGTCGATTTTGCATGATATAGGCAAGCCATATACAGGGTTAAAAATATGGATATTGTACAAATCTCATAGGGATCTCGTAGTTATTTTGTGCAGATAACTTGTTTGCAGGTTTGAACTTTGAAACTCCCCTTCCGCTTTCTACTTTGATCAGACTGGACTTCGTCATAGATATTGCTGTGTCTGGAATCCCCATGTTGGATGCCTAATACTTGGACAAGTATATGATGCTTAACTTTTCAAATTTGCTGAAAATATATAAAAATCTCAAACAAAAATGGTGAGTTTGGTGTCTGGACACATATCTATTCTCCTCCCAGAATTCAAGTAACACTTTATTATAACAGTATAAGCTGTCAGATGATGATTTGAGCCTGTTTTCCCTGTTTTTGATGTGGCAGTGGCAGGTTCTGGTTGAACTGATTGAAACTGTTCACTGTTATATATATGCGTATTAAGCATCATCACTAATGCTGGTTTTTGATAAAAGCTATCAGTTTTAAGTAGCTAATGATTTAGGTTGACGAAGAGTGGGGGCAGATACACGTGCAAGCTAATGATGTCCCAGGACATTGTTAGTTGGGAAATTTAAATTTATAAAAATAAAAATTTAAAATGGACAGCCATACATACAAGTTAAGTTAATTGGTATTATTAAATCCTAGGAAGCTCAAAATGGAGCACCATTGTACAAACTTTTGGATCTGGCATTGAGCAAGAGTCAAAGGTGCACTTCATAATTCCCAACGGTACCTACTTGTTCGGGATGGGTGTCTCTGACTCTCTGGCGCCCATTAACTGAAAATTTTCATTAATTTTTCTAATTTCTACTCTTCAAATTCCTCCATGAAACTTGATTAAAAAAACCTCCTCCATGAAACTCAAAAGTGGGACAGTGTTCTGGAATGTTTCGAGTTCCGCCTCTGAATTGCTATATCTTTTGTGAGGAATTCACTTGGTCTTATTTGGATCATCCAAGTGGGTGATAATCTACTGGATGTGTTTCATTTGCATTGCTTGTTAGAACAAGAATACTATGATCATAGTGTGGAGTTTCTGATTTCACATTTATTACCAATGTCATTTGACTGTCTAAATTGACCGTATATACTCACTTCCTTCCTGTATGTGACCTTCTCAAGTAATCCTAATTGATATCAGATGTTAAATGGTTTCCATTATTTCCACCTAGCCGTGCCTTTACTCCCTTCTGGGATCATCAAGAATCCAACAGGAAATGAAAGTCTGAAAAAAGCTGCACATATTGAGGAGAAAATTGGTTGTATCATTATTCATTCTCATCCTCAGTATCTTCAAAACAATGGGACCAAGATTCTGATCAATGCAAAGTTTGGCATTCTATAGTCTGTGGTTCTTGACCTGGAAACATCAGATAATATAGACATGCACTCTTGAAGATCCCTCCCTCAAACTCAAGATTTTTATACTCACAAATGTTTCTGTCAAAGCAGTCATTGGACTGGAGAGGGGTGTTCCATGTCTGATGTTGATATACCTATTAACACCATAAAAATTAGGCAGTGTCAACCGTGGGAAGAACTGGTTCAATTGTTCAGTCATTGTCATTGATATGATGATACCTAATAGCTTGTTCTGGCATTCAGTACTGCTGCAATGTACCCTCATCTGCAGTTCGGCACCATGTTCTAACTCCTTGAACAGAGCCAGCACTTGTGGTTGTGGTGGTCCGGCATATTTTGTCTGATGAAAAAATATGTTTACCTGAAAAACTCATAAGTTGAGCCATTTTGTGTAATGCACTACGCATAGATGTAATTGCATTTTCTTGAATTCCTTCAATATATAACGGCTAGATGTATTTGAATGGAGTATGGAATTAGTTAACTCAAAGAGGATTTAAGTTACAAATTTCATTTGTGTTTTTCCTGTTGAGAATTCCTAATTCTTCTGCATCAATTGGAAATATGGTGCAAGTCCGTCCTTAAATTTCTTTTCTTGTAATCCTTCTGAGTTGCGTTTGATGCAGGTGATAGCTGCTATGTGCTCGAAAATACCTTTGATTAGCGACGCAATTAAGAAGGCAACAGGATGTGGTAAGTAGTTATGTTTCTTTCCTGATCTTCTAGTGTTTGTGCTTGTTCTCGCAACGTGTGTGGTATTAGCATGTTGTAGTTCAGAATTTTTCCTTCATGGTATCATGTTATTACGATTCTGATGTGTGAAGAAAGTTGCAATTTTATAGCCTCTTCCAGTGTTTCTAGTTATCTATCGCGATTGTATGTATCTCTCATCAATAGTAGATTTGACAAATTTTGAATATGCAAACAAAATAAGAGATCCTTCTGGATAAATCTGTCCAATTTGAGCCAGAATTTTGGCCATTCAATGATTGGTGAAGTAAGAACACTTAGGATTAGCCTTTTCTTGTCACGGTACATGGACACTGGAGGTGATTGTAGAATGAAATCGACCCATATATCTGAGTACTTTATTAGTTGGTTTACCACAGGCAATCCTTCTTGATATGTGTAAGAGCCATTTGACAGACATTGTAGAAGCTGAATTTGGTAGAAGTGCTAGTCTACAGGCTATGAACACGAATGTTATACCACGAGCATTTAAATGTGTATTCATTGAAATTCAAATTGGAGAACCATTGTTGATGTGTTTATGTAATTATTGGAATGTAAAACCGATCTAGGGCTCAGTAAGTTCCCATAATGAACGTAGTTGAATCACACTGGTGCATTTTTTATGGGAATTCATGGAGCCTTTTATATGGGGATTCCTGTGAACTTTCAGCCTTTTCTTATAATACCAACTCCACCATCCCAGAGGTATAGGAGAGATCCAGGTGTTTGCTACCGAATAACGAGATACGTCTTCCACTTAGATTGTCATTTGGTTGATCATCACATTTCCAAGGCCTTTATTGCATATTTGCATTTTCTCTGGTCTTGCTGTAAATATTTACACAACCTACTGCATCTGGCCGGCTACCGGTGTTTTAGTTATTCATTGCTTTTTGAGGGTTAGCTAACATTGAGCTACCCATTCATCCACTTTGTGACTTGAACAAAACCAAAATAATGCAGATTCATTCAACCTGTTGGTCAACAATGGTGCAGCTGCTGGCCAAGTCATATTTCATGTATGTTGAATTTTGATTCAAATTAATTCAATCTTAAGTGGGTTATTGATGCTGGTACTCAAAGTTCATAACCTGTGCATTTCAGACTCACATCCATATAATTCCTCGAAAGGCACAGGATTGCTTGTGGGCATCCGAGGTATGCTTCTCCCTCTCTGTTTCTTTTAGCATAGAAACTATATTGGATTTTGGATTCGACCAGGTTGCTTTTTTTTTTTTTTTGGGGGGCGCTGAGCCTGAGTTTAAGCTACTCGATTTGATAGGCCCTACATTGGGTAATCTATACTGAATATAATTCCAGACATGGTTGTAGATCAACTTGAAATGGATTCGAACATGATCCAAACTGAAAATAGCTGATCCACTCTCCATAGAGTCAAACACAATGAAACCTGAAATGAACTTGACCTAAACATAACCTACACAACCCATTTGCGATGTAAAGATGATAGAACTGGGTACACTTTGACAGAGCTTGCGGCGATTCTCACTGGAGTTGGATAAAGAGGCGTCTCAACTTGCAGAAAGCATAAGACAACATCTCTCTGTTGCAAGTAAGGCGGAAGATTGCAAAGGTCAAGGATCAAATTTGGCTGGAGATTATCGAGATTAGAATACATCCCTGTGAATGTAATTTATGTACACAACTGTTAGCTTGTGAATCCTTAAAAGTTCATCATGAGTTTAATTGGTCAAGATTGGATGTACATTCTGTATTTGTATGTTCTCTCTTTAAATGAATGTGATTTATATGAAATTTGTTGCATCTCATTATAGATGGTCTGATTAAACATCTCCTTCCAAAACTGAATGCCTATTCACATAAATTGTAAAGTTTTTAACATTAGTACTATTTTTAGAAGCTTTGGTTCAAATATTTCCTATATAACTTTTGACATCTCCATTAATGTAAACTTTTTTTCGGAAAAAAAAAACATTTTGCTTCCTTAAACTCCAATTGGTATTGGGTTTGTTTATATACATCTTTGTATTTCTCTTCACCTGCTGCAAGAAAGAAAAATATATGTGGCAATAAATGTGAAGAATTTTGTAACATGATGCAACATTATGAGATCACCATTTTTTTCGATTGTTAATAAAGCTAGAAATGACTGAGTATACGACAAGAGTACAAGTACAATAACATAATATTCATTCCATTTCAAATTACACATCATTTTAGTACGGTAGAGAAAAATTAAGCTTAACTAAAAATCTAAGTAGTTAAAAGATGAATTGTCTAATATGCCCTCACTTTCTCTCTTTATCAACGATAAAAATTAATTAAAGTGACATATATTAGTAAAATAGAGTGAATACTAAAGAATAGAAAACAAAATAACAAGCGAGGCATTTCAAGCCTAATGAGAATAATTCAAATTTAAGAAAGGGATTAATTTATTTACAATCTCTAATTTTATATTGTGGACCATAGACTTACTTTGCATGGGCCCAATTTAGTCCATATCCTCTCTCCACTATTATAACACTGCCACAGCAAGCATTAAAATTGTATATTTCAACGAATGTTCTGGGCTGAAACACATTTGCTCATGCGATCTATCCACCATTAGGCTTCATCTTCATCTTCATCTTCATCTTCATTCATCAATCATTGAAAAAGGACATCAACATCTACGCACATCTTCATTTCTTCTCCATCAATCAATCAATCAATCAATCAATCAATATCGCTTGATTCGTGGACAGCTCATCTTCTCTTTTGTATGCCTTTCACTTTCACATATCTTCTTCCCAAACCAATCGCAATCCACTCAGATATCACTTATTATGATTGAAATTAAACTACAAAATTAAGTTGTACACATTTACATGTATGTGTCAAGAGGAGGAATGACATAATTCAACGTGAAAAACTACTCCATATTAAAGGGAACACCCACAGTCTGACAAGAACGAATATATCCCTATATAAAAAACCATAGATTACAACTAAGTATGCTCATAATACTACAACCCTTGCTCTAGTGCAACTAGTGTTTGAGTCACTCAATCTCTCATAAATCTATCTTCTTTTACACCTGGATTGCTTTGGATTTGGGGGCAGGAACAGCTGATTGCTTTCATATTTAGAGATTCCAAGTTTGGATTCGGGGGCAGGAAGGGCATGAAGAAGCAGAACACTGCTGAAACCACCAGCGACCTTAGAGAATTCAATAACAATCATTTCCATGGCTTTGTTCTGTTTGTAAGGGATGATATAGGTATTTGCTAGGTTTTGTTATTGTGTTGTCAAATGTCGAGCAGAAAATATTGATGCTTTGGATCAGGTGGTATATTTAGCTATACCTTAGACACATGTTATCTGGTCTCTCATGAATTCTGCTTTGCTCCATCAGGTTTGAAATGATTACTTCAAACCGTTAAGATACATTATTAAATCGTACAGGGGTCGGATCTATTAGTACTGCAAGTTGCAACAGTTAAGATACATTGTTGTACTAAAACCATGTTATAGACAAAGCTCTGAAGTTGTGTTCTGAGAGAGAAAGAGAAGAGCTGGCAGTGATGGTGGCCAGGTAATTTAGGTTCAATTATAGTACATTTTTCTGAGCTTCAAACAGTGATCTATTAGGTGGTGTTCCCCTCCTTAATGCCTCAGTAAGGGTTGTACTTGTACAACTTCCTTCTCTTCCCTATGTTTGAGCACCAGAAAAATGAACGAGGTCTGTCAGAAAATGGGCATGTGATACCTCTTTTTCCTCTTACTCTTTTCTATGAATTTTCTTCTACTGATGAAACCTCAAGCATATGAACAACAATTTTTACTCACATAAATATATGAAATTTTCAAGGCAATACACATTATCCAAATTTGAAGGTATTAAAATGGGCTGAAATTCCCAAAAAATCAAAGTATATTTACAATAAACATTCAAATTCGCAAAACCACAATCATAATAAAATCACGACACAATCAACACTTTAATTATGCAATTGGGCAAAAAAAAGAAAGAAATTACCTCTGCAATTGCACAATTTCTAACGCTTCAGACTTAATTTTGCAATTAGAACTGCCAGAACGTGCAATTAGGCAAAAAACTCTAATCTCGGCTTCCGTGGATGTAGAACCGTCAGAACGTGGACTCAGCAATTGTCGTCGGAGTTGGGTCGGTGAGCGGTGGCTGAGATAGCGAGTGCTAGCAACAAGTCGAGAGAGAGAAGAGAGAGAGAGAGGAGGTGACCGAGAAGAGAGCAAGATGCCAGCGATAGGGAATGAGAGGGGACATCCGGACGGTGACGGATGAGGATAGAGGGTGCCGGTGTCGGCGCCGGCGAGCGAGAGAGAGGAGAGGCTACGAAAGAGAAGAAGTCGGTCTCGATAGAGAAGAGGGGTGGTTCAGGGTTGTTCCGCTCAGTTCAGAGAGAGAGAGAGCGCACGGAAGCGACATCGGCGGCTGCCGGAGACAGGCGGCGGCTGGGCGGCTGCCGGGCGGGCGGCGGGTGACTACCAGTGTACCGAGAGAGAGAGAGACAGAGAAAGCAACGGATGGAATTTGGGTTTGAAAAATGACGAGAGATTTAAACTGGCCCCTTCAGACTTAATTTTTTTATTTACTTCTTTAAATTATAAAATGTTTTTTATTTGAAGTCGTGAGATTAATATTGGAAGGTTAATATTTAAAGCGTTTATCTAACACTATGTTTGGATTGAGGTTAAAAGAGGTAAAAAAAAGGAAGGAGAATAATTAACTCATCTTTCCCTTACTTGGAAAATAAAAAGGGAGTGAGGTAAGGGGAATCGTTCCCTCCTTTAACCCTATTTCATTCTCCTCCAATTTGGAGGGGAAGGAAGATGAAGGAAAATAAGATCATTAATAAAAATTATTTTTATATTAATTTTAATCCTATTTCATTCCTTTTTATAATTATATTTTTTTGCTTATCTCTCTCCAAAATTCTTTTTATTTTTCTTCCCTCTAAAGTAATTATATATAAATATATTAATATTATGGTTGTACTTTTATTTTATTTATATATTGCCATTAATGCCTCTTCACCCTTTTTTATAATCCCCTTTAGTTACTTTATTCTAATTCATATGTATTAATAATAGGGTTGTATTGCTATTCTAATTCAATTTAAGTACTTTTTTTGGATTCATAGTTATGATTAATAAAATAGATGATATATATATTAATTATCATGAATATATATGTGAACATTAATATCTTTACTTGTTACCCTAATTTTGATTATTTACTCTTTTATTTTAAGTGTTTATTTATTATTTGATTGTTTATTTTATTTTACTTCGGATAATACCTTACAAATGTAAAAAGTAATTATTAAAAACATAAATTTTTTTGGGGTGGAACGTTAAGGGGAATGAGTTACTTGTACTAAATTTAAATTTAATATTTTTAGTTTAAAATGGTTATGATGATGATAATAATAATAATAATAATAATAATAATAATAATAATAATAATAATAATAATAATAATAATAATAATAATAATAATAATAATACATTTTCCCCTTCCTTTTTTAATCCAAATAAGAAAATATTGGGTAATCTTCATTCACCTTCATTTTTAATCCAAACAAGGAGAAGGTATCTCCCTTTCCCTCGCTTCCCCTCCCTTCCATTTCCCTCTCCTCGATTAACTTCCTCTCCTCGCCCTTTTATATCAAAACAAGTGTGTAATACCTTACAAATGTAAAAAGTAATTATTAAAAACATAAACTTTTTTGGGTGGAACGTTGTTAAGGGGAATGAGTTACTTGTACTAAATTTAAATTTAATATTTTTAGTTTAAAGTGGTTATAATAATAATAATAATAATAATAATAATAATAATAATAATAATAATAATAATAATAATAATAATAATAATAATACATTTTCCCCTTCATTTTTAATCCAAATAAGGGAATATTAGGTAACCTCCATTCTCCTTCGTTTCTAATCCAAACAAGGAGAATGTATCTCCCCTTCCCTCGCTTCCCCTCCCTTTCATTTCCCACCCCTTTATTAACGTCCACTCTCCTCGCCCTTTTATATCCAAACAATATGTAAAGGATGGAGTGTACTTAAAGGGGTGCTTATTTGAAGCTTTTCTATATATATATGTGGAAAGGTTCAAGTAAACACTCTCCTTTAGGAACACTCCATGTATTAGGTAAGCATCTTTAATCCTAACCATTTAATCTTAATTTAACTGCAGAAATTAAAAGGTATTTTTATAATTAAAAAAATAAAAAATAAAAAAATGGGGGAAGGGGGAATTCAAGTACTCTCGACATTTCCCATTTTCAATAAAACCTTGCTTCCTCTCTTCTCTCTCTCTCTCGGTTAGGCACTCGCCGAGTTCGGCCAGCCCGTCGCCGGTAGCCACCCGCCGCTAGCCTCTAGACGCCCAGCTGTTACTCCCTCACCTACCTCGCTTCCTCCTCTTTCTCGATCATACCTCCTCTTTCTCTCGTCGCCGATAGTACCTGTGGCACGTCTCTCCGGGTTGGTCTCGTCAATGTTGCCGATTGCTTAGCCACTGTCTAACGGTCAAAGCGTCCATATCTCGCCGACCACTCGACGGTAAAAGTTCTTCGTTTTAGGGTTTTCAAAGTTGAAATTAGGAGATTTCATTGCTACAACTCGAAACACGGTTCACTTTTATCTTTGTATCCTAATTGCATTATGTGATTATGCCACCGGTGCTATTTCTCGGTATAACCGAATTCTAAAAATCTTGAACCTTCACCTTTTCTTATTTTGTTCTCTTGATAAGATTTTTAGAGGTTGCATATTTAGAATTAAGCCCAAAACTCTATGAAATGTGAGAAGTTATTTCAATTTGGTTCCTAATGATATCGAGTAGTTGTATTCAAATTGGTTCAAAGGACAATGAGCTATGGTTGTGTTGCAAGATTTAACCTTTGTTTGCCATATTTTGCTATTTTCAACCTCTTTTTCACCCACTAACCAATTGTCCTGGCAATGTGCCACATTAACTCTCTCTTCCATCTTGTGCATCTCGTTTCTTCTCCCTACACCATAGACAACCGAACTCGTAAAGCATAATTCAACCGTGACTTGAATGACTCTCATCCGTTATAATTATTGTTGTTTTAGGTCAAGTTTGCGGTTGTGATGTGCTTGTATTGTTGTATCGAGCCAACTTAATAAGGATGTGCCCTATTTGGTGGCCTTGTGGTAAAGAAAAAAAATGCTTGTAAAGCTTTGCATTTTCTTAATCTTTGCCAATCCGAACAGTGAGTCCGAATGTGTATATTTTATTGTGAATATAAATAGAGTCCTCCTAGTTTGGCCGAGTGGTTCAAATAGAGTCCTCTTGTGTGATATCTCCCTTCTTTCTAAACCTTTGCATTTTTTATGAATATGTTCCGACATCCGGAATAAATCTTTGAGAACAACATATATGTTCCTAAATTACACGATTCTAGCAGAGTGAGACAGGAAATAGGTTCGACATCCGGAATGCATTTACGTGGTGGTGCATGTGGACCTCAGCCGGTTTCGAAACATGGGGGATGAGGGATTAGGATGAGATTTATGTGTCATTTGTCATATTCTTAATACAGGCTCGATCCGGCTTGCGGTTTTCTTTTGAAAGACATTTATGAAATGTTCATAATTTACGAGTGCTATTGATGACTCCTTATGTCCTGTACCATTGGTCTTCATTTGAATGATTCATACTGAATTTGTATCTAAGCTAGAGTTTGCAACCAATATGTTTAAGGTCATTTTGAGCTAACAGAATTAGTTTCTACTTTGTGAAAGCCTATTAGCTCAATAGTAAAGCATTGTGCATCTGCACAAAAGATATGGGTTCGAATCCCACATACGCTTCTTGATTTCAGCTTATACTCAAACGAAAATTCCAGAAAATGTCAAACAAGTCCCTTGCAGCATGCACTTGTAACTCATACACTCATACGCAGAAAGTCCTTCATGACCTGAAATATAGTAGACTTTCATTTTAGAAAATTTCCTTGCAATCATACACCAAAAGCCTTTCATAGGCATTGACACCAAAGTTCACTATAATCACCATCCATTCAACCCATGTTACTGTTCTTCATCATTATTTTCCCAACTTCAAGATTATGAACATCTCAAAAAAATCTCAAACAACATCTCACTTTAGCATAAAAAACCACCAATCAACAAAGATGGTAACTTAGACAAAAAACTTGCGTGGGATTCGAACCCACATCCTTTTTGTCATTACACAAATGGTCCTCCATATTGAGCTAATACGCTTTTGTTACTTGACACACATTTCTGTAATATATTAGACATTTCCTAACGTATAGCGGACTAATTGTATCAAATTCATAACTGTACATACAAAGGTTTCACCATCATATTACAACAGTCCTAGACTTAGAAAATGCACAAATCAAACCAGAGAAAGATACATAGAACGGGAAAAGAAAATCAAGCAGAAAAGTAGGCGGCGACACAACATTATTCCCATCCACACAATGATTTTGGTAGAATTGTTTCAAGACTACCATCAATAACAGAGGAAGGCATTGCATTTATCAATTCAGAATACTGTTTTCGTCCTTCATAAACACTTCAATAATCCCTTTTAGCTCAAAAAGAGTGAAAAGTGATACTCTTACCAATGGGAAGTGCATCAAACTCATAGTGGAACATTACGCCATTGATTATGTCACCAAAAAGGGGAAAAAGAAAGAAAAAAAAAAATTTTCCTACAGGCCCACTTGAGAAGCACAATTATAAATCACAATAACATCAGTTGCATCCTGAAACCGTATGGAGCAATATAACCATAACATACTCATGTGCTTATTTTGACAATAACATAGAACTTTCAGTCTGTTGGTTTTGACGTTATAAATTGACTGGAATGAGAAATGAAACATGTCTAATTTTACCTCGAATCATTCTAATATCTAACCTGAAACATAGAACCGCTCTAGTTACTCTCGAGTAATGCATCAAAAGCAAACATGTAGTTTTTGTACTCATTCTGATTACCACTTAATGTCAAAGACTGTTAAAGTTTAAATGCTTTGGGTAACAACCACCTCCTCCCCTGTAACATTTTATTTATCAGCGTTGTTATTGTACTAAAGGTTGCTGTTACGACATTGTATCCAAGAATCACACTCTAAAATTTGGTTTTCCACCAAGTTTCTCATCTTCAGCATAGCATACCAATGCAACTTGTCGTTACACCTTTTCCTCAAGACAAAACCAACCAGAGCTTCAATTTTCAAGATTCCAATCACAAATGTCTAGACAACCTCTCATGCTTCACTCTACGCACCCAACATCAAGCATGCCAAAAAGCTCTAAAATTGATCCACACCAATTCCAGCAGGAATCCACAAAATCATTTTTAGATCAACACTAATTCCACAAAAATTCAGTATCATACTTTAGAATAAACGAATTGTACAATTTCTAAGGTAAAGAATCTCCAAAACAACATACCAATTTCAAGATGGTAAGAAAGAAATTACCTCTAACAAAATTGTGCATTTGGGAAAAAAATCCTAATCTCGGCTTCCGTGGATATAGAACCGCCAGAAGATAGCAAAAGTGGTGGTTGAGATAGCGAGTGGTGGCCGACGATAGGGAGTGAGAGAGAGAGGAGGTGGCAGAGAAGAAAGCAAGATGCCAGCGATAGGGAGTGAGAGGGGAGGGGCCGAACGGTGATGGATGAGTGATAGGGGTGCCGGTGTCGGCGGCGGCGAGCGAGAAAGAGAGGAGACGACGAGAGAAGCCAAGAGAGAGAAGAAGGATTGTTCAGGTTTGTTAAGTTCAGAGAGAGACGACGAAAGCGAGGAGGGCGACTGCCGGCGACAAGCGGGCGGCAGGCAACTGCCAGTGTACAGAAAGAAAGGAGGAGGGGGCAAGCCATGGATGGAATTTGGGTTTGGAAATGTCGAGGCATTCAAATTGACCCCTCTAAAATTAATTTTTTTATTTTTATTTTTTTAATTATAAAAATGTATTTTAATTGAAGCTATTAGATCAAGATTGAACGGTTCAGATTTAAAGTGCTTACATAATGAATGGTACTAATTTATAGGGGTGCTTACTTGAACTCTTCCCTATATATATAAGGATTGTATCAAATGAAAAGAGGGGATAAAGTGAGAGTGAGAGAATTAAATTCATTTCAAATTTAACGATTAAGATTAAAATAAAGTTATTTTCTATCATTTGTGGGTGTAAGATATGAATTTGCGATTTGGAGTTCAACATATCGTAAATTAGACGTATTTGGGGTAAGGTTTTCACAAATTCCATTAGTTTTACCGTTGGAAAAGTAAAGAAAGTAATGAGGTGCGGTGGTTTTAGGGTGACATACTTGGAGAAACAAGTAATTAGGATTTTCTATTTGGTAGATTAATCTAAGTCACTCATTTTAATCCAATGACCCATATTTAATCCTCTCACTCTCACCATATCCCTCTTCTCTCATTAAATACATCCCATATATATATATATATATATATATATATATATATATATATATATATATATATCTGTTCGAAAAACCGTAAAATTAACTATTATAGTTGAAATGAGGTGAAATGAGTTGTTATAATTGTTATAGTGCTTATGAGCTGTTATAAAATTTTTAATATACCGTTAGGTACATTATCAATGGCAGATCTTTGTTATTACTAATGGTGTCCCGCGATACTCGTTAGCAAAAAAAAAAAGAAAATGTTAAAACTTATGTTTAAAAATCCTAAAAAATTCATAAAATTGCTAAAGGGGACATTCATAAAAATAGTAATATTTATAAATTTTAAAATATTAAAAATGAGACACGCTTAAATAGATGTTCTAGCTCCATCATTTGTATATTATTCACTCTATATTGCACAATAACAAATATTTGGTGAATAATGAATATTTTAAAATATATATATTTTTTACTAATTGATTTAATTTTTATTCGGTTAGAAATTCATATATTTTATGAGTAATCATATTTTATTTTTATATAAATATTTTTAATATTTTGGAGCTAACTAATGTGTATGTTTTAGATGTATGATATCGAAATATTTTCACCTAATAATTTGCATATCATGAAAATAGTAGCCAATTTCATAAAAGTATTTATATATCTTTTTCATAGGAATATATAATAACTGCAATAATAATAATAATAATAATAATAATAATAATAATAATAATAATAATAATAATAAAATGAGCTAAAAGCTACAGTATTATAAATATTTGTATAAATGACAATTTGAATAGGCCCTTAATAAAATTAGAGATGAAACTTGAGTAAATATCTTGTTGCTTGGCAGGAGGGAGAGGGACAAAGCATGAAAGAGTATAAAGTATTTTCTGTCGAAATTAAGAAGAATAGAAAGTGATAGGAGAGAGAGAAATGTCGCCAATGGTGTCCCAGTTTGCAGTGGCGAAACAAGCGGAACGGTTGAGACAAGATGGCAACATCAGCTTCAAGAAAAACAAATTGGGTGCCGCCATAGATGCTTATACTGAGGTCTCTCTCTCAATTTGATGCTAAATTTGCGCACTTTGGTGCTCATTCAGTGTTGTTTCATGTTTTTTAGGCAATTGCGTTATGCCCTAATGTGCCTGTGTATTGGACGAATCGGGCACTTTGCTACCGGAAGAGGAAGTATATACGACTACTTACATTAAAAACTTCCACCCTGTAAATTTATGTGCATTTTGTTCAAAATTTCACCTTATTTTCTCTTCTTCACAGTGATTGGAAAAGGGTTGAGGAAGATTGTCGAAGAGCTATACAACTTGACCACAATTCTCTCAAGGTGGATATTGCACTTGCTTGTCCCTTTGCTTCACTTTTATTGGTTTCGCAACATTTTATTGGTTTTGCAACATACTTTGTTGGAAATCTGCTTATCATGTTCAAAACTCATGGATGTATGGAAGATTCCAGCTTGGCATGAATTGAGTCACTTAGGAAAGGGATCGGTAATGAATTTGTTTCCTAGGGACATGTTAATAGGTTCGTTCATTGGTGGGAGTTTTCGAAACAAACAGTTCATGTATTGATTGGTTTTATAAGAAGTATGTATGATTGACGGGTTGAACAAGGAATGGGATTTTTCTCTTTTGGGATAAGCTTAAGCATGAAAATGTGATCCTATAAGCATAATTATTTTATTGACTTATTGAGTAGTATCAAATATTCCTCTGCGAACATTTGAACTCCTTCCTTTAGTTTTTTGTCATAATGATCAATATGCTATCCTGCCTCTCTCTGAACTTGACAGGCCCATTATATACTGGGACTTGCATTGCTGCATAAACAAAAGTATAGTGAAGGAGTCAAGGAGTTGGAGAAGGTATGATGTGTGTTTCTTAAATACTGGCAATTTTTTTTAATTGATCTTTCTGTTTCTTATCTCTTCTTGATGTTGCTGGTTATCAAGCTGTGAGTTATGACGTCCTTACTAATTTGTCTCGTCGGGTATTTATCTTCCTGCGCTCACACATTTTAGATGTTGATCCATCCATGTACCCCTTTTTATACACTCTTAGCTGCTGTGTCTAGTAGAATTAGAAGACTGAGAAAATAGGTGATTTGCATATTGTAATACTTCTCTAATTGAGGTTAATATGTCAAACATTGCAAAACCTTATGACCTGATATGAATATTTCAATTCATTACCACTTTTGTCCCAATCTCTCCTGATTTTAAACTGAACTGCATGACCTGTTCGCCTACTATACTGTATATAGATGATTCATCCGTGGTATATTCTGGTTCCTTTGATTTCTTTAGGCTTTTGTATTTCAGTGTTAGCATGCATGTTTAGGTTTGGTGTATTTTGCAGTCTACAGAAGCTAGATGTTGTCTCTGGAGTAATGTATCTCAAAGCATAGCATACCAAACTGAGCTGTTGCCCTGAAATCCTGTTGCGGGTAGTGTGTGGTTGTATACCTGTGTGAGCTCGTGTGAAACCTCTTTTTGTATTATTTAATTGTAGTGAGGTTCTTTCTGTTGGACTTTGGATTTTGAATGGGACAATCTGCTTATTCGACAGTTTTAATTTTCAGTTTCATTTAGAAACCTCTTCTTGCAGCTATAATTGACTTTGTGATGGTTTGGTTTCCATATTTGTATGTCTATCTCTTTAGGTTAAAAATTGTAAGGTTATTTCAGTTACCAATAATACAGTTCATTTTGTGACAATTGGAGGAAATGTGCATCAAAATCTTTGATGGAAGGTTAGTTCTAAATGTCCAGCTGGGAAATCAGTGTGCACTCTGCAGATTATGTAAGTTGTTAGTCTCTGTATAATAAGCACAAACACCAATGCTAGATGTGGACGCAATATGACACACTGACTTGATTTTCCAAAATAGTTAGGAACAATAACAAATTACTCATGCTCTGCACCCTGCGACTGTTAATTACAAGAGGCAATATCTTTGTGCCATCTATGTATTTTGGGTGAATTTAAGAGTGTTTGTGTCGTGTATGTGTCAGATAGGATACATGGAGCACTGGAGATTGTTCATTTCATTCAATTATCTGGTAGGGTGGTTATTTAACCTGGGATTTTTTTCAGCTTTTCCTATGACAGAAGTGGTTAATGTAGGTGTAATGAGTGTTAACTACCGGAGCCAGTTGCATCTTTTGCTAATTATGGTTTGATGACCCCTGTGCAAAAGCTGTTATCCAAGGTGTCTCAACACCATGTAATGTATTTAGCTTGGCATCATTCTGCTAGTGGTTCAGTGTTAAAGGAGAACTGTGTGTCTTACTTATTCTGGTGGTAGTTGCACTTGCACCTACAGAGGTGGTATTTGAGGTATGCACTAGGTTCACATCTCTCAGGGTTTTCTTTGGATTAAGTGTATTGCATGTACTTCCCACATGATGGAAATAGTTTGGATGGCTGCGACTGATCCCAAGGGAACATGGTTCCACCTTATTATGGTTGCTAGTATTCCTTATTGGGGCGTGGTATTGCAACATTAGTTCTTTATCAAAAGGAGCAGGCTTGTAGAAGTTGGACATCCTCACCCCGAGTACAAGGGACCAATAGGGAATGTCTATGTAGGATACATGTTTAGTTGAGCTTGGGAAGAGAGGAGGATTCAGAAATTTTGTAGAGCAGTGTCCTGCACTCACAATTATGAGTTTTAGAATTTAATATGTGCAAATTAATTTTTATGGTTGTCCATTTAAAAATTTTGAGGATTTTTTGCATAATTTTTAAATAATCTTTCAACTAAGGATTTTAAAACAATCTGCCAGCATTGGGGAGTGGATGTAATTATAGTTAGGACACTGAGTTCATGAGCTTTGTAGTCTATTGACGGCGTGTACTCATTGGTTGTTGGTTGACTTTTATCAAAAAGTCGATCTTTCCATTAATGCGGATTCAGTAAGCTTAGTTATCAGTATGACCGCCACTGAAATTGCTTAATGTTTATGGTCATTCAGGCTTTAGATCTCAGTGCAGATGCGGATCCAAACAGCTATATCGTCGAGGAGATCTGGCAAGAGCTTGCTAAAGCAAGATACTTGGAGTGGGAACATGAATCCAGCCTCCGTGGGTGGGATCTGCAGGTCCTAAAGTATGTAATGTTGATTCAAAGCATTTATTGCTGTTTCATCAATAGCTTCAATGCAAGAATACTTTCTATTGTCATGTGAGTGTGATAATCGGAAATCAACTTTGATTCCTCTTCTTCATTAATTTCTAGAGAAGCTTGTGAGGAGGCTCTTAAAGAAAAACACGTAATTGTTGCTTCTATGGTGGAAGGGTTTCCGGATGATGCCACTGCTGCAAATGTCAAACAGTTGCAAGCTTTAGAATGTGTGTTCAGAAAAGCTGCAGAAGATGACACCCCCTCTGAGGTATGTTATTCCGCTCTAACACCCCCCTTCTTTCAATGGCATCCTTGCGTTATTCAAAAGAAAGATTTTGGTTGTCACTTACCTCAATAGATAGAGTCTCTAGAAGTTGTTAGAGACATCTGTTCAAATCCAGCCTATAGGCTACATTAACATTTTTGCCTTCCTTTAAACCAAAAAAAAAAAAACAGAAAACAAGAAAGAAAGCTTTTGTGTTACAATTACTCATCATGGGAACATCTGTGATTTTATCAGGTGCCTGATTACTTATGCTGTAGAATTACACTTGACATATTCCGTGATCCGGTCATTGCACCAAGTGGTGTAACATACGAGAGAGCAGTTATCCTCAAACATCTTCAAAAGGTGAGCTCTGCCTTTTCTTTTCTCTTAGTTTTTTTAATTTGTTTGCCCAGTGAGTTCATTTCTGATAATGATTTTGATGACTGAGAGCTGAATTGAAATTAGGTGGGTGAGTTTGATCCAATCACCCGTGAACCACTAACGCAATCCCAACTTGTCCCAAACTTGGCAATAAAGGAAGCAGTTCAAGCATACCTACAAAAACATGGATGGGCTTATAAGTTGGAGTAGCATGGGTAAAGTAAACGCCTCACCCTTGATCATTTTCATGGACTGGCCTTTTCAAGAGCTAAGCACATAAGGCTTCTGTGCTGGTTTCTAGTTTTGATCAAACTTCCGTCATACATGTGCTGTCCCTCCATGCACGTGTTGCTATCATGCAGCTGTTTGAGAGGTCATATTTGTCTTTGAACTTGTACAGTAATGGGGAACAATGTTATAGTACTTATTGTCTTGTACAGTTGATGGAGGACGTTTTCACTCAATTTGCAAAAAAAAAAAAAAAAAAAAAAAGATGAAAACTTAAAATTGACTGTGTTCTAATACCATTTAGTGATATAATTTTACCATGCCTAAATAAGCAATGTTGGCAAATAGATGATTCTCTCTGAAATCTTTTTTTTTTTTTATAATTTGAATGGGGGAGCATGATAAGATGGACTCCATACCCCGGCCAATGTGACAGCTTGCCCACTGGGGCTAGATAGCCATGAAATTGTGGGATGACTTGCATCCTTGCCCAATTTCGCATCCTAGCTCCTCCCATATATGGGGGAAAGTTGTTTCTATGCCTGGATTTGTACCCAGGAGGCAAGGATAAGTTACCTCAACGATGCTGTGGCTTAAGACATAAGAGTTGTTATAGCAAAAGGAGGCATATGTACTGAGTTTAACATGGTCATGAGATTGAAAGGGAAAATTGTGATGAAATACGTAGTGCATTATTGTTTGTAGTGTTGCAAGAATGATGGAGGAAGCAGTTGGAGCTGTTCCTTGTTATGATATCAGTTAGTCGTGGGTCTCAACGTGAATCGTGGTATTTGAAAGCCTAGTAGCTTACCTCAGGTAGTATTAGAAATTATGGAAAAGAAAGGTGCATGGTATCTAAAAAAGGTCCTCTGATTGCTGTCTATTTCATCTGATGAGGCAAGAGAATTTCGTTTGAAGGTTTCACTTGTCCCTCTACCTCTATGACTCATACCCTCTTCGGCCCTGTGAATATTATGTGTTTATTTATGCTTACATATTGCTCCTGATGTAACAAAGTATCTGTTCTTGTCCATTGCTTACTGCCTATGCCAATCCTTTATTTTCGTATTTTTCTTCACTGTTCTTTTGGAGTCACACGTCCAACAGAAATCTCCTCTCTGTAAATCGATTACACGGGTCAAACTACTTACATTTGATCCCTCCAATTTTGGAATACTGGTTCGGTATTGATTCCGATCTCAAAGATCATATACAGAAGATTTGGATGATGGGGGTAGTTGGGGTTTTACGATGTGGAAATGAATGGTGAATTTGTTAGGGAGGATTGAAGCCTACCCTACTGATGAGAGAGGATCAGATATGGAATGCCCATGTCCACATGTGGTGATATATGATGACCAACTTAAATTTGAGTCACAGGAAGAGCTTCCCAATATCTGTAGGTGTGAGGATATGACATTGCCTCTGTTAACTTCATAATTGCTCTGTTTTTTTCCAGCTATCTTCTGTAGTTGTTGTGGTGTTTTGCCTGTTTGGGATCCGGAGGCAACGCACTTTAATTAGTCTTGTGTTGGGTTTGACATAAGTCTGACATTACTTTCTTCAACTTCACTTTAGTCTTTGTAGCAAGATTTGATTTTGGAGGTTCATGGTTGGCACTAATATCAACATATAATTTGAACTATAATCATGGAGCGGGAATAATCGAACCTAGTTCCTAGTGTATTTAATTCCTATTATTAACCACTATTTTGACAGTTTAATGGTAGACTTGCTAAATATAACAACTATGGTTATATTTAATGGTTAATTTTAGGGATTTAGGGATTGAAAAAACGGGTGCTAATATAGTCATTTCTCAAAATCCAAGAGTTTATGCTACTCGTATAATGACACCATCTAAGCAATGCACTTGTCATTCAAACAAGGACCTCAACTCATTTTATTGAATGAAACGAAACAATGCATCAAAGCTAAACTCATTCACCTTGAACTAAAATCCTAACTAGTTTATTGAGTTCCGGACTTTTTTCTATTTGAAAAAGTATTATCATATCCCCTTCCCACAATTTGTAAAATGCGTTCTTTCAAAATAGATCTGAGATTGAAAGCATATCGTCTAATACTACTAAAATTGTTGTCATCTAACTATTTTGACTTTTTAGACAACTGAAAGATATAAGTTGGGACGATTTTTTCAACTTGCTTCATAGAAGGTTGAAGTAAAACATATATCTAAATTGCTATTTCCTTCTTTTCAATGGAGCAACAAGCAAGTACTGAGTTTCCAATGTACCCATACGTTGAGGATTTCGGTGTAAAGGTTTGATATCCGATCCTAACGCTCGTGATTGAGATAGGACTTTCGAAGTTACTGATTAAATTTGATTTTTTTTTTTACTGTCATGTAAAATACTTTATTTGTAACTCTACAGGTCGCTTCACATAAAACAATCAGTAATTTGAGATAAGAATAAGTAACATAGCCAAATGTCTAGATCTATCTACAAAATCAAGTATGAAACAATGAATAGATTGGGGCAATACTCCCAAGACGTAAATAAGCAAATAAGCAACAAATAGACAACATAAGTGGTTAGCAAGAATATAATGTCTAAATTCAACAATGCTTTTGCAAAACTTTGTTAGAGAAAGAAAAGAAGATGGAGTTTCTTTATTCCACCTCTTTCCATGGTAGATTATTAATTTCATTTGTTATTCCTAGTAAGTCATGAAGCATAATTTTTTTTTTTGGGGAGGGAAGAAGTAGGAAATGACAATGGAGTGGTTTATGATAGAATAGTTGATGGGATACATCAACAAATACACATAATTAGAATCTTGTTCTTGTTCCAAATTGGATGGTTCTTCCCTTTTCATTTTCCACAACCCATTGGGTAAATAGTACTACTCTTTGAGCTAAGAATATGTGCTCTCTACCTTTCATTTTTCACTTTCAAATTCCTCCCAACAATGATTAGATTCCCAACTTCTCCTCCACCCATTACATACTCATCTCCCTCCAATCTCATGTTCATGATCGATCAATCATTCATTCCTTGTTATCACATTATATGCATGCAAATGCTATTGGCCCCTCAATAATTTCATGAGGATAAACATGACTTAACATCCCTTGCAAGCCCTACTTAATTCATTTGTAAGTTTGAAATATGTCGACTTCGTAGTTTGTCTGAAATAACATCAGCGGAGAAGTGACTTATGGATATAGGTAGTGTGGTATCTCGGTCACGTAAAAGGATGACAATTTCATGAAAAACTGTCTTAAGAGATTGACAGTATTCTAGGCACCTTGAGTATCTTAATTGATTAATAAGGCATCTTAATATCGTGGGTCGGGATGAGACTTGTAATTTGATGATAGATAGGAGACGGATCTGGATTTGGGTAGAAGCAAATGATGCTCCCCTTGTCTAGCATGTATAAAAGCATGATTTGAAGTGAAGCAATAAGCTTCGCAACAACCAACCCCCCAACTAATGGTGTTGGGTGCTTATATGTGCACTTGTGGCTCATACCCACATGGTCAAAACCCCACACTTCATAACCTCTGGCATCTCTTGTTTCTTTCCTCCATCCTCTCTCTCTTTTCTTTTCTCATTGAATGATAGGAATGCCACATTTCATTATATTCTTACTACATATATTCAATCTCAAAGTTTGTGAAAAGACAAGTTAGGATGACCAAATCATTCCTTCTCCAATTATCCTGAGAGTCGGGGTACATTCCCACCAAATAAAAAACAATATGAAATTTATCAATATTACGATCTTATCCTATTGAATTTTAGTGTTTGGTAAAGAGTTTTTAGGGCAGTTTTATTTAGGAATAATTAAAATTATATAAAAAGCTAATTTAGATATATGATGAAATAGATTTCTCATATTAGCTTTTTGGCATTAGCTTTTCCTCTCCCAAAAACAACTTATTTACCAATGTTTTTTTGAAAAAAACAATTAATATAAATATTATTTAAAAAATTCAAATAAAATGTTTGCTAAAAACACCCCTATTTTTCCTTAACATTAACTCATATATTGAAGATTTTGACTTTAAATATATATTTTTTAGTAATCATTTTAATTTTAAATGTAGTTTAATATTAATCTCGTCCATTTATGTTAGAGTTGAATTTTGACGTACAACATGTCCCGGATAGGATGCCGTAGACTTATTTACTTTTAAACTATTACTCTTTTGTCTTCTTTTTAATTGTGATATTGTAGAATTGTTAGAAACCTACTGCTTAAGATTTATAGGCTTTGTAATTATTTATTTTTATAATTATTTAATTAAATGTTTATAGGCTTTGAAGGAATAAAAAAAAGAATTTAATGATAATATATGAATAGGGTTGGTAGGAGTTTGGCAAGGATGATTTAAGGTCAATATAAAAAGGACAATAAGTTGGGTCCATTTTCTCAAATCACTCTAGTCTTGCCATCTTCTTGTTTTTTTCTTGACAAGTTTAATAGGGTAAACATAATTCATCTTCTATTTTCTCCTGCCTGCCTTGTTCCCAAAATTTTGGATTCAAATATTTTTTTATATTATTTTATTTTATTACTTTTGATGAATGAATAATGACACATCTAGGTATCATTATGTTATGCTTTGAAGTACTCCTAAATTATTGAGATATATTATTTCCCTAGCTAGAGAGACCTACATACTTCAAGAATATTTTATACTCAAATTATTTATTCCAATAATTTCTTGTAGGACTATTTTATTTGCTAGAGAGTACTAAAAATTCATGATTATGCATGTCTAAAGTTATAATGAACCTTGTCCTAGTGATGATGACATCCAAGAAAAACTAAATCATCTTCCCAACTTAATTATTGAGTTTATTCCAATGATCCATTTATTCAAAAACAAGTCCTAGTTTAGGGTATGTTCAACTTTGTATAAAACAGTATTTATTTATGTTCTTTTATATTCGTTTATATTCATTTCTGTTAGTTTATATTTCTTTATGTTCGTTTATATTTTAAGTTGTTATTATTATTATTATTATTATTATTATTATTTTTATGAAAGGGCTACTAAGATGATTATATGTGAAATGTCAAGATTGTGGATACTATAAACGTACACAAAATTTACTAATATAATATTAAAAGCTACAATCCTACAAGTTACTATGGAACATCCACAACTACACCACTAATCATATACGCTATTTCATACCTAACGATATTCATTGTTTGTCTGCATTACGAGGATCGTGCAACGCATCTACCGAAGGTCTTTCATAGACGATACTAGGTCTAGGAAACACTCGGTATCCCATTTATATGCATCCATATGAAATTATGCAATGTGCAAGTCATAATTATAACTTTAATTTGACACTCTCTACTTGTTTGAGGCATCATATGCTTCAAAATTAGTCATCTATTCTTTAGGATTGAAAATGTTCGTTCAATTGTCATCCTAAGGAGGAGTGTCGATAACTAAAATTTTCTTTGATCCCATCCGGTGGACCAAATTTCTTAAATTCGGACGCATGAGATCGAACACCCATTTCCTTATACGGTGCCAAAATTTTTTGATATTTGAGAAACATTATAATAAAATTTTATTTTTCATATAAAATAAAATCTAATATTTTAAAATTTTTTAAAATATTCATTATTTATGAATAAGCTAAATTGAGCACTATTTTCGTTCTAAATAGTTCAATTTAATTTTACATACGTAATATTAAGTATAAAACAATTAAAGTGCATGTAATAAGGGCATTTTTTAATTATCGTAATAGTGTTTCTAATGGATTCAGATAAACTACGACTATCATATCATAGCAATTAACTGTACACCTTTTTTTCTTAATCATTTAGTCAACTTTTAAGTCTTTGTTCCATTTAACTTTAGCTTATAATCTTATAACTTCGATAACTTCGTACAGATTGCTTATTGTTTCTTGTAACTCCTTACATGATCTTACAGACTTAGAACTTTACAACTCCTTACATCCAAATGAACAGGAGCTTAGTCAACTATTGAGAACCTTAAATTCTAGGTTATGGTTCGGATTTGTGTTTTAAAGTATAATATAACATGTCTATACCAACACAATTAGCCAAACTGAATCCATGTTGACATAATTTTTTTACTACTAGGTCATTAAAAGTCTCCCATGGTTTCTTTACTTTATAACCCTATTTCTTTTAATGGAAAAATTATTATGAGATATTTTTTTCTGAAAAATATGGAAAAATTGGTACGTTGCTAGTGTTTTTGTTTTTGTTTTTGTTTGGACAAGTGCCTTTGCTTTAAGTGTACAATCTGAGAAGGAAATGAAGGAGGTGTCTGAATGAGACTGCTTGAAACAGCAAAGTGATTAAATTCTTCTGTTAAAAGTAAGGAGGACCACTCTCCCTTCCCTATTCTCTCAAAATACCAAATCAATTTCATAAATATATTATTATTCATTTCCCTTTATTATGTATTTTTTTTGCTTTGAAATTTATTCAACTCTTGGCTTTGATTCTTGCATTAGTTGTAAAAATTACTCATATTTCTTCCACTGAGGTTGAAGGAGAGAATGAGGGAAGGTTTCTTCCTTTGACTCCATTCTATGCCCTTAAAAAGTAGCTCACTTATTTTGGCATGGATCATATAGTAAAATAAAAACAAAAAAATTTCCTTATAAATAGGAAAGAATTATTCAAATTTAAGACGGGTAGATATGTATTTCTTTAGCTGTAAAAGTTTTTTATTCGAAAATTATTGACTTCAAAAGAAATAATCTTTTAAAACATTAGTATAGATAGATGATTAACAAATAAATTTTCTCTTATGCGCGACACCTAATTAAATCCACCCATAGACTTGGAAACCTTTTTTTATCTGTTGGTCTTTTATAAAGTAGAATCGTATGATATTGTTCAAACCCAATATAGGTTTTAGAATTCTTTCTCCTTTTCACTTATTTTGTAAAACTAATATGTAAAACTTTTAAGTAAAGTACGGCGTATCCTATTTTAAGAAGGAAGAAAAGCACCAGCAATATTTAGCTAATTGAGATAATTAACAAAATGTGGAGCTAATAAAGTTGATTAGTGATGTATGAATCCCACAATGGCTTTGTAATTTTGCTCATTGTAAATAGGAAGATGAAAAAATATCTCACATGCTCCAACTGTTTACAATGAAACAAAAACAGGATCAATTTTTTTTTATTTTTCCTGTGATGAAATTAATCATCAAGGACAAAATTTTCTGCCCTACATATATATTGCAAGTGAGTAGCTACCATCAAAATTAGTAGTTTTTTTTATATAAAAAATTTGGTGGAGAGATAAATAAAGTTTGGTGGTAACTGTTCCATTCATGACTTGTATTCCCTTTGATTTTGTGTTGCAAACATAAACAAGTGGGATTAGCACCTTGGATGGACCATGTCCATCAATGCCCTAGTACATAGCTTCACCATATTTGGTTATTTGATGTGAATGACTCGAGTTAGTTTTAAATAATTTAAATAAAACTAATTCGAATTTTGTCCAATCAACATAAATTGTATTTTCATAAAAAAATTTATTATAACGCTTGATAACTGGTATAAGTATAACGCAAATGAAATCATCTTATAAAAGCATTTTGGTGAGAGTTTGATGCATGGCTTTTTACAGATCTTGTAATGATTAATCACTAAATATAGAGTTACTTTATAATTTACGGTAATTAATAAGAAAAGTTTAATAATAGTTGCCCTAAATAAGTACTTAGTTATCCTCGTGATTATTAAACGCCGCCTTAAGCATGTTCATCATGAAATATTTAGGTAAAATGGTCTTAATTTGAGCATATTCATCATGCAATATTTAGGTAAAATGGTCTTATGTAAAACCTACTATAATAATATAACGGGCCAACTAAAATTGTTATTTAATTTTTTTTTTAAAAAAGTCTATGGTGACCTAATATGATCTTTAACACTATTCAAACAAGCCATTCACTAAGGAGTACTGGTGTCCATTAAACAGGGACATATCATACTGGTTTTGTCCTCCCTCGAAGCATTCGGCCATTCAATTTAATGATGGTGTGTATACCTTTTATTTTATTATATATTCTAGGAAAAAGTTTGGTTCTTTCCCCTGTTTGAAAAGGCTGAAATTAAAAAACAGAGAAAGTAAATTATTTTTCAGGACTGCAAGAAATTTAATACTCAAAAGAACCTCTTTGGTGGCTTCTTTAAGGACCTGTCAAAAAACCATCTGAATGCTTAAAAAGAGGGACATTTGTTTATAAATAGAACACAAGGGACAACCCCCCTCCCCCACCCCCGCAAAAAAAAAAAAAAACTCTACTATAGCCACTTCATAGGTAAATGCAAAGGGGTGCACCAAAACTGCCACATACATTTAGTAAATATTTCTACTTTGTCATTTCCTGGTTCTTTTTTTGTTTGTAGATAATGCTGTCTTTCCCCCTTTCTTTTCCAAAAATTTATTTTATTCACATATCCGTGGCTCATAGATCTAAGACAAGGTAAACCTAACCCCCTCCCCCCCAAAAAAAAACACCCAAAAAAAGGACTAAAATGGAAGACAAAAATTTACAAAAAGGATGACCAGAAGGGCTTAAAGAAGATACAAAATTTACATTCAGACAAACTTTTTGATTTTGGTTGAAAGGGCTTAAGTCCTCTAATCATCAAGCAGTGTATGTGAGATTTGGAGCTCTGCTTATCCTCTCAAGCAAGCCATTAGCTTTTCTCTTAGCCCTCGAAGTTCCATCTTGAGCTAACTGTGACAATGTCCCATACGCGTGCTCCTCTTCTCGAACCTCCCTCAACTTGGACCGGTTGTGGGTGCATATTGTGTAAAGGATCGCAATGCAGTTTTCCTTGTTCCGAGCACAAGAGCTGCCCCGTATTATGCTTAGCAAACATGGGACAGCCCCAAGCTCAGCCATCTCCTCCACGGTTCTTTGATGGGTCGAGAGCATGGCTAGTATTGCCAATAACTCGTCCACTTGCACTCCACCTTTGATCTTCCTTAAGATCACCTCCACTGCCCCTTCTTTGACCGCCCTTGACTTGTTCTCTTGGACAATGCAAAGGTTGAAGATAGCCGAGGCTGCATCCTTCATGGCCATCGGATGCCCTTCATCTAAAAGATCGATCAAGGGCTTCAACGCCCCAGATTTCCCAATCAAAATCTTATTTGAATCGAGGGCGGACAATGTGAAGATGGCAGCGGCTGCGTTGCTCCGTGTTTCTAGGGTCCCACATTTCAGTGCGTCTATGAGTAACGAGATCACCATTGGTGTCTCAGCCACAAGCTTCTTGTTACTGTCTTGGATCGATATGTTCAATAGGGTTGTGATCAAATCCTCTTGGAGATCACGATGAATGTCATCGTTCCTTGGTACTCTCTTTTCTATCAAAGGGCTCAATAAACGCAGGATGGCATCAGTTGATTCACCAAACAGAGCCCGGAAAGAAGGCATTCGCTTCGTAAGCAGCCGTAGTTCCTTGGCTGCCGCCTTTTGTTCTTGAATCGACTTGGACATTTTGCTCAGAAGGATCGAGAAATGCTCTCGATCTGCCTCTGTGGCTCCCTCCTCGTTGACATACAGAGCAGGGTCCGGGATTTTGATCCCTTGGGTTTGGCACCACTGAGAGATCATATCCTTGATCAAGTAGTTTGGAGTGAGGAGTGTCTGTGAGAGGACTTGTTGTGTAATTGGGCATATCCTGTGCCCTGCTTTCAGCCATTTCTGGATGAAGGGTCTGTCATATGTCTGTAAAAGCACAAAAAATAGGGTCAAATCCAACACAAAACCAAACATGTTCAGATTTTAATCATGCACAAAGGTCACTAGCCTTATAAACTAGAACTCCTAATTCCGATCCCGATCTTACTAGAGATCGAGATATACGCAGTCTTACCCCGTCAAGCACAAGACAAACCTCAAATATTACCATTTTACCAAGAGTTACTGCAAATTAAGGTTCAGAACATAACATTTTTACTCAACATTCTTTGTGTCAGAGGCAGAACATAAATAGTTAAATTAACAAGAATGATTAAGCTGATGGCATAAGTATAAAATGATTCTTTGCTAATAACATAGTATAAACAAATCCAAGCTGTAAACATATAATAGGTAACAATGACCAAGATTAACTCTATCTCTCTACTCTCTTCCTTCTTAAACTGGGTTTACCAACCCAACAAGGATGCAGAACAAGTGGGCTGGAATTAGTCACTTAAAAATGACAAAAAAATGTTGAAGACATTATTATGATTATTTTTTTTCTGGGGTGCTTAGAAATTATTACGATTATAATCATTATTGACATAATAAAGCCAGAATTAGGTGCCTGGCGTTGATATGAAGCCAAACCCAGAACGTCACTTCTGACAAGAATCAGAATTTTCCTCCATTGACAAAGACACTAACACTTGAAAATAGTAATGCCAACATCTAAGGATTATGAGCGTAATTTTCCGAGATAATAATCTCAATTAAACATTCTGAATTTCCTCATTTCATCAAGAAATTATCAAATATAATTATATCAAAAAGAAATGAAAATAATTATAAGAATGAAATAATTTCTCTCTCTCTAACCTGGCCTGTGGAGATGATGACGGGATCTCTCATGAGCTTCTTGGAGAGAGGGCAGCGAAACTCCGGGGGCAAGAGAAAGAGCCGTCGTGATCTTCAAGCCTCAACGGCGGCGTTTTGTTGACCCCGTTCAACTCCTTGAGAGCAGAGAGAACCTCTCTAGCTCTGTCAATGGCGTCCAGAAAAGAAGAAGAATCAGAATCGTTGTTGTCTTCTCTGTCCTGTAAAATGGCCTTAACCATAACCCTGAGCTCCCTCTTCAACTCCAAAACCCTCGCCGGATCTCCGTCCGTTGTCTTCGCCATCAAGAACCCGGATCCAAATCCGCCTCAATTGAAATGGGGTGTCATGAGAATCGCCAAATTGTCTCTTTTTCTGTAGTGGGCGTTTCGCATTTCACATCGTTTCTCTCTGTTTCTCTCTTTTTTGTTTTTCTCTCTACTCTGAAGGAATGGAAAAACGAGCAGAGGGGGAGTGAAGAGGGGGATAATAAATAAAGAAAGAGAAGAGAGAGGAGAGAGAGGGAGAGAGGTGAGGGGACCCAGAAGGTCCACAATGCACGCCACCAAGGAATCAAGGAGAGAGACCAGCTGGCAGTAACGCGGGGAGAGACTTGCTCACTACTCGACTCGTCCCCCTCCCCTGTTTCTCTCTCTCTCTCTCCCTTCCCTTGGTTTGGTTCTTTTATGTGAGCAGAGGCAGAGAGAGAGACAGCAGAGACTGGTAGTAAGATTTGGACGTAGTAATGGACATCTCTCCACAGTTACAGAAACATCCCACTTATTAGAAGTATAGAACCCACATCCAGACAATTGTGAATGGTGATCCACCTAACACTTAAGAGCCTACCCTGCCTCACTTTCAAGTGCCCCGACAAATATATATATATATATATATATATATATATATATTATTCGGGTTGGAATGGTTGAGATAGGGGTTTAGAGGATGGTGGATACACAAATTACATACATCTGATCGGGCTTAGATTCAAGTTAAATTAGGTTATGTCATTTTTACATTGCTCTAGTCAATTCATTTTAACCTTAGTATGTCATTTATGGTCGTTTTGTATTAGTAATTATTTTTCTTTATCGCTATCTACAACTCATTTTTAGAGTTTACTAAAGTTACTTATTGAGTTTCTCGATGAATACCACTAAAATGAACAAGTTTCCTATCAAATTCAATGAGTTTGACTTGTGTTCTTGAATCAGTGGGTTCTAGCCATAAATGTACTTTGATTTGAAGTGGTGTGTTGATTTTGTAGATTTATGTGATAAAGCTACAAAATGATGACCTTATTTAGCGTAATATAAAAAGTCTTTCATTTTCTAGTCAAGCTAAACTACTTAGAATTGATATTCTCATTTCTCATAGTTGATATAAGAATTTATTTTAATTATAACAACTATTTTTACTTATTTTTATTTATTTTTATACATTTCACCTTATTTCTTCTCATTTCTGCTATAATAACTATTTCTATTAATTTTACTAACTATTTCGAACATGCCTTTTAACAAAGTATATTTTACATAAAAGAAGGGGTTGAACTTGGTATTTTGTTACGTTACGATGGAAAACCTCAAACATCTTTCATAAACAAGAAGTATTCACCTAATGCAAGTATTATCTACAAAAGCTATTAATTATTTAAGATTCACCGAACATATAATTAATTGAAACAATACTCCCCCTCCTCTTTGTCTTCTTTTCTTTCCTCCTCTCTAAACCTTAATTTTATATACAATAATTTATCGACGTGCGGAAAAGATATATTGAAGTCAAAAACACGATTTGTGATCGGATTAATGCTTGTAAGTATAGACTCGAATAGAAGTATATTTACTATTAATTTTGTCAAAATAAAGATCTATTTTAAAATTTTTTTATTAGAAAATTATTTTTATAGATTTTGTATGACTTTTAATTAACGAAATTTCTCTTTCTACCGAAAAAAAACACCAAGTGAATGTTTGCTTGATGACGAATAATTTTACCCACTTCCACCCTCCCTCCATAGTTTAAATATTTGATAAGACAATTTTCTTCCTCACCTTTAGACTTAGCAAAAGTGACCCAACCCGAACCAATGATCCGGAACCCAAACTAAGTTGAACTCGACCCGACACTTCAAAAGTCAAATTGAGATGACCTAAACCCGAATCAAATCGAACATAATTCCAATATTTTTCGTCACGAGTATTTTATCTCTCGCAAGACAAGCTTATTAAACTAAATATAAGTTAACCTGAAGTCAACCCGAAACTCAACCGAGGTTGTGCTGTAATAAATTTGTAGTCCATATAAAGAATGAGCATATTCGAAGAGAGTGGTGGAAGACTAAAATTAAGGGTTTAGTAAGATAATTAATTTAAGTGTTTGTCCAAAAAGAAGATGGGGCCAGAAGTTAGGGGGCAAAGATTGGTGGAACCTTGTAGTGGTTGATTAACCATAACAATATCCATAGAATTGAATTAGTTATATATATATATATATAAATAATTGCTTCCTTCCATATGACAATAATTTAACCTCACGCACCACTTGCAATTGCACCCCAAAGTTGCCCACAGTAATTTCGTCGTTAATTGCTTACAGTAATTTATTTGCTTTCAAATTTCTTCACCAACTTGTTCATTAATCTCACTCGCTCTTTTATTATTTAATACCTTCAAGTCAGACTCATACATAATTTGCTCTTTTTCTCAACCGGCTGTGATTAAATTACCATAAATTTTAGTGCTCATTAATATATATATTTGTAATTAGTCCTTATTAAATGAATAAAATTAAATAGGGTGAAGGGATTAAGGTCCCATTTGATATGTAAAAGTGGAATGAAATAAAATCAATAAATTATACGTGAGGGGTTAAGTATGGAACTTGAATATTCTCTTCAAGTGTTTAGTAAAGAATAGGAATGGAATCAAGTTTCAATTCTTATTGTTTGGTTGTTAATCATGGGATAAAATTAAAATTATTTTATTTTTAAAATTATTTTATATCATTGTAAATTATTATTATTATTATTATTGTTATTATTATTATTATTATTATTATTATTATTATTATTATTATTATTATTATTATCATCATTTGATTCAATAAAAGTTGAAGCTCGTTAGCATATTTGCTGATATTGAGTCTTATATTTATTTAATTTTTTTAATTAACTATCTTGTAATTTTTTCAATAATTAACAAATTTTATTTATAATTTTTAGTAACCTATTTTCAAACTGTAATGTTCTATCAAATAATATGGAAAAAAATTATATATAATAAATAAATAAATAATAAAAAAACAATAACAAAAAAATATCCCAACCTAATAACAAAAATAATAACAATAACAATAATAATAATAACAACAACAATAACTATAACAATAATAATAATAATAATAATAATAATAATAATAATAATAATAATAATAATAATAATATAGCAAATATGTTAATTTTTTTTTAATAATTATAAATTGATCCGCGAGGGATTGAGAATTGATTCCACTTCTACTTGGGGATTCAATTTCCTTGTTTTGATGGGAATTTAAAACTTATAAATTTTAAATTTTCACCTTCAAAATAATAAATCAAACAATTGAAAAAGCAATTTAAAATCGGAGGAATCAAATTATATTCCAATTTTGTCTAGCCAAACGGAGCCTCAATTAAATATTTAGGGGTTCGGGTTTGAGATGCATGGGCGGGGGTGGAAAAGGGTAAGAGCACTCAATCTACTGTAGTGCATGTGCACAATTAAATAGGACATGTGTGATGATATAGACTATAGACAAGCCACGTGTCTCTACTCTTTTCTCTCTGTGCTGCGACTTTCTGGAATTATTACCCCTTTCGAAACATTATTAAATTAATTAATTGAATACTTTTATTTTCAGAGTTAATTGGATTTTTATATTTAGGGGTTTGGAGCAACAATCATTAGGAGATATTTAGTTTTTTATCAACTTAAAAATTCCATGTGAGTTTCGTAAACAGACATTTGAAATATTTGTTTGACGCCAAATGATTATTTTTAAAATAGTTCTTTTCATTAATTTTTTTAAAAAATTATTTATAAAAATATAAGTTTAAAAAAATTACCTCACCAACCATTATTATTATTATTATTATTATTATTATTAACATGAATATTATGATGATTATTATTATCGATATTATTATAATCGACATTATTATTATTATTATTATTATTAATGTGATTGTTATCCTTATTATTATTATTTTTACGTTGTAGATTTGAAATTGGAAAATAAAGTAAATAAATTGTAACTTTCACCGTTGTCTTTAGCCTGTTTAAGAATTCTCGTGAGTTCGGTTTAACTGATCGTCGGTTCACAGAGGGATAGGGACGCCGATGTTGGGGCTTCCTTTGTTGTTGCTTATGCGCTCAGGTTTGCTTAGTCGTTAGCCTAAAACGTAACGTCTGAAATAGAATAAAAGATCACAATCTTCTCGTTTCTCCCCAAAATACAAAATTAGGGTTGAGGCAAGGCTAAAATGCATGACATCAATGCCATTTCTAACACTACTATTAAAACATTATCCACACGGCTGATTTATCTGTTTTTAATTTAAGTCTTATAAGTTGTAAATAGAGATTACCCCTTCTATTTTAAATTATATGTTATTTTAGTAGAATAAAAAATAATTAATGTTAATTCAAAATTAAAACAATTAAAAGGTGAGTCTAATATGTTTCCACTTTTTCTCTTTATTATTTTTCAGTGAACAATTAATAAGGTAAAAATTAGTAAATTAGCAATTAATATGTTATTGAGATTGTAAAGTAATAAGTATTATGAAACGATAAAAATTAGTTAAAGTGGCATCTATTTTAAAACGGAGGGAAGTATTTATTATGAAAAATTATTTTTTAATGTGTCAATGCTAGCTCAATTGTAATTAATATTCTTTTTTTCGCCCACTTATCATAAACTTATCTTGATTATACTTATCCGAACTTATTTCAATGAATGTATATTTTTTTTTATTGCAAAGGGTAAAAAATAGTACACATCCAAACTTAGGTAACCATTCTCACAAAAGTTTAACCTAAATTATCATTAATCAAAATAAATGAAAGAAGCGGAGAGGAGGGACAACCCCAAGTAGTTGGAGAAGGGACTAAGTGCCCCAAATGTGTCAACCAATTAGCTGCATTGTTAACTTCCCAAAAATATGATTGATGTTGCAACTTGTGAAATTACTCATAAGACGAACGATGTTTTGAATAATGAAGTCCACTTGCCATGGTTGTTGAATAATTCCTTTGATTGCATCAACGATAATTTTGTTGTCTCCTTTTATTTGGAGTCTCCGAACTTTAGCTTTGAAAGCTTCCCGTATTCCAAACCTGGACTTATTTCAATGAATAGACTTATTTCAACTTAATTTTTACTCTTGAACTTACTTTTATTGATACCTGGACTTATTTTTACTGAGTTAAATTTATTATTGTCGAGATAATTAATCCGAAAGTTTTAACTTATTCGAACTTACTTATATATTGACTTAACTTACTTAAATTTAACTCTACAAAAATTAACTACTACAATGTAAGACATTATTTAGGTTATCCTTTCACACATTGGTTTAAATTTTTCATATGTTCAATTTTTAACACGGGCGTGTTTGTTTGAGTGGAAAATATTTTTCGAAAAATTATCATTCTATTTTCCGGCGTTTGGTAGCATAAATGGTGGATAAATATTTTCTGGAGGAAAATAATTTCCCTCAATCAAGGGAAAATAAAGTTTTATCGATGGAAGTTCAAGTTCTAAGCTTCTCTTTCTTTTTTAAGTTTTGTCCTTATCTTTTTCCTTTTTTATTGTAAAGTTCATAGATGAAATTTTTTTTTTACAATATTTATTCCTTTTTTTAATTTTTATTATTTTATACATGGAAAAGTTTGATCATGGGGAGATGTACTAAACTTATCAAATTTAGGTGCTCAACATATATATATATATATATATATATATATATATATATATATATATATATTTGAGTTTTGAAGTTGAATTAGTTATTTACTTTTTCTTTTCATATTTATGGGGTTTTTATGGTTAGTTTTTGCATTTAAGTAGATATTTTAGAAAATTATTTGTCTTCTACCAAACAAAGAAAAATGTAGGTGAAAAATGGTTTTCCTTGTAAATTCATTTTCCCATAAAAAATATTTTCTTTAAAAAATATTTTCCCCACAACCAAACACACCCACAGTATCATAATTATATTAATATGATCCAAAAATTCAAGCTTAGAAAAAGGGGTAGGATGTACGACACTGCATGATAAAATAATTAATATTAACTATTTAGTATTTAAACTATCCAGATGTTTTACATTTTTCTGTTAATTTTAGGTCAACAATTTTGAAAATTAATTCTAAAAGTCACCACACTTATCACTAAAATTTCTCAAGCTGTTATCATATCATAATTTTGATTATTTTACACTGTTTGAGAAATTGTTGCATAATTGTGGACCAATACTTTTTTTTAATAATAAGGAGCTTGGTTTTCCCATGTGATTCTTTTCATTAATTTAAAATAATAAGACCATTATTGTGCTCTAAATAATTCATTAATTATATTATATTATATTGGGGCATAATTCCGAATATACTTTATAATCTTAGCTCGCATAAACCGTATACATCCTGGACATTTTTTGGAGGGGTGTTATAAAGTCACTCTTTTTTCCTAAAAAATAAGTAAACTATAAGTATATATACAATCTTGTTAGAAAATAAATCTAACTAATTTGCAGCGGAAACAAATTAAATATAATGTAAAGATATCAAGAAAATAGAGGCAAGAATATTAATGAAACTTATAAGGGAAAGACAACATATTTGCATGGAAATTCTAATTGGGAAAAACCACGGACGGCGAACAGTAAAATAATTCACTAATATGAAGAGGAAGTGCAAAATAAGATCTCTAGAACGATAGTTACGTGAGATCAGAGTAAAGAAAACTCTCTAAAAGCTCTCTCAACTAGGTATGTCGAGTAGAAAGGAGAAATAACTCTCATATAACTTATATAATTAGGTTAAAACCACAACCTAATATATAGTAAAATCCTAATACCGAAAATTTATACTCAAAAAATCTTATCGTTAGTATAGACACGATCTGATGATAATTTATATGCTTAACATGGAGAAATGATATGACACAAGTTATTGCATGCAAATGTCTTCAAAAATCACGACTTCAATCCCCAGCACGGGCAGCCTACTGTAGTCACCACCACGCATACATGTTTATTATTCTCTAGGACGTAAAAGTGGGAAATATGATGGCCCATATAATTGCCAAGCATATAGTGTATATCTTGTTCGTGTATAATATTAATCAGACGACTCTTGGAAACACATGATTTTAAAAGTATAGTCACGTAGTAAATACTTCCTTTATTGTAAAATATTTATTATTTTAGATTTTAGAGGAATATTAAAGGAAATATTAAAAGATTAAGTTATTTCAATGTTTCAGTTAAAATGACAATAAATTAGTAAATTAGTCATTATATATCGTTTGAATTGTAGAATGACGAGATCTCGTCAAGTTTTAAAAAGTTAGTTAAAGTGACATATATTATCAAAATTGGGAGACTAGTCAAATACTCCATTCGTTTCACAATACATGTTATTTTAACTAATTTTTTCATCACAAAATATCTATCACTTTACAATTTCAATGAATTATTAATGATTAGTTTACCAATTTTATCCTTATTAATTGCTTTATTTCTCTCTGTTTTTCATTAATTTTCTTCATTTTGAATGAAATCTTGGGGCAACTTGATCTTTTAACGTCAATTTGTTGTGAATTTTTGTGTTACATTTTTTTAAAATAATGGATGAATTTCATTAATTGAAAACCATACGACATCTACAATGAATATCAAATTCAAACAAATCCATAACTAAAATAACAAAATAAATATTTCGATTGAAAGAACTTATTGAAACTCTTATGAACACTCATCTTCCATTCGATCATTGTTTCATCATACGACCTTTAACGAGGAGATTCACAAATCTTCTATAACCTTTTTGTCGAATAGATTTATTTTTTACAGTAGTCGAATTTAAAAAATTAATGCTCGTTGCGGACCAATCCGACAATCAATCAACAATTCAATCACATACAACCATAAACCTATGAAAATAAACCGATAAAATCGCTTCAAAAGCGAGAGATAATATCACTCATTCAAAAAGGGTATATGGAGAGACTCTCACAAATGGAGTCACAAATAGAGAGAGAACAATTATTTATAGAGAAAATAGTAGATAAAACATAAAAGAAAAAGAGATTGGGGTTTACCATTGAAAAAAAACCAATGGCAACCCCTAAGAAAAGAAAGAGATAGGGTTTTCTAGAGAGAAGGGGAGAAATAGGGTTAGCAAAAAACCCCGTAGCCGCTTAAAACACGCAAAATCCGTCCCATTGAAAACCCGAATGGGTGGTAAAATTTTGAAAAAAATGGGTATAGTTAAAATGGGTATGGGACGGGTATGGGTATGGGTTTAGGTTTTACCGCCCCATACCCGGCCCATATAACACCCATAACCCGTAACCGGAACACTCGCCTCATACCCGCCCCACTTAACACTCAAAACTAGTTTTGCTAAATGTAAAAAAAAAAAAAGAACCGATGACTGAATTTTAGGCCAAATGTTCAAGCACAAATGTATTTCAAGAGAATAAGCTCTAGTTTATAGGTGCCTTTTGCTCGCCTCTGTCTTCCCGTCTCCTCCCTCGGTGTCTTGCTATTTATTTTTTAATTGAACGATGAGAAATATTAAATATGAGTTTAACATGGGTATCATTATTTTTAGTCTATTTGTACTCGAATAAAACTTGCATACCCGTAAAATTCGAGTGGGTATGGGTATGGGTATGGATTTTTATTTTTAACAACCGTTGGGTATGAGTATGAATATGAGTATCGATATGGGTAAGCATTTTAAAAATGGGTATAGGAAAACCCGCCCCATTGCTAGCCCTAGGGAGAAAGAAGGAGAAGGAGGCTAGGGTTTGGGAAAATTGAGTTTTATGAATTTTGTGTTACCTTGATATACCTTTATAACCTTAAAACGACATATATTTTGAATGAAGGGAGTAATATCTTAAGCCTAATTAAAAAACCTCTCTAAAACTAAGAGCATGTTTGGCCTAATTTTTTAAAAAAATTTTTGTTTTTAAAAAGCATTTTTTGAAAAATTATTTTTGAAGAAAAATTTGAAGTGCTTGGCCCAAATTTTATATAAGTGTTTTTCAAATAATTAATTTATTTGGCCAAAATTTCTAAAAAGATAGAAATAAGATAGAGATAAAACAAAATAAGAGAAAGAGGAGATAGATAAAGATAGAGGAAAGAGAAAAATTAAAATAACATAAAAAGATAGAAGAGACAGGACAAAGAATGAGATTATGAGTGGTTATTACGGAGTTTTTTCATAAATTAGAAACAGTAAATAGCTATTTGTCTGTTTCTGTTTTTGGAGAGTTTTTTTCCAAAATCGTTTTTGAAAAATAGTTTTTATTTTTAAAAAACTAGTGTTTGGCCCAACTTCTACTTTTGAATTAAAAAACAGTTTTAAAATCTAGGCCAAACATCCACTAAAACTTGTGATGTCAAATAATTAATTTGCATCTTCAGTAATGGGGGGAGAAAAAGAAGCATGCGATAATTAAGGAATTTAATAATAATTACTTTAGTAAATTAATTAATCTGAGAATAATTGTATGAGAAGGCACAAGTGGGTCAAAAAATTAAGAGAAAAGGGAAAGAAAGAAAAGAAGCATTGCCTTGCTTGGATGCTCATAATTGCACATTTCTTTTAGAGATCCACAAAATCTTCCTAAATCTGTATTAATGTTTGTTGCTGCCTTTTCTTTTTTCCACTAATTGCTCCACTTTCATACCAATGCTATTTTTTAAAAAAAATTTTTGTTTTTGTGGAAAATTGGTTGACTCCAAAAAGATCATAAAGATTACACATATAATTTATTTTATCCTCATCTCAAAAATACTTTTTTTTTTATCACATAAATAAAGAGCTTTTCATATACTAAACATTTTATTTTGTAACATGAATTTTATAAATAAATCAAGCATTTAATACTTGGCTTCAATCTCCACCACTAAAAAAATCAGAAATTTGTTCCAGATTTGATCTTCTGCTTTTTGGTATTTTCTTATGCAAAATGTATGGTACAACATATAATGATTAAGATTGTACTTTATTTTGCATAATGTAAATGTCACTTGTAAAGTTGTATTTTTTAATTTCGCATACCCTAAATTTTTTTAATATATTTATTAAAGTACATTCATATTGGATATTTGATATATATAGTAGCGGTATAAACAAGCTAGTATAGTTTTGAAGGTAATGGCGGAAATTGTTACGTAGGTATACATTGTAGAATCACAGAAAAAGTTCATAAGAGTTTTATCAATTTAAGAAAATACACACACGTACACGTATATATACCGAACCCCATTAAAATGTGGATTGATGGATATGATGAGGGGATGTTGGCGTTAGTGAGCTTGGAGAGATGCCATGCTTCTCAAAATTATTGAAAGTCTCTCTCTCGTCTTCTAGATTTTAAATGTGAGAGGTCCTACTCCTCCTAATCATTTTTAAAAATAAAAAAGAAAAAAGAAAAGGGTGAAATAAGATTTTTAAAAGGATAACCACTTCGACATGAATTGACTATCGAACAGTAGGATCTTTGTCCTCAGCTGGATTTGAGCCATTTCCTCTATAAATGCCCGGAAATCCTCTATTTTCTCAAATGATTAGCCATCACATGAATAAGTGACTAAGAACCATCTATTATTTTTTTGATAAATAATTAGGATTCAATTAATTGACGTGTTGCATGATTTTTGTTCTTGCAAAAGGGATGTTTAAGAATCACATCAATTAAAAGCTTTAAGTTAACGGTTCAAAATTTATGAATAAGTTTATATTCTAATACACCCTATCACGTAAAATGCCCTTTGGACTTAAAGTATGAATGCAGCAAAAACTCATCTTTTATAATCAATATAAAATTTACTCGAGACTCAAATTTGAGACTTCTTTCACAGAATGGCTTTGATATCATATTCCAAAATCAATTCAATTTAAACTGATAATTAAAACCCAAAAATAAATTTATACGGTTTAAATTATTGAACTATTTTAATTGAATTAAGGAAATGTCTTTTAAGAAATGACACATTTAACTAATAAGTCTATTGATAAAAGTCATATAGAGGGAAATATGTCTTGTATAATGAATACGCTTTTAGAGATGACGAGACACCAAATCTTATTTAAATTATCACATGTTTCTTAAACACAACTCTAATGAAAGGTTAAAAAAAAAGGGTCCTTTAGTAGAGATGTGTTAGAGAAAAATAAATTTACGTGAATCCAAATGGATTATTCAAGTATGGATCAAAAAAAAAGAAGGATTATTCAAGTGAAGCTTTTATCATATTTCTAATAATTACATTTTTATACATCTCAAAAAAAAAAAAAATTGCAGATTTATTAATAAGGGGAAATTAAATCTCAAGATACACACACACAATTTAAAATCATTTCCAAATTCTTTTCTAACACAAATCTTGGGTAATTTATATTGTATATCAAAATATAAATATTTTAATGAAGAGTCAAGTATAGTATTTGTCTACATATAATATATTTATCATATAACAATAAGTTTTAATATATACATATATTTAAGTGAAATGTATACTTGTAAATTCTTAAATGGTCCTAGGAGCATATACTCTCATGAGAGAGAGAGAAAGATTAAGCCCACAAAATTTTTATATTTTTTCCTTCGTCCAACCATCTGTTAATATATGACGAGGAATAGATACTTTCAAGTGTATATAAAATGTTCTGGGTGTTTTCCCTCTCTTTCTTTTTTTTTTTTTTTTTTTGGTTCATTCAAAACAAGATTTCTATCCATTCAATTTGAAAGATGCAACAGTTATCCTATGGAGAAGAATGTGGATGCCATAACTCACAAGAATTATAAGCCAGAACTTGATTTTACTCCTGACGTGCTAATAACGTGTAATATTGCTGACAAAAAAATTGTATATATGAGGAAAAAATAATTTATTAGAATTTCTAAAAATAAATTTCAGTCTCATGAGTCTTATGGAGAAGAATGTGGATACCAACCCCGGCCTCCGCCAACACCAAGCAGCGCCTGCAGCCAGAGGCACAGTGGGAGGACAGCTAAGTGCTCACCCACCAAAAAATAATATACTAAAATACCTTTTTTTATTTCAGAAAATAATAAAACCAAAACACATTATTTTATTTTTGAGCAAAAACACATTATTATTATTTTGTATTTGAGCAAAAACACATCCTCATTATTACAGAATTTAATTTTTTTATTGGTTATTGGATTCCAAAACCCTACCTTGTATGAGAATATTTCAATCTTTAAATTTGGCTTCTAACATTTGGATTTTTGCAGGTATTTATTTTTAATATGACAATATCAAGTTAACAACTTTTAAAATTATTTGATAAATGCTATTTTTTTCTTTTCTTTTTTACCAATACAATCGTATATGTGTAAGAAGCAAACCCGTCAACCGGGTCATTTGGGTCGAGTTTTGGTTAGAGTTAATTCGGTTCGGGTTAGGTTCGGGTTATTTCGGTTCGGTTGAGTTTTTGGGTCAGGTCAGGTTCGAGTTGACTTTGGGTCAACTTATATTTGATTCAATAAACTTGTCTTGCGGATACAAACCACTTTGACAAAAATATTCAGGTCCTGTTTAGTTCGGTTCGGGATCATGTCGGGTTTGAATCATATCAATTTTGCTTTTTAAGGGTTAGGTCGGATTCGATTCGAATTGAATTTCGGATCATCGATTTTGAGTCGGGTTTAAATAAGCTATTGCAGCAAAAATTTCCTACATTAGTATTTATTTTAGGGATACTTGTTTATCATTAGTTGCCATTCTAAAACCAATTCAATTGTTCATGCAGAAAGTAGGCCCTAGACTTATATCACAGCTCTCACCGTATACTTATAACGTGGGACTTTTCACTCATGCATGATATTGCAATGAACTACCCCTTTACATACGTGTCTTTATTTCAAACTAATACACATAAATTTAATACAATGGTAGAGTTTAATACGTCAGCTATCTCTTAGGTTTATATATATATATATATATATATATATATATATATATATATATATATATATATATATATATATATATATATTTGTGAGAAGATGCAGCTAACTTTCTCACTTTACTTGCCGTTGCAAAGAAAACAAAGTTGACGAAAACTAATGTTATAGTGAAGGATTTTAAATTAGTTCATGACAAATATGTCTTATGATGTTTTCTCACAATATAGTTTGTACTATTTCTTGTTATATCGATGAAAATTGATGTTAATGTGTTAATTTAAATAATAAAATCTTGTACACTAACATTAGAGACACGAATTAAAAACTTAAACTCTACATTCTTTCCAAAAAAAAAAAAAAAAAACCTCATATATTGGTTTTTACCCCTTCTACCACTAAAGAAAACGTTTATTGTGGGCCAAATTGGGCCGATTATGGAAGGGCCCAAGTCCTACAAATGTCTATGTCTATGACTATGAGGATGGGCATTTGTTGAAAATTTCATTCTCCTAAGAAATGGACCTAAAATTTGAAATTGGAGTAAGCCCATCATAAAGTAGCAAAAAAAGAACAAAAAGAAAATAAATACAGTAAGAAGAACATGTTCTGGGTAGCGCCATGATAGAATAACTTATTTTTACAAGGAAATTAGAATTCGATTTCTCTAGGCAGTATACATTTGTAATAACTTATCAATAAAAAATAAACTATAGAGAATAACAGAGGAAAAGAAAAAAAATAAAAAGGGTTTTTGTAATAATTTTTAAATCATCAGAATTGAGAATCTTCAAGACTAGGGTCGCCACCCATCTAAAATTCTGAATCTTTCCATCCAAAAAATAAATTCTGAAACTTCTCGATAAAAATTGATTTTCCAGCTTTTAATCTGCTTCCCTCAGTCGCCATATTTCTGGCGGCAAATTTCTCTCTCCATCAAACCCTAACTTCAGGTATGTTTCTCTTGACACTTGACTTTTACTGTGTTTCCTTTTTATTTTCCTGTTTTTGCTGTGTGGGTTGCTTAAAATTCATACTGCTGTTTCATCTTTTGATCATTTATGACATTCAAAGTTCGGGTTTTCATGTGAGGAGATGATGGTGTTGAAAAATCAATTCTTTTTATTTTTGGATAGAGGCGGGGGTTCAAAGTTGGTGGAGATGCTTATATGCTAGTGTGCCTGTTTCTCTATCTGGGTGTAAGTTGGTTTGCATAAATTTGATGAAAGGTCAGAGAAACGGATTTTGATGAATTTATGGTCATGGATTTTAGTGAACAAGGAATGTAAAGTTGCCTGATTTGATTATTTTTCGTTGGATTTGGGTATTTATGGACAAAGTACCTGGTACTTGATCAGTAGTAATGTGATTGAATGTTCTGAAACTCTTGCATTACTTTGACCACCTTCCATGATAGTTTTAACTTTTATTGAAGACGAGATTTACAGACCACTTGAGAGGATGATTCTTAAATAAGCCTTGAATGATTCTTAAATTGCTGGAAATTTGACTTATTTCAAGCGTTAAAAAAGTTATTATCTTAGGATGTTGGGAGGATACAAGGTTGTCTAAAATACTAGTCTCCACTCTCTAGGGCTAGCATTTTGAATTTGCAGTTGTGGCGCTTGCATGTTGCTTTATGACACGGGAGTGAGCATAGAACTAGACTGGGGTACAGAACGAAACAAAGCCATTACCCTGGAAGCCCACCTAGGGCATGGTGTGGTGGACATATTGGGTTAGCCTTGAGCTTTATCCTTGAAATTAGAGTAATATAATTGTGAAGAAGAGTTTGGCATGAAGGTTTTCAACACCCTAGTGAGTCACCAAAATTGAATAGAGCCAAAGCCCTTGTTGTTTTTTCCATTTAATTGTGAGAAGGGGATTTACTAACCAAGATAAGTAATACTTATGATTAGTTAATAATGAGTTGTGAAAATTATTGATAACCTTCCCTAATTTATTTTCTAATCAATAATGTAGGCCTATAATTTTTGTAAAGATTAAACCTACATAAATAACATGTCCGGCCAAAGCCAGCGCCTAAATGTTGTACCTACTGTAACGATGCTTGGAGTCATGAAAGCCCATCTTACTGGTGCTAAAAGAGGCCATTTTGAAGAAGAAGAGTGATGCATTAACTGTGCAGTTCCGTCAGATCCTCAAGAAGATCGTCTCCAACAAGGAATCTATGGGTGATATAATGAAATCGTCCTTCTTTTCCTTAACTGAAGCCAAATATGTTGCAGGTGAGAACATCAAACACATTGTCCTTGAGAATGTCCAAAGTGCAGTGATTAAAGTTCGTTCTAGGCAAGAAAATGTTGCTGGGGTGAAGCTTCCCAAGTTTGAGCACTTCACCGAGGGAGAGATAAAAAATTATCTCACTGGATTGGCTAGAGGTGGCCAGCAAGTCAGGCAGTGCCGTACTGCTTATGTTAAAGCCATTGAGGTTCTTGTTGAGTTTGCTTCTCTTCAAACATCATTCTTGACACTCGATGAGGCCATCAAAACTACAAATCGTAGGGTGAATGCCCTGGAGAATGTTGTGAAGCCAAGGCTGGAAAACACGATTAACTACATCAAGGGAGAGTTAGATGAGCTTGAAAGGGAGGACTTTTTCAGGTTGAAGAAGATACAGGGTTACAAAAAGAAAGAGATTGGGAAACAGCTTGCTGCAGCCAAGAAGTTTGCTGAGGAGCAGATGGCGGAACAGGTGTCTCTTCAAAGAGGGATATCAGTTAATGCAGCTCAGAATTTTTGGGCACCTCTAAGGATGAGGACATAATCTTTTAGTGCTGAGGTAAGTCAACTCACAGTGTCTACTTCTCAGCTGTGTGATATTTTGGAGATCTTATTCTTTTTGTACGAGTAGCCTATATGTTTTGAATAAAGGCCGATGCTAAGCTCTTGCAAGAATTGCTTCCGAATTCAATTCGACATTAAGTCAATCTGGATTCTTGTCTTATTGTAATTTATCCTTCTTTCTGACGTCTAGTGTCTATTCTTCTGTTGGCTGCTTCTAATGTCCGTTGTTACTCGTTAGTCTTGTGTCAAGACTTGTCTGCAACGGCTCATTTATGATGCCTTTCATACTGTATATATGTTAGAGCACTGTCTTAGTGTAAGCTCTGATAGCAAATGTGATGATGCTTGTGTAACACTGATTTTCAGACCCTCCCCTATAAACTCTTCTGCGTATCTATGTATTGTAAATTCTTTCTTGATCGTCCTTTTGTTCATTGTCAGCAGGGCAGTCGGTTGCATGCAGTTTTTGAGGACTGGAAATTGAAGTTGTTTCTACATACAAACTATCTTGATGGTTTTCTGATAACTGGCTCTTTACCTAACATTCTTGTTAAAGAAATAGATTCTATCTGTATAGCTAGAACAATGGGTGGGACTAGGATATTAGGGGAGGAAAGATAAATCCTGGGCATATATTTCTGCTTTTGTTGGGTTTGCAGATAAGAAGCTGTGGGGAGGGGGAGAATTAAATTGTATATTGATTGAATTTGTGACTGACAGTCTAAAACCTGGGTTTGAGAAGCAGGATCGTCAATCTCCCTTTCAGAAATTGATGCCAGTCTCTGCTGGGCCTTCTCCGTGGCCTCAGAGCTAGAAATCTCCCCCACCCCTCCAGTTCGTCAATCGGCCTGATTTCTGCATACAGACAGGTAAAATAGAGTCACCTTGATAAAATAGTCATACTCTTATCATGCTCAAAAGAGGTGGCGGCTTGGAGCAGCCCTTTTTCTGGACTACCCTGCGGTTATAGTCGAACAATTGTCACAATTCCCTTTGCTCAAAAACATCATGCTCGCGGCTTCAGTGATGACGGGGTTGGTCTGGCCTGCAGGTGCTGTGGCCCAGAAAGTCTGCTGTGGTCACGATGCTTGCAGAGGAGGGACGCAAGTCGACAGTGTTCCTAATCCAATCTGAACCATTTGAGCTTTGAAGATCCTGAAATTACAAACCAAGGTTTCTGCTGGTCTTTTGATGTCGCGAGTGAAGTAGGGCCTTTTGGCTTTAGGAGCTTACTGTTAGGATTGGGATTCACGATAATGAGATTTTGTACAAAAGAGAAAATAAACAAAGAATGTGGGATACAAGATTTAACGTGGAAAACCCAAACCCGGAAAAACCACGAAACCGATGCACTAGATTTTGAGTAATTTACAAAGAATTTCCCTCAAGCACTCACTGGCTTCACTTTGTAATACACTACTCACCACATACATAACAATGGAGATTTGACACCGATTAAATAGCCATAATCAATCACATAGCAGATTACAAGCGATTACAGCAGACATTAAACACATAACCGATGAAAAACGGCTAGAAAAATAAGCATCCGAAGTAATACCCACATGGCACAGGCGTGCTTGGTGGCACGGTTTCAACCGTGCCACCTTTTGGCCCTTCTTCCTGCAGTTTCTCTCGTGCTCCAGCTTGGTTGTGCCATCATCATCATGCTCGTGCCACCTTTTCCGTGACCATGCCAGCTCCTTTGCTTGCAAAACCCGAGCCCAAGTCTTCATTAGACTCCATCACCCAACAATCTTCCACTTGGAGTCTAATGGATCACCTCCTTGTTGCACCCATCTAGTTCACTCGAAACACCCGCCCCTTCAACAAAAGAGACCTACCGAGGCCTTGCACCACCTCAATGTTTCGACACCTTTTCCTTGGACTAGCTCCTTTACGGATTCCCGTTATCCAAGTCTTCAAGCCCATTAATCTCTTGTACACTTTCACCATGCACAATTGGCTCACCAAGCATTAGTCAATAAAACATAATGAAGAAAAAGTTTATACCGGGCTTTACCTTCCGCTGACCATGTCGATTTCTTCATTAATCGGGGTTCTTGCAATTCTTCTTGTGTGCCACCCGATGATCCATTTGCAGACCCAACAAACAACCTATTATCATCACCAACTCTCACTATAATAGAACCCACACCAAGTCTTTCATCCCGAAGACTCCCACTGGAATCGTTAACCCCGACATCCAAAGCCAATTCACTACCATCCCCGGTATAGAATAAAGAGCCATATTTTATACCCTTAGCCACAACCTACGCCCCCTCAACGATTTTCCAGCCACAATTGCCAAACTTCATTAGGTATCCCGACTCATCCAATTGACTCATCGAAATCAGATTTCTAACCAACCCCGCAATATACCTAACACCTTGCAATGTCCAAAACCCCCTCTTGAGGTTTTGATCCTCACATCCCCCTTGCCTGTCCACACTTTTCCCATTTGCTACAAAAACTTTCCCAAAGTTCCCTGCAACAAAATTATAAAATAAGCTTCTACTAGATCAAGAATGAAACAATGTCCCGGAATCCACCACCCAAGACTCAATAGGACTTTCTGCACTAACCACAAGTGCATCACCTATATCTTCCATGGAATTTAAAGAACTCCAGTTATCAAGCTTTTTAGGACAACTTTTCTTAAAATGTCCTTTATCCCCACAGATCCCAACACACAACCTCCCCGGGTTTTGGGAACGTCCCCTTGCTTTGGATTTTCCCGGCCACTTTTCCCTTGTTTCTCCCTACCCCTTACATGAAATGCACTCCTCGATGACTCTAGAATATCTTTCTTGCAAATGCTTTCACTCAAGATCACATCCCGGACCTCATCATACTTTAATGCATTTAAACCGCTAGCACTAATAACTGCAGACACTATGGTATCCCATGTCTCGGGTAGCGAAGACAACAAAATTAGGGCCTTAACTTCATCCTCAAGATTAATTTTAACCAAAGCAAGACTTGAAATGATCATATTAAACTTATTAATATGATCCGCTACACTAGTGCCATCTACCATTTGTAAGTCAAACAACCAACGCATGAGATATACCTTGTTCATCGTTGAAGGCTTCTCGTAGAGGTTGGACAACACTTCCCATAGTCCCTTTGTCGTAGTTTGATCCATCACGTTGAATGCCACATTCCGCAACAACGTCAATCTAACTGTCCCAAGCACTTGCCGATCAAACAACTTCCAATCCTTTTTGCCATGTCCGCGGGCTTCACTCCCAAGAGGGGTAGATGTAACTCCTTCCGGTACAACAAGTCTTCCACTTATATTTTCCGAACGCAAAGTCCTTTCCATCGAACCTCTCAATCTGTACTTTATCGCTCTCCATTTTTGTGAACTCTCAATCTAACCTACACTCGATACCGGTTGTTAGGATCGGGATTCACAATAATGAGATTTTAGACAAAAGAGAAAATAAACAAAGAATATGGGACACAAGATTTAACGTAGAAAAATCCAAACCTGGGAAAAAACCACAAAACCGATGCACTAGATTTTGAGTAATTTACAAAAATTTCCCTCAAACACTCACTTGCTTTACTCGTAATACACTACTCACCACATACATAAGAATAGAGATTTAATACTGATTAAATAGCCATAATCGAGTCACATAGCGATTACAAGCGGTTACACCGGACATTAAACACATAATCGACGAAAAACGGCAAGAAAAACAAGCATCCGAAGCAATACCCACATGGCACGGTTTCAACCGTGCCACCTTTCGACCTTTCATCCTACGGTTCTCTCGTGCTCCAGCTTGGTCATGCCATCATCGTCATGCTCGTGCCACCTTTCCCGTGACCATGTCAAATCCTTTGCTTGCAAAACCCGAGCCCAAGTCTTCATTAGGCTCCATCACCCAACACTTAATAGTTATTCAAGTTCTACTAGACATGAATTGATTTCGTGACATGTCCATCAAACGTATGAGTTGGGAACTTGGGATATATATGTAGACATGGACAATTAATCCAAAATTCAATCGAACAACAAATATTTATATTTAAAATAGGCCATCTAAAATGAAATTTAAATTTAAATAGACCGAAATCAAACCTAACTTGAGTTGCTTACAAGGGTATTTCTTTTTATAAGAAAAAAATTATTGAACCAAAAATTAATTGATTTGAAGTATTGAAATCAATTTTAACTAAAGTTCACCTAACAAGAATTAAAATGTCTGGTTTCGAACTTAATTCAACTCATACCTGAATCAAATCATATGCTTTAGGTCTAGAGATATACACTTATGTAGTATAGGCTAAAACAAACTTTGAAAATCCTCTTGAAAGGAGACAGGTCATGATGCCAGAAAAGAATTCTAGCCAAATGCACCTTGAAATGTACAGTTGATATTCTTAAGGCCGAGAGTGTTTATTTGGAAATTTGGTAATGGAAAAACAGGCCACACAACACGACCCTAAAAATAGAAATGACTTGTGGAGTAGTCTTCCAAAAACCCAACTCTCGTAAAAAGCTGTGTGCCATTTTCTTCTATTTGCGAGCTCTTTCATTGAATACTTCTATAAAACACAAATAAATAGACCCTTATTGATCACGAAATAGATAAATTCTCAGTGGTAAGAAGAGGCAAAGGGGACTACTGCCAATGATGTGGAAGTGGAACCTTCTTGAACTCATATTGCCCAAAATTAATGCTTATACGCCTGTTGAGTATAAAATTATACCGTAGTCTTATATTGAGGTCGCAAGTTAGGGTGTGCGATGACCGGTTAGGATTGCTGATGGAAAAGCTTCTGTTTTTTTTTTCCCCCAGTTTTACTTGTGTTGAATTGGAGTTAAAGACTATTTTACAATTAATTTCTCGTGTCTTTAATATTTTTATTTTTTTATTTGATTTTTGATCGAGATTAGTTGTGTTTTATAGTCATTTAGGATACCACAATAGTCTCATGTAAAGAGATATGTAAACCTACTACCCAACAATCTTACTAAGTAGATGTTCGTCCAGGAGGTCTAGACTTTGTGGGAGTTTTCTCTAAAGAGACGATTGCTTACTCCTGAATAGTTGGGAATGACGACTGAAATCGTTTAAATCTCATTAAAAATATTGAAAGTTACATTAGAAAAAGTTTGAAAGTACGCATGAAACTAAATTTATCGACATTAGGGATTATTGAATGGTTTTAATTTTTCCTAGAGTGGAGCATGTATCAATAATATTTTCTTATCTACTGACTAGAGAAAAAGTGTTCCTTTATGAAAAAGATATGGGAAAGAAAAATGTAATAAAGAAAAAAATCAGAATTTTTTTTGGGATAGAAAATCAGAATCATTTTTAAAACTACCAAATAAATAAATGAATAATTTTTTTTCTAGAACTATTAGCAAAGGCTAGAGAAATTATTCCACTAATAAATCAAATCCAAATCCTAGAAGTAATCCACTTGATTCATTTTCATGAAATCTTATAGATTTTCTGATATTTACTAAATGTATATCTTCTAATCCATTATAAATACCTCCTAGTTCAACTTTCATATACAACTACAAAAATTTATTGAAATAAACCATAAGAAAATAGAAAGCATTTTTCTCTGTTTCGAAAGGAAAACTATATCATGGATGGCAACATTCATCTTCACTTTATGACTTATGTTTTTACTTTAATCGCATTCTCCCACCTACTCATGCCAATAACAGCAGAATTATTCGTAGATCATTCCCATCCTCCCCAATACGAAGTCCAGGTGTTGGTACTCCCCTATGGAAGTATCTCGCATTTCGGCCCACATCACTCGGACGAAGTCCTGGCGATGGTAACAATGTCCTCCCTTCAGCAACGGTATCCGCTTTTCGGCCCACATCACCTGGACAAAGCCCCGGAGATGGTAACGGTGTTCTCCCTTCAGGAGCGATGATCCGCATTTAGACCCACATCCCCCGGACGAAGCCCCGGAGATGGTAACAGTGTTCTCCCTTCAAGAGCGAGTATCCGCATTTCGGCCCACATCGCTCGGACGAAGCCACCGGAGATGGTAATAGCGTTCTCCCTTCAAGCACAATATCCGCATTTCGACCCACATCCCCGGACGAAGCCCCGGCGATGGTAACAACGCTCTTCCTTCGGGATTAGTATCCGCATTTCGGCCCATAGCACTCGGACGAAGCCCCGGTGATGGTAACAACGCTCTCCCTTCAAGAGCAATATCAACATTTCGGCCCACAACACCTGGACGAAGCCTCGGCGATGGTAACAGGGCTCTCCCTTCAGGAGTAGTATCCGCATTTCGGCCAACAGCCCCGGACGAAGCCACTGGAGATGGTAACGAGTGTTCTCCCTTTAGGAGTAGTATCCGCATTTCGACCAACAGCCCACTGGACGAAGCCCCGGCGATGGTAACAACGTTCTCCCTTCAAGAGCGAGTATCCGCATTTCGGCCCACAGCACTGGACGAAGCCCCGGTGATGGTAACAACGCTCTCCCTTCAGGAGCAATATCCACATTTCGGCCCACAACACCCGGACGAAGCCCCGGCGATGGTAACAGGGCTCTCCCTTCAGGAGTAGTATCCGCATTTCGGCCAACGGCCCTCGGACGAAGCCCCGGAGATGGTAACAGTGTTCTCCCTTTAGGAGTAGTATCCGCATTTCGACCAACAGCCCCGGACGAAGCCCCGGCGATGGTAACAACGTTCTCCCTTCAAGAGCAGATATCGCATTTCGACCCACAGCCCTCGGACGAAGCCCTGGCGATGGTAACGATGTTCTCCCTTCGAGAGCGAGTATCCGCATTTCGACCAACAGTCCTTGGACGAAGCCCCGGAGATGGTAATAGCGCTCTCCCTTTAGGAGCAAGATATCGCATTTCGACCAACAGCCCTCGGACGAAGCCCCGGCGATGGTAACAGCGTTCTCCTTTCGGGAGCGAGATCCGCATTTCGACCAACAGCCCCTGGACGAAGCCCCGGAGATGGTAACAGCGCTCTCCCTTCAGGAGTAATATTCGCATTTCGGCCAACGGCCCCAGGCGAAGCCCCGGCGATGGTAATAGCGCTCTACCTTCGGGAGCGAGTATCCGCATTTCGACCAACAACCCCTGGACGAAGCCCTGGCGGTGGCAATTAATGATGCTCTCTCTTCTGTAACAGTATAGGCATTGTTGATGAAAACAAAGTGATAAATTATGTATACACATTGCCTATCAATTACGAATAAATGAATAATTTATAGCTACCTTAAAACCACATAATTAATCAAATTGTTCACGTTTTATGAGTACCATTGGTTTCTCCTCTTTCACCGAGTTGGTTGCGCCAAGTTGAGTTTGCACTACTTCGACTTAGCGCACAGTCATAGAAGTACAATATTTATACCATAGATGCGGCCAAGGTCTATGGAATTATCTTTTTGTTTTGGAAAAAATAATTATAAAAACAAAGTTGAATTTCTAAAAATTTAGAAGAAAATGTCATATATGATAACTTTGAGTTTTATATCCGAATTATATTATAATTTGTAATAGAAGGATAGACTGATAAAAATAGTTCTCTTTTTTTTGAAAAAAAGGTAATTAGAACAAATAGACTAGGTTTGAAAATTAAAGAGCCAAATTCGATTAGACTGTTTAGATTAGATCGGATAAGCAAGTTGGACTTAAAGTCGCTAACCTACAATGTCATGAAGCTAACTCAACTTGAGTAATTTGATTGGTTTTATATAATCATACCAATTGGTTATGCAACTTTTTCTAAAATTACTTCCTGGCCAGAAGCACCTTGCCTACAACATCAAGTTATTTAGACTAATTTTATTTTCCCCACATTGAAATTTAGTTTTCTCCGTTTGACCTTTTTCATACGTAGTTGTCTAGTATATTTAAAGAAATTTTCCTTTCGGTCCTTAAAAAGTTACACGGTTCACAACTGCCATCTAATGTCTTTAGATAAAATAAAATAAAAAAACAAACAAACAAAAGTTATACTTCTATATTAGATTGTATTCATACCCCCTTACACCGGCTACTACCTTTTAATTTGGTCGAGCTATAAATCTAATCAAGTTTAATTAAAAGAATCACATATTTAGATGAGGTTGATTACGACCCACCAAAAGTTTTAAATCTAATTATGACTCTCTAAGAAAGATTATGGCCATTTCTTTTCATCCCCATAAATGGATAAACTCAAGGTAGTAGCTAGAAAGGTGAGGTGACCCTACAAGCCAAAATTTAATATTTAAAGCAAAATAATCATTTTCTTCAATGAAACCTAACTCCTATAAATATTATTCCCCATCTTTAAATAAAGTTGATTAATGAAAAATATTATCTAAAAGTATAATTTTAAAAACCTTATCATGAAGTTAATATTGAACCCCACTTGGGTGACCAAAAGTTGATCTTCTAGCTCTACTTTTGCAACATAAATCAAGGCATATTCCCAATATACCCACACAATTAATTTTTGTGATAAAAATAATTAATCAACAATTATGAAATTAATTAATTATGGTGATTGTGATCTGGGTTGGTTGGCCCATATGTGTTGTATTTCTATGATTTCATTCTTTTTTTTAATTATTATGTTTTTCTTTCTTCTTTAAGTAATGTGATCATAAAACGTTCGACACGTTTAATCGTGATTATTGTTAATTGTAATAGTATTAGCACCAAATCTTGATCCGAATATCCAATCATGCTTTTGCAACTAAAGGAAAAAATATCCTAGTGATAGTGATAAGGTATAGAAGTACCATTATTTGAAATTTTAAGATTTCTTTTTCATATATATTACTATTCATTTATTTTATTCAGTCAAAAAAATATTTTTTTGTAAGAGCTAAAAGAAAGAACCTGTTACGAGATTAATATATCTATATAGAAATGCAATTATATCCAAATTTAAGGTGAAACTAATAGGATGAAAAGCAAAATAATCCTACTATGTTATGAAAAGAAATAAATATGAATCCGAGTCAAATCGGATCATATTTCGAGTGAGATTATACAAATTCGAAATACTCACTGGGAGCATATACTCCTATGAGAGAAAAATAAATATTAGACCCACAAAATCCGCCCTCTTGTTTTCCCATTCGTCCAGCCATCTCATAACATATGACGAGAAGCATATACTTTCATGTACGTATAAGACAAGTCTGGTGAGATTAAGATACAATCAAATTGTATTTTAAATAATTAAAATTTAGATTCGAATTTTGAAATTTTAAAAAAGTGAAACTTAACATGCCCAATCCTCCTTTAATTTTTAATTTGTAAATTATGTGAATTTTAATAGGCCGGGTAAACCCCTACCTACAAAATAGACATAGTGTGGTTAGACATTTTCAAAATGTTGTATGCTTTGCTATGATTGTTGAAGACTTCGAAGAAGATGGAGTATATACGTTTAGCGACGGACCCTTCCATAAGTTAGAATATATTTAATAGTAGTATACACAATACATAGACCAACAACAATAATAAAAGTAATATTATAAAACGACTACATTACATCTAATCTAATTGTCCTCGACTGAGTCTATATTAGTATATTCTAATTCCATAATCCATAATTCATAATTAAAGAAATCAAGCCTAAAATAGTAAAATTAATCTATGAAATGAAGTAATTGTAATGAAATTACATAAATTAAACCTAAAATCAAAGAAAGTAATCCAAATGTATATCGTCTTTTTGGGAGGTATTGTTTGGCAAGCATGAACAACAAATAAGTCTGCTACTAACAACATTGGCTAGAACTGTTTGTTTATCCAATTGTGATTGTCTTATATTGTTGTACGTTCCCCTACAGAAATTCATGATTGCTTTGTTGTTGCTATGTTAGTGTGCGACAATAATACAACACGTCTGATAGCATATTTAGCCTTTTGTCATCACACCATAAGTATTAACCTCTTCTTCAGTTTATTACAACGGTCAGACAGCGTTAATCTACTTTGGATCTAGTGCATTTGACTTGTAAAATTACAATCTTCAAGAATATCCAATAAAAGGGAGGTGAGAAGGTAAAAACAGGCGCTTGTCCGGATTTGACCGACCGTGGTAGTGGCCAGATATTGGAGAGAAAATCGCGCGAGAAGCGAGAGAAAGGGCAGGTTGGGGTATAATGAGAAGCAAAAAATTATAAAAAGAAGGTGAGAAGGTAAAAAAAAGGTGCTTTTCTGGATTCGAACCACCAACCTCTCACATCCCCAAAAATATGCTTACCACTACGATAGAAAGGGTTTTGCTTAGTTTTCTTCCTCTATAAAAGTTTTATTTCTTTTTCAAGAAGGGGTCACTTGACCCCACCGACCTCGCGCTGGGTCCGTTAATGTATACCTTAGTTTTCATATTTTAGAGTAAAATGTTTAATACCTAGTTGGAATGAGAGGAAGACTCTCCATATCGCATCAATAGGTATCCACAATTAGATTAAATTGTAGTCATATCTAATTCGATTCGTCTCAATTGTTATTCATAACAAAAAGAATTCGATTGTATTTTCGACAGTAAAAAGATCAATCAAATTTGGATTTGAATGTTTCTACATCCGATCCGTTGTTATTTATACATCTATGGCTCTATTCGGCAAAATGAAGTACGTTTGAGTAGCGAATAATTGTTTGTATAGCTAATAGCGTTTAGGTAGGTGATAGTCTGTTAGATTTTAACTATTGGCGGATAGTTGTTCGATTGATCGTTGAATAAATGTGTTCGGTAAATTTAATGGTTGAGTTAATCGATTATTATAAATTGATATAAAAAGATATAGATAATTTGCCAAATATAAATTAATGAAGGGATTTTTTGTCAAAAAAAGGTATGAAACGTTATTTTTAAATGTGAAAAACTAATATTCTTAACTTTTCGAAACACTATTTGAAACGCTAAATGATAGTGCAAACGCTAGTTAAAACACTACCTTATCGAATTCTAATATTTGCTTGATTAGTGTTTTGAATTGGTCAAAACGCTAAAAGTTACTGCAAATGCTATTGTCAAAGAGAGATTATAGCTATGTTCGACAACGACGTTTCAAGTAACATTTAACGTTTTGACTAAATCAAAACACTAATCAACCAAATATTGGTGTTCGATAAGGTAGTGTCTTAACTAACGTTTGCAATAACTTTAGCGTTTTAAGTAGTGTTTTTGAAAAGTTAAGAATATATTAGCTTTTACATTTGAAAGTAGTGTTTCATATTTTTTGACAAAAAATCCCTTCATTAATTTATATTTGACAAATTATTTATATCATTTTACGTCAATTTGCAATAATCAACTAACTCAACCACTAAATTTACCGAATACATTTATTCAACCAGATGAGTTGAACAACTATCCGATAACAATTAAAATCTAACGAGTTATCAACTAGCTAAACGATTATCAATTACACAAACAATTATCCGCTACTCAAACAGTCATTTTGCCAAACATAGCTTATATCTCTATGTATTGTGATGGGATTGTCAGCGTACGTGGCCCAAAGAGTATTGTTAACCATTTTTTTTTTGTGGCAAAGATATCGGTAATTTCCCACCATTTTAAATCGAAACAATAAGTAATAAAATGCTGACCATGATTTACCTGCATCGAGAAATGGTGGCCTCAATATTAACATGTGTAGATTCAATCGTTTATCACTAGAAAACAGTCAAATATTTCGTCCATAACAATTGACCTTATTTGGCTTTAATAGAAGGGGACACTAGGGTTGAGCTGTTTTCTACAATCTTTTATATCATATTGAAATTGGCTTAAATTAGACTTTTATTTTGACGTATATGTGTCTATTATTTAAATTTTTAAAGTGTCTAACGATAATATATGTATCAAATTTCTTTAATATTTAAATAAATTATTCTAATTTTAAGGCAACTATTTTCAATATATAATAGGTTTTATGTGAAACTGTCTCATTTAAAAGTTATTGTGAGATGAAAACTTTTATTGTGACTTTAAATACATATAGAGTGACTAATAATTCATTTAAAAATAACCCCGATAAAAGTCACTTCTTGATGAATTATTAGTCACTTCCAAATTAAAAAATCACTCTAATTTAAGTTATTATTTATATTAAAATATTAAAAAAGTCACATCTAACAATGTGAGACGTTTTACATATAAGAATTTGTGCTCAATATATTAACATCAAGTTAACATTATAATTGGCTAAAAAGGTAACTTTTTAATAAGTGTAAAGTGGTTTAGTTGGGTTTGTTTAGATAGTAATGAGGATAGAAGTTACCCAAGTCACGTGTTTAACACTTGAAGCATAATTAATTAAGCATAAATAGACTAGCTAGGGTTAGTAATTGACTTTTTAACATTTTCTAACTATATTTTGACTTCAAGTTTGTAATTCAACAATCAACCTAACACATTAAATGAGATCAAAACGAAGAAATTTTTTCAATACTGTTTTATTTTTAGCCTAGTTGATTGAGTTAAATCATATCGAAAGATAATATATTTAAATAACCATTTTAAAAAGGTTTACATAATATTTACATTAAATAAAATTCAACAAGTTACGTGTTACTACCTAGTATTAATTGTATATCTAACCATAAGATAAAAATTCGTACTTCATACATGCTTTATAATGTTAAGAATACTTTCATAATGGTTTCGACTTCGCCCATTGTTTTTTTTTTTTTTTTTAGTAATTAGGTCTGTTTTATTTAGTTTAACTTATAGCTTTTTATAACTTATAATAATTAACTTTATAACGGTCTTATATTTTCTCATAGAAATAAAATTTAATTATTAGAAGATAAAATAAATATAAATAAATAAATACCCGACAAACGCAATTATCTTATATGTAAAATAACTAAAGGACATACATCAGAGTTTAGCTTGGGCCATTGTTTTCACAGGATTTTTAAAACTTGCAATACGACATACCCCCAAAAAATTTTTAAAAAAATGTAAGGAAATATATAATGTGAAGTGGGGGTTTTATTTTGGAAAGGGAAAAGGGGGCGCCTTAACAAAGAGACGAAAGGGTCAATAACCCCTTTAAATGGAAATGGGGCCTATCAAAGTTAAGTGGGGAGGGGTTTCCCCTTATCTCATCTGCCCCAGTCACATCTCCAAACACCCTTATCCACCCACGTACTCTCTTCTACACCCCCACCCTCAACCTCTTAAAATTAATATAAATTATAGTAATATTATATTAATTTCATCAATTAAATTAACCCTCCTCCATTTTAATCTATAGTCATATTTTGACTAATGGTTTTTCAAATAACTTTTTAATAAAATTTTAACTTTTTAATTCGGTTAAAAAGTTATTTAAAATATTTGATAAATTAATTTTTTATAATAACTTTTTATAATGTGTTTTACCTTCTATAAATTAATTTTTTATCTCACATCACATCACGGGTAAATGTAAACAACTAATACAAATAGTTAATCAAAATAGCCAATAACTGACAACTAACTCAATCAACCACCAAATGATTGCCAAACAAGGCATATATAATACTCTATTAACAAGCCTCATCAATCATAAATTTGTATCAACGTATTGCTTATATTTTTTTATCGGGCAAAATTAATCTGTTTTATAAATTAAAAACCTCAAAAGAAATTAGTTAAATACTGTTTCTTACTATATATTGTAGAATTTTTTTATTTTTTTATTTTTGAGTACTGAAGATAAATTAGATAAGCTGAGGAAATTGACTTGCCTTGCTGTCTGCTTTTATCATTGCACAGTTCTGAGTAGTGTTATGATGTGTCCTTTTCTGTTCTAAAAATTAAATAGAATTTGTAAAATAAAAAAACGTGGTCCCTTCGGCTTTTTTTTTTTTTTTTTTTTTGGTTTTTGTTTTTCCTGTTTTACACGATTCATCTCTCTCAGCAGTCACATCTGACTAACCACAAACAAATACTACGCTGCCACCTCACCCAGTCAGTCCATGGATTTTCCCCTCGCTTTGTTTTCATTGTGAGTGGATATAAAGATTATATTTCAATCAAATACTTTCATCCTTAAATTTTTCAAAAAACAAAAAAAAAAAAAGGGACGATATTCTCAAATGCCTCATCCAACTTGGGTTGTGGTGGTGGAAGAGGAGAGGACTATGGATAGTGCTTGTAATCATAAAGTTTTATGTGATGGGAAGATCACGTTTAATTTTTAGATAATTTTATTAATTTTTGATTAGATTAAATAATTGATATGATGTATGAGTAAATTTTTAAAAAAATATATGTAGGTGTGAAAATTAAGATCAATCTTTTAGATTATAAGAACAGTAAAGATACACCTCGATTATGGAAATTATATTGAGGCAATTAGATAAGATATGAGACACATGATACTAATGGAAAATATTCATTAGGATATGAGTTTTTGAGATTGAATTAAAGTAATGGTTTTTAAATACACCCTTCATCTCATATTACTTATCTCTTTTAGAATTAAAAATTCTGTGTTTGTGAGATATAAATAAGGTCTTTGTTTCCGATATGGCCAAATAATATAGAATGAAGGGAGTAGGTAGTTGGCTATACTTTAGCTTTCAATCTCTTAGCATTTATTAAGGTTGTTTGCATTGTACAATGAATAAATAATGTGGTCTTATTGGATTGTTAAATATTTTTGATATTACAATGTTATATGTAGCTTTTCATATTGTTTAATGTTTATTTATGTAAGTTTGTTTGATATAAAATATTTAATGCTCAAATTTGAATCTATATGTTTTAAAAGTCTTTATCTCAATAAAAAATATTTTTAATTCTTTTTTTCTGAATAAGTCTCTTAAAATTAATCACCGGTTACATGAGTGCTTACAGCGATAAAATTGCAAATATCTTAATTTTTTTAAAACCTGTGAAAGCAATACTCTTACAATGAGTTGTTATTATTGTTGTTAGTTTTGCTTACAATCTCCAAAAAAAAAAAAAACAGTAAAGTTTTCTTTCTCAACTTTTTCTGATTTTTCAAATTTTAAATTAAACTTTTTTTCAAAGGTAAATGTGAGTTGTCCAACTGACCTCCTATATTAAAGGTAATTTTAATTGAGCTTGAAAACATATGGAAAATAGTGATACCAAGTTCAGATTTTAAAACCCAAACTCACAACTCAACTTAACTCATTTGCATAACTTTGCAAGAAAATTGTATCCTCCGAACCTTAGTAAAGAGGATATTGACACTAAAACTAAAACTAAAACTAAATTATCTCTTCTCATAACTTTGTATCTCTTCCCATTTACTCTAGTTTGGTCCGATTTTCTTCTAACTAAAACCAAATTATCTGAAATTCAAACGCACATATGAGCCCATGAATGAATGTTCACAAGGAAAAGAAAGAGATGAGTAGACATAACTCTTCTCTGATTTTTTTATAAAAAAACATAATAAATTTTATATCGAGTGAAGGTTATACCAGTATCAATAAAAATAGTGCTTTTAATTGTTATCGCATTAATTCGACACTAATTTTTAATTCAAAAGTTTCCATCTTTTTTATATTTAAAAGAAAAATTGTACATTAAACACTTAATTAATATAAGAAAAGAGCATTTATATTTGATAACCTCCTATACGCGTGGTAAGTAACAAAGGGGTTACAGAAAATCGAAGAATACTTTATTTGCATGGCGAGAGAAATGACGAGGAAGAAGAAGAAGATAATTATTGATTATAAATTAAGTAAATCAGTACAATGACCCTTTAAAAAGCCAAAGGACAGTGTGACACGTGGGCAATATGTGCCCTTAATCTAATAATCTCATATTTGATTTGGGTAAGCTAAAATAATCACACATTCTAAGCAAAAGATCGTATCATCCATCCAACCCCGGAATAATAATATTTTTCTCTTTTTCCTCCAAAACATTTCGATTCAAGCAGTTTTCAACACTTGTCTCAGTCTTCACGCCACCAAACCATCCCTCGCACGTGACATCTGCCCCTCCCCACCCGCCGCCGTGCCCACACCCACACGCACATTGTTCATTTGCCGCATCACCTCTCTCTCTCTCTCCCCTCGATTTTACGCAAAATCAAAACAACGCGACAAAATAAATGGGAACATTATAGAAACATATCCTTTCAATATTATTTCTATTATATATAATATAAACATTATTTCTTTTAAAAAATTATTCTCCAATAAAAATCTACAAATTTGATTAATCATTAGTTTGAATCGAGTCATCTCGTTCTGGTTGCCGGAGGAACGAACAGGAGCCCACCGTCGCCGGCGGGTTCGAAACCTACTGAACGGCATTTCACTGCGAGATTCGGAATCGCAGGCTCCGGCGTAGGCAATTGGTTCGTGGTCCGCCGGTACGGACCGAGCCATTTGGCCTGCATGTACCGGTTTTTCCGCCACGGCGGGAGAGTCAGGCCGTTGATTTTCATAGATCGTCTGGCTTCGTCGCACATCACTCTCACAATCCGCTTCAGATCCTCCGGTTTTCCGACGAAAACCCTAGGCAAGGAGGCTCTCAGCTTCGCGTAGTTCGCTGTCTCTCTTGCGATCTCGAACTCGCCGGCGAAATCGGCGTCGACGATGTACCTCGCAGAGGAGGAGTCCGGCCGGACGACGTCGATGAGCTCGTAGCTTCCGCCGCTGAGTCCGCCGGCTGTGGAGTCCCAGCGCGTCTTGCAAACGCCGGCGTTGTAGCCGATTTCGCGGAGGTAGGCCATCAAATTCCTTTTGAACATGGACTTGTTCTTCCGGAAAATGGCGAATATCTCGGCGGCTCTAGTGACATTCGCGAGAAGCTGGTTCCGGAAGAGATCGGCATTGTTCCTGAGCGAGGGATTGATGACGTCCTTGATAATCGCAGTCGGATCGGAGCGGAGATAGCCTTCAGAGTCGGAATCGGGGCCGCACTCAGCCCTATCGGCGAAATCAGGGGCGGAATCATCTTCCAGAAAGTTCTGGACAAGGTAGGACAAGCACGGCGACGAAGGAGAAGAAGAGGAGGAGGAAACGACGTCGGATTCGGCGTCGTGCTCGCTGCCGCTGGTGCTAATGTAAGAGTCGAAAATTCTGGCACGAACCTTCTCATTGAAAGGATCGGTAAGTCTCCTGCTCACATTCACCGCCATTTTATCTCTCCTAAAAGCTTGCTTAGTTTCTTTGTTGAGCTATATGTAATGTATCTGGCCGTGTACGTTCATAAGTTATTGAATTGGGAGTTGGGGAGAGAGAATGCGGAATAAATAGAGGGGGAGGGTGAGGGGGAGAAAATGGGGATTTAACTCGGGAATATTCGGGCAAAAGGGCGCCTCTTGGGATAAAACAAAGGGGAGAGGGGGAAGAAAGGGAATTATCCGGTTTTTTTGCCCTTTTGGAAAATTATTTTTGGTCTCAAGTGTTATCTAGAACAGTACAACTGTAATGGACCTACCATAACAACGTTAGTTTTACATTTAAAGTTAGCTTACTATAAATCATTTAATTTAGACTACCATGTAGCGTTTTCTATTAGTTTTTATAATTACCTTTTTAAACATTTTCCACATTTTAACAAGATTGAAGATTGTTATAGCAGCCTAATAGTTAGTAGTCTTTGTTAAATACATGGGCTAACATTTTATTACTGGTATTTATCGTTTAAATAACATTTTTTAGAAACAAAATCTTCATAATGAGATTTTTTCCTTTTAAAATTCATTTCATGTGAAGATTTGTTTTGTTAGTTAAATTGTGATATCTTTGACCAATAGGTTAAGACTAATAAAGAAACTCCATGCTATGATCGATAACTAACATACAACACGAGGTAAGGTGTTTTTCATCTTATTCAACCAAAAAACCAATAAGGGGTTTAAGCAAAGAGAGATTATTGTTTTGTTCTATTTAATTTTGCCTTACAATTTTATAATTATTTATAACTATTTATACAGTCTTACATCTCTATAAATTTTATAGTATCTCTCTTTAGGGGCAGACATGATTGAAATTAATAAACGGAGCTTTGTAGCGCGCTAGAAAGAAATGATTAAAATGAGTGAAAAATTGATAAAGAGGCATGAGAAGTCACAATTAGCAATGTCGTTGATGACAGCACCTCTCCTGCTTGGTTTTTGAGATGGCTTGAGAGGGACGGGATCTCGATCACTAACCTCTGTTTTCTGCCTTTGTCTTCTTATCATTTCTTTTTCCCTATTTTCTCTTTTTCTTAAATTTTTCCCTTTCTAATAATAAATAATGATATCTGATATATATAATAAATCTTGCCTAAATGAACCTATGAAAAATCCAATATATCTCATATTCCGTAGTTTATTATTTAACATTTTCATATCTTTTGTAGGATACATGGGTTAATGGATAATTATTTTTTATTTTACTTTCTACTACAAATTTCTTCCCCTTTACTGAATATATTCTTCACTAGATTTTGTTCTCAATAAGTTTGAGAGGAAAATTTTATCAATTAAATTTGTTAATATTTTATAAACAACTGTGTGAATTTTAATTCATTTAACATTTCAATTTATAACCTTGTTTACATTGAATAAATAAAATAGTGGTGAATTTTAAATTAGGAATATGAAGGCATATACTAGGGGTACAAGATAGATAGAAGAGGGATAACTGGAGAGAAGTAGTGCCGCGTGGAATATGGAGTGAATTTAGAAGGTTCCTCGTATTTTTAGATTTAGAAATCAGAAATAAGAGTTGGGTTATTGGCCATTGGCTATTGGCTACTGCTGGTGGGGTCATCCTTTTTGGCTCTTCGTGACTGTCAAGGGCGATAGTGATTGGTCCATTTCATCTCTCCACTTTTCGCCTGTGCTCGTCCTCACCATCCCTTACGTGAGCCAACTGGCACTCCCCTCCCCCTCACTCATAACTCTATTCCATTTTGGGGTCCCAATTCTGCCCCATCACTCTATTCTTTCCCTCACACATTTTTTATTTTCTTATATTAATACTACTATATTTTATTTACTACTAATAATAAATTAAATTAAATATTTTCCAGATCCAGAGTTTTTTTTTTAAAAAAAAATGGATATTAAACTTTGGGTTAGCTTCCATTGGATTTGGATAATGTTCATGTTTTTAATAAATTTGATAATCTTTTTTAATCAAATTTTGACTGTTAGTGTGTTCAACTTGGTGTGCTGTGTTATTAATTATTTTTGGTCCTTTCAATATTATTGGGTTGGATTTCTACATTTAGGAAAGAAACCCAAGAAAATATATTTATATGTATCAATATATGACTATATTCACGTATTACATTTCTTTCAATCTATGCAGATTTTTGTTTTCTAAAGTACATTTTTAGATCTTTTAGTAGTAATATTTTGTAATTTTTTAATATGATATTGAATTTTTTTAAGCAAGACTTGAAAATTCAATAAAAGACTAGAATGGTTAACAGTGGCCATTTGGTTAGATTATTAAAAGGACTCGACCCATTCAAATGTCATCATTTGATTAAAAATATATATATTGACCTATTTTAGTGTATGTTATTGGGTTGGATTAATTTGTTTATCATAAAAATTAACACGTCCTACTTATTTTAAATTACCATTGATATAATAACCAATTAAGACACGAAAGAGTTACGTTGCTCTTTTTCTTGTAAATATGAGTAGCAGCATTTGAGCATTGAGCATATAGAATTTTTTATTTTCTAAAGAAATAATCGAGTCAGACCAATTTACATCTAAGTCTCTCATGTTATATGAATCAAGTTCGGGTTAGACTTGATGCTCATCATATTTTAAAAATTTTAAACTATTTAAAAGTTTAAAATTAAGAGAAGGAAAAAATAACTAGTACACATTCAAAAGTTAGGTACGAGAGTATGAGCATGAAAAATCTATAGTACAACAATGAATGATCTTAGCATAGAAAGTCTATTTATTATTTATATTGTAAGTGGTATATGTGAATTCTCCTAAAAGTACCACGTTTAATCGCCGTAAATGTTGGTGTACGTCAAATGGTTGGATAGCCGATCATCTCTTAAGCATCCACAACAAGGTTTCATTTTGATCTTACTTAATTATGAAAAAATATGTGGGTTTTTTTTTTATTGTAGAAAATTAAAATGAGACATGAAAACTCAAATGTGAGAATAAAAGTGGAACTTCTCAAACTGAGTGAGGAGGGAGAAGGTGAGGTTGACGTGTGAACAAGTGGTATAAGTGCAGAACATCTTAAATGCTTCTTGGAGTTCTTTATTTTTCGTCATATGTTACGAGATGGTTGAACAAATGGTGAAATAGGAGGGTTTCATGTGCCTAATCTTTATTTCTCTCTCCTGAGAGTATATTTTCTCGGGAGCATTTCAGAATTTGTAGGTATAAGTGGGACTTAAGTGGGCTGCTCCTTATTGTAAAATTTGGTCCCATTTTAGTACCAATTATAATTTAATTTTTTATTAATATATTTAATAATGTGGAACAAGTGGGATTAAAGTGAATTGCTCTTATTGAGGATGATCAGTCCAATGATATGATTGACATTTGTGCACCAACATCTTGACGATTTGAATGGTACTGGTTTTTATTTCTCTTATTTCAAAAATTAGGAGAATGATTCATAAGCCTTCAATATGAATTTTTCGCAATAGAGATGTAGTGGGGTGACCTTACTTGCCTTTTTAAAAACAATCTAAAATCATTGATGGGTAAAGTTTTCTCTTTTTTTTTTTTTTTTTGGTTGGGGGGTTGTATTATTTCTACAACTCTACCTAACAATGTTTATGATTTTGAGAAGCCATAAAGAAAAAGGACATATATTATCGCAGATAAAATGTATCAATTTATTATCCACCAAACAACTATATACTAGTACATACTAGTGCCCTCAAAATAAAAATAAATAAATAAAAAACTACAAACTAGTCATTATGTCATATTCTCAAATGACAATACGTAATAATATATTTGAGATTTTAAAACTAGTTTTATCGATACATATCGATTAAAATAGTTTGAAATTTATTTATTTGTTTATAAAATTTCAGATTTGAGACTTTAAATATTTGGAAATTAAAGTCTTGTTATTAGTGTCTCAACTCAAATAAAATATATCATCAAAGATTAAAAAATAAATATTAAGTTGTGAAATTGTACAGCTTGCAGTGTATCAAAACCAATGGAAGGAGGACGTAATAGGAATGTGTCCCAAGATTTCTGATGAGATCACGGGAATGAGATTTCAGATTAGCTTATTCAACGCTATCTGATCGATCAAACCTCATTATGATGGTAAAAAGATCTTAACACATAATTGATACATGTCATCAACAATTCAACTGCATCCCTTTCAATATCTCTGGAAAATTGATCATTCGGAACCATTTTTTTACTCTGTCTCGCTCATATTTACTGTCAAAAGCATTTATTTTCTTTTGATCTCATATTATTGTCAAAGTTTGTTTTTCCAAAGATTTTTAGAATCCTATGAAGATGGGCTGGGGGAATCAACCAAAATATAACCAACAGTTAATTGGGTTTAGATCAGGATTGGTCTCAAGTTAATTGGGTTCAGATATTCTGGTTCCTGTCTCCACCAGAGACAGCAGTTTTCACTAAGAGAATGTAACGAGCCAAAATATGCCACAACAAAAGTTTTAGAATGCTGCTATGTATCGATTCTAATATCAAAAATGTACCAAAACTCAAATAGCAGAAAATAAGCCGAGGCAAACCTACAAAACTGGGTAGACGAGATGTAATGCAGAATATAAAACTCACTAAACTCAAATAGCTGAAGAAAGCAAGGAAGGCCTAGCAAAATTCGAGTACAGAGCAGATGCCAACTAAAACACAATCTAATGTGGGGCGGCAACAAATTTAGGCTTTTACAGCGGAGGTAGCTGCAGGGACAGAAGAAGCTTTGGCACCCAGCACAGGAAAGTCTTTGTCATATGGGTTGATGCCTACAGCAGCTGCCTTTGTACGGCCACTGTCGTTATGTGTCCGGTTGCCTTCAGCAGGGTGCAGGCCTCCCGAGCTGCTCCCTTCATCACTGGGCCCACGGCCACCACGACTCTGTTCTCTTCCTGCATTACTTGTCCGGCCACCTCTGTAAGAGTTTCCGCCTCTAAAGCTGCCTTCATCACTGCCCCTAGAAGAGTATTTGCCCTTGGAGCCACCTTCATCACCAACACGCTGCTCCCTGCTTCCACCATCGTTTGCCCAACCTACCCTAGAAGAAGAGTACTGCCCTCTAAATCCACCTTCATCACCTCCTCCAAATTCACGACGGCCCTCCCTTCTACCATCGCAAAAGGAGGCTGGTTTCAAGAATCCAGCTATGTCTACAGGCTGTTTACGACACATTTATAAAATCACCGGTCCAATTTTAGTCCAAAATCAACAGTCATAACAAGATTAAATAAAGAAATCCTGATCAAGGCAAAAATGGAGCAACGGAAGCACAAAAGGTCTGGTCTAGAAACGAAAAGCGGAAACCATAATGGCATGGCAAAAACTAGGGGTTCGAATGAGTCTGGGTTGCTTGAAAACAGAATTATGGCTGATAAATCAGAGCTACATACCATTAACTTGCGTGCCTTCTCCTTCTCAAGGGTATCTTTCTTCTTCTTCTTCTTCTTATCCTCATATTTCTGAAAGAGCATTTAGAAAAATATAAAATAAATCATAAAAAATACAAGCATTCAAGTTATGCATGAGAGCTATCAACTACCAAGTATTACCTGAATGCCTTTCTCCTGGAGACTATCCTTCTTCTTGGGCTTCTCCTCAAATACCTGGAAAAGAATTAAAGGAAAATACAAACATTCAAAGACCAAGTCATCCCAATCGCATGAATAGAAAAGTTGTAAATTACCAACATCTAAAACGTACCAGCTTTATGCCTTCATCTGCCTTCTTCTTAACAAGTTGCATCCCCTCCAACTCCTTGTCAACAAAAACTTTCCTTTCTTCAGCCTTTTGGGATTCCAATGACTTCCTTTTCTCCAGGAGCATCTTTTCATATTGGTCGAGAGTCATAAGCGAGGATTCCTAATAGAGAACAGTCATGGGAAAACACAATTAGTTATTCAAGTCATAGACCCTTTCAATTGTGTTATTAGCTATTAGCATTTTTTTCAATTGTGTACCTGCTTTCTCTCTTCTTCACGCCTTTGTCTTCGCTCCTCTTTCTCTTTCTGTACCCTCTCTTCCTCCTCAGATAGCTTCAGTGAGTTTGACCCAGGATCAGTTGTCTCTGCAACATCTCCATTGCCCTCAACAGAAATTTCATTCTCTGCAGGACTGTTAAAACATCTAAGCTACAAGATGATAACTCAAATCTAAAGGAGGTAGCAAATAAATTTAAAACTTGATGTAATGCATGACACTTGTCTATATTAATCAGATAGATCACAAATCAAAGATGCAAAATGCAAAATCCTCAAAGCATGCTTACACAGTTACAGAAACCACAACATTGATCTCTCACAAATTATTAGTTGCCAAGCACAAGGCCACATGCCTTTAAGTTAGGGAATAACCTGTATTATCAAGCAAGTTAACGAACCAATCTTTGGAACTCTTATGCTTCTCCTGTATTATATCCTCAAATCTATAAGGTGCTAACATTCACAGGTCACAACTGTTTCCGAGAATTATCTTTTAATCACCCTTCAATAATATGTTCCCTTCAACAGTCAAACTACATATCAGTCTTCCTGACTCAAAAAAGAGAATTTAAGAAAACATGAATCATCTCTTCATGCCTCTATCTTACTCATCAAGCAAGTTAACAAACTAATAGAGTGATTAGTTTCTCATCAAAACCTAAACTAACAATTTTGCTGAATGATTAATAACAAGGAAAAAACAATTACATAGGATAGCATCAGCAGAGAAACTAGAAAAGACATTCAATTCACATGAAAGCAACAAGAATGTTCATTATGCATGAAATAAAAATCAAGGTTAGCAATTATCTTCGCAACAGTCAACAAAGAAAAAGAATTAATGAAGTTTCCAAGCAGAAATAACTTGAGGGCATGACTAGAACAGAACAGCAAAAACTTACACTTCAGAACCTCCATTACTTTTGTCAGCATCACCAGCAAACCCAGACTCCTTCACTTCACCATTATCAGTCCTTTGGTACTCTCGCCTACCTCTTGCTCGGCTTCCACCAAAACCTCTTCTCTCAGAAACATAATTTTGGTTTCCATTTCTGTATGTCACCTCTTCCTCTCCAAATTGACGATCTCCATTAAAATCTCCTTCCCCTTTAGGCTGCTCCACAGCATCCTTATTTTTATATTGGCCTTGGTAACCCCGACCACTTCTCTCACCACCAGAATACCTGCCCCCATTTCTATGTATTCTCCGTTCATCATCCCAACCAGCATAACCTTGTTCAGCTTGATATTCACCACCTTCATTGTAATTAGACCTGACAACATTCTGCTGGCCAAACTCATCATTGAAAGCCCTACCACGACCTCTGCCTCGGCCCCCTCGCCGGCCCCTAAATCCTCCTCCACTCCCGCGACCTCGGAACCCATCCCCAGCTGCATTCCCTTCCCCGTTTCCATAGGAATCTTGATAGTAATTCCTTCTATAATCATTCTGAAAATCATCATTAACCCAATATCCACCCCTCCCTCTGCCACGGCCTTGATCTCCTTTGTCTACATAAAGTGTGCAGAATAATGTAAAAGAATCTAGTACCCAGAAAGCATAAACAATCAAATATATTCTAACATGTGAAAATCAAACTTAAAACTTTAATACAACAGTGTCAAAATCTATTTTAAGACTAATCAATTCCTTTTTCTAATGTCCGTTAAACTTATTATTAGTTACGCAACTAAAACCCCAATTAGTTCCACATTAAATCCTTAAAAAACCAAATTCTTTAAAGAAAAGAACAAAATAGTAAACCAAAAACAGAATTTCGAATCATAAAATAAAAACAATCAAACGAAAACGACACAAAAATCTCAAACTGGGTTAACCTACAACAAAAACGAAAAGAGGACAATGCAGTCACACAAAACCCCTAAAGTCTAAACTCTACCAGACTGAGCGAAAGATTCTCTCTCCTGCTTGGATTGGGTCGTCGAAAAGACTTCGACTTTCTTGACAAGGTGTTCGACGAGTACTGTGACGTCATCACCCTCTTCATCGCCGAGAAGAGAGAAGACGTTGTCCATTACAGCCATCGACGGAAAATAAAGCACAAAACAGAAAAGGGATGTTAAAGTGTTTGAGTTTGCTTAGGAAGCAAGGGAATGCGGAGAGACCAAGAGGTAGAGAGAGATTGATATTTATACTCCCAATGGAAATCTACTGCTTCTAGAATTTTTCAGTTTTTGTTTTTTTAATAACATTTTTCTTAATTTTTCATGAAGATTTTGTACCAGCAAATTGAATTTCCTAATCTCGTAATAAAATCTTCTAAAGCATCTCCAATGCAGATCCAAATTTTTGGATCTACTAGTAAGAGCCTACTCTTCTACTTAATCAAAAAATTTAGTTGTTTTTTCTCCTTTTATTCATCTCCACATCTTATTTCTCATAGTACCCACAACTAATATATATTTAATTACTTTTGTTATTTTATTTTTTTAATTTATTTTAATAAGTTGTGAAAAATAATTTACATAATTTTTAGAATATCAAATAATTATTTTTGATAACAAAATTATTTGAAAAAATCCATTTTACAATATAGTAAATTTATAATTTTCACACACATTATCAAAAAATACAATATCAAAGTTTCGACAAAAAAATGAATATTCAACTTTAAAAATATAAAATCAATTTCTAATTTTTCACACACACTGTTAAAAAATAAATTTTTCTTTTTAAAAAATTCACATATATAATTTTTCACTTTTAATTGACTATCCAAAAATTTTATCAAAAAAATTCAACATCAAAAACATAATTCATCAAAAATTTAAAAAAAGTTGAAGTAGATAAAAAATTTGGATCCAAGCGAATCCCATTTGAAATCACTCGGATCCATTTTCTAGATCTTGAGTAAAGTTCCCAATGCTCGAACAGTTGAGTGGATATGGGGCCCACCCCAGATCTGCGTAATAGGAGTCCTCTAAATTCTAATCCCCTCTCCTCCCTATCCCTCCAATCATATTATATATTCTATAAAATAGACTAACATTGTACGATAATAATTTGTATTTTTAAAGAATGTTTCACAATAATAATCTCAACTTTAATTTTGGAATCAACACTCCATTTATTAAACTTAAAGATGCAAGTGCAGATTAAACATATATAATTTGCAAACTTTCATTTTAAACATATGCATTTGCATAATATGTTAAATTGTTGCATTACATCTGAGTGCTTGGATTAAAATGCCATTGAATTATCTCAAAATGTCAAAAATGTCACTAATTAATTTGATGATCAACAATTGCCATCTGTACTTAGTAATTAATGGTTAAAAATGCCACTCGATGAAATTTTGTTCGTACACGTGTCAATAGATTAGTAGTGTTGGACCGGATAAAATAAGTTACAGATGGCATTTTTTACCTATAATAACTAGTTCAGTGACAATTGTTGATCATCAAATTAATTAGTGATATTTTTGACATTTCAAGATCATTCAGTGATATTTTAATCCAAGTACTCCATTACACTGAGTCAAACCATCTTTAAATTTAATATTAGTATAAAACATTAACCATACTTAAAATATTTGAATTTTGATAGCGAATATTAAAATTCAGATTATTATCGTCTAGCACCCAGAGTATATAATATTAACATCCAAAGTCTCAAAAAGAGAGAGGGGGAGATTGAAGTAAGCGTTGACCACAAAAGCAAAATCCTTTAGTTCAAGTCCTTAACCTTTATTAATCTTACTAGTATTTTGACTAGTTAAAAATATTAAGGTCCTATTTGTTAAAATGAATTATTTGAGTAACGAGATAACTATTTACGTATCCGATAACTATTAAATTTTATCCGTTAACGGATAGCTCGTTCAACCGATCGATTGAATAAATATGTTTGATAAATTTAGTGGTTAAGTAAGTTAATATTGTAAATTGACGTAAAAGGATATAGATAATTTGCCTAATATAAATTAATGAGGGATTTTTTGTCAAAAAAATATGAAATGCTACTTTTAAATGTAAAAAGCTAATATTCTTACCTTTTCGAAACAATACTTGAAAACGCTAAAAGTTACTGCAAACGTTAGTTAAAACACTACCTTAACGAACGCTAATATTTGGTTGGTTAGTGTTTTGACTTGGTCAAAACGGATCAAAACGCTAAAAGTTACTCCAAACACTTGTTGGCGAACATGACCTCTAAGTGATACTTCAAATATATAGGGCAAATAGCCTAAATTTGGTTTCCAAAATTAAAACTCATATTTCTCGTATGAAAAATATCCTTTATCAATTATATAATTGTTTGTTCGGTTCAAATATTAATTATCTTTACTTTTTTATCTACAATAATTTTTACCTAGTGAAATAATAAATTTTATAATTTTTCACTTGCGTTATTTGCTTTCATATAAAATAAGTGAAGCCGAGCAAGTTCCGAGGTCCCGGTAATTTACTCGGAACCTAAACCGAGCACTCGGAAGTACGATGACTAGGGTGGTGGCCTTACGTTCAAAAATTGTCCAAGAAGAATTAGTAAGGCCCAAGCTCAATTATCACGTTATCCTTGATCTAGTTATGGCTCCTAAATTCCGAGACCCTAAACCTAGTCCTTTGTGAACTCATCTCACAGCCCGAGCCTATCGATATTCAAGAACACTTACAATGGGTCAACTGATTTTTGGCTTCCAAGGTGGGAACATATATTAACACATTATCTAAAAGTCACTTCTTTTTATCTCTCATAAATCTTTACTTTTATAATATAAGGCTAACTAAGTTGGTTCACCAAATAAAATATTTCCATAGAACCCATTTAATAAACATATTATATTAAATTTGTTTTTATACTTTATAATTTTCTTATGTTAATGTCACAAAAAATAAGTTGTATAATTTTTTTAAAAAAGTGAATAATTATCTTAGAATAGAAACATTAATAAAAGGAAATAATAAAGTTTGCAATAGCTATTGGGCTCTAATATCAAACATTCAAATTTCCACAATTTTTTGTTTGGTTTTTAAATCTCAAAGCTGATTTTTTAAAAAGAACATCTCAATGGATGAAAACACATTGCGGTATGTGTCAGACAATGTAGGGCCCTTGTTTGTCAGGTTGTCGGAAAGAAGTTGAGTGAGAGGTTGCGTGCCTTGAGCCTTCTGTGTCACATAACGCTCTGGAAGAGCCCAAAATTCTCAGAATTCTCTCGTTGGTTTCACAAGTATCCACTAAGTTCCATGATATTCTACACTCATATAGATTTTGTAGATATTTGTATGGAGAATTATAGATAGGTAATCTAGATTGTTAGATCGAATCGATCTCCACCGTTTATTGAGGAGGTAACTATGTATATATACCCCCATTGGGGGCTTCATTTGTATCATCCATCCAAAGTCGAGGTGACAAGAAGCGTCAGGAAAAATCCCGAGAGGCGATTGTTGCACTCAACGAAAAGGACAATGCAGTCATACAAAACCCCTAAAATCTAAACCCACAAATCGGAATTATGAAGACTACCGGATCGAGCGGAAGATTCTCTTTCCTGCTTGGATTGATTCGTTGAAAGGACTTCAACCTTCTTTGCAAGGTGTTCGCCGAGGACCGTGATGTCGTCGCCCTCTTCATTGCCGAAAAGAGAGAAGGCGTTATCCATTAAAGCCATCGGCGAAAAACAAAGCACGAAAGATGGGGTCTTTGGTGAGGAATTCTTTCTTTTCAATGGTATAACAACATTAGAGAATCAAACTGGGATCGAAATCGAAACATCTGCAAAAACCCTCCATCATTGTCCGATTTCGTAGAGCAACGAAACATAGAGAGAGAGGGGGAGTTGAAGTGTTTGGGTTTGCTTAGGAAGCAAGGGAATGCGTGGAGACGAAGAGGTAAAGAGAGATTAGTACTTTGTGATAGTCGTAATGGAAATCTACCCATTTAAGAATTTTTCAATTTTTTCTTTTTTAACAACATTTTTAACTATTGAAACCCAAATAATTATTTTGAATTTTGAAAATAAACCCTAGGTATTAGTTTTTGATGAAATTGGGAAACTTGATAAAGATAGTTTTTTTTTTTAAAAAAAAGAAAAGGGAAGAGAGAAAAACTTTTAATGAGGATTTTCTACCAGGTATGCTATGGTAAGTCTAGTGAAGTTGCATTTTCTAGATTTCTTAAGCAAGTTGAATTTCTTAATCTGGTAATAAAATCTTCTAATCCCCTCCCCCTCACTCTCCTCCAACCATATTATATATTCTATACCACATTATATATTCTATAAAATAACATTACACGATAATAATATACATTATAAGAATGTTGGACAATAATAATCTCAAATTTAATGTTGGAATTAGTATTCCATTTATTAAACTTAAAGATGCAAATGCAGATTAAACATATATAATTTACATGCTTAAAAATTATTGCATTTTAAACATATGCATTTGCATATATACTGAGTCAAACTACTTTTATATTTAATGTCAATATAAAATGTTAAATATACTCAAAATTTGGATTGTTGATAGCCAATATTAAAATTTGGATTATTATAATCTAGCACCCTAGAGTATATAATACTAAGGCTATCTCCAATAATAGGAATTAAGACATGAGTTGCTCCCAGCGAAGGAAAGAGAGACGAGAGAGAAAATAATTAAAAAAAAGAGTTGGACAAGCTGACCTCCCCAACTGCTCCATGGGAGAAGCTGGGAGGAGAAGCTCCTTTGACTATGTCAGAGGGAAGAGAGAGAAAAGGGTGAGGTGAGACAAAAGGAGGGAAGGAAAGAGAAAAATAAATTTTTTTATTTTAATTTATTTTTTAACCTTTTTATTTTATAATTTTTAATGATAAAATATTAAGTAGTATTTTACATGGGTTGTTACAATTAATAATTGAAAATTTTTGGAGTAATTTTATTACTTATGTGTCGCAACTCACATTGACTTACTCCTATTAGAGATAGCATAACATCCAAAGTCTCAAAAGAGAGAGGGAAAGAGATTGAAGTAGGGGTTGACCGCCAAAACAAAATCCTAGTTCAAGTCCTTGATCTTTATTAATTTTACTAGTATTTTGACTTGGTTAAAATTAAAAATACTAAATGATGCTTCAAATATATTGGGCAAACAGCCTAAATTTGGTTTTTAAAATTAACACTCGTATTTCTCGTATAGAAAATATCCTTTATCAATTATATAATTGTCTATTCAGTTCAAATATTAATTAAATATCTTTACCTTTTTTATCAACAAGAATGTTTATCTAGGAAAATAATAAAATTTTATAATTTTTCACTTGCTTTATTTGTTTTCATATAAAATAAGTGAAACTGAGCAAGTTCCAAAATCCCAATAGTTTACATAGAACCTGAAGCAGGCTTTGGAAGTAGGATGACTAGGTTACGTTAAAAAATTGTCCAAGAAGAATTAGTAAGGCCCAAGTTCAATTATTACGTTATGTTTGATCTATTATGGCTCCAAAATTCCGAGACCCTAATTAAACCTAGTCCTTTGTGAACTCGTTTCATGGCCCGAGCATATCGATATTTAAGAACACTTGCAATAGGTCAGCTAAATTTTGGCTCCCAAGGTGGGCACATTTTGACACATTATCTAAGAGTCACTTTTTTTTTAATCTCTCATAAATCTTTACTTTCATAATATAAGGCTACTTAAGTTGGTTGACCAAATAAAATATTCCTATAAAACCCATTTAATAAACATATTATATTAAATTTGTTTTTATACTTTATAATTTTTTTATGTTAATAAGTCACAAAAAAATAAGTTGTATAATTTTTGAAAAAGTGAATAATTATCTTAGAATAGAAACATTAATAAAAGGAAATAATAATAAAGTTTGCAACAACTATTGGGATCTAATGTCAAAAATTCAAATTTTGACAAATTTTATTTTTGTTTTTGTTTTTAAATCTCAAATCTGTTTTTTTATAAAGAAAATCTCAATGGATGAAAACACATGGCGGTATATGTCAGGCAATGTATGACCCTTATTTGCCGGGTTGTCAAAAGAGAAGTCGAGTGAGAGGCTGCGTGCCCCGAGCCCTCCGACGCACCTCGCTATTCCTCACGTGCACTGTGCTTGCTCGAGCCTCCCCTCCTGCTCGCCAGCTCATTTTCTTGAGCCTTACGCTGGGAATGTTTATATTTGCTAACAAAAAGAAAAAAACTACGTCTCGTAAATGAGAATATGAATATATAATTTTATTAGATATAAAGTTTGCGGATTTATGATCCATTATTAAAATACTTATACTTTTATCAGTACTTTGCATTTATAATTTAGGGTTAGCATACCAAAAAAATCTATGAAGAGTATAAACATGACCTTGAAATTTGAAGAATTACAAAAAAAAAAAAAAGAATTCTTGCTTATTGATATTGTTTTAATTTTAAAATATAGGTATGTCTACCAGCTTCAGACGCTTATGAACCAAAAATAGATATTAACATTAAGTGTCATTTCAAAAGGGGAAAAAAAAACTAAGGTTAGAGTGATGATGTTAGGGTGACTTGAATCGAGACAATTGGGCTTAGAGAAGCTATTGTTTGGATTTTTGTGCATTACTTGGTGATGTCCTCCCAATACAAGATGAATGCCTTGGCCCATGCCTTTCTGAACTTGGACCCACACATTTAGGCCCAATCTTCACCGAGTATGGGTTCTTAAGGTAAAGTGGGAGGCCTAAGGGGGAGGGAAAGGGTAGAACATTATACTAGAGACTAGAGTGTACTAGCCTTGAAGACTTGGTAATGTGTTCAAGTAGGTTCTTACGGTGGTTCATTTCAAAGGTAGGTCATTTATAATATATATCACTTTAACTAAATTTTTCGTTTTAACATATTTGTTATTTTACAATCTTATATATAATATATTAATGGCTAGTTTAACAATTTTGTCCTTATTAATTTCTTTTTTCCTCTTCTTTTTGTCGACATTCTTCTGTTTCAATTTTTTTTTGTTTCTTTAGTATTCTCCCATATCCCAAAAGCGATAAGTATTTTGGAACGAAGTGAGTCAAAAATATTATTATTATGTTTCTTGTGGCGAAACTTTCTCCATTCAATCATACCGAATGCTCTAACAAAATAAATATCAAATATATACTAACATGATGTAAAGTAACCAAATAAAAAGAATAAGAGAATTAAAAATAAAAATAAATGAAGAGGAAAATAGTTATGATGTTGCAGAACAGAGATGTACGTAGGTCATAAAAGACCAAACAAAAGACAAAGATAAAGACAAATTAGTTATGAAAGAGCATTTAATTAGCAACAAAAGCACGACGTAAAAGCCAAAGACAAGAAAAAGCAATTGGCCAAAATCATCATCACTATATTTAACGCCTACTAATCAATCATTATCCCCTCACAACTTTGTTAATTACTAATTAGCAATGGCGAATTCAGGAATTTAAGGAAGGTGGTCGAAATAAATTGGGTGGGTGTATGTCTGAAAAAAAAAATAATCAAGGGAAATAAAACTAAAAAGAAAGGATTGGATTTTGGAAAAAAAAAGGATTCAAACACTATACCTCTTATTCACATTACATAGCCTTACCAATTCATCTACCTACTTTTGCTAATTATTTACCTTTATATAAAAATTTTATTATTTTTTGGAAGGGGGTCAGCTGACCCCACTGACCCTTTGTTCCACCGGTGCTAATTAGTATTACACATTTTTGAATTCTTCATCTTCAAAGAATCCGCTCAAAGGGTTATGTATTTTTTACCCTCCATTACTATCACATCAAATAGTTTACCATAATGGATTGTGCTAAAATTTTACTCAAAAACTTCTCAAAATTAATAATAACACCTATGTTTATGTAAAGTTTCTATCACTCGTTAGTATCGTGTATTTTGTTTAGAGAAAACTAAAAAGGGACGAGTTTCCACTTCGCAGAGGAGACCCTCTTCGATACTTGCCTTTGCACCTCGTAATTCGGGTAAACAGGTAAATACAAATTTGTCGTATTTTAAATTAGAATTTAGGGTATGTTTATTTCAGTTATTAAAATTAGTAATTATAATGTTTATAGCAGTTTGATTATGATCAATTCCAATTCTAAGTTGAATATGTTTGTATCCCTATACATAAATGTTTTACAAAATTATAAAATATATCACTGCGTCTTGAGACACACATTAAAATCAAGACACAATTTGTAACAAACGATGTTGCAACTATCAAACCAGTTGGAAGTATGTTTGTCATTTATAGAAAAATAGAAGTTTATTTTAAATTTTAAATTTTTTTTCACAGGGGATCGGATTATCAATATCTATTACATATATCATTTTTCACTAACAAAGTTTATTTTTTCATAAAAATTGTCAATATATGCTTTTGTGGTGGAATAAATGTAGAGTCTGCATTCGTCGAAAATGATGCAGGTCTTGAATCAAGGCAATATTTGCATGATTTCTTCAAGAATTTATGATGCATTATATGAATACTGATTTTTTTTTTTTTTGTTGACAGATTAGATAGTCAATGTTTTGTTTTTGGATTGAATTAGACAGTCAATGTTATAAGTATATCATTCTTTCAGCGACATAACTTGTCATCTATCATGAATTTCTTTTTGGTATTTTCGAAATGATCAACATATTTTTCAATCCAATATTTGATAATTAGTTTTGATCATAACTACCAAGACTTTAATAATTTAATACTGCTTTACACACAAACATAATTCTATGGTAAATCGGATCATGGCGGTTCAATCCGATCCAACGAGTAATTGGATCAACCGGTCTAACCCAATCTAAACGGTCCAACGGGTTACCCATGCATTGACCCACTCTCCCAATTGGGTCGGTCATCTTAACATAGTTTATAAGGAGATGTAAGGAACAGATAAAGTCGTAACTTAAAGTTAAATGGAACATGACATATATCGACTCATTGGGATATTTATCTTTACAATTAATTACAGTGTATTGTATTATTTTAAAACTTGGTATCCATTAATGTATTTAAAATACGTAATGTCTTCTAAATTGATGAAAGTAGCATGATCTTATAAGAGTATGAATATATGGAGACATAGGAAAATAAAGAAACAAAAATATTCACAAATAATTCAGGAGAGATCATATTGAGAGACTATCTCATGATATCCTAATATAACTCAAAGAGATAAGAACATGAGCCACACATACAAATGGCTAATCCAATTGTGTCCATAGAAACAACCTGTACAATTACATGATCTCATTTAAATATTTATTATAATTGTTTTATATATATAAAAAAAAAGGGAAACTAAAAGTAGGAAAATCATAATCAGTCATATCTTGTTTCCCATGCATGTAGTTGGGGAATCAATCCAATAATTAGCCATATCGCACAAGATAAGATTCATCTTAATATATGTTTCTAAACTTTCCCAAATATATTCTTTAAATTTAATAAATCAAAGGACCACCACAAAACTTTTTGCAAATAAAAAATATATATAAGGAGGGTTCTATAATTCATGAGTTTATTTATGGGAGTAACACATAATTCTTAAGGTTTTTTCTTTTTCAAAATTTCAATCAGAAATAACAAAAAATATGCTTCATCGGTGACATTATAAGTATATTATAAGTTTAGAGTCGAACCACAGTATGTTTATCATGAATTTGAGAAGAAGATAATTTATGTTGGTTACGATGACTTTCATTACATATGGTGGTCTATGATCTTTTATTAATGAGTTTTCCTTTTTCTATAAAAAAAAAAAGCGATTTGATCTGAATTTTAATTTGAAAAATATAATAAACAAAGAGAACTAAAAGTAGAAAATCTTTCAGTGTAGAGGGAGGAATTTGGAAAACTCACGGGAAGAGAGGAGTGATTAACAAAATCTACCATTACAACTGACAAGTTGACAACTATTATTAGTAGCACAACTGACTATAGCCTCTGAACCTAACCCTCGTGCAAGCTTACCTACTTAAAGCATACCCTTTTTATTTTTTAAAGGAAAATCATACCCTTTTTATTATTATTATTATTATTATTATGAGTGAGGCATAAAAGCTTGATACATTACAATTCTTGACACGGAGAAAGGAGGATTAAAACTTACACTTAAACCTTGTTCGGTAATAGTGTTTAGAGTAGCGATCGGTGTTTTGACCAAGTCAAAACTTTAACCAACTAAATATTTATATTTGATTAGGTATTGTTTCAACTAAATTTGCATTATAACTTATATATAGCGTTTCAAATACTTGTTTATGAAAAGTTAAAATATATTAACTTTTCACATTTAAAAGTAATGTTTCATATTTTTGACAAAATATCCATTCTTTAATTTATATTTAAAAATTATTTATACCTTTTTATGTCAACTTACAATAATCAGCTAGCCCAACCACTAAATTTACCAAACACATTTATTCAACCGCTTAATTGAATAATTATTTTCTAATAAATGTTAACTACCTAAAAAACTATCCGATACATAAACAATTATGCACAACTTAAAACAACTTATGTTGTCGAACAAGAACTTAAGATACACACCTACATTTCAATGCTGTATATGATCGGCTCAATATTAATTTTATACTAAACCATCCTCTACCACCCCAAAAAATATTCAAAAATAAATCGGGCATTTGTAATATAGACAAAGTCAATACACATAATATTTTCTTTTAAAAACAAAAACAGTAATCCTAGACATGCTCAAAATTTTGTTGTTATGCCTCGTTTTAAATGCTCTACATAGCATAAGTTATATCCACTTTTGAAAGATAGAGAAACAAAGCATTGATTTTATAGACTAGAAAAATATTGATTCCATGATTTGATGTAGTGCAAGTATAGGGTCGATCTGGGTCCATAATATCCTGCTCTGAAAAATGCACTTGTTTTTCTGTTTAATTTATTCTCTTTTTTTCCCCCTCTTCCTAAATTGATAATAAGTATATAATATATGGGCAAGGCTAGGTGTGATGAACTCACAACTAACTCCAATAAAATATCAAAATCACGCGCTAAGGTTTCTAATATTATACTTGCAAAATTGTTGGCTAGTAAGTAAATGGAGTGAGTAGAATTAATGCATCAACCCAAAATTTCCATGCCAAATCCCTTGCTAGCTATGAACTACTCCATATATGATCACTCGTTATTGTAATTTCTAGCTATGAATATCTTTTTTATAATTTAGAAACCACGTAAATTAACGGTTGATGAATGGGAGTTCGAGTCTCGGTATGTAGTAGCAATTTTTATAAATCTTATAAGAAACAGTCCAAAATAAGGAAGGAAAAGGAGATGGTAGAATTTAAATTTGTTGACGTCTCCTTTAAAGTAAAAAGGAAATGCTTGCCAGTAATATATGTTTTTTCCTTTTTTAATTTCCTTTCTCTTTTCCATTTTCTCCTTGTCTATGAAACCAACTCTAACGTGCAAGCACTGCTAAATCGTTCATATGAATTTAAAGAGGATGATAAAGACTTTGATATGTAAGAGCGAGGTTCGTGAGTCTCATGTGAAGCTCAATAATAAAGGGAATTGATACATGAGATTACCATAATACCCCTCATTTACCACCATAATTAGTACATAGTTAACCAAAGTGAACCCATTTAAAAAGAAAAGGAACTATATATGCTTGTTAACGATGCATTACAATAAGTAAAATTCTTTTCTCAAAACTTTTTCCACTTTTTTAAAAACGAATTCGATCTTATCCATCTTTTCTCCCGACTCGAGCATAAAGGGCTACCTTTATGCAAGTCAAAAGTTATTGTAGAGTACAATTCTAATGATATATGTGAGAAATTTCTTTAAGACGTTAAAAGAGAGTAGTCATATAAATTTATAACCATCGATACCGCTCTAGCAATACTTATTTTTAAAAAATTTTAAAACTAGAATAATATGATCATGAATCGATCGTTCATGCATTTGGGAGGGCGACTATAGGAAAAGGTACAAAATGGAGCTTTCAGCCAACCATGTTTGATTTCATATTTTATCAGAGAGAATTGGGTGTGATTAGAGCTTGTCGATGAGAATCTCTCACCTTGTCCTCTGTTATGTCCCTAACTTGTAGTTTCATTTGCTAATTACATACTTTAATAAATAATAATTATGGATAAGGATTAGGCACTAACATTAAAATTAAATGACTACTTGATCTAAAACCATATTTGGTATTATGAATTTGTTATACTTGTATTTATTCTATTATACTGTCAAATATTGAAGTATATATCATGGACATTTTAAGTTACGAAAATAAATGCTGGGCTTTTTTTGTTCCCGAGCTAATACTTGAATGTATGATCGTCTATATCATACTCTAAAGAGTATTTATTCCCGTGTATTACATAACACTCTTTTATCCATATGTATTATCGTTTTAATATGTATATATACTTATTGTATAACTTGTGGGACTACATACTTTTAGAGGTATGATATAACAATACTGATCGAATAAGTATATTGGAATTAAAGGTACAATGGTTATTAAAAACTTATCGATCTTCATTTATTTCAACTTGGAGCTTCAATTCTCATGTAGCAAGATTGAAGTCGTGTGTGCAGTGGTTTCTTCAGTCGTAAGATGGGTTGTCTTTTTTATTTATTTGTTATAATTTTTGAAGTTAGCTAGTTACTACGATCTTTTGTATATGGAGTTAATCCTAAAAAAAAAAAAGGTTGAAGTTATAGTTTAGATTCTCATGTTTTAAACTAAAAGTTATAGGATGTTGTTTCTTATACAAAGAGTTCTTTTTTTTTTTTAATTGTTCTAAAGTGATATTATCGGTACCTTAGTTAATTGGATGCAATAATATAAGTTTAATTATAAGTAGCTTATAATTTGTCAAGGAGTGCTAATTAATGTTAATTAGCATCGATCAATGTTGATAAGTGATCAGTACTAAATATTATAAAGTTAACATTCACATTATCGATCAAATTTTTCACACTGATCAACACTTATTAATGCTAGCGAGTGGTGATAAATGTTGATAAATATTGATTAGCCTCGATAATTATAACCAAATATTGGCGAAAACTATACTCGCACTAAATTAAAAAGAACAATAAAAGAGCAATCTTTAGTGAACGACAAAATTAAATTTGTAGGTGTACTAATTATGTCTGGCAAGTAACATTCGATTTATTTAATCCTAAAAATTCTCTAATTGCAGAAGAATATAAATTAACTAATACCACTGCTACGTATATTTACAAAAAAAAAAAAAAAAAAGTCTTCTAAATTAGTCATTAATTACAAAGCATCAAAATATTATACATGGGGTTATCTTAACTCCAAAAAATAATTAAAAATACAACTTGTCTGCTTCTGCAGACTGCAGGTATATATGTGAACCCGACCAAACCCGGTTGAACCGGAAGAGGCTTTTTGTTTTTTTTTAAAAAAATTTTTGTTTTTGGGTGGAATTAATACGCGCAAGTGGAGCTATTCTCGTACCCCCATTCCATGATATAAGTCTTCAGGCATTAAAAATACGTATTGGCTTACATCACTGTATATATATTATGTTATTCCCAAATTAAATTCAGAGATTTCAAAAATAAATTTTAGTCAATATATATACTTCATTATGTTACTCTCAAATAGAAATTTTCAAAGTAATTTTGATTTAATATTTTTTCTAAGTTCTTCATCGACACATATATAGATCTCATACGTTACTAAATTACGAGAATTTCAAGAAACTCTGGTCATGAAATGGTCCATCGGAAGAAATGATGGTTTGCTCATAAGCAAAACATCAAGTTTTGATACGAGGACGTACGTGAGGATATTAGATGTGGACGAATTCAAGTCTTAAGTGAAGGCAGATATATAGTATGACAGTACAGCAATAAAATGTCAATCTAGGTCAGAGCACTTTACAGTTTGGGATTGCTTAGTTAGATTAGTTAGTATAGATTGCGCGCATTTGACTTGTGCCCCGAACAAAAACAAACTAAATTTGAAGAAAAAGTTCAGGTCGGATCGTCTGATTGAGTTAATTTCGATTAGTCTAGTTAGATGTGATCATGTTCTTTTTAGATGTAAAGAGTTTTAAACCTATAACTCTAAGTTATAATAAAAAGGTGTAAGAAATTGTAACATAGTAAACTTAAAAGGTTAGCTGTAAAAAGCGTAAATAATCGTAAAAAGTTTTATAGAGTCGTAAAATTATGAATAAAGATAAAAATAAAGTCTCATTTTGGATCGTTTGGCGTTTATAAGACTTCTCAGATTAGTAATAATTATTAATCCAGTATGTCAAAATGCACTATATGATGCATGCGAGCTGTGGCGGAAACAGGAATTTACGAAAGGGGTCGAAATAAATTGAATAATAGTATACACAATACAAAAATGAACAACAAAAATCAAGCATCTACGATGAAACCGATGTGATGAGTTTAAATTGAAATAAAATTGAAAAGTTTAGAATTAGACAAGAATGAAACAAGAAATTGAAATGAAATTAAACCTAATATCACACAATTTTGATCTAAGTATGCCATTTTTTCGGAAAATGGGCAAGTCCAACATCAAGTTAGATATCCATTTTTAACATAAAAAACAATCAAATTCAGTTTCTCATCAATAGAAAATGCAAAACACTCACCAGAATATATTGTTGCCATTTAATTCACATAAAGACAATATCCAATAGTAGGAGTTTAATATAATTGAAAAACTAGAAACCCCTCCCCCTTTTTCTCTTTCTCACTTGAAGTCCAACAAGGTAATGAAAACACTGGAAAATGTCTCGACATTAGTAAAATTACAAACCAATACAAATTATGGGAGAGAGAGTAAGCTAAAAAGATTTTAGGAGTTTTGAAGTAAAGCAAAATAATGAAAGGAAAGATGAAAAGATTTTTTTAAAAAAAAGAATATTATCAAGAATTGAGCCCCTAGCCTTTAGCTTATATTATAACACACTTACCAACTTAGCTACCGGTTAATATCTTTACTTCTCTATTACATAAAATAAAAAAAATTGAGAGGGGGTCAATTGACCCGCTAGCTTCGCCAGTGATGCAGTTGCCATAGTAAATAGTAGATATGAAGATCAACTTTGACTGTAAAAAAGAAAAAGAAAAAGAAAAAGATGGCGAGCTCAATGTTTGTTTTTATTTTTTTTATTTTGGAGGGATGAAGGTGGATGATAAGTATAATAATTAATTTATTAAGCTAGAAAATGAGTATGGAGAGTAAAATATAAGGGCAAGCGGCCAGGTATGGCCGTGTAGTAGTAAAAGAGTGGTGCTGCAGTTGCTCAACACAATACTATTTCTTTCTCTTCTGATTTATTTTTTAAATAAACTAATTTTTAGCCCGTGTATGTATATTTTACTCTCCGTCTGATATATTTTAATGTAAAATAGTAATTTTCCTATTAATTTATTCATAGAAAAACTATATTTATTGATTTTGTTTTATTTGATCCAACACGTATTCAATTTCAATAACAAATAACAATGCACATATGGTCTCAAATATTGATGTAATTAAGAAAAAAACAAACTTTCAATCTTAAGTCTACAATATTTTCTTATTAATTTAATATTTAAATTAACGTGTTACTTTTGTTATACTTTTTTTTTTAATTACTGCTCTCGTATTTAATTATCTATGAAATAATTATATTTTGATCCGTTAAAAAGACTATAACTATGTTTAAATAATGATTGACTTCCAAAAGAAATATTATTTATTTATTATTTAAAAAGTAATTTCATCCATTGAAAAGACCGATGCTAATAAACCATTCCAATATATTGATATATTGATTATAATGAGAATGAGAAAGGAAAATAGAAATTATCAATCTCCTTGCTAATGCTAAAAAATAAGTTGAAAATGATTTCTCAACAAATTTAACACGTTATTTTTAGCGTTCTTCATGTATTCAATTGAGTTTGCATAATTAATGTATCTGATTAACGAATGGATCTATCGATAAGTGTTTTTTAGCTCATAGTAATAAAACAATATTCTTATAGTTGTATAATTAATGATAGAGAAGTAAGAATATGTTTTATTTATAATGAGAAGGTAAATTGTGGTTCTTAGAAATAATGTTCTTGTAGAAATATGACAATCGATAAAAGTAAAACAATGTATAATTTTATAATGATATTATATAAATGAAGTGACTTTATGATAAAATAGAGAATTTATAATTACCGTAAAAGTATGGAGAAAGGTAAAAGTGTGGTATGACGTGTGAGGGATAGAAGAAAGGTGTAGTGGAGATGAAAAGCGATGAAAAATGAGGAAGCAAAGCATTAATTTGATCAACACTTTATGAGTTTTTACAAAACAGTGAAAGTGGTTTTTATGGTATCTTGTTTTTCTTCAATGAGACCCCATCAAAGGTTTCCTTCTCCCAAATCCTAATGCGTTACATGTATATCACAATCTCGTGACTCCACCATTATCAAAACCTTCTTCCCGTTTTGGTTGACTAACTTACCTTCGTTTAAGTGTCTGTTTAAAGTTATAAATAAAACACAAATGAACAGAAATATAAACATAAATAAATAAAAATAAGTTGTTATAACATAAATGAATGAACATAAAAGAACATAAACGAATATAAAAACGTAAAAAACATAAACAAACATTAAATCGCGGGTATGTTTCATGAATTCTTTCTATATCTTATATGTTCGTAAAAGAGTTTCAATTTCAAAATCATCCCTATATATATATAAAAGAACTTAACATTATAAATTTATGTCCAATTGTTTTTATTTAATCAATTATATTTAAAAAACTTAATTATAATGTGATTTTGATGATCTAGCACCAATTTTGAAATGACCATCTGTGCACTTTAAAATACTTGTACATCAAGGCTCGAGATCTCTACAAATTTTACAAAAGTATGATCTATAATAAACGTTATTAATCCCAACTCAAAAATTTTATCAAACGTGTGTAACAACTTGAACAAATAAACCATTTGCTGAACTTGGAGGGCACAACAAATCTTAAAAATCTTCTATTTTATCGTTGAATATCTTAAGTTATTTAATAACTTTATCATTAACTCCTTAACTTGGTTATTAATGATGAAATAATTTCATCATTAATGCTAAAAATAGTTGTCTAAGAAAATTCTCAATAATTGAATAAAGGACACATTATATAGGATTTCCTTCAACTAGGAGGACCTCATAAGTCATTATCACATTTTCCAAGCCTTAAACAAAAAGGTAGACCGTATATTTTGCATATATTGTAACTTTATGAGAGTAATAGCCTTTAATCTTAGTAGATGTATCGTTCAGATTGTTATATGAGAGTGTGGCATCCCAACTTGGGAAACGGCTAGGGTCGGACTAATTTTTTCAACAAATAAATTTTGTTTAGTTACCCACTTTTATAAAAAACACAGACGTTCTTCTTAATGTATTTTATTACCTTGTAATTTTACTGATAATTCTGATCTTATTTTATTTAATTACTACTCCATTTGTTTGAAAGTAACTGTCGTTTGGAGAGTAGACGGGGATTCGAGCAAATTTATGAGGGTGGATTGGGCTGAAGCCTGAAAACCTTGAGAAAGCAATGAATTTATAGGAATTAGAGCTTCTCCAATTGAAGCAACTTAGGCAAGGGGTATATCACTCCGACCGAAGCCCGATGGTCAGCGGATTAATTGAAATGGAGGCAGAGAAATTTAATGCAATTATTGACTTACATTTTACATCTCTCTCTATTAATTTTATATGTTGTTGAAATTGTGGAGCAAGAAATTATAATAATGAACTATTAATTAACTTGACCGTGATTAATTAAGCCCTTGATTAATCGTTTCAGAGTTGGATTATTGATCGAACTAGGCAGACAAACCAACGATTACTGATTCTAATTATAACCCTGTCTTCCGTTCATGCAGTACATGAGAACCATTGCTTGCTCCCATACGATTTGTTTTATTTTTTAAAAAATTAACTTTCAAAATAAAGTTTGAGGCTTTTCTGGGTTTTTCTGGGTTAGAGAGGGGGAAGAAAAGAGTGGGTTTTTCTGGGTTTGATATCTCTGTGTCTGTGTCTGTGTCTGTGTCTGTGGTTTAGCTTTGACGTTCAGAAGCCGGCACAAGTAGAATAGAAATGCCATACCCAGGTTTCTTTTCTTCCCCCTCTCCCACCTTCTACGGAGACGAGAGAGAATTTAAAAGAGAGGAGAAAAATTGTAATTCCCAGGTCAGTGAACTCCAACTTTGCAGTGCAGTGCAGTGCAGTGCAGGGTCAAACAATCCCTTTCACCTTCTTTAAATAACATTTAAAATCCAAACAAATACACGAAATATTGTTCCTTTTTTTATTTCTTTATTTTACATTTTCCCTTTTTCTTATTTGCTCAAACACTGTTTAGTTTATTTGCTATATAACTTCATTCATCCCTCCCAAACACCTTCCCCCTCCCCCTCCTCTCTCTCTCTCTCTCTCTCTCTCTCTCTCTCTCTCTCCCCCTCCCACAACCATTTCACCCAAATCGTAGTTCCCCTGTTTTTCTCTGTTTCTCCAATCCCTGTTTCTTGTTTGAGCTTCTGACCAAATTCGGAAACTCAAATGTAATCTAATTTCACCCAATTCGCAAGTCTCCGAAAATTCATTCAAACACGATCATTAGTTCCATCCTTCAATTCCAAAATTGAAACAACCATGGCGGAAGAATTCTTCCTGAATGCATTCCCCTCCTCACTGCCCACATGGGAATCTCTATCCACCGCGATGGAAATCCAAGCCTCTCAATCCCCCGACTGCTTTCTCTCTCCTCCGGCGGACCACTTCGAGTCTGCCCTCAGCTCCATGGTATCCTCTCCCAACGCCTCCACCTCCGCCGTCTCCGGCGATAACTTCATCATCAGAGAGCTCATCGGAAAACTCGGCAACATCTGCAGCTCCTCCGGACCTCCGCCGCCTCTGCCGCCGTACATCGGCGGGGAAATCAGAGTGCGGCGAATTCATCCTACAGCACCCCACTAAGCTCGCCCCCAAAATGATGGTTCAAGATAACTTCCCCAGTCTGCCCGCAATGCCCGGAGACCCGGGTTTCGCGGAGCGGGCAGCGAGGTTTTCTTCGTTTGGGAGTCGGAGCTTCAATGGCAGAACGACCCAGCTTGTGATGAATAATAATACCAACAATAATAACAACAATAATGCAGAATTAGGGTATAGATCTAATGGCAATTTTGGGGGAAGTGGGAAATTGCAGAGAGTTTCCAGTAGTCCTTCGCTTAAGGCAGCTGGATCTCAAGCTGAAAATAACAAGAATTCTGGGGATTCTGCAAATGAGGGAAGGGCAACAGGGAATTCAGGTCTTGATCAAGGTGAATTGTCCAATTCTAGGGAGACTTCGTCGGCTTCGGGTCAAAATCCGGTTCTCGAAAACGGGTCAAGTAGGAAGAGGAAGACAGTTCCTAAGGGGAAAACTCAATATCCCCTGCCTACCAATTCTAACAGAGTATGATTCTGATGAACTTCAATCAAATTGGAGAAAAATAAAAAAATTCCCATCAATTTTGCTACATTAACTCATGAAAAAAATTCATTTCAGGTAGCTGAGAATGGAGAAGGATCAAATGCAAAGAGAAGCAAATCAGATGAAGGCAACGAGGCAAAACCAGAGGAAACCAGAGGAGACGAGAGTAAAAAACAGAGCAATTCGAACCAAAAGCCTCCAGAGCCTCCAAAGGATTATATTCATGTTAGAGCCAGAAGGGGTCAGGCCACTGACAGCCATAGTCTTGCTGAAAGAGTAAGAATTATATTTCAAAATTAATTAATAAAAAAATTGGTAATTAAAATGCAGATGAAATTGAGTTTGAATTTTTGATGTGGGCAGGTTAGGAGAGAGAAAATTAGCGAAAGAATGAAGTTACTTCAGGATCTTGTTCCAGGTTGTAATAAGGTAAATTCTCATTCTTACTTTATTAGATCTCAATTAGTATGGATTTATTGTATCATCAACTTTTTATGAGTAATCTTTCTCGATAAAATCGGTTGATTATGACATATATTCACTGTTTTCGGGGTCGAATTTGCTAATTTCAGGTGACTGGAAAAGCACTTATGTTGGACGAAATTATCAACTATGTACAGTCACTGCAAAGACAAGTTGAGGTAAATTTTGAAGGGAATAACTATTAAAATCGTAAGCTCTGTTAAGGGTATAATTATACAATCTCTTAAAGTGATCGATCACTAATCACCCTATTCATATGTTTACATACAGTTCCTCTCCATGAAGTTGGCCTCGGTTAATCCAAGACTAGAGTTTAACACGGATAACCTTTTCTCAAAGGATGTAAGTTTTTACCATAAACTTGTTACTTTGCTCTAACCTCTTTCTCAAAAGCAGAACTAAGACTAAGTACAGTAAAATTTCTCGAAAAAAACCCGAGTCTGAAAACAAATGAGAATTGCCTCATTTTTCTTTCCCTACCATATAAATATTTCGATAGCCTAACTTTTTGCGATATATTTAATATTTATATTTTTGCAGGTGATCCAACCAAATTGTTCAACAATGGCGCATCCAATGTACCCACTAGATTCCTTGGCACAAACCCATTATGGCCAGCCTCATCAAAATAACATAACAACCACAAGGGTCCCATGCCCTATGGAGCCCTTAAATCCCACCCTCCATCAAAATCATGCCTTCCAATTACCTCCACTTGATGCATTTCCTAATGGTGTCCCTCAGGTAATCATTCCCCCATCACATCATTTATCTCCTTCCTAATCAATGTTAATCATTATAATAATCTGATATAATCATGAGAGATTTGAATTAGTCGAGCCGATAGATTCTGCCTGCTCTGTCTGCTTTCAGATTAATCGCAGTTTTATTAAAATTTTGATAATTAACAGTGTAAGTTAATTTGGCAGATAGGATCATTATGCGAGGGAGACCTGCAGAGCATAGTTGAGATGGGGTATGGGCAAAAGGAGGGTGGATCTCAATCACAAGGCTTACATGGTAAGAAAACCTAGATTAAGAGCTAATCGCATTAATTAATGGCTAAGTATTTGAATTAGTGCAAAGTTAAACTGATTTCTTGCTGTGGTTTGTCTTGATGTAGGGACAAATCAAACACCACTAATGAAAATTGAGTTCTAACCACCAATCATCAATTCTCAATATGATGGCCAGAGGGAAGAGAGAGAGACAGAGAGAGAGGCTGGTTGTATATAGAAAAGAAACAGGCTTTGAGATCAGATTTGTCAAGCTATTTGTCTCCATGTCTAATCAAGAATTTTTCCCTTTTTTTTTTTTTTTTTTTACTTTTTACCCCCTTTTTTTTCTTTAATAGTCAATATTTTTTACTTTTCCCCACCCTCTTTTTATCTTCTAATGATTTTTTCCCTTTTCTTCCCATTATTTTTTAGGGGGAGTTATTATTATGCTTATTATGAGTATCCCTTGTAATATTATTATTATATAGTTATCATTGGTGGAGCCTCTTGTATTGCCCCATCTACTGTATCATACTGTATTCACTTCACTTCATCAAGGAAAGTAAACCACATATTTTTCTTCTATTCTTTTGTAATTCTTAATCTTTTTTTTTATGCTTATTAATATATATAAAATATTATTAATATATAAAATATATTATCGCTACCAAAAAAGTTCTAAGAATAATACTTTACTATATAATATTTGCAATATATGATACATATACATGTAAAATTGCTTTTAATTGTCTAAAATCAGTTGTTATAATTGTATCCATTATATACTCGACTTAAATGAGAATAATATAAATCAACTTAAGAAATTATTACCATATGAAACCCTTTTTTCATAATTTACTGAATATTTTATTTTATTTTTGCTCATAATAGCAAATTATATGCATTGCATAGTGATGAACTTATGGACATATAATATTGTAAGTGGTGATTATAGTAAGAAATAATTGCTTGATTTGCCGAAGATTTTAAATGATGGTGAAGTGTTAAAGTGGTTGGTAACAACTAAAATTATAATAATCTTTAATTATACAGTAAACCAGCTGTGATTAGTGGGGTTTTTTTTTTTTTTTTGGTTCCTCTCTGTATAGTGTTCAAAGGCCATAAACTTCAACAATAATCAGTACAATTTAAGGATACTGAGTTTGTTTTCTTTTCCCCTTAATATTAAGGAAACTTATTATATTATTATCATCTTAAGTTGGAGCCAACTCATGATTAGTGTAATTTCTTTGAGAGAAAAAAAAACCCTTTATTTTTCTCTATTTTTCACTGTAAAAAATTCCCACTTGGTTAACCCAAAAACACAAAAAACAGAAGGTTCTGTTCTCTTTTTTCACTGCTAGCAATGAAAAAAAATGTAGAATAATTAATCTTAAAAAGAAAAAGAATCATCCTTAATCAAATTTCATTATTTTTTTAAGTAAAATATTTTGGAACATCATAAAAAAAAAAAAAATCCCAGATTGGCAGTGCTGAGATTCTGAGCAAACCTAATCAATGAATGAATACAGAGCTTTAATTTCTCATAACATTAACTATACTAATTAAAAATACATGTAAATTGATTTTTAATTTACCTACAAATAAATAAGTTATCAAAAGCAATAAAATTATTTTTTTAAAAAAGAATGGAAAGAGAAAGTGGATTGAAAAGATACCTTTTTTTTTTCCACCTTAAGAAATTAGGATGATAATAAAATTAAAATTAATAATGGAAGGGTGATTGTGAAAAATCCAGTGTCTTGGGTTTAACAAAAGATTTCTGAAAATTGCAGGCTTTAGGGAATTATTTTAATGAGAGGTTTTGTATTATTGACCTGCCATGGACAGTGGGGAGGTTTCATTAAAATAAATAAAATTATGAAGAAGATGCTTTGAATTTGTTCTGCTTCTGGGTTTACAGAAGAAAGGGTTAAGTAATGGGGAGGAGAGAGATAATTAATTAATTAATTAATTAATTAATAATTAAATGGGTAGTAAAAATGATAATGTTTGAGGTGACAGCCTTGTTCTGATTGGTTGATAATCATAAACCTAACTAATCATTTAGTGAACCGTGTCTGACATCTAATCCATATTTTAATGGCTTTTAATAGTTGTCTAAGTCTTCCTTTGCCTCCCTTAAAAACCTTCATGCTCAAGGACTTTATTCATTTTCTCTTCTCTTCTTTTTTTTTTTTTTTCATGTTTCTGCATCATTTTCCTAATCTTTATTTCTTTTAGGTCTTTGAAATTATTCAATTTTAATTTTCTTTTTTCCATCTCCTGTAACTGGTTGTAGCTCGGTCCTATTTCATTTAATTTTAACTTATAAGTTATAACCTTACATCTTCTTACGATTACGTATAATTCCTTACAACTTTTTATAACTAACTTTACAATTATTTTACAGATTACTTTTAATATCATATTATATACGTTCTAAAGATAAAAAATGTTACAAAGGCTCCTTAATTCTCTGGTCTCATAGATGAATGCTCTAAATTAAATACCATGTCTAACTAAAAGTCAACTTATAAATTGATTGTTGAGCGTCCATATGGATACATGCGATATTGTACGAGAATTTAGTATGTGTGACCAAAACTCAAAGTCTACTATAACTAAAAGTCGGGCTTTAATTTAAATTCATGGTTGAAGCATTTGTGCTATCAACTTCTCTCATTGTTTCAAATATGATAACTAATTATGTGTATTAGGAGTGTTCATATATAAATACTCGAATTTTTTTTTTTGATATGATTAGAGAACTTTTTCAATATGTATTATAAAAAACATTCATCGAAAGTTTACTAAATTGATAGTTCAATACTTGGAAATGATCGGTATTGTTCCTAGAAAATGGTATAGTGATAAATTGATATTCTTAATTGAATGTTTTTCTCATCATAGATAAACTTCTACGTCCGATCAAGTGAAGAGAGAAAATATATTGATAATATGAAATGAAATAATACTATATTATTACTCCCTCAATTTCACAATATTTGTCAATTTAACTAATTTTTTCGTTTTTAATATATATCACTTTACAATTCCGATAATATATTAATCATTAGTTACTAATTTTATTTTCATTATTTTTAAATTTTCAGTAAAATTATCGAATAACATAATTTTTAACATAAATTTTTTGTATTCCTTGGTATATTATCCCACTGCTCAACAATAACGACTATTGTGTATTACTTTGTTACGTGATTAATGCTTATTAGTTTAATTATCTTGTCATAGCCGCAAATTAAAGAGCACTCCTTATTAATGCATGGGTTTTATTTAGTGCGAAATAAACAAATACATGCATGAGTTTTATTTGTTTTGTTACGATAGAGAAGAGAAGTACAGGCCTCGAAAAGAGTGACTGAAAATTCTACGTAAACCCCAAGTACATTTTGACTGGGATAAATATATTTTAATTCACCAAAAAAACAATGGAAAATAAATCACCATTGACATTTAAAATTAATAGCTTCTGCGCTTATTTTTTTGGTTGAAATAAATATAAAAATAAGTACACAATTTGGTGGATACAAAATCATCTCTTTTTTTTTTTTGTTTTTTGTCCTTTAAAATTATAAACAGACAATAATGGAAATGTCTTTTTCCTGTAAATCTGTGGACAAGCAGCCCACTGGAGAGAGAGAGAAATAATTAACGGTTAAAAGTTGCCTTTAGTTGGCGGCCGGCTGTAAAGTCTCTTTAATAGATTAATATCAAATACATATTATAAATTAAATATATAACTTTATCTTCGGCAATCGTAACCGTTAACCATAAATCTAAGTCTGTTCCGCAAAGTAAGTTTTTGAGTAACGGATAATTATTTGTAGTTGATATCTCGTTAGATTTTAATTGTTAGCGAATAAGCTGTTCAATTGAGCGATTGAATAAATGTGTTCGTTAAATTTCTAGTGGTTGAGTTAGGCGATTATTGTAAATTGATATAAAAGGATATAGATAATTTGCCGAATACAAATTAATTAAGGGATAATTTTGTTAAAAAAAAATGAAACGCTACTTTTAAATGTGAACAACTAATATTTTGACTTGGTCAAAACGCAAAAAACTAATACAAATGTTGTTACCGAACACGACCTAATTTAAGACCATATTTTGAAGATAAATCATAAAACGAATATTTATATAGTAATTTTTAATAATTGTGGAGGTAATTAATAGTTCGTTTTAACATGATCTTGATAATGGTTCAGTTTTTGAAAGTCATCTCGTATCCTTTGTACGTTACCTTTACTTAAGTTCGTCTCACCGTGATACTTAGGTGAAAAGGTTTCATCCAATAATTTGTATAATTATAAACTGTTACAATTGGTAAGAATATATTCAAATTTTTTAAAAATATTTGTTCGATTCCTGTTGTTAACATGACGAGTGATCACTTCGTACATCATCTATAAAAAAACCCTTATACGTGCTCATTGAGCTTTAATTTGAAGCACTCCCTTAAAAATGTGGTGATCAGAATCCAATTGTGGACACGTAATCGTCATCCCTTTTCTTTGTCAAAAACTTAATCCCAAGGTAGAAAACAAGATTATCATGGTAATTAAGATTAAGTAAAGGATGATCAAATCCTAAGATAATACAATTCCACGTGAAACAAAATAGGCCATAAATTATGATTCGGTAAGTTGGATTATGTTATAAAAATCTTTGCATAAGGCGGCTAGATAATATAAACAAGGTTAATCTTAATGATTAATTATATCGCGATTAAGAAACCTAAGGGTGATCTCAATTTCTTAATTCTCATGAATTTTAGCCACCTTATGATCTGTCTAGTCTATATAGACCCCCTCCCTAATCCTAATCTTGCTATCGAATGACGGCGAGTAGCCTATGTTTTAACGTATCATGTGCTGATTTGTGAGCTTATTTTGTTTGTTTTCGTGAAAATGATGGATTAGAAGATAAAAATCTGTATCTTAATTATAAAAAATAAAAAAAAACATTTGTAGATTTTGAAGAAACAAAGGGTGCGTAGTCAAAATTCTCGGTTAATTGATGGTTTGTCTGGAAAATGAAAAGATTAATATTTTAAAATTAAGTGTATACTTAATTTGAATATCCAAGCACCCTTAGAATAATGGCACCTTATGTGAAAAGCCACATTTTTATAGGAAAGATAAGTATACAAAAATCAGGCAACTGTTCTCTCAAATATTTTAATTTAACACTGGTGAATAATTCTTAGGAATATACAAAGCATATCATATTCCTATGAGGACATATATTTTCAGGAGCCACACGTATTCATTATGTATTAGAAAACTTTTATCCACTTGTATTCATCATATAATATAAGAAATATTTAATACAAGTTGTGTTTATGTAGTTTTGCGAGTATATATACATTTATATTAGAAAAGCGGATACTCATAAAAAAAAGGTCATGTTAATATATATTGATATCTAAAATCAACGCAAGTTGGCCCCTATTTCAAGGTAATTTTAATTTAGCTCAAAGGTTCAAGGGGATGCCGATACCAAGTTTAAGTTTAAAGCTCAACCAATCTCGACTCAACTGCACAACTTACATAGAAGTTATCTCCTCTAAAGCTTTTAATACCGGTTGAAAGGGTGAAAGTGTGGAGTATTTGTCACAAATCCAACAATATATATATATATATATATATATATATATATGGGGTAATAACAGAGCTTATGCGTTATAGACCGTGCAGAATGAAAAAAGTAAGAGCAGAAGAGGGAAACAGCAACTAATAAGCTTTTGGAAGGCATGACTTTCCGTCAAGAAAAAGAGATTCTGACTTTGGAGCCAAACATGGTTAAAGTTTACATGGCTAAGTGCCAATCCGAGGAGGAAAGTGAACCATCTCTCATATTAAACTAAATTCTTCTACCTTCTTTGGTAAGTTCTCTCACTTCAATGACAAAGAGTTCCTTCCGTTGGATACGAGGCACTTTGAATTCAAATTGGATTATGTTTCGAATTAATGAAATTCCAGTTTCAGTTGCACGATTTTTTAGGTCAGGTTAACTTGTCTTTGATCTAACAAATTTGCATTAAAAAAATTTTGTAGAAAATTTTAAGTCAATGTCGGATCGGTTCAAACGTTCATGTCAACTTAGATTTTGCTATGTCCACTTTTTACAGAAATTTTTTGTATATCAGATCCGATATGAATACAAAACTCTCAATCTGAATTATACATCTCAAGTCAATTTTACCGAATCAGACTCTCAGTACATGCTCATGGCTTCATGTTACATAGTGACCTAACGTTAATGTTTCTGTTTAAATAGTATGGTTTAGTGCCTCATTACAAGGATGGGTTGAAAGTTGGCCTTGGAATATTGGATGAAGCTAGTTTGAAGTATGACTAACTAAATGAGATATGTATAGTTATTATTCTTCACAATTGTCATCCGATGAGTTGCTACGTTTAGTGGTTGCCTTGGACAATGGTAATGATTAATAATATATTATTCTTAGGAGAGATATTAAGATCTATCAGCCTTATTGTGTTATTGAAAAATAATTTTCAACGCCCTTACCTTTTTATATTAATTTGTAACTCCTTTAAAATTGATTAGTATTAAATTATACAAGTATATTTTCGGTGAGAAGTATAATGAATACTTGAGATGACGAAATTAGCCATTAATAAACTTTAATGTTTAAAATCTGTATTAATGATGGTCATTTTAGAGCATATGGATCGAAAACCCCTTCAAAGCCTCTCTTTCTCCTGAGTTTGTTCTCTAACTATGATTGCGAATTTAGGGTTTGAGGTGAGTAGTACGACATCAAGAAACTACTAATTATGCGAGTATAAAATAGGGGTTAAATTGTTTGAAAATTTTGGTTGATCAAGGTAGAAAACGACGAGAGGAACCTACAAGGTGAGAGTTTTAAACTTCAATATTTGGAATTTTTGTGGGTTAAGATGTTGAAAATTTGTATGAATGCATATGATTGTAGGTTTTGAAGTGCTATTTTGAGGATTTAAAGCATAATTGTTGCGGTTTTTTAATTTATTAGCACAACAACCTCCCTTTATCTTTGCTAGCATCTTCCTCTACTCGAATTAAAAACCACCACAATTGGAGCAACAAAAGTATGGTTTCAGGAGCTCTTTTTCAATCTCGAAATTAGGTGCGTCACTTTCCTTCCGCCACTTACATGGCTCGAAGACCCTTCCATTTTCGATGCCAACAATTAACCTCACAGTTCAAAAAAAGTTATAGAGAGTACGAAAAGAAAGCGAGACATAGAGAGAGAGCAAGTAAGAGAGAGAGAGAGAGAGAGAGAGAGAACATAAATAAGAGGGGGAAGTACCAAACCTTCTTCAACAATATGAAAAGTCCCGGAGGGTCGGATATACCCTAGAGGGGGTGAATAGGGTATTTTAAAATTTTGAGGTGTCCGATCGATCGAGATTCAAGAGATCGGATATATGAAAAGCAAACAAACAGAAAAGTAAATGGGACAATGCAAGTTTGTTTGTTCATGATCTTGGCCCAGCATCCAAATATTTGGGTTCATGACCATCTAAGGTTTCCTCCCTTAGGATTATCTTCTACTTTTCTTATTACTCCGACCGTCGGACAAGTTCTTCACTTAACTTTCGACTAACCTTTTGAGTACACTAACTCTAAAGGCCCACCGCTCACACTTCTCTCAAAGAATAATCCGAGTAAGCACAATTACAAGAGATTAAGATAAGATATGAAGTGTATTCTCTTGCTCTATTGATCCACGGTCTTAGCTTGTGTTTTTATAACTTTCCTTTCAATTGGTAGACCGTTGAAGTTACCGTTGGAAATAAGATCTTCTCTGTTTGACTTGGTAACTTGATCTTGGCGAGATCCGACTCGCTGGTCAAAATCTTGATTCTTTCCAAGTTTGGTTTGTCTCTTGATTTGCTTATGTATCTTTGAATGTTAATCCTCCCTTAGCAACCTTCAATCATTGCTTAAATACGTGGTTGCATTTTTCTTGTACTTGCAATGAATAAGGGCTGATCTTACTCGATATCCTTTCCAAAAATAAGAACAATATAATCTGCGGAAAGAGTGAGATTTTATGCAATTGCAATATATTCGAGATTTACGAGATCATAATCGATGTAGAATCCGATGCGTGAAGAATATAAGGGATAAATATGTAATGCATCTAGCTACCAAATATATGCCTTGAGTACAAAACTTATTAAAACTCAATGGGCTCGGATAAACCGATAAATGAACGTGTCTCGAATGATCAAATTTATCATTTGACTAACAAAATGGAGATCTAACCTTTTTGTATGAATGAAAAGAATGAGTAAATTGAGATGTAAGTATAGATAAATAGAAAAAGGTTAATAAATAAGTCCATTGGAGGGTCATTACGGAAATTTATATGTTTACGTACTAGAAAATACATCATTCTATGAATTACAATTAATGTTCTAGGACTTTGAAACCATATATAGGCACGATTAAGGGAGATATAAATTAATACAAAAAGATGAGGGCATTAAAAATCATTTCCTAATAACATAAGGGGTAGATGTTAATAAGTTTATAGTTTATTTTAAATATATCACATACTCTCGCTGTTCTATTTCAATTGACGTTTTGAACTCGTGAGGTAATACCAAAGAAATACAAAGTACATGATAAATTTTCAAATTAAAGGGCTAAATTGCCCCTTTGAAAGTCAATCCAAAAAAAAAAAAAAGAGAGAGAGGAGAAAACAATTATTAAGGATAAAATTGGTAAAGTAATAATTAATATGTCATTATAATTATAAAATAACAGACATTATGAAACAAAAGAAAAGTGAGTTAAAACAAAAATTATTGTATAACGGAGGAAGTAATAATAGTTGAATAAGCAGCACAAATATATGAACTAACCATTAAAAGAAGAAAAAATGAAGAGAAAGACAAGACATAAGGGCTCAAAAGCATAATTAGGTGTAAGTTGAGTCCTTATAAACTTAATTGAAATATGATTAATATAAGTAAATAACCGTGGTTTAATTTAATTAGAACGTGATTAATTAAAAGTAGGAATTGTATAAGCATGTGTTGTGAAGTTGATAGTGAAAGAAGTCTTTCCAACTAGCCGTAGTAGTAGTGAACATCCTTATCAAGATAGCTAAGTGACCTTTAGTTGGTACCAACAAGTCAAAAATCATACCCAAGAAAGATATGATGCAAGCTAAGTAATTTTAGTGATTAATATGTGAATGTGACATTTCCCCATTTCCCACACTCATTCATTCCTCAACATGAAATGGACCATCAATATTCAACCTAGCCCCTTGGTGGTACCAACATCTAGCTAACAACTTGAATTTCCGCCTTTTTTCTAAGGAAACAATGTTCATGTCGTATATTACGATGATAAAAGCGCTTGTTGAATAAACAAAAGGTATGGGTGTTTTTGCATCTGGCATGATGAGTTCTTAGAGGGCATATACAATAAAGTTTGTACGATATTATATTGTATTAGAGGGACCTTATTAGTTGATACTTATAAATATAGAGGAATGTCAAAGATTAATGAAAGTAAATTTTCATTACAACATGTACAGATACACCATACAATATAAATAGATACACCATATATATCGTTTGATTTGTAATACTTCTCAAATTAGCCCAAACCTCCAAAGCTCTTGTATTATTAGAAAACCAACAAAACACATTTTAAGAATACAATAAACACACGTACAAAATTAAAACCAAACCAGAGTTTAGCTAAGATAGGATTGAGTGGACCAAGTGTGCATGCATCTTTTACCCCTTATAAATGAGTAAAGATAGCAACTTTGAGCTAAAAACATATCTATTCCACAATAATAGATGTAGGAATCAATCAAGTTTTTTACTTCAATAGAAGGCCCTTTTTTATTCATCTTTAAATCTTGTTTACCATAATCGAGCTACTATTGTTCATTTTTTTTCCATTGACCATATTTGAACCCAAGATTTTATTTTAAAAAACAAGTGTCAAATCATATTGATTTTTTAAAAAAGTAAGTACAAACAATCTCTTATTGAACTCCTATCTTAGGTGTATCCAACAGGCTTACGGTAATAGAGGAAGGGAAGATCTAGACCCAAAAATCTGGTTGGCAGCACAACTCTATCCCACTCAAGAGATTTTACCGGTCATGGGAATTGATCCCACGAACCGTCCTGCGAAAAGGAGCCTCACTACCAATTGACCTACGTTGGATCGGTATTCAAATAGTACCGACTACTTCAATAGAGAAGTATATATAAAACAAAAATCAAAGAAGAAAGAGTGTGATAGTGTCCCTTTCAATTACCAGAAGAATGGGATACAAAAACTTAAAAACACTTAAGCCAATGTAATTCAATAATTAAAACTTGGGAGTAGCTAGAGAAACATAATATGGCCAATGGCATGAATCTCACCTCACATCTCTTTCACATTTCGGTGGCTCAAAGTGCACTTGTCCTTTAGGCTGCTCGTTATTCACAATCCACAAGGGAAAGGATAACTTATTAGGAGTCTTCCTGTTTAGGCTCACCTCCTAGCTAGCTAGATTTTTTTTTTTTTTTTTTTTGGAGGAAAGAGATCTTTCATTAACAAAGGACCATCTAAAACAAAAGCTATGCCTCAGCTCTTTAGGTTAAAACCCCCCAAAATTAATCACTATGATTAATTGATTAATCACTAAGCATACCATTTATATCAAAGTACAGTTTAGTATATGCTTTATCTTTATAATGATTGTACCAATACATAATACTAAAGTAACATTTTGAAACTATCACATTCTACCTTCATGTCCTAGTTATCATGGATGCCATGTATAAGTAATTTGAACAAGTTGAGATGCATGGGTACTGTGCCCGATCCAAACTCGCTACATTCGACTTGTTTAACTAAGTCTAATAGGTATGGGAATTTGGGACTCGGAATCGATGCAAGATCCGAGTAGAACCCAATATGGCTCTTTTTTTAATGAAAAATTATGGCTAAACTAATTAATTTCATGTGAGTACTCGTGACTTTGTAAGTAAAGCATAAATTTTTATTTTTTAATGTGTTATGTACTCCTATTAGTTTGGTTCTTTGCATCTCGCTTACTCTTTTCTCTACCTCTCGTTCACTCTCGATCTTATTTGCCTCTCGCTCGCTGATAGTTTGTGTTTTGTATTATAGTTATTGGATATTATGATTTGCGCCTTAAAACATGATATTTTGATCATATTTAAGAGACTATATGCTGCCAGATTCCTTACAAATATGATATAATAGTAAACATGTGAAAAATTAGTATGAAATAGCCTAAACCTGTTTAGAACCCCGTGGACTCGCAGACTAATAGAACTGGATTTGGATCAATTTGGGTTTAAATATAGGAAAAATAAATGAATTTAGATCCATGTGGACTCAATCCAGATCCAACTTATTGTCATCTTCGCATATGAGCAACTAACTGGATGACCAAGTCGGAGGAATACCACCTTTCACATAAAGGAGGTTGCATCGGTTCGAATCCCGTTATAGATATGGGTGGGTTATATATCCTTTTCCCGTTTACCCCTTGTCCCTAATAGAAGGAACCCCGGCTTTCAACAAGAGAAGCTACAACTTACCCTTTTGAGTAAATTTACACTTACAACTAACGAATAATTCGTTTTATCAATCACTTATTGTTTACTCAGCTAACAAGATTAGCCATTGAACACTAAGATCCAATCAGAGATGGTCATGAACAAACCCAATCACTTCCATCTTCCTCTGTCTTTATCAATGGGTTAGGCTCTGTCAACTGCTCTGTTTTGATTCTGTTCCAAGCCTTACTGGGTTTTCACTGTGACCCTTTTCTTATATTTTCTCTATAATTATTATAGATAATAATGCCCTTTTAATTATTTAATTCTATTTTGTTTCAAACGATTTGATATTTCTAATTAGTTTTGAGTTCGAGCATCATAAAAAGCTATGATGGTATAATTTAACTGCTTGAGGGCCGACAATAACTCTCCTCCAATTAAACGGACGAAAGACCAAAAGTAATCTTGGCATACAGCAAAGTAAGTTAAAACATCAATTTCATTAGCATTGGAGAACATTCAAACGTGAGAATAAAGCCAATATCTTTACGAGTCATCCAAATTGTGAAGGCCAAAGTGGCTATACAAGTACTCCCATGCAGGCATATGTCTGTCTGCAAAGGAATGTAAGGTTACATCTCTGTGTTATTGAAGAAAGCCCATGGAGAAAGGTAAGTGTAAGCCTCAGATGAAAACTAATTCACATGATATGTTGGTCCCTTAATCAAGGCCCTAAACGGGCACAAAACCCACAAATTATGATTTCCAATTGTCTTAATCTGAAACCCCATTATTCATGTCCTTTCAACAAGACAAGGCTTTAAGCCTCCATGTAACACATTTGCCATTGCATTATTCCTTTCCCAACTTACCAAAAGAAAATATGAAAGGGATGGTGGGCTAAAGAATTTAGACCCTACACTTAGAGAAAGACAGCTATAGATGTCTCTTCACTATGCATGCAAGACGAGAAAACATTCTTGGCCGATTTTTTGTTCTTCGTTACGATAAAGAGTAATGTAAAATTTTGAGACGTGAAAATTTTGAAAGAATAATACATTAATTGGTGAAAACATATTATTGGGATAGATTTCCTACTTTGTGTTTTGTTGTCTTCCATGATGAGCTGAGAATTATGTCAAAAAAATTTACCTCTTTGGATAGGCTTTGATACCATGTAAAATTTAAAGATCGGGAGATATCTTATGTTGGCTACTCCCGAAGCAATTTACATTGTATTTATACGAAAAGTAATAGAAGTACAAGAAGCCGAGGTCTCTTGGATGCACGAGTTGGAAGCTAATTACTGTACTATCTCCTAATGCTACTAGAACACAAGATATAATTCTTATCACAAAGACAATATATGACCTAGATACAAGAAGAGATAAGATGTGATAAACCAAGGATAAAACCTGATCAAACACAAAGTAGGAAAATCTATCCTAATACATATTCATTTATGTATTTATTTTATGTCCAAATTACATTATAGGTCATGAATGAGTTCGTTAATTATTGGATTGTGACAAATGTTGAATTTGTCTGGTAGTGTCTCGTACCATATAAATGCCAAGTGTCCTTGTTTTTAAAGTTGTAGTTACTTTTGCATAGTCAATTGGAAAAATTACAATTTTAAAAGTAAAGATACAACAATAAATACACATAACTCCACCAGCCACATCATCATAAAATTGCGTCCATCACCTCCTTACTCGGTATTGATTTAGAGAAAATAATTACGTTTTATGTCCATCCAACTTTAAAATAGAATATATAAACATCCAAACTCACTAAAATATAATTTATTATGAAGGGGTTAGATTACAAACATCTGATTCTCTCACATTACCTAAGAAAAACTCTGATATATTAATTTGGTATAAATTTATATATAATAATTAATATATAAAGTGCAAGGACTATGTGGTTGTGTGTGAGTCTATGTAGGGTATAAAACATGAAGAATTTTGGTGGGGTCTTGATATATTTCACTATTTTTATCCTCTCCTTCCAATATAATCTCCTCCTTTCGCTCTCCTCTTGTTAATCTCCAAAGCATTTTAATTTGTTTTTCTGGCTTGGACAAATGCATATATGTGTTTTTTTTTTTTTTTTCTGAAGTGAAGAGAGTACACTTTGGGGGTTAAATCGATCGTGTTTTTCACCAAACTTGGCCTTTTCATGCTCTCCAACTGGAAACTGTCTTCATCTCAAATGTTCTAATCATCCTCAACGCATAATATGCAGTCTTTTTCTAAGTTTTTTTCTTTAAAAAATAGAAGTGGATTTCAGACTCCCTCCCCCCAAAAAAGAAACGAAAAACCCGCAAAACTATAACATCATAATAAAAATTATATTAACAAGTAAGCTCACTCTGTCTTAAACTTTATCGATCTAATGTCATCTAAAAAGAACATATGAGCATATGAAGCGAATATCTTAAACACCTGTTAAGATCCACGAATTGTCCACTTACGTCTCTCGAGACTCGTATAGGTGGGGGAATGGAACCCCCAGACCAATGCCATATTGCCCATAGTCCATTGGCAGTGTAGATGGCTTAAGGCTTAAAGATTACTCTTCAATGTCATTCACTACCTGTCCCTTCAGCCCTTTTGGGGGGTGGGGGAGAGGAGGGAAGAGAGGAATGACAAATTTAAGTTTGGTTTCCATCTCGTCATCTAGTTAGTTGGGGATACCTTTTCTTTTCCCCCTACTTTTCTGTAGAAACTCCATCTGTGCCCTAAAGAAGGGGAAGATGGAGTCCAAAAATATAGGGTATATATAGCCCTTGCTACTTTAAGCTTTAGGGCGAAAATAGGTCTTAGTGTCCTACCTCTTGACAGTGAATATTGAAGAGTTTTAGCTTCCAAACATGAATAATATTGTAGATGCCATGCATATAATGTTCGTCCTCTAGGTTTCTTTCTTCAGACTGATCTTCTCTTTTCACTGCCATGATGAAGTTATTGATGTCTTAACTCTTTAAACAAAATAGGGGACATCAGATAGGGGCACAGTCAACGCGATGGGGGTGACTGATAGCCTAAAGAAACATACCTACCAACCAAATACCGAGCCAAAGAAACTTCTCCGATCTTTGTTTGGTTGGTTGTGCATCAGATATTTTCTTTTCTTTAAAGAGAAAATACGGTATACAGATAACTTGTTCTTACAATCTTAAGTTCCCTCTACGAAATTCCGTAGAGTTTGGATTTACTTTTAGGAGACTTGCTTGTTGGTTGTAACTCTTGGTTTCATGTCCATATTGCAAAGTTTCCTGCTTTGCAAGAAATGAAATTATTCTAGACTCAAGCCCGACAAAGGCTTGAGCCTGTTTCACAACGACAGGTTCAAATTTTGGTGGCCCCAAAAGGGAAAGACACTAATGTCGCTTGAGCTATGCCATTGGTCAGCTTCCCATGTATATGTTGAAGGGATTGGGAATAATTTCCTTCTTTTGCATCTAGTTTTAAGGAAGTAGATTTGTACACCAAGCAGAATATCTAAAAATTTATTCCATGAAAACCAGAAACTTTTCTAGGAAATTGACTTCCATGGATGGATTTCACAACTCCTGTACAGAATAAATCTTGCCAAACCAAACTAGGCCATGATCCCAACACCAAACCTTAAAAATCCCCAAATTGTCATTCATTGACATTCTCTCATTGCCAAAAAGGCATCCTACATTCCCACCAATTAAAGGGAGAAATGTTTAAGCAACATGATGAGCAAGTACTGGTGAAATTTTACGTCATATGACCAGCACTTAAATCCCAGTATCGGCCTTTGTGCCCCTCTTTACACCAGCAAACAAACTTAAAGAGACTTGAACACGTTGATGATTCGTATGATTCCCCGTCTCCCAACTGAAACTCTCTTAATTACAAAAAAAGAACTGTTCCTTCTGTCTGGACTGTACATTTACCACAGATCAAGCTCCAGAGAAAATTATGATAAAATCCCAAAAGAACTGTACCGCGTTTTCAGGAGAAATACACCCTCAAATGCTTCAAGCACAGGGTTTGGAGGCTACTGCTTTGAAGAGAGACGGGGCAATGACATAAATGAACCAAGATCGACATAACATTGAGCGTTGCTGATATGAGCATATGGGGTCTCATTGCAGTAAGACAGAAACAGTTCTCATCACATGTTTTCATCACTTCTCGCGCAACATGTTCTGGTCCATCCGACAGAAAAAACTAGTCTAATCCAGTACCTTAGCTTATGTCTAATAATAAGACAATCTTCAATTCCAGAGTCCAATCCCATGAGTGCAGTGTAACGTCTCTGTCTTTCTGATCAGCTTCAGTTCCACAGCCTTCACCATGCAGTAATTTGTTGGGAAGACATATCATCTGGTTCTTGTTTTCATGAACTTCGGTCTCGAAGCTTTCTTTTCCATCTTTTCCCTTTTCTTACGAGTCTTCTCATCTTCCTCTATTCCCTGCAGATGTAAGTTTCATGAGACAATCGAACGAAAGAGGAAAACACAAACTCTGCTTCCATTTGAGAAAAAGAAAGATACCTCAGAGTCATGTGACAAGAAGCCCTTGATGAAACCAGAAGCTTTGTAGATGGCAAAAGCTGGTATCTGAAATGGATATCCGAAGTTGCTTAGAAGGAAGCACTAGGAGAGATCGTATCTCCAGCTTTTTAAGAGATTCTAGATGGGTGTATTGTAAGTGGGATCAAACGCCCGAAAATACCAGAATCAGATAAAAATATTTTTTGGTTCAAAACTAAAATTGCAATTAGTTCTAGACTTTTGAAATAATGCACAACTCAGATATGACATATTTGTATTTTGAGGAATACTAGCCAAGACTCATATCTGAAATAGTGCATCTTATATCGTCACAAATTCCATAATCTCACACCAAAATTAGCGTCAGCCTTTGCACCTCAATTGGACGGATCATTGAGTTTCCTTCAATACATACTCATGAGTTTGTCCTTTCTTGTCCATTTAAATAGTGTTTCAATGCCATTTAATGACTACTATACTTGCAAGACATAGTAGTGGCAATATACATAGACATAATTTAGATATGCCGACAAAAGGCATTGCATAACTTGCAAAACTTTTTCCGATACACCTGAAATCACATAACAGATGCAGACTCAAAATTGCAATTTCATGACTTCAGGCGTACCTATGTCAATACCAACAACAATATTGAAGTCCTTTGTTTGCATATAAATTGGCAGAAGCACCAACTTTGGAATAAAATAGACTTACAGAGCAATTTACATTTACGTGTAAGTAGATGCGGATAAAAAATTCAAATTTGTTCACAAATATAGCTGCAACTTCTTGATATATCTCCAATGACGTATATACAAACCGGTTCTTAATATAAAGGCACCAAAATTGGAAATCTCAAGAGATGCACTAAGGATACCACACAGTTTTGATATATCTCCAATCAAGTACATACAAACCAGTTCTTCATATAGAGCCACCAAAATCAGAAATGTCGAGATATACACTAAGGGTACCACTATAATAATAGTTTGACTGACTTAAGTTCAGGTTTGTTCTAGTTTGCACCTTTTTTCACATTGCCACTGCTATAATCAGCAAAGCAAATGCCACGGTGAGAAACCACTATAATAATATCAATTCTATTGATGAACTGCAGCATGACTGAAATCCTAGCATAAAAATAGCAAGATAAGTTAATTTGCCTCAAAGGCACAAATGGACCGCAATATAGGGTCACGTGAGCATTCAATAATTACTTATTGAACAGTGTTATGTCTGAGAGGAGTTTTAGGGTGTTCAGTTGGGAAGGAACACCAACTTGCCAAGAGTCATTGCCGTCATGGCCTTTCGTGTGGCCTAAATTACACCCTTGACCCAGCAAGAACAGAGGATAGTGTGATATGAAGTTAGTGATTGCTAAATTGGCACCAAGACTATGGCTTTGACAAGCCTTTTGCAAGATCCTTAAGTTGACGATGGCTATTCAGGTTGTTTGAGAGTCAGTAACTCCATAATTTAGGTGTTCTATCAAGTGGAAACAAGGTTTCTAGTGCAAGAGAGAGCAGGAGACCCTTCCATGAATAAAATCTAGGACAGTCAATTCACATTTCGATGACACTAAAAGCACAAAACTAGTAGCCAGGACAGTACATATACAGAAACATTTAAAAGACTGTACAACTTTCCCAAACTCAAGCTTCCTTCTAGTAGGTCACTGTACATATTATTATCATGGAACTCACAAAATGGTTGATCTGTAATATAGTCTATTTTCCTTAATGAAAAATGGAACTCACAAAAGGGCTGCTGCTTAAATGTAAAATTTTCAGCTGCCAAGGACATGAACTATCATTTCAGGAAAGGAGACAGCCAAAGCCCAAATGTGAAAGTTTCATCTGATCACAGCACAAACCTTTTCAGGTGGCAGTTGCATGGAAATTATTGATTCCTGATACCAGGGTTTAGAATATAGTTGACGGTAAAAAGATGGTAGAGTTCTCAAGCATGAAAACATGAAGATGGCATATAACCAAAAAGCAATGGAAAGGGAGTGGTGCCTTCGAATAATTTCTTAATTACTCATCAGGAAAAGAAAAACCACAAAGATAGCCCACCATTGGCAGTTTGAGAAGGGGGGCACCTGGGCCCTTAACAGCTGAGCTCCAGGGAGCTAAAGAAAATAATGGGAACATACCACCAAGTACGTGTACCAAAATTTATCAGAGATGAGTGACATAATCTGTACAAAACTTGTAATGTAGATTATGTCATGCAAGTACCTGCAGTACGAAGTAATCAACATCAGGGCAACATCCCAGCAGATATTGAACTGAGCTACTGAATCAAGTGAATCAAAATAAATAATAACAAAAAAGCTACTTCCTGGCAGCATTGATAGAAAATCAAGTTAGATGAGTAAGCAGAAAACCATGGCGATTATCAGCTATGGCCACAAAAGCTAGCAAAGAACAAGCATGCTCATCTCCATACTTGGACTGGTGACTACAACTTCTTGTTATCTTGAACAGAAACAAGAAAAACAAAATTATCAGACGGTAAGAACAAGGACAAGAATAATCATACCCACAAACTCCACCTGTACTCATATCAAATCCACCATCTAAAAGCTCACCATCATCTGAGTAAGTAGGTTTTGCCATACTGTCAAGTTGTTTATAAGAAACAGCATAAGCTAACGAGGTCAAAATCAGGCCAATCCAATGCTTCCACGTGAAAGACGAATGAAAAATAATCATCTTCAGAAAGATGTACACAACCTGGGGAGTGACAACTACATTGATCAGCATATTGCAATTAGTGGAGAAATTTTATTATAAAATTAGCAAGGATCAAAATATCTCAGGGAATGATATGAATTAGCAAAGAACAATTATCAGGTAATGCATAATAGGATATAGAAAAAGGTAGTGGGAATAACTTGACTCACAAAAGTGTCAAATGCAAACAAAAGCCAATTAAATCCAACTATCCCACTGATCTAACAATCTGAAGTCCCTCTTAGGCAAAACGGGAAATGAGATGTACAAAGTTGTTGCTTCAGCCCATAGCAAAGTAAATAGATAACAATTTAACAAGTAACTTTGCTTCAGCCCACTAAATATGAAAGCTGAAAAGTTACCTGAAAGTGACTGTTTTAACAGCCATAAAAGTCAAATAGAGTGGCTAAGAACACAAAGCATCAAATGTTATCGACTTATCATCATTATGGGATGATATACTGCCATCATTCAACTTGTAATCATATACTCTTGGTGAAGTAATGCATAGCCTAATATGAGGCCATACAATGTGTGTTATATTTTTATGTTAATATTAATAGCACAAAATAAAGCATATATCATAACAAATAACATCAAACGGGTTTCAAGAAGGAAGAAGGTTTATTAGTCTATATATAGTTAAGGCGAGATTCATGAGTTAGGAATTGGGGGCAGGCACTCATAGTAAAAATCAAATGCCCAATTTATTGCATAAGCAGCTATAGCTTCTTTGAATCAAGCAGCACTCGAAAGTGAAATAAGATTTAGCCCAGATGCATACGAAGAGTATTTAGAAGCAAGACATGTCTCTCAAGAAGTATAGGGCCGTTGGGAGACACTGTATGATTCCAGGTACAACTTGCTGTTGGTGGCCCTTATGATCATCCACGACAAGGATCAAATATTACATGAAGGATGACTACACATATGTAAAGCACGCTCTACAACAGACAAAACAATGCTGATACATTTATGTCCTTTGATGTGAAAATGGAGGCCACTGTGCTGGTAGACAACATGAGACTAAATTTTTGTCAACTGCCAGAAGATGTAAATGCACAAGCAAAACAAAATTCAAATGGATCCTCAAAATCCAATATTATTTTGATCGAGGAAGGAAAACAAGAGATAAAGATTGGATTTTTGTGAAATTTTTCCATGATGCCCCAATATAATATAATTCATTACAATAGGGACGGAGTAATTTAACCTCGAACCCAATGTATCCAGAATTTCAATTTTAACAATTAGGCTAAGACCTAATTGGCAATATGCAGTGTAAATCACTCCACGGAAATTTGACTCTAATACTTGCAAGAAATCGAAATACATGGGAAAAAAGAAGTTGAATTTACATTGCATCCAATAATAAGACGAAGAAGGTTTGACATGTGACGAGCATTCTCTTCCTTTCGCTTCTTGGCACCCTGATTTGCCATTTGTCCCTAAACCCTAAAACAAGATAAACCCAAATGAACCCATCAATAAGAACATCACAAACCATGACTCTGAATTTCAGTATGAAAACAAGATCAACGAAGTTAATTAGACAACTGGGTAGCTGAATCGCCAGCAGATAAGGAAGTAAAACATTCAAAAATTGATATCACTGCAAAATTGCACCAGATTTATATGGGGAGCACAGAAGCAAGTAGAGAGAGGGGATGAGAGGAGATAGAGAGAGAGGGGCTTACCGGGGACGAACAGCAGCAGCAGGAGGAGGAGAGAGAAACCCAAGTCAAAATGGAAGCAGAGGCGGAAAACCACAACGGTGACGGAGCTAATGCTGAATAGCCTGATCGATCGGCCCAGATGATTTGGTTTTGTCTGAATTTCAGTAATTTATTCCTTCAAGAAATAAATAAGGCTGCAATTAGATGGCTGATCAGCCCACAAATTATGCATAAATAAATAAACCAAGGAAAACCGAAAATCATACTCTTTGAAAAAACTTTAGGCTCCCCATCGGAAATCCTAATCTTCATTTTTACTGCACTTAAAAGGCACTCAACCATAACTGGTGTGACAGTGAGCTCCTAATTTTACAAAGTTTTACTTAATAACGTCATTTCTATTACATTAATAATTTTTTTATTTTTAATAAAGTTTCATTCGTTCTTACGAGGGTTAGTTTCTTTCATTTTTATCGTGATTTTGAATTTGTTACCTTTTTATTTTGATTCATAAATAATTTAGGACCTTTTCGAACTTACATATATACCAACATATTTATTTTTCTTTTCTTTTCTTTTTTGTTTTATATTATTATTATTATTATTATTATTATTATTATTATTATGAAACAGGCCACTAAATTGATGGTATGTCAATTGTTATATAATAAAATAGTGGATACTATGAACGTACACATTGCTTTGCTCTAAAATATTATTGGAGCGGTTTCTTTTTTTGGGTTTTTTATAATTTTTTAATTGCATAATTTTTTGCCTTTGTCAAATTAGAAAAATTATATTTCTTAAATTATTTGAGATAGAAACTATTGGGAACCGATTTTTTCCTAAAAACATTACCATAAAAATAAAATATAATATTTAAAAAATCATGAATCATAATTTTTAAAATATTCATTATTCAAAAATATTTGATATTGTGAAACATATAAAATAAATAATATCTTTAACATAATAAAAATTCCGTAACATTTCATAACAGTTTTAATAATAGTTGTAACTTGTAACATTTATAAGAGCTCATTTCGTTCGTTTCGTTATAACAGCTAACACTTTCTATTCGTTTCTAATCATTTTTGTTTATTTCTACTCAATTTTATTCGTTTATGTTCTTTTCTATTTGAATCTGCTATTTCTTTTCATTTTATCCGCCATTTCGAACATATCCTTAGCCATTAAATTCAAAAAGGTGCAACTATGGAATTTTGTTCTGAATATCAAATAAATATATTGTAAAAGTTATACTGCAAGTTGCAACTCATCAATATTCAAAAATTAATTTTGAAGAACATAGTTGATGGTAAGAATGATTTTATACGTTTAAAGTAGACTGATATTATTAACCTTTTAAAAATAAGATTTTATTAATAACTTTTTTCCTTTCCTCATTAGGAAATAAAAAGAAGAAAGTCTTACTATACTTTACCCTATCACTTTATAAAACTTTTTATGCAAAAGAAACAGATGGAATAATTGATTCAAACCAAATGTGGAAATTGCAATGCATAGGTGCAAGTGCAACTCATATAATACTTCTTAAAAGCACATTGTTAATATCCAATAATAAATTTGTTCATATTGCCTAGAAAATATTGAATAATTTAAGTATGCAACATGACTCTTCTGACTAGAAAAATGAATGGAACAGATGGTTCATAGATAGTCAGTTAACACAAGCTAAGATGGTAGTATTAACTCTTTTATTTGCTGCAATGGTGTATCATGTATGGCAGGAAAGGAATATTAGGCAATTTATGAGGTAAGATAGTGCAGTAGCAAAAATTGTCGAGAAGATTAAGAGTTATCCAAAGTATCAACTAAAGAACAAAAAATAAATACATAAAACATGGATTGATAGACTATAAATTTGGTGTAAACTTTGGGTAAAGCTCAAAATAACTTGTACATATACTTGTTGAGTTAATAGTCAAGCAATTACCTCTTTGCCACAAAAAATAAATAATTTTATTCATATTCTATAATATTAATTTAAAATGATGGCATGTGAATATGGTACGTGTGCAAGTTATAAAATTATGTTTGATATCTAATAAGTTTTTTTAGTAATGAGATTATTTGTTTAGAGAATAAAGTAAAATCGGATCTAAAAGTTTTCTACTTTAATCCGAATTGAAATGATGAAAACTATAGGTATGAAAGTTCGTTGTAGTGACAAAACTTAGAGTTTGTAGACAAAAAATTCCTGAATTTTGGACTTTATTTAAAATTGTCTCTTATTTATTTTCGTACTCTACTGGTGTCATTCATATACGAGTACTATGCATTATTATGTCATTGTTTTAAAGGGTCACCTAATGGAACCAGTTATTTTTACATTTAGATTTTTTTGAACAAAAAGAAAGAAAAGGGAAAAAACTAAATTAAAGAGAATAAAAGGGAGTTGGGAGCAAATGAATTCGCAAATTGATTTGTGCTTCATCTTCTAAAATCAGAGTGTAATTTAATTCCAAATCAATTCCCAAATTATGTCTTCTTCTACTCGAAACTCCACTCAAACATATAAATCAAGCCTCATTCAATTCCCAAATCGATTTATTCCTTCTTCCGAAATCGGAGTCCGAATCCACTCCCAAATTAATTTTCAAATAATGTCTTCTTCTTTTACTCAAATGCTCACTCAAGCATGTAAATTATGTCCCTATTTCTAAATTTATCAAATTTAAAAACTCTAAAATAACTTACCTGATGATGAAGACAATTCTCTTCAGCAATCAATTTTCTTTCCCTCACTTTATTGCCAAATCACCGAAATTGCCTCCAATATCCATATTTTTATGTTCTTCATTGTCAATGATCATCCAAACGCACATGGTGATAAAGAAAATAGAGAGAGAAGACAAAGAGATGGAATAGTGTTCCCGGCCAAAAAAATTTTTAATTGTCAGCAACCTTTGATAGCCGATTAAGTGGCATACTAATGTACGCTATTGTAAATGAATGACACTAGTAGATACGAAAATAAATGAGAATAATTTGAAGTAAATTCTATAATTCATAGATTTTTTATCTAAGAACTCCATAAAACTTACATAGACCAATTATAAAACACATAAAAAGGACCACCTCAAGCATACATTTATTAGAAAATCTTACATTTTTTTGGGAGTCCCATAAAGGAGATTGAGACAATAACATGGTAGGATATGAACATTATGCAACATATTTTATCAACTATCATTTTTAGGCCGACAATCACATACAAATAGATCAATTTATATCCCCGCAATCGCGACTATTTTTTAAATAGAACTAATGCAATCAGTTAACCACTAATAGTCCAATAGGAACTAATACACCGCACATTCCACTCAAGAGTGGAAGATCCTGAACAAACATCCTTCTCCTTGAGCAAAGATAGCTCCATTAGACCATTAGTAGCAGGGAGCATGTATCAGGAAAAAATCTCTCCCGTCATCACACCACTGAGCAAATGTCAGAGTAGCTGAATAAGCAAAAGAAATAACTACTGGGAATAGAAATATATTCTCCATAACAACGCAGTTTGCCAAATAAAAAGGGGATGGGGTACAACAGGAGAAAGCCTACTCGAACCTAAACCTACTGGAGAAAGCCACTGCCTCCAAGAAAGCCGGTCAATCCAAAACGATGTCCAAGATAAAAGTGGACGACTGGATTTTAAGGGCTAAAAATAAGATCCTAACCCTACATTAACCGGAACAGCTATATCTCCTCATCAACATCAAGTTTCTTCAGTTTGGATTCTAGTTCACTATCCTCATTCTCGTTACCCTCCTCATCGGATTCCTTTTCATCTTCATCTCCACCTTCAGGGTCATTCTCATCTAACGGCCCCAACTTCTCGGGGCACTTTTTGAAAGTATCTTTCACATCGTCAACCCCATCATCAGAAATGAAGTTCCCATTGATGTTCAGCAGCTGAAAATCAGGCTTGGCTAATACCATGTGAGCCAAAACCCTAGCACCAGCCCTCCTGATAGCATTAGTACTCATATCCAGTTCTTTCAACTGGGCATGGCCTTCCAGTGACTTGCTGATTTGGATAGCTCCCTCATCCTTCAGCTCATTTTCAGACAAGTTCAGCTTAGAGAGGTGTTTCTTTGCTGCTAGGCTTCCTGCCAAGGCAGAGGCAGCAGCTGGTGTGATATCATTTCCAGCCAACTCCAACACTTCTAGTAAAGGAGCAGAGTCCTTCAGAGCATTTGCTATGGCAATTGTCCCATCATCTTCCAAGTTCAAGTAACTTAAGTAAGCCTCAGTAAGATTTGCATGTTTAGAAAGAGCCTTGCCCAGGGGAACTCCTGCATCTACTCCGAACATGTTATCCCGCAAGTCAAGTTTCTTCAAATGGATGCATCCCTCAAGGGCTTCAGATAAGGCTACCCCTCCTTCAGAACCTACTCTTGTTGAGGAGCACCTGAAATCCTCAAGCAAGGGAGAACGCTTTACAACCTCAGCAATAGCAACAGCACCTTCATCTCCTGTCATGTTATTGTGAAAATGAAGGACCTTGAGCTTCTCTGTGGAAGGCACCAATTCACATACAGCACGTGCCGCCTCCTCTGAGATACCATCATTCATTAAATAAAGTTCCTCCAAGCTACTCTGTGATTTCAGAAGCGCTCCAAACGCCCTCACTCCCTTCTCACCCAAGGCATTATTTGAGAGATCAAGGGACTTCAGAACAGAACCTTCAAGAGCAGCTGCAAATATTTGCATGACTTCAAGGGCTTCTGCCTCTGGTCTACCAGCAATAAAATCAGAGAGGTCTACAACCTTCAACTGATCCTTAAGAGAAGCCAAGATGGGCTCTGCAACACGAGCTGCACCTAAGCCGAAACTTCTGTTACTGAAGCATATCTTTGTATATGAGTTCCCTGCTGCCTTGAGGGGTTTTAGAAGCTCCTCAGCCTCTTCAGCCTCGATGAAGGCACGGGCCCCTTTAGATATATCAAAACAAGTCTCAATTCTGGTCTCAGAAATAGGCACTTCTCTATCCATTTTTCTGATAGGACCTCTTTTTAGGGCTTCCAGGATGAGTTTGCTGCATTCCTTGGCATAACGCTGGACTGCAGAGCTTCCATCACCATCAGGCTCCTTTTCAAAGTGTTGATTTGCAGCATTAAATGCCATCTCTTCAATTTGCTTAGCATTTTCCTCAGCTTCTTCTTTGCTCAAACTGCCATATTTCTGAGTAAATAAAGTTGGGGTTGAGAGATTGTTGGTCATCCGTTCAACAAGCATGATCCTTGTGTTCTGACTCGGAGGCCACAATTTAATGGAGAATGGACGGCGCTCAGAATTTGTTTGGACTCCATCCATTTTAGTAATAACCTGGCAATGCACGATGCGTCTATGTTACAAGTTCATTGATAAACTACAACCCCACAGCACATAACCAACAAGAGAAGGGAATCTAAATACATTATCCTTATTTCAACAGCAGAGAATAACATTTACTCTGTTTTTCATTTGGGAGTGGGGGGAGATTGGGGATTGGGGGAGGCTATTCACTGGCCCCTACTACCAAATCTGTGCCATCTATATTACACAGACTAGACCATGACTACCATGTCAGAAACCAGGCTATGTGTCCAAGTGCAGGTGTTGGTAAAAGTTTACATCTTTTTGCCCTGACTAGAAGTTTCCAAGTTTCTTAACTATAGGAAAGTGTCAGAATTTGACACAGGAATTTCATATAGAGAGAAAAGCCCATGTAACATAGTCCATTCAAGCCCAATTGTTCAGAAAATACAATCTCAACAAATCTATCCGTAGACCAAATGAAGAGTTCAAGTAGCATAACTACCAATTTAAAAACCTCACACTGAAGCAAAAAAGATATCTTCTTTCCTGATCAATACTTCATTTAGTTGACTGTACCATTACTGCAAAACCACCCTTACATGAATCTCCAAAAACGGTGAATTTGGTGATTGGAATTTGGAACTTGGTATGGACTTCCAGTTGTGGCCCTAAACCAAAGGAGGGCAAGACACACAACCTCATCCTGATAAGGATGCAATAGCAGAATAAACTTCTCCCTACCAACAGGCCCAAACATGCACACAAAAAAGATCCGTCTTGCCAAAGGTTGTTACATATTCAAAAGGTCACAGTACAGATCGCTTAAAGATATGAATAACTAAATCAAGTCAGCTCAGATAAAAAGAAAATAGGTCCATTGAATTTGCACCTGTCCACAGACAAAAATTTGGAAACAGAAGTCGGAGGCGACAGCCAAATACAAGGTGGGGAACAAGCAATCGTAGGCATCAACCAAAGAATCTAAACAATATGCTGAAATTACTTGTAAGTTCAGCCTTGCTTTGCTCATTTCATAATCTTCCTCTTAAGGATATCAAAAAAGTTAAAAGCTTTCCTTAGAAATACTCAAAAGAATTCAAATGCGCACCGCCTCAATTGCCAAAAAATCAGTAAACATGAAAAGATCTTGTGAAAATCGAGCATCAATATTGGAAAAGAGAAACTAACCCCAGCTCCAAAAAAAGACATAGCAATAAACCCAAGTCAAAAGTGGAAAACGCATAGGACCTCAACATGTGAAGGAAATTCCCGCTTTCCACTTTAAACAACAGATCGGCGACAAAATCACGCATTTGGAGTGACAAGGAAGCATTAAACACAGACGAAGACATCACAACCAAGAGGGAGAAAGCGAGCAAATTAAAACCCTAAAAACCCTAGAAATAATCAAGCAATAGAAGTCGAAATAGGGAGAAGAAAGGAAGATGGAGTTCGAAACAAACCTTAGTTCGAAGATGACCGGAAGCCTCGCCGGCGACTTGCTGATCTGAAAAATTGTATGAATGACTGGGAAAGCGCCGGAGTAGAGAGTAGGAGGAGGAGCGGACCCCCAACTTTATAGTGAGGAATGCAGAGCGAGACGGGGGAGAGACAGAGGCGGCACAGATTTTTATTTTTATTTTTATTTTTATCTTTTTTGTTTAATTTTAATTTTTACTTATCTGCGATTGGGCAAGTGGGCCCCAATAAGATTGAAATGATCGCGCCCATTTGCTGGCTGTTTCCTTTATTTTCAAAAACCCTCGTAATTTGAAGTTTTTACTTTTTTTAATTTTTTAGTTTAGTTTTGAAATTAGTCCACTTTTTAAGGATTTTAAAATAAAGATTTTTATCTCTTGAAAAAGATAAAGAATCTTTTGATACAAAAAAAATCTTAGCAACTTGAAAGAGCATTTTATTAGAAAAAAATTAACATAAATATTTACATGCATACATAAGTATGTATAGTAATAAAATAAATATCCATTTTAACCTAATATGACATAACATAATTAAATAAAAAATATTATCATGAAATAATTTTTTAAAAAAATATTAAAATAAGTTAATCATAATGTATCAATTATATTTTTAGTATAATTTTTATTAGTAAAAATAGAGCTTTTGTATATAAGATACGAAAATAACTTTAATTATGATTAAGATTGACCATATTTTTTAATATTTTTGTTAATTGTTGTCCTTAAACGATAGACAATAATAGATAAATATATTAAATATCTATTCAATTAAAAAAAATTATGTATATAATATAAGTGGATAAAAGGTTAATTAACTAAGTTTATATCATACTAGTTTTGAATTGCACGTAATACGTGCATGATTAAATTAAGTTCAAGCATAATAGTTTTTATTATATTTGAATATTATGGTTATTATCAAATTGAACCCTAGCCTAACCATAATAAACCATAATATTCAAATATAAGAAAAGCTATTATGGTTAGGCTAGGTATAATTTATTAAATTGAAAAGAAAGGACATTTAAAATGAGTGCTTTGATTAAAAAATAGATTAAAATGTACGATAAATAAAATTAATGATTAAATAAAAAAACCACCTATAGTGAAAGATAAGATAACTTATTGGTGGAGTAATAAAATGGAAACATAATAATCATATATACACTAATGGTTATGTGAAAATATTTTATTCGGATTGAAATAGCATTGAGAAAGATACATGAAAGAAGGAAACATTATTTTGATTTAAAAAATATAGGTAAAATAAATATAGAAAGATAAAGAAAATGACTATTTATCTAAAAGATCCTAAAAAATAATAAATTTTAACTAAAAATAATAGCAATGACACCAATAGAAGTATACGAGACACTTTTAATATTTGAAAGAAAAAAAAGGAATAAAATATACAGGAGGAACTCAATTTTGTTCGGATTAAAAACTTTTGTTAACATAATCTTATATCGGAATCGCACTAAGAAAATAATTTTTTTAGAAAATAATTAATTTTATAGTGTTATGATATTATTAATCAACATGGCTATAGAATCTCTAAATTGTGAAGTTTAAAATTACTTTAAAATATGTAAAAACAAAAAGATATATTTATGAAGAAGTAATAATAAAAAATAAAAAATAGATTAGACATAAAAGGATTTAAGTTACTAAGAAAATGAATGTCAACTCTTGTAATGAAAATTGGAGGGGTACCTTGACATTCAATCTCGTACGCTTCAACTTGTTTCAATCTGTTTAAATGAACTAAAATCATGTGATTATATTGACAAACAATATTGTAGGGTGTCTTAAAGATAAAATAAGAGTCATGTTAGAGAAGTGAAATCATAAATGAGTGATTATGAAGAACCAGAGAGAAGAAATTGAATTACTATTAGAGTAAAAGTTGTAATATTTGGTGGGCTCTAACCATAAAAGTGGGTAAGTAAATATTAATATATTCATAAGAATATATAAAATTAAGTACACAAATATCAACGTTAGAATCAATAACTTGTGAAAACGAAACATACTTATTCTATCATTTGTAATTTGAGGTGTATGTATATTGGCAGTAAAAGAAAATAATTTTTTTAATCAAAAAAGAAAATTATTTTTAGAGGTAATGTTGATGGAGGTTTTAGGTTAAAATAAAAGGTGGTAGTACAAAGGTGGCTAAAGTTTTTCTATATATATATATATATATATATATATATATATATATATATATAGTGAGGGAGAGAGATAGGGGTGAGGAGGATTAATTATAATCTGATTTTTATTACTTTTTTCATTCCATTAGATAAGAATATTTTATTCGTGTAAATTAAAAATGGGTAAAAAGTACTCGCGGACTACAGTATGCATGTTCATCTCTTTTATAAAAATAAAAAAAAATTGACGGACTTTAATAGATAGTACATTATATTAGCATGTATGGATCATATGTGAAAATTTTAGGTCAAAATGTATTGAATTTTTAACAATAGATATTACTCTTACCTGGAAAGTAATCAAATTCTCCATGCACATCATCATAAACTACATGCTGATCTGTTGGCGTAAATCTTCAACAAATCCAAAGGAGAGTCAAAGAGAAATTATACACAATTATCAAATTGTAAAATAAATAAATAAATAAACCAATCATTTCATTAACTCACAGTTAAATTGAATCATATATACATATACATGTGCTCTCAAAATATTAGACATGAGTGATCTTTTTAATTAAATTTTTCATTTAATGTTTTTTGGAAATAATTATTTTGATTTATGAGTAACTAATTCCTATAAATTTATGCAAAATAAGGGTATAATTGACAAATTAAAATTTATACAGTAATAAAAAAGGTCTTACCTTTATATATAACATAGATAAGTTTAATGGCCTAATAATTTGTGACTATTTTATCCTTAAGATATAAGTTATATTAAGGGTAAAAAAAGAAAAGGCAAAAGTTATACAACAATAGAGAAGTCTTGGCCTTATATACAACATAGTTAGATAGATGGATATATAAAACGGATAAATTATCCAAATTTTATATGTTATAAGGGTAATTTATATTAATAATATTTATTTATTTATTTAAGGTCCAAAAATTAAATTTAGACTTTACGTATTTAATTTTCCTATTACCAATGATAGTTTATATATAAAAAAATAAATTCTTTATGTATGTTTATAATTATAATTATGTTAGATTAAAAATAGTTAATAAATTTGATAAAAAAATTAATGGGACTTGCATATGGGTAAATAGAGAGAGAGAGAGAGAGAGAGAAAGGAAACTATAGAGGGAGGGGAGGGCAATTGGAGAGAGAGAGACGGGGGAGGTAACTGGAGAGAGGGAGGGGGAGGGTAATTGGACATAGAGAGGGATTAATTATATTAAATAATAATATAATAATATTTTTATTCTTAAAATTTAAGTTAAAGAAGGGGTAAACATGGTAAATTAAAATTTATACAATACATTATTCTTCCCTTTATATATAACATAGATTAGCTGATATATATAGTAAAAAATATCTACCACAATAAATATATATATATATATATATATATATATATATATATATATATATATATATATGACCATAGAATCTCTAAATTGTGAAGTTTAAAATTATTTTAAAGTTTGTAAAAAACACAAAGATATATAGTTATTAGTTTTTTTGTGTGTGCATATTGTTAGATGATTTTTCATCGAAAATTTGTTATCCCTACACATTTATTAAACAATCGACATAAAAAAAAAATTTAAGTAATCGATCACCTTTGCACAAATTCCTATTGCTATCTCGTAATCGAGATAACGTAGGTTTTGGACTATTTTTTCAACTTAGATTATAGTAGATCAAAGTAAAGTATCTCTTTAAATTGAAATATATGGTTGTTACATCATAACTTTACCACCATGCGTTGGAGCGAGATTTTTAGGGTTTGGATTTAAAATTGAATATATATTTCTATCATTTGAATATCTTTTAACTTTAATTATATCGCTTTAGTATTATCTTGATTATCCATAAAAACAAATACCTTGATTTATGATGAAAATAATTCGGATCAATAAGGGCTCTATCAATATTGATATAAGTATAGTATTCAATGAGTATAGTATTCAATGAGTATAGTATTCCAACATAACAATCATTCTAAATAAGAATATATGACTTTTTTGCCGTGATATAGTTAGATGAAAAATATCACTATGAAAATAAGGAATTTTAATAATAAAATTAAATAATGTCAAGTATACTTTTAAGATAGATCTCAATGAAAATGAATTTTTGTTTTACAAATATACTGCATAGTCCACACATAACAACAAAGGCGTAACAATATTTTCATCTCTAAAAATTACATGCCAATTTTTTATTTTTCTGATTTTATATCAATGAGAAGCAAAATTAAATACTAAAAATGTACTATATTTAATCTGCGCCAATAAAAAAATCATCTAAATACAAACAAAATTATTTCAAATTAATTCTCTTCTACATTATTCTAAGTATATTTTAATTTTTATATTAATAATTTATCTCAATTGCAATTATTTTTAATCCTAACCTAACTTCCTCATCTTCATTTTATGTATAAGAACCTATATAAAATTATTGTAATAAGTAAAAGGTCTTGATCATGTAATTATGAAGCTTAACCCTAACCTAACACCCTCACCCTCATTTTGTCATTTAGCGCCCTTGGTCCTCCTGTACAGCCCTCACTCCTTCATTCACCCCTTTCGGGTCTCCTCGCTCTCGGCTCCCTCTCGTGCAGCTCCTCTCTCGCCATCGCCGGGCTCTATCTCTCCAACTCCCTCTCTCCATGTTCCTCGCCGGCTCGTTATCACCTGTTGCTCTTCGGCATGCTTTTGCTCGCTCGGCTACCTCTCACTCTCCGGCTCTCACTTTACGATTGGTGCTCATGCTTTTGTTATTTATGCCATGGCCCGATCTCGTCTGGACTCGCTCCTCCGCCTCTTTCTCCATTTTTCTGAATTGTTGATTTGTGCCTCGAATTATGCCTTTACCTCTCGTTGGAACATGCATTCTCCCTCCTCTCGTATTCTCTCCTTCCGGGTTTCTATCTCTCTCTCTCTCTTGATTATGTGGGATTTTACTTGTGTAAATTGTTTGGAAAGAGTTACAAACAATGAATAATTTAAATTGGGGTGGGGAGGGGGAGAAAGAGAGGACTCGTATGTTGCGAATAGGACGTTTGGAGGAGCAGAGGGTGGGGGAGGAGCCGGAATTTCCGGTCGGAGAGCAGATCGACAAGTGGAATTTCTTACCGGAGTTCCTCGGTGACTCAAATTTGATTTGGAGTTTGTGGTTGAATGCGAATTTGATATTGATTAACCGGAGTTTAGAGAGAGAGATCGGAGAGGGTAAGGGGTTGAAAGAAATGAAGTAATGCAAAGGTGGGAGAAATGGAGTTACATGAAGATGAGAAGAGTTCGATCAAGAGGGAAACCGATTTTGAGAGGGGAAATTTACTGAGCAAATCGAGGGTCTTGGATTTTCGCTTTCCTTTCTCCTAAAATTAAGACCGAAGTAGAGTTGATTTCACTTTGCATTTGTTCGGTTATCTTCAACTTCGGAAATCTTCCATGGGAAAAATCTATGCTACACAGTGGGGGGAGCAATTGACGTGAGGGAGAGGGGCAGGAAAATGGAAAAACAATAACTGTAATTGACATGAGAGAGAGGGCAGGAAAATAGAGAAACAATAATCGTAAGTGACAATTATAACCCTAAAATTTAAGTTAAGAAAGGGATAAATGTGGAAAACCAAAATTTATATAGCACAAAGTCCCTCTTCCCTTTATATATAACATAGATAATTAGTTAAGATTATATCGATTTTAATTTCCAAAGGAATTTTACTTAATTTTAACAATAAAATCTTTTTTTATTCGGGTGCAGAAGGGTAATACTAATTTTTTTCAAATAAATTTTTACCCATTTTATATTGTTATAGCAGACCTAACTTCTTCCAAATAATTTTCTTCTATAGGAATATTACTCTTTATCAAAAACCTTCCATATGCCAAATGAATTACTTAAAAATTATGAGAAAACCTAGATTTAAATTCAATCATTCAAAAATAAATATTGATCGAAAACTTATAATTAATCACCCATGATCACCATCATCGACACTATTCTTACTCAACAAAATATGGTCATATGGTTTATAGTAAGACCGATAATCATGAGAAAGGAGTTTGTAACTTTTTTTAAATTATAAATGATAGGGGCAAAAAAATTGGAAAAGCAATCAGATAAGTTTTTTTAATGAAAATATTTTCTTTTTGTTTTAAACGGATTAATGGGAATATTGACTTATTATGATTGACTTATTATGATTGACTTATTATTTTTCTGGTATAATGCTAAAGAAATTATTATTAACTTATTAATTTGTATTATAATGTGATGTAATGGACGGTTTATTTATTGAGTTTTTTAATACAAATTGCAAATTATATAAAATTATTATAATTCATAGCTTCATAATGAGTATTAGGCTAGCAAAAGATCATATACAATTGCTTTCTATTTCATTCTAAATTTATTTTTCATTAACCTTAATGAGTTAGCAACTTATATTACCATTTAGTTTTCTAACCTTCTAAGATTTGAAGCATTCGATCATAAAAAGGAGATATCGCCAAAATATATATATATATTGTATCAAATGAGAGGAGGGGATAGAGTAAGAGTGATAGGATTCAATCTCAACTATTCATTTTAAATCGAAGGTCAAGATTAAAATAAAGTTATTTTCTATCATTCGTTGTGCAAGATATAAATTTTCGATTTGGGGTTCAACATGCCCTAAATTATATGCATTTGAGGTAGGCTTTTCATAAATTTCGACAACTTTGCCATCGGAAAAGTGAAGAAAGTAATGGAATGTGGTGGTTTTAAGGTGACATATTGGACAATGAAATAATTAGGGTTTTTTATTTGGTAGATTAATCTCAACCACTCATTTTAATCCAACAGCCCATATTGAATCCTCTCACTCTCACGCTATCCATCTTCTCTCATTAGACACTTCCCATATATATATATATATATATATATATATATATATATATATATATATATATATATATATATATATATATATATATATATATATACTACAACAATGGGTATGAAGTTGAATCTTCTAAAATTATTTGTAGGAAATTATTTGAGGGATCACATTCTTTATGCCTATTTTTTAGGTGTTAGAAAATTTTAAATTTGACAAATTTTTTTAAAAGTTATAAATAGTGAATTAAAACAAAATGTATGTTTACATTAATGTCATTTACCATGGTTTTTAAAGTGTTTAATAACATATCTACAATTATGCAAATGAAAGGCAAGTCTAGTCTACTACATATCCAATCCCTCCACACTTACATAAGTGAGAGTGTGACACTCTTAAGATATGAATTTTCATTTGATCATCACATTCTTCTCCATCAAAATAATTATAGTGCCTGCATTTTACCATAATTTATATTTTGCAATTGTTACCTTTACTTCCATTGTTCAAAAGTTTTAGTAATTATAGATTTAGAGGTTATTCATTTAACATTTATAATAATATTTATAACCGCCTCTCACTAATAACCTCTAATTGCTATTAACTGCCTAATTGTAATCACTTGTATTTTGTTATTATTTATTATTATTATTTATTTATTTATTATTCTTTTCTTGTAGCTCCATCCAACACATCTATTTAACTAAATGTATTTTTGAGTAATAATAGACTCATCAATTTGGATGGGCGGGTTAAATACGGGTCGGGTGTATTTGGGTTCGGGTAAAATACAGGTCGGGTATATTTCAAGTTCAGCTAAAATACGAGCGGTCGTATATCGGGTTATACGGGTTGAGATCGCATTTTTATCGGTTATTTTTCTTTTTTAATTATAAAAATTTAGCATGATTTTTGCTTAAAATTGTCAATAGTTGTACGAAAAAGTATATTATTTTTATTTTTGAAAAGAATATTCAAAAATATTCAAAAATTTTATTATCATATTTATATGAATACCCTATTAAGTCGAGCCGCTTGACCCGTTTAAATAAAGTTAATGAAAGATTGGGTCAATAATAAGTTGAATAATAATGATTTGTTCCGATAATGATTCATTTAAAGTTTCAATGTTTATTTCACCTCTTCTATTATATATACTAAGGAGGTTTATACGCATATTTACCGTATTTTAAAACACATCGAGAAAAAGTTGACCTGGTAGGCATAACCGTCCATTTTATTTGCTAACAAAAATTCGAGTTTGTTTTAACCCGGCCCATTGTCCATCCTAGAAGTTATGGTTCAAATACAACTAAAACAGCTTTCAAATAAATAAGAATTAGATATTTACAATAAACTAAAATTATTATTTTTAATTATAACATCAAAAATTTACATCACTACAGGTAATATTATTTTTACAAAACAAGAGTATATTATTTAAGATGTGACTAGGTATATTCAGTTCACCAAAAATATAACAAGTATAACTTGTGCAAGATATATTTTTAATATATCATGTCATTTGAATCCGAGATATATTTTTATTGAAATCAACTATACATATTTTTTGTATATAATAGTTTTTTTATGAGGAAGAAGTTGAGAAATGAAATATTATTAATCTTCGTTTGTAAATGATTGCAATAAATATGTAGTGTTTCTCTAAATGATGTGATATGATAAATAATCATTATTAAAAGAGTGGTAAAGTAGAGAGAAAATCATATAACATGCATAAAACATTCAATCAATAAGGCACAAAGTTAAAATAATTGTTTTTATTACCTTGATCCAATGGGTCGAACGGGTTCAAATCGGGTTTGCCCACTAATTTGTGGATTTTTCGGGTTCGGGTCAAGAAAATCGTATCAAAAACCCAATTTTCAAACGAGTTCGAGTCGGGTTAGCTTTTGTCAGGCTTAAGTAATAGCATATAATTTTGCCAAGTGTTGGAATTATTTTGGTTATCTTTGTGTCTATTTATTATTTATGTAACATAGAAAATGTATTTATATTATTTCAATTGTTGCCTGTTTATTATTCATATTAATTATGGGCAATAACTTGAGAGTGATAGCTAATGATTTGTAACTCATTTATGTGATTAATATAGTTGATGAATTATCCATCCGCTTAACCTCTTTAATGCAATAGTTTCTCCCTTTTCACTTACAAAAGCAAACAAACGAAGCTCTATAGGAATGTACACTAGTTAGAAGCTTTTAATATATAAAGGCAATTCAACTTTTACTATAGGAATGTACGTTAACTTATATATATTGAATAACTTTTTTTAAAAATACTTTTTGATAAAAGGAAAAATTAATAAGAAAAATTTTTAAATATAACATTTTTATAAAAGTTATGTATAAATCTGATAAAAAAAGAAGAAGTTATGCATAAGACGAGCTTATAATTAACCAATAATCATCATCATCGACATTATCCTGACTCAACAAAATATGGTCATATGGTTTATAGCCAGAGCCATAATCATCATAAAGGAATTTGTAATTTTTTAAAATTATAAATGATAGGGGCAAAAAATTAAAAAAGCAATTAGATAAGTTTTTTTAAATGGATATATTTTTGTTTTGTTTTTAACGGATTAATGGAAACATTAAATGTGATGAATGACCCTTATTATGATTGACTTACTATTTTATTTTTTTTTGCTATAATGTTAAAGAAATTATGATTGACTTATTATTTTCTATAATGTGATGAAATGGACAGTTTATTTATTGAGTTTTTTTTTTTAAATACAAGGCTTGATTGCGAGTAATATAAAATGATCATAATTCATAGCTTCGTGATGTGTATTTGGCTAGTAAAAGATCATATACAATCACTTTTTGTTCCATTCAAAATTCATTTGTCAATCTTTGCATTTGGTTGGATGTAATGTAATAGGGCGTAATATAATCAATTATGTATATAATGTAATGGCATAATAACTACACTACCATGTTTGGTTATATAAAAAGTGTAATGTAATCATAAAAGTAATGAATTATTTTAATGGCAAAAATACTAATTAAATTATTGTAGTGGAAATAAATGTTACATAAATAAAAATTTGAACTACATATTTAGATTTAAGCTTTTTAAATATTTTCTATCAAATAATGAAGTTTTATTTCTTTTATGACAAATATCAACTATATTATTCTAATGACAATAAATATTGTAATAGAGATAAATGTTATCCGCGTGAAAATATTTTAAATTCAAAATTATATTTGAGATTTTTTAATCTTTTCTATCATATTTTAAAAATATTCAAGTTGGATTTTTCATTTAATCACCAATTGATCATATCATATATTAAGATAATAGAAGAAAAAATCAAAATTATTATCAAATGGATGAACTTTACTTGCTAAGGAGGAGGGAAAAAAAGGATATGGAATAGAGAGACAGAGATAGAGACAGAATTATTACAAGTGTATTAAAATTTGATAACAAGATGGATGTAATTATGATTGTTTATTAAATATATAAGTAATTATAATTGTATAGGCAGAGATTAATGGGATTCTAATGCAATTTTAATTGTATTACAAAGTTAGTAACTAGATGTAGGCAGTGGGCAGGGCCCCCAGTGGGTAGCCATGATTGGGCTTAAAAAGAAGGTCAATGCCCATTTATTTAGTAAGAGGGTCGGACCCTAAAGGGTCACCTAAAAACGGGTCACTAACGGGTCATTTACGGGCCATTTACGGGCCAATTCAATGACCCATCTCCTCTCATCTCATCTCTCACCCCCTGTCCTCTCGGTCTTGCTTCCTTAATGCCATGTGAAAGAGCTCGACAAATCCTCGAATTCGTACTCAGGCATAACGTCATCCTCACCACCGCTATTGCACTGTGCAACGGTATCACCGACTGAATTCCTCCCAGCTCCGTGGGACTCCTGCAATCCAAAACATCAACTACGGATCAGATTAGGCAAAATTTGAATTATTCCACGAAAATCTCAAATTATGAGAGAGAAGGAAGGACCTAGAGAAGTTGAATCGAGGGAGGGGAGACGAGCTAGATCTGGGCAAAAGAGTAGCAGGTCTTGGAGCAGAACTTGGAGGTGATCGAGAAGCAGATTTAATGGAGGATTTCAAACACGAAAGGGATGTTCTATTGATGAATCTATTGCAGCCCGACACCATTGATGGTGATGGTGGAAGCTTGGATTGAGCAACAAGCGTTTTGAAGGTGCGAGGGGACTTTTGAGATTTGTAATTTGTCAACTATTTAAACGCTTTGATTCCAAGATGTAGTAGAGAGAGAGGGAGCAAGCGAGGCCTATTTTGCTCTCTACCTTCTACCCCAAGGCAAGTTATGGGCGGGTCATGGGCGGGTCAAGGTTGGGTGGCCCATGACCCGGCCCAGCCTATTTATATTTTTCATGATCCAGCCCAGTCTATTTATATTTTCCATGACTCGGCCCGACCCTTTATAATAGTGGGCTCGCCACGATCCGGCTCGACTCGCCCGTTGTCCGGCCTTAGTTGTAACCAAACATGATAATGTAATGACCATTACCAATTTGATTATCTTACTACTTTGATTACATCAAACCAAACATGCCCTATTAAGCCAGACAACCTATGTTATCATTTAGTTATCTAACCTTCTAAGATTTTAAGCACTTGGATTATATAAGGAGAGACTATGATAAAAAAAAAATGAAGAATTGATGAGTCAAATGGAAACAAAAAATCATAAACAATAGTTATTATTTATGACCTTTTGTTTCCATTTGACTCATCGACCTTCTACCTTTCTTTGTGGATCAGCCTTATGTTGCATGTACATTTCATGTTTTGTTTTGTAAAACCGACCTCATTGTTAATCACAACAAGGGAATTTCGATTCTCGTTATGTCTTGTGTCGTTAAAGGAAATTAAAGGGGTGGCCTCAACATTTCATTCGTAATTTCATTATTGTCTTATGAATTACGTAAATTTCAAAAAATCACGACCTCTAGTTTACGATCATGTATAATACAACAAACTTACAACCAAAAGGGAACCAGAAATTTAGATAATTGGATAAATCAGTCCACCCCCAACATCAACTCATCAAAATAAATAAATTCGATAACAAATTTATCTTTATGACAAGTATTTGGGGAGATCCCTATATCCAAATACCTTTCCAATTTTGTACATTTTTACATTTATATTTTCTCACTATTGATCCTTAAACATATAATCACAAAATTTTCTATTTCTTCAAACCCTAAAGCATAAATATTTTTATTTCTCTAAACTCTAATCATATTTCGATAATTGGATAAATGAGTTCATCCCAACATCACCTCATCAAAATAAACAAATTTAGATACAAATTTATCTTTACGAGAAGGTTTTTGGGGATGACCATATATCCAAATTATCTTTCTATTTCTCTAAAATCCTAAACAAATTTGGATGCGCTCTTTCGATCTACCATCCTTAACTATCATCGCTATAATTACCGCAAATCCTAAACTCCTAAACCCATTTCTCAAAATCTCAAACATTTCACGAATTTCCAACTTAAGAAACTAAACAAATGTTACCCACATTCTCAATATTCAACATTTCAACAATCTCAAACATTACCCACATTCGCAACATTTACATAATTACCGCAAATATATTCAACATTTAACTATATCTACGTTTTGTAAATAACTTAAAACGAAAAAAAGAGAGGACAGAGATTCATACCGTAAGACCGACGACAACGGCGAGGGTGAGGGAGAAACTTAACAGTGAGAATGAGCAAGAGGAGATCTACACTTAAAAAGAGATGAGAGGAAACTATGAACAAAAGAAAGATTAAGAGAGAGGAAAATACAACGGCGAGGATGTAAGTGGGCTTACCAATTCAAGTCGATCGACGATGAGCTACGAATTCCAGATCTGAAATTTGATGTAAGTGGATGAGAGAAATTGTAGAAAGTGAAGACCGAGAGTAGAGAGCATATGTAAGTGGGCGTAGAAACAACATGTATGTTCTCGGGATTTTTAGATTGCATCCGAAAGACATATGATGACGGTTCTTTCATGGAACCGTCATCATATGTGACATTTAATGACGGTTCTATTAAAAAACCGTCATTAAATGTCTTCAACAATACATATGACGACGGTTCTCTCGAAAGAACCATCATCATATGTGTTAAACAATGCTCGCTATTTGAAAAAATGTCACTGGTACATTTTTCATGACGGTTTGTCCTTTTAATCGTCGTTAAAAGTGGTTCATGTAGTAGTGTCTAAGACATTCAAAAGTTTTATATATCCTCAATTCATAACGATGATAATAACTCTATAAGGTTTTGATGATCAATGGACGAAAATTGACAATACTTTTGTTAAAAGTTAGGATTAGGTTTAGTTTTGAATGTTTTAATTGTTTCTTCTTTGGATTAGAGTGATTGTACTATTTTGGTCATAATCTCAAACATATAACTAAAGAGCTATCGTATTGACTTTGATATCCTTCACCTTAAAAAAGATAGCATACTAATTTTAGATTAAACTAGTAAATATTAAATAAATTACAAGTCTATCAATCATGGTCACATATTGAGAGGAACATAAACTACTATTCACTTAATCAATTTGATTTTAAGAGTTTTCATTAAGAACACAAATTAAACAATGATTTATAATTTGATTATTGTAATATGATTTTAGATATTTTCCTTTTTCGTTGTTGTAATTATTACTATTTAAATTTTTTGAACAATGATTCCTTCATTTGTATCTCTTTTTGTATTTAATTTTAGTTTTCAGCCTTCACAAACTTTTTTTTTTTTTTTTTTATATAGATAGTAGCATATGAAAATTATAGATACAAATGTTATACTCTTACAATGCAAGGACTTTAGTTATTTTTAGTTTAATTTTATTAATGTAAATAAATAATAAAATATATGATTTTAAAAAGTAGATGATAATTTTATAACAATATAATTATTGTTTCTTTTGTTTTCATGTCATAGTTCAATTCTCCGATATGTGGGACTTTTTATTTTTACTTTTGGTAGGAAAATAAATAGCTTTTAAATATTTTATTAATTTAATAACAATTATATATTGCATTCATACTAATTACTTTATACATATATAATTAAAAATTAATTTATTTTTTTAAATATAATATTATATTAATTCAGCCGATAATGGACATTTATATCGTCAATTAATCATATACGATTATTATATATGTCATTTTACGTGTTACTTATATAGTCATATGTTTTCTATTTTGAACCAATACTTATATATTGTTTCTATTAGTTTTATAAATTATGAAAAAGTATATTAATGCATATATAGAATGGTAATGTTTGAATGTGAAGGAACTACTTTTTGCATCAATACAATTAATTAATTTATGATATATAATTTTAATTAATTAATTAAATATATTGCTTACGCAAACACTATATCTATGAGATTTTTTGATTCAAAATTCTTACCACTGCATGCAAAGATGATCAGTGAATTATTCAATTTTATGAAAGGTACATTAATAATTTTTACCTTGATCATTCACAAATTTTTAATATATATTTTAGTTTGAAAATTAATTTAACGTACTAGCACAATACTAGTGTGACACTGAAGATCAATTTCGATGCGGGGAAAATCGGTGAAGAGAGATGGGATGGGGTTTTGCAATCCGGGATTGGCAGGCGACGTTGTGTGTCAGTCAAGCAAGACATGGGTTTTTAAGGGGCTGAGATAGAGGAAGCACGGGCGTTTCTCTTTGCAACTCAACAAGTGGAGGATATTGGCCTCCAATAGGTGACTTTTGAAGGGGACTATCAACAATATCCAAAATGTCACTGGTATAGAGCAGAGAGAAACGAGAGGAAGAGAGGGAGAAGTAGCTTTTGTTTGATTGCCACAAGTTAAGTGGATTATACAGGCTGATGAGAAAGCCTCGCAAATCGGCCAAGAGATGATGGAGAACTAGAACCATCTGGTGGGCAGCTCCAGCTGGACTTGATTACTGCCTACATGATCGCTTTTGTTGATTGTTTGATTGCCTCTTCAATGCCTCATGACTTGATCCAGCCTGGTGTCCCTTACCCTCCTAGTTGAGGTCGTGTTTATTTTTCATTTTACATGTTCTTATCTGTGTTCTTCTACTCGTATATGATGTATTGAACTTCTTTTTTTTTTTTATTGATGGTTTGTTTTAATATATGCTCGTTTTCTTTCCCAAAAAAAGTGTATGATATTTGTGTGTGTTCTACAGGTTCAACCTTTGAGACTAAAACCCCTGACTTTTCAATATGCTATACATGCTTATCAGAAGGATATTCATATCAAAGACCACAATTTTTTAATAAATAAGTTAATAAATCATTCATAAATTATTTATAATATTAATATTTACGGGGATTCTTTTATCTAAACTAAAATCTTCTTTTTCTATGCTTATACGAAGGTAATGAAGACCTCCACTTGCATAAATTTGAACTATCCATAATGATGAAACACCCATATATACTTAACGACTTTCTAATATACATTTAGTGATACGGATTATGTATGTAAATGTCGGACCTTATTCTCAACTAATTTAATAAGTTCACGAGTCTAATTTAAAGTGTTTCGATGCTTACTCTTCTCCAAATGTCAAAAATTTAATATGACAATAATTTTCACTTTGATACATTTAGTGATAAAGTCATTATTTTTTCGCGAAAAGCATCATATATTTCATAATAGAGTTAATGTTAGGGCACTACAGTCATTATTTCAATAGCAACATATAATTATGTTTGTACCTAATCTATTAATTTTTTTCAAAAATAATTCCAGTCAAGATATTCTCTTTCAAATATATTTCACACTTGTATATTATTTTGTTTATTAGAAGAAATATAACTAAACTTCTAATTTTAAAAAATAAAATAAAAATATTGTTAGGCAGGTAAAACCCAAATTAGCAACACTAAACAGGAATTAGCGAGGAAGAGTTGGATTGGATTGAGAGCGTTAAAACCGGTGTTGATCACTCAGGCCATTCTAAATTTAGCATCGTCATTATTTAACCTCAGAACTCCACCGGCTGAGAGAGAGAGAGAGAGAGAAAGTCACCTCCCCTGCCCTTGCCCCTGCCCCGCCCCTGCCACGGACACGCACAATTCTCAGAGGGAGAAAACAGAGAGAGGGGGAGAGGGAAGGGAAGAGAAGAGCAGAGAAGAGAAGAGCTGAGAATGGCTCCCTGCAATCCTTCTCTGGGATTTGGAGGGCCTTCCACCTGATAAACTGCGATCAATCCCTCCGCCATTGGACCCTCTTCTTCTTCTCTTTCTCTCTCTTCTCAACAGCCATTGCAGCTTCTCTCTCCCTATTTCTTTCGCTTCTCCATGTCTCGGCCTCCGAATTCCGAGTTCCAGGAATGGTGGAACAAGCAGCAGAGAGACAAGCACGCCTCTTCGGAGAATTCCGCCTTCCTCTCCGTTGAGATTGACACCCCCGAAGATCCCTCCTCCTCCGCTTTGGACAAAGATAGGGTTCGTGCTCGGAGCGCTCGTCAGCTCTCCTTCCAATACCTCTTGAAAATTCACAAGCTTCGCCACTCTCTCGCCTCTCTGTTCTCTGGTTCACTCCGCCTCGTCCGCCGCATTGCTTGGAGTTCGCCCTCGGAATCCCGATTCTCGAGGATAATCACCGTTCTTTTGGTGGTTGTGTTGCTTTTGTTGTTTTTCGAGCTCGGTGCATACTTTAAGGGGTGGCATTTTAGCCCGCCATCGCTGCATAAGACCGAAGTTCTAGGGTTTCTTGAATTGGTTTATGCCAGTTGGCTGAGAATTAGGGCGGATTTCCTTGCTCCGCCATTGCAGAGTTTGTCCAATGTGTGCATTGTTTTGTTCCTGGTGCAATCGGTGGACCGGGCATTGTTGATGTTGGGATGTATATGGATTAAGCTGAGGGGCATCAAGCCCGTGCCCATTTTCGAGTATTCCTCGAATTCGTGGGTAAAAGATTATCCCATGGTGTTGGTGCAAATACCAATGTGCAACGAAAGGGAGGTAAGGACATGTAGGTTTCAAGTCTCTTGCTTTGGAATTTGTATTCTACATTGTCTTCATTTTTTAATTTCTGCCAATTGCTTTGATAGTTACGACAATAATTGCTTAGTTGTAGGATTTCTGGTGGAAGTTTGAGCATTCAGGATAAATGATGTGCCATATTGATGGGATCGTATCGTTTCCGTTTTTCTTTTTGGGTCCTTCCTCATACCCCGTCTCGCTACTCGCTTTGAGCCCTTGATATCAGTTTTTCCATGGATTTTTACTTTCATTTTTTCAGAAGGTGGGGTTGGGGGGGATGGATAGTATCGCCCATGTAACAATGGCTGGCTATTTGTGCTGAAGTTCAGTGTTACCTACCTGCAAATGAAGTCATCAATGGTGCTGTTGGCTTACGTGATGGAATTAAAGGACATTTTATTTCTCACTTTATAAATTTTAGTTTTGATTTCTAGGATATTATAAGTGCTAACATAAGTAGGGAGAGTAACATCGCTCACATGTCTTTAGCTAAAAAGTAAATGTAGAGATTGGTGTGTTGGTGCAATTCTCTTCTAATTAGATAAAGAACCAAGTTCATGAAAGGAGCTTTAGTCCACCCAACATTAATAAAGTAACACTTCATTCATGAGATAATTCGAGGACGAGTCCTTCTAAGTTTCGTAACTTTGCACCAAAAGTGTGTATCGCCTCTCATCAGAGAATTATGTCGTATAAGGTTTTAGCTTATGTTAATTACACGTTATTGAATTGCTTATGATTTACTCATTGCATCCTTTTTCTTTGAGGTTTTGCAATTAATGATGATTGACTTAGGCCTTGTTCTTTTTAGCTTTTGGAAGCTTGTAAGCAATGGAAGGTGTGGAAGATAGTTGTGATAAATAGTAAAAAGTTGGAAGGAGTTGAAAGGTTATAAGCTAAACCTAAAAACAATACGGACTTATTGTTTGAGAGAATTTACAAGTCACTCCTCTTTTCTATAAGGTTTTCCATATATGCATGTGCGTACATGTGTTACCTGCATGGATGCGTGTGCTCATGTGCATTTTTCTTCTTTCTTTTTTCTTTTTTTCTTTTTTTCTTGGCTGTTATTGCCACTGCAAGGTCTAATTAGGTTTTGGGCTAGAGGACCTTGGGCTATTTCTATCTTGTATTGGATTAAAGCATCAGGCCCCATAAGGAAGTGTGCAGGGGTATCCTTTGACTGCATTTCTGGAAGGTCTGAACTGAATTCAATGAGGGAATGGAGGCTAGTGACAGACCATCCTTTGAGCCATGTTTGGTTTGTCCATAATTCTCAGTCCTCTCCCTGGCATACTATTCCTTTATGATGACCCTAGTCCAAATCCAGATCCACACCCTCCTGAGCAGGGTTTTTTACTTTAAAAAAGGGTGGGCCAGGGGCAGGGGTGGTTGGTTGAGCTGATTGTATGTATTAGACCCTACATTAAAAAACCATTGGCTACTTACTGCTCCAATTCCCTAGTGCCTCTGACAATTCTTATCCATAGGTTGTGTAAGTTGGGTTTCAAATTGACACAATCTTAGAAAGTTTTCCTTCATCTCTATCTCCTTGTTTCAATTTTCGCTCTCCCCTCCCTCTCTCTCATGTGCACACGCTTTCGGGCGCACACACACACACATATTATCCTTTTAGTTCTGCTACTGCGTAGTAGACTGTAGAACTTTCTGCTGAAAAAGGATAAGCATATTATGAAACAGAAATTTCAGGGAATATAGAAGCACTGCAGAATATGAGACTATATTTCAGTGTCTTTTAATTTGAGTGTGCAAGTTGCCGGACCAATTGAGTTATTTGAGTGCCCATTTGTAATCTGTTTTTGCCTCTCTCATCTAGCGATTGAAAGTCATCGTACTTTTGGACAAATGTATTGCGGTTTGCTTATGTTTGTATTGCTTTGTTATTTGCTGGATTATAACAGGTCTATCAACATTCTATTGGAGCAGTATGTGTCCAGGACTGGCCTAAGGAAAGAATGCTCGTGCAAGTTTTGGATGATTCTGATGACCCTGATGTTCAACAGCTGATAAAGGCAGAAGTTTATAAATGGCAACAAAAGGGTGTCCGCATTGTGTACAATCACCGTGTTGTCCGTACAGGATATAAAGCTGGAAATCTGAAATCTGCAATGAGTTGTGACTATGTCAAGGATTATGAGTTTGTTGCTATATTTGATGCGGACTTTCGACCAGCACCTGATTTTCTTAAGAAAACCATTCCATATTTTAAGGTAAACAACTCTCTATTTGTTTGTTTTCTACTATTCCTTTCTGCCTCCTTTCCCCTTAAGCTTGGATATATCGGCTCCTGTTGAGAACGTGAAGCCGGGCAGCTTTTCTTTCTGATATGTAACGGCACATAAGTCCTTCAACCTAAGGAATTTTCAATGGGCCATGAGGTCTAAAATCAGAGTATTTTTCTGCATGTTTTCTTGCTGTACCAGCTCATAATTTCATGTAAATGACGGCAAGGTATTTATTATGGACATCTAAATTCTTTCTCTTTTTTTATACCTTGTTTTATCCCTTGAAGGGAAATGAGGATCTTGCCCTAGTCCAAGCACGGTGGGTCTTTGTTAACAAGGATGAGAATTTGCTGACAAGATTACAGAACATAAATTTATCCTTCCACTTTGAGGTGGAACAACAGGTCAATGGGGTGTTTATAAACTTTTTGGTTTTAATGGAACTGCTGGTGTTTGGAGAATCAGAGCTCTAGAGGATTGTGGTGGGTGGTTGGATAGAACAACTGTTGAAGACATGGATGTTGCTGTTCGTGCTCACCTTTGTGGATGGAAGTTCATTTTTCTGAATGATGTGAAGGTTTGTAAATACTGACAATGGGCAATTTTTTCAATGGTGGAACAACAAAATAGGCTTTTTGTGACTCCAAGTATTTTGCAGTGCCTTTGTGAGCTCCCAGAGTCATATGAAGCATATAAAAAACAGCAGCATCGCTGGCATTCAGGTCCTATGCAACTATTCCGCATGTGCTTCATGGATGTAATTCGTTCTAAGGTATGGCTTTTATTTATTTTCTTTTTAAATTTAGTTTGAGCAGGTACTGTTTCGGTCTGCATTTCTGCTCTCCCCTTTATTCGCTTTGCTTGAAGCTCACTGCACGTCACCTGTTTTTACATTCAATTTTAGTTGTGATTAAAGACTGCTCAAGGAAATATTATGATAGGAGGTAGATATTGTGCTCATGTTATTATATCAATCTAGGTACTTATTCTCTGTGAGGGAGTAATGGCGTCAGTGAAGTATACAATTAAACGGAAGATACACACAGATATGCCACACACTTTTTCTTTTTTGTTTTAAAATTTTTGTTTCTGTTAGGGATATATATTCTCCCAATATTAGAGTGTTGAGACTTGGAGATGAGATATTGATATTAGGAAATACTATTTTTATGGAAAGATAGTTGAGGTCAACAGCTTAATGTGTTTACAACAGGATGAAAGAATTATCTGGAATTGCATTCTTACACAGAAAGTGGAATCTCCAAATTTTTAGACTAGCTTGGAACTCAGAAGTACTCAAAAGGGGTGGATGACAATGTCTGTTGCTATTGATAAGCCCCCCGGAAAACTGTAGATATTGTGTCGCTTCTTGTAGGTACTTCTATTTATTTAGTGAACACTTAAAATTAAATGTAGATTAGTGGGTCTAGTACTTCTCTGCATGCAAAAATCAGCTTCTGGAGTCTTCAGCCTTTTCTGTTCGAGTAGTGGCAGTTGCCGATGGTAGTTACAAAGATTACCAACTGATGATGCTGTACATTGGCTTGCGGTATTTCGATCTCATGACTTTAGTCCCTAATGGACATCAAAGTTGAAGAACCTTCTTTCCTGATTTATTAATCTGGCTTGCGAGGTTTCATGTCACTTTATAATCGAATAATTTGAAAATTTTTCATGAGTTTTACTTGTTTTCTTGTTAACAAGATATTTTCTTTTGTACTCATATGTCTTTGCCTTACAGGTGAGTTGGATGAAGAAGTTCAATCTCATTTTTTCTTCTTCCTGCTTCGGAAGCTCATCCTGCCCTTCTATTCTTTCACTCTTTTCTGTATCATTCTTCCATTGTCTATGTTTCTTCCAGAAGCGCATTTGCCAATTTGGGTAGTCTGTTATGTCCCTGGTTTCATGTCTATCTTGAATATCCTTCCTGCTCCACGGTCATTTCCGTTCGTAGTCCCCTTCCTATTGTTTGAAAACACTATGTCAGTTACAAAGTTCAATGCCATGATTGCTGGACTATTTCGATTTAAAGGCTCATATGAATGGATAGTGACAAAGAAATCAGGAAGGTCATCTGAAGCTGATCTAATCGGCTTATCAGAAAAGGGATCTGAAGTTATGATGGACAATCCTGTCAGACAAAGATCATCCTCAGATCCGGGCTTTTCAGAAAAGGAGCTCAACAAGTTGAATATGACCACGAAAAGTGTGCAAGGCAAAAGAAATCGATTTTACAGGAAGGAACTTACCCTAGCATTGATTTTGTTGGCTGCCTCCATTAGAAGCTTGTTATCAGCTCAAGGAATTCACTTCTATTTCCTGGTATTCCAAGGAGTCACTTTCCTGGTTGTTGGCCTTGACTTGATCGGAGAGCAGGTGAGCTGAAGCTTCTTGTTACCTCTGTAAACGAGTTAGAATCCGTTTCACATATCTAAGCCAAGGAGCATGGGCTGTGCAAAACCAAGGGTTAGATCCGAAGGGCAAATAGTGAGAAGCTTTTGATAATCACTCTTGGAGGACAGTGGAGCCACTTTTTTTCCCCTCTGCTGTCAGACTAGGTATCTATATATTCCAGGCACACATAAGAATCGTTCGTATTTATCATTGGCGTTTGAGGCACAACTTTGATGTGGCTGGCCTGGGTTCCTGCCTCATATCCAAGAAGACGAGGTGAAGCTCTTGTGATTTGGATATGTCACGCTGTTGCAAATCTCCCACTGTAAATTATCATGCTCAAGGATTTGACCACTAAAGGATTGTTAATTTGTTAATCATTCTTTGCAATCGTCATTTTCTGTTGTACAGCTAAAGTAATTTGTTTAGGTGGTGTTTTTGAGATACAAAATACAAGAAATTTTATTTTTCAACATTTATTGCATCCAAGCTCTCGGCTAAGTTGGGGGCTTAACTAGATGTGTTCTGTTGTGTAATTCAAGTGCTTCTGTTCTGGAAAATGCTAATCACTTGCAGTCATCAATGTCTTCGACCGCTAATCATTATTTCTAAACACTATTAAACATTGCTAAGCATTCTTAGCTGCTAATCGGTACCAATCACTATCAGTGCCAGTGGGGCTATGTTAATGTTGAAACTAATGTATTGTTACTGCCACAAATGTCGTTCAATTTTTACCATTATATCAGGTTTGAAATTTTTTAATGAATGTTGTTCAACTCTTTCTGTTGCATAATTTTATGGTTGAGTTAAACATCATTTGTCTCTCATTATCTTATTGTTGATATAAAAAAAGGGGTTATTGGATCAGAATAATACACACTTTGGGGTATTGGCCAAATATAATACGAACAATTTTCTTGGCTGCGAACATAATCAACTTTGGGGGTATTTTCCAATATCAGAATGCCTACCGAGTTTTATGGGCGGCGACTCTCGGAAATTTGACGTGGTAAATTTTTTGACACTCGTATGCGGCGGAGTCAATTTTTTGACTAAATTTATGATATTTCAATGCCACCTATGCAAAGATTTTAATTTTTTATAAAAAAACTGAAAATCTCTCCTCCCTCTCTCAGTCTCTCTCGCTCTCGCTCGTCTCTCCCCCTCTCTCTCTCGCTCTCCCCCTCTCTCTCTCTCGTCCCCTGTTTCTGCTCATCGCTCTTCTCCCTCTCCGTCTCTCTCACGCTCTCCTCCCTCTATCTCTCTCTCTCGTCCCCTGCTCCTCGCTCTCGCTCTCCTCCCCCTCTCTCTCTCTCTCTCTCTCTCTCCTTTCCCTTGCTCTCGCACGCCTTCTCTTTGTCTCTCTCTCTCGCTCTCCTCCCTCTCTCTGTCTCTCTCTCTTCCCCTGCTACTTGCTCTCATCCCCCTCTCTGTCTCTTTCTTCCCCTGCTCCTCGCTCTCATCCCTCTCTCTGAATCTCTCACTCTCGCTCTCCTCCCTCTCTCTCTGTCTCTCGCTCTCCTGCTCCTTGCTCTCGCTCTCCTCCCTCCCTCTCTCTCTTGCTCTCCTGCTCCTCGCTCTCTCGTCCCCTGCTCCTCGCTCTTCTCCCTCTCTTTGTCTCTCTCCCTTCCCCTGCTCTCGCAATTCTTCTCTTTGTCTCTCTCGCTCCCGCTCTCCTCCCTCTCTCGGTATCTCTCTATCTCTCTCCCTTTCCCTGCGGAGAGCGACAGAGAGAGACAAAGAGGGAGGAGGGGAAGGGAGAAAGACAGAGAGAGGGAAGAGAGCGGTAGCGAGAGAGACAGAGAGAGGGAAGAGAGTGGGAGCGAGAGAGACAGAGAGAGGGAGAGCGAGAGCAGGGGACGGGAGAGAGACAGAGAGAGGGAGGAGAGCAAGGAGCAGGGGACGAGAGAGAGAGATAGAGGGACGAGAGCGAGAGAGAGATAGAGAGGGAGGAGACCGAAGAGTAGAAACAGGGGACGAGAGACAGAGCGAGGAGAGCGAGAGCGAGAGAGAAAGGGAGGAGAGCGAGAGAGATGGAGGAGAGACGAGCGAGAGAGACGAATGAGAGACGAGCGAGAGCGAGAGCGAAGAGCAGGGGAGAGAGACGAGCGAGGAGCAGGGGAAGAGAGAGAGACAGAGAGAGGGAGGAGAGAGATTTTCAGTTTTTTTATAAAAAAATTAAAATCCAAGGTTGCATTTAAATATCATAAATTTAGTCAAAAAATTGACTCGCCGTACACGCGTGTCAAAAAATTTGCCACGTTAGATTTCCGACAAGTCGCCGCCCATAAAACTCGGTGGCGTTCGATATTGGAAAATACCCCCAAAGTTGGTTGTGTTCGCAGCTAAGGAAATTGTTCGTATTATATTTGCTCAATACCCCAAACTGTGTATTATTCCGATCCAATATTCCTAAAAAAACCCTAAGATTTTTTTAGGGGGTGTTAAACTGCAATAAGATGAACAATGAAAATGTGCTACAACTTCAGCATATAAACCACAATAAGATGAACAATTTCATCCACCAAAATTACCATATATAAACTTTCAAAGTTATACTTTCACATTTTTCCAACAATCAATATCCATAGTTTAAGTTCCCGACAATCACATCTAAAAGAGTGTTTAATATACTACAAAACTAACAATATCTAAAGATTAAGATTAAGGTTACAACCACATTTACCGACTTGTAAAATGAGTTTTTAGAATTGTTAAAATGAGCTTTTGGCCTCAAAATTTCAGTCTCAATTGAGACCAGATTCTTGTAATGGTTGTCGGCTATCGGAAATATGTGTCTCTATGTAATCTACAACGTCACATGCTTGATTGTGGACTAACAATATGACTAAAGTGTTGATCGATGTTGCCTGATTAGTACTTTTGTGGTTTCATGATGATCTTCGGCTGTCGTAAAGTTCTGCTCGTGCAATATCACATTCCAGACCGTGAGTTCTTCAATGATTTTTTTATTTTTTTAATGATGGTTACCATTAGGAGGCTAACCGCCATAATAGAAAAGATCTACAAATTATACTTTTTTTCTAATATTTAATTTTTATCTTGGTTGAGTTGATAGTATAAATTAATCAAAAGAAACTCTTGTAAACCTAAAAGCTCCTATTAAAAGAAGCATTTTTTTTCATTCAATTATTAATCCACATATAGGCTAGATGTACGGTTTAATATGGTAGAATTTAAACTACCATACTTAATGGTTTAAAATAAAAAGAAAAAGAAAAAAATAAAATTAAGAGACGTCGTTTAAATTCAAAAACCGACCCTTAAAACATTTTGTTCGCTTCGCTATTCCCCCTCTCTCCTCTTCCTTAAACATATTCCCTCCATTTCAAAATACATGTTGTTTTAAAAATACGAGCGAGTACCAAGAAAACACTAAAATTATGACAAAATTTGTGTTAAAAGACTAAATTACCCCAAGATTTTATTGGAAATGAAGAAAATCAATGAGAAAAGGAGATGAATAAAGCAATTAATAAGAACAAACTGGTAAACTAGTCATTAATAAGTCATTGAAATATTATAAAATGAAAAAAACATATATTTTGAAATGGAAGGAATATTCAAATATGCTATTCAATATGGATCATTAAATTGCTTTTCTCTCTGCAATTTGCTCACAATTTTATCAAAATTTTGTTGTGATTTAACCTATATCTCCTTGAATTCAATTTGATTTAAGAGTGATTATTTCATAATTTCTATTATCTTTCAAGATGTACAATCTAATTTAGAGACGATTCACAATTATATTTTGTCCAATTGGAAATATGATGTATTTCTTTGATAAATTTGTATTCTATATTGATGACCATGTTCTTTACATCTTATCCAACAAGCATTGATTAATATGATGTTTTCTTTTATGCATTTATTTTCTATATTGATAAATATTATATTTTAATATCTCGAACTTTGGGCCATGTTTCTCATAATATTGCAAATTATCGATTGACCTCGTATATCCCCATCTTTAATACTAATATTTTTTAATATCCAATACTTTAAAAAGAAGTGTTCGAGTATCCGGAAATTGGAATAACTAAGGTTAGTTTTTCAAAATATGGGATATTAAAAAATATTAGTGTTAAAGATGGGATGGTACAGGGTTAATCGATAGTTTGGTATATTATGAATAACATGACCCAAAATTCAAGATATCAAAATCCAATAATCCAATATTTTTTTAGGTCTAATATATATGCTTTGTGTTATTGATGAATATGATGTTCTCTTTGATAAATTTGTCTTATATATATTTATATATGTGAGGTTTGATCTGCTATGTATCAATAAATATGATGCTTTATTTGATACATGTGTATCATAATTAATAAATTTGAGTTTTTGTTTTGTTATGATTTTCTTTGTATCGAGTAATATGATGTTATTTTTGATGAATTTATTTTTGTATTGATATATATGATTTTTTTGATAAATTTGTCACATATATTAATGATTATGATTTTTAGGGCTAATATGCGATGTATTAATAAATATAACGGGATTTTGGGGCATGGTTGGGAAAATGGAGGGTAGGTTAATCTGAATTGGACCTTGGCACCTGATCATATTTTGTAGCTAATGAGTCCAACTTCATTTTTTTTATTTTCTTTATTTTCCATAAAACAAATATAAATTAATAAAAATCCTATTCTAACAAATATAATGAACAAAAATGAGATATAAAATGGTATAAAAAAGTCGTAATTGTGGATCGAACATCTTCTTTGATAATTTGTCTTAAATATTGACAAATATGTATAATTTTTAGTAATCTGAATTTTGTATTAATTAAATTTATGTACAAAACTCAGCAATAAAAGTTAGCACAAATTTTTGAAGAAAAAAAGTAGTGAATGTTCAAAAAAAAAAAAAGATGATTTTCATGGAAAATTATTTTTCGATTTTCATGTGTTTGGTACCAAAAATTTTAGAAAATAGTTTTCAGGGAAAATGAATTTTCCTAAGGGTAAGGGAAAATGAATTTTCCTAAAGGTAAAGGAAAATATTTTCCAGTTTCAATCCCCGTAAGTTGCATTTTCCCGTCTTCTCAAACTGCTCTTTCTCTCTCTGCTTCCTCTCCCTCTCTCACACGCACCAAACCCAACCCCCCTTCTCCCTCTCTCAAACTCCTTTCCCTTCTCTCTCTCTCTGTATATCTTATTCTCTCTCCTCCATTTACACCATCCTCAATTTCTCTGACAACTCTTTACCAATGGCGACCAACACAAAGACGAAGAAGAGATGGTTCGTGAAGAGGTTGATGAGCAAAGAAGCATGGCGATGGAGAGTGCTGAATTCGAGACTCTATTTCCAATGGAAGAGAATCAATATGATCAAATTCAATTTTGTCCATGATTTTCTATTCAGGATCTTGTCATTCTTCGAAGCCATCTTCCTCGGCTCTACTCTCTGCTTCTTCTTCCTCTGCTATGGCTGCCATTTTTGAACCACGATGACTTTGTAAGTCAATTTCATCGATGGAGTTCTGAACTTGGAGGAGAGAGAAACAGAAAGACAAAGACAAAGAGAAAAATCAAATCAAATTATTTTTCGTTCTACCAAACAAATGAAAATGGATGTGGAAAATGATTTTAAAGAAAAATCATTTTTTCGTTGAAAAATCATTTTTCGGGAAAATGATTTTCCCCCAACCAAACACACCTTTTTATTTGTATATTTTTTACATAAATGAAATAAAATAACATTTATAAGAATTTTTAGAAAAATTGGAGATATATATGTCATTTGAATATTCATCACATTTATATTAAATCCATTAGTCTCAAACATTGTATTGTAATTATATTATACTTTTCTTTGCAACTACTCTGAATAAAAAAAAAAAGGAAGGAATTCATCAACGTACCTTAGATCATAATTTCTACTCAAATGTACGTAGAAAGGGGTAGTTAAGTAGTTGAACTTTAGTTATTATCATTTCTGTAAAAGAAAAAAAACAAAGCATATCTATATATATACATAAATTCATCAATATTATTGTAAAATTTATCAAAATACAAAACTTTATGAGTGCATTTCATCAAGTTTGAAAATCTTCATCAATTTATTGTAAAATTCATCAAGTGATAAATGGGTTTCCATAATGCATATGCGATACTTTATTCAACCACCAAGCTTGGTACTCTTTACGTTTTACAATGCATGTTACTTTAATTAATTTTTTTTTGGTCTATTTAATTATAGGAAAATAGGAGGGAAAGAAAAAAATTGGAAAAGTTATTTTATTTTTTTCTCATGTTTGATTTTAGGAAAATTACTAAGGAAAAAAAAGTTGAAGAAAATGCAATGGAAAGTTTACTAAAATCAAGTCATATTATTTTCATTTCAAAGCTGGAAGGAAAAAGTAAGAAAATCAGCACGCTCATTTGCTCGAACATGTAAACAGTCGTGATTGAGAAACACATAGCTACATAGGAGAGAGACAATCCATCCGAATTGGTCCATGGTGCTTGCTGGACTTGGACGAGTTTAGCGGTGAAATTTTCGGCATTTGGCAATGCTCGGATCGGAAAATGGTAGCGGGTCGAGTCAATGAACTCCACGACATTTCCCTCGATTTTCAGACCAAAATCAAGGCTTCCGGCCACTCCTTAACCGCCATGTATGCCGCCCCACAGCCGGAGTCCACCCAAAACCCACCAAAAACCGGCCCCTTTCGGTTTGTGGCGCCGCCATCGGGAATTCGTCGTTGCCTGCCGTGCTTGCTTCTTGAACTACTCTATCTCCTTTCCCTCTCTGCTTGTGGGTAAGTAGGTGGAGAGCAGAGATAGTGTTGAAGCAATTTGCCAAAATTAATAAATACGTTTGACTTTTTTCTATGTAAAAATCAGCCCTAACTTTTTTTTTGGTGAATTTTTTTCCTTGATTCAAACAAAGGAAAAAAATCAATTTCTCCTCACTTTTTTTCCTCCTTATTTCTTTTCCTCTAAATTTTTTTTCCATCTAATTTTCTTAGAATCAAACAGAGCCTTAATAATTTCTATCATTATATAATTCTATGCGATTAAAAAAATCTACTCCATCCGTTTCAAAATACATGTAATTTTAACTAACTTTTCTCGTTTCACAATACTTATCACTTTACAATTCCAATGACATATTAATTACTTATTTACCAATTTTATCTTTATTAATCGCTTTGTTTTTCTTTCTTTTTTTTTCATTGATTTTTTCATTTTCAATAAAATATAGAGACAATTTGATCTTTTAACACAAAATTTGTTATGAATTTTGTGTTTTTTGGTAGGTCCTGTGTTTAAGAGTTAGCTTCTGCCTTTTGCTTTGATGCCAAAGGATAAGAACTGATTGCTTGCAATGACTTAGTGAATCTATAAAAGTAACCTTAAAATAACATGTATTTTGAAACGGAATGAATATCATTTTATAATTCTAAATCCTAATGATATTATCAATGATTAATTTACAATTTCATCCTTATTAATATTTTTTTCACTGACCATATTCATTTTAAATGAAACTTTAAAATACTTTAACACAAATATTATCTTGTATATCCTTTATGTTCGCTCACAATTAAAAAACAACTAGCCATAACATAAAAACGATAGAGTTCAAAAACCATGGCGTCCAATTTTCAACCTAACAACCATTATGACAGTTTTTTTATACGTTTCTTTAACTATTTTTCCGTTGATTTGACTACGGTAGTTACGTATTACAGTTAGCATCAGTCGCATAGTCATGTTACTAATACGTGCTGTAACAAATCTGGACAGCATTCTCACTCTCCCCCCCAAAATTCGCTTTCTATTGCAGAAATCTTCTTTTATCTTCCCTTATTTCTGTGGTAAACATGCAACGAAAAAAGCAAAGCAATGATCCAATGTGCATACATCAACTCATATGGGACGACGAACAGCCTCAACCGTCGTTATAAGATGAGGCAATATTTGATTCTGAGAAAATTTATACTATTATTCAACAAAGTATAGTGTATTTTTTCACTAACTAATCAGATCTTGACAAATAACTAAAATTGTCCAGTGCTCGGAAATCACATTCAGAATCAGGTCCCACCCACCATTCAGATGCTCATACCACTCCACAGCCTCGGTTGCAAGAGAGAAAAGAAAGGCATCATCGGCCAATCAAAGTAGTCCTCTGCAGCGGATAGTGGACGGATGCCTAGGTTTGCTTCTTTTCTCTTATGCCTTGGTGTCCACAGCTATGGCTTCAGCCTCCTTGGGACCTCCCTTCTACAAGCATTTTATGACAAATAAGAACAAACGACTCCAATAAGGTTCAAAGATGATTGTGAAAACTAGTGATCAATTCTTCCCACTTACATTGGTATCAAGCATCTTGGAGAACATCTTGCTATAGAATTGAGCGTCCTTTTTATTGTATTCCCTCATCTTCTCTTTCAATGTTTTGTATTCTAGCTTCACATCCCTGCATGGGTAGAAAATGCGATGAGACAACGAGACAAATCACAATCTAGAATTTAGGTCATAATATGTATTGTCAACTGTTGATATGCATATTCAATCCTGCAGATAGGCCATGGGTCTCCTAAATGAACTTAACAGATAGGCCATACATTTCAAGTTAGGCAAATCCTGAGCATGGTCATTTCTAGTCCGAGGCTCCTAGCAAAGTTCTGACTTGCTCTCAGTCCAAGTCAAGTAAATTTGCTTTAGCAGTGCCAGTGTACTTTTTCTTAGTTCAATTGGAAGTGGTGCATGGGTCACAACTCACAAGCTTTGCCAGTTCTATCGCAGATGGACGGTTTAAATATGCAGTTACAACGATTGCAAGAAGAATCATTTTAGCATTGCTACAAGATCCCTAGCTAGAACACTATTGGAGGAATCCAGAGGCAAAAATACCTGTTATCCGGCTCAATCTCAAGGGCCTTCTTTATGTCAAATTCTGCCAACTCAAGATCGGCCAAGTGTATGTAGGCCTGGGCCCTTCTATAAAGGGCTTTCACATTCCTGCTATCGATCTCCAACACCTTTACATACACACAAGCACAGTCAACGCCAGAAAGAGACAGCTCACAGATAATGTTGACATTATGTACCTGAACGTTACCTTGGTGCATAACTTCTCTGCCTGCTTAAATTCCTTCAACTTCAACTTGCAAGCTGCATTGTTCAAATTGCAAGATATCTTCAAAACCTTACACTGCTTCTCGTCATCACTGAAGGTTGAGTCATACTCGATAAATTTAGCAGCCTACACAGAGAGGGTAAGGTTTACTCCGGATGAGACTTAGTTGCAGACCAATTACGAACTAGCCACACCAGATAAACAAAAACGAAAGTTTCCCCAAACATTTCACCTTTTCATATCTCTTTGAGGCCCTAATGTATTTTCCAGCCTTGAATAGTGCATTTCCTTCTTCCTTTTTCTTGCCTGCTGCCTCAATTTTTTCTTGGGTATTCATATCCCATGATTCCTTGTCCTGAAAGCAACAATAGCATGTTGTCAGACAACTAGCAGAATACATGGCCAACACAGAAGTGGACCATAAACAACTAACCTTCTCAAACGAAACTAACTCGACTTCGTAGTACACAGTAGAGTTGGGAGGAACCACGGCTAAATTCTGTTTGGACTCAGATGAACCAAAGGCATACTCTGGGGCAATCGTCAAGAAAGCCATCTCTCCCTTTTTCATAGTCAGAACAGCCCTGTCAAGCCCCTCAATCACTTGCTCTGCTCAGACATCAAAAAGTCAAAACATTTGACCATGAATGAAAACCCATCAGCAACAAACATCTGCTAATCCCTAAGTAGTGCAGAATGATAAAGGAAGATAGTTTAATCAATACTATGCCTAGATGAGCTTCACTAAACACCCTTATGTAGTAACATCCCCATTTGCTCCAAACTGTCAAAGGCTGATGCCATGCCATCAACATTTACTCCATCATCTTACATGTAATAAACAGCATCTACATGAAAATGTGCAAAGCAGGCTCAAGATCACGGTTACCTTCGTCTGTCTTGAATTCAAAGAGCTCATCTCCATCATCATGACCCTTCTTCAAGAACACGGTTCCATCTTGCAGCTTTGCAATTAATTTCACTGGCAGCAAAGCACAGCAAAGTCAGAAAATGTACATCCAACACTTATCTTCAAATTGAACCAAGATTTCTGGACTCACATTTAACAACAGCTCCCTCATTAGGACGCTCATATCCTTCTCCTTCTTTCAGTATCTTTTTTACAACCTTCTTGTCATCAGTCACATTTGACACAGTCTTCCAATAAACCAGCTCCAGAGTAATTTGAAGTGTGGCATTTGGAGGGACAGCACCTTCATTACCAGAGGCTGCCTTGCCCTGCTCACCAAATCCATCTGCAACCAACAGAGAGTTGAATAACAAACATACTTCAATGACAAAAAGGAAAAGCTTCTTCAACTAGCGGCTTACATTGTGGCTTCACAGTTAGAAGCACTTTCTCTCCCTTCTTCATTGTCTTCACAGCCTTTGACAAGGCAGGACAGAAATGGCCTGTAAAAATGATACAAGAAACACGATCAGCATCCACTTCATGATTGATCTGTTGCCCTTATTGCTATGGGTGCTATTATAGTCTCACAAATATGCATACCATCACTCACGGTGAACTCCACCCCTTCAGACTTGGCAACTAATGTCCCATCTTCAAGACAAGCTTCATACTTCACTGCAGGTATCAAGTAGTAAATCAGTTTGGCAACAAATGTCTAGTATTTCAGCTTCAATAAATAAATCAAGGGGAGCACCATACCCAACACCTCATCTGGGTCTTTTGGAGTTTCCCACTTCTCTCCTTCAGTCAGAATCTTCTTGAAAATTCCACCATCCTTGCATATATCTTTCACACTAACCCAAGATAGCAGTTCAACATCAAATTGCAGGGTGGCATTGGGTGGGATGGATGGCGGTGAACCAGCTTCACCATAAGCCAACTCATGAGGAATGGTAAAAACAGCATTTTCACCCTTCTTCATTGTCTTGATACCTATGTCCCAGCCTTTAATGACTTGACCTGACAAAATCAATTTATAGAAACCATTGAACCTCAAGCAGATGAAAAAATCACTTTGTGGCAATATTTCACAGCTTAATATAGTAAGCTATACTACAATGCCCTCGTGGAACTTCTTATCTCTTTTAGAAGAAGTCCTAATGGAAGGCAGAATCTTCATAATAGAACTTGTCTACCAACCCACCCCCAAAACAAAAAAGAAATTCTGCTTAGCCAGTGCTGCAGAATATGGATTTGGATTAGAACATCCAGCAGGAAAGCTTTCCAAATTTCCAAAATGAAAGCTGAACTCAGTGACTTGACACCCCCGCCCCCTCAAGGGTGGCTACAGAAGAGTACCCAAGAACCGTCCACCACACCCTTCAGTGCCCCAAAGGAGCATCACTTACATTAAACGTCATCATTTACGTTATACCAGCATTTTCTATCAGAATGTTAGAAACTAACTACAGTATAGATCAGGTTAAAGAAAAAAATTGCTACATCAAACATTTCTCCATCAATGATTGCATAATTCAGTACAGGAGGTCAGATCAGAGTATAAATTTAAAGCGAAATTTTCCACTGCAAAGTCATAGAATTTCTGCACTAGACAAATAAGCGTCCCTAGAATCAACGTATAGGTAATAGTTTCTTAGAACCAATTAGCTGCAATTTTAATGGGACAATCCAGAGAAACTTTTAATGGGACAATCCAGAGAAACAATCCAGAGAAACTTTTAATGGGACAATCCAGAGAAAATTAGTCAGCAGTTATGGCATTCTAATTGAACAAAATTAAAATCCCATTCAGCTCCAATCCAAAACAACACATCAACAGGAATTTCTGATGAAGCAATAAATGACCAAATAATAAAAAGTAAGTGATAGAAGCAAATTAGCCAACCTAGTAGTTCTCTATACCACATCCAATGCTAAATTGTAAATGCCTACTCGGGTAAGTTTAAATATTTCTTTTGGCAATTTTATATCAGTTTAATACCGCATTTCTGGGGCAATACAAGATTGTAGTCCAAGACAATATCTACTGGAATCTGAGATCGGGATATAAATTAAACAAATGAAGCATAGACAAAGAAAAGAACCAAACCTTGGCCAAGAGTGAATTTGAAAGGCGTTCCCCTATCACGACTCGAATCAAATTTAGTTCCATCCAGCAATGTCCCAGTGTAATGCACTGAAATCCAAAATCACCACAAAAAAATGCAAAATCGACAAATAAAAAATCAGCACCAATCATTCCAAACGAAAATTCGAAAATGTAAAACTAAAAGGGATCCAAATGAAGTTAAACCTTCAACTTCATCGCCATTTTCGGGGGTATCCCAGCCATCGCCTTCCTTAAGGAGCTTCTTCTTCAGTCCTTGGTCACCGATCTCCTTCTCGTCGCCGACCTTCATCATCGATGGCTCATGTTCATCGCCGGGGAAGCCGCCGTTCATGAGATCCTCCTCGCCGGCCGTTGGAAAGTCGAAGCTCTCCTCCATTGTTTTCTTTTAGAGAGAGAAAGAGCACCGCTGGGTAGCAGAAAGATTACAGGTAAAATGTGGGCCAGAGAGATAAACTGTGAGACAAAGAAGCTTATATATGAGCGAGTGAGGAGAGTTAATAGGAGCTCTAGGTTCTAGAGAGTTCTAATCAGAGAAGCGAGAGAAAGAAATAGAAAAAAAAAAAAAAAAAAAGGGAAGGATCAGATGGTTCTAGAATTTGGTTAACCGCTTCTGATTGTTCGGTTTCTTTTTTCTTTTTCCTTTTTCTTATTGGCCTTTTCAGTTTTTTTGCCTCTCCTTTGTCTTGCGATGTGGAATATCGATTATGGCAGTGCTTTTTCATCTGATCTGCTGATGTGTATTATGACTTATGTCACGTACGGTGAGCATGAGTCGCTTCGCTTCGATTCAGGGGATACAATTCGATTAATCGGATTTTCGGTTCGAAAAATGCGAAATAGAATCATAGCCTAGGATAAACCGAGTTAATTGGGTTTTCGGTTCGAATCACCGATTAATCAGAATAATATTTATTTTTTAATATTTTTTGAGGTATAGCATATATATATAATAGAAAAATGAGCATAATTTTTAAGGTGTAGTAGGAATATCTAATTTGGAATATAAACATATATGACCATTTGGCCATTTGAAAAATAAAAATTAATAGTAACTTAATATGACTTGAGCATTTGCCTCTGTTCCCCCCCACCCCTCCCTCCCCACTGCCCTGCCCCAGCCATTACCGGCCATAACTCTCCCCAAAAACTACACACAATGTAAAAAAATAGACACATTCAACTTAATATTTCACAAAAAAAACTAAAACTAATTATCGGATCGGTTCGGTTAACCCGAGTTTTCAAAATTGTGAACCATAAGCGTAACCGGTTCGGTTAATCGAAAATTGGTTCGGTTTTATCGGCTTTTCGATTCGGTTTTCGATTCCAGTTTTTTGCTCACCCCTAACGTCATGTTCCTTTTAACTTTAGTTTATAATCTTATAACTCCTTATACCTCCTTACAGTTTCTAACGATTGCTTACAGATCCTTACAGCTTTTTATAATTAACTTTATAATTATCTTACAACTCTTCATGACTTCGTACAATTTTCCTTATAATTTCTTATAACTCCTTACAATCTTACCATTCCTTACGGGTAAATGGAACAGAGCCTAAAAATCTAAAATTTAAAATAAATGGCTAATACTCGGTCGAACTAATTATCGTTGCTATAGTTGAAATGAGTTAAAATGAACTGAAACAAGTGGAAATGATTAGTTATTATAAGCTGTCGGCACTATTATGATATGAAATGAGTTGAAATAGTTGGTTTTTATAGGTGAAATGAGCTAAAATGGACTAAAATGAGTTGTAATGATTATTTAAAATGAACTACCAAAAGTTAAAATGCGCTCAAAAGCGTTATAAATATTGGTATAAACACATTTTCGAACATTCCCTTAAAATAGATTAGTTAATTTAAACTCAATACTTAAATTGTTACGAATTAAAATAAATTTAACCTAAATATTTTAGTTCCTATTCGGCAAAATGAGTCTGTTTGAATACCGGATAACTGTTTAGGTAGCTGATATAGTTGTTCAATTGAACGGTTGAATAAATATGTTTGGTAATTCGAGTAGTTGAATTAGCTGATTATTGTAAATTAACGTAACATGATATAGATAATTTGTCAAATATTTTATCCTAAAAATACAAAATGCTACTTTTAAAAGTGAAAAGCTAATATTTTTAGTTTTTCAGAAACACAAACACTACTTAAAATCATCATATCATATCATATCATATATATATATATATATATATATATATATATATATATATATATATATATATATATATATATATATATATATATATATATATATATATATATATATATATAATATTAAAAGTTGGGTCTAAACGATGTAGGAGTGACACATAGAATGCTTATTTGTCGAGTACTATTAATTACAAAATTAAATTATCTTTAAATAATTTTACTAATTTATTAATGAAATTTGATGATAAAAATAACATTAATGTTATACTTTTTCAATAATAATACTAATTTAATAATAAAATTTTACGATAAAAATTACATTAATATTATACTTCAATATTATACTATTTTAATAATTAAAGTAGAGTACACAATGTAATTTTTAAAAAATTATTTTAATATATAATTTATGTAATCGACCGTATAATAAAAAATATTATAGATTTTCAAGTATTATATACTAATTTAGACATGAAATTTAATGATAAAAAATATTAATATTATACTTCAATATTTGTAAAATTAAATTATTTTAAAATAATTTCACTAACTTAGTAATGAAATTTGATGCTAAAAATTACAATAATATTATAATATTATACTAATTTAAAACAATTAAAGTAGAGTATAAAATATAATTTTTTAAATTCATTTCAATATATAAGTTATCTAATCTATTACATATTCAAAAAAATTTAAAAGAATGACTTTAAAAATAATATAATTTAATAATAAAATTAGAGTATATAACGTAATCTTTCCAAATTCGTTTAATTTTATGTAACCACCTACTTAATCCAAAACTATTAAAATTTTTCAATTGTGATATACTAATTTAGTGATGAAATTTGATAATAATAAATTACATTACATTATTATACTCAAACATGATTAATATAAATATTATTAGTACGAATAATATAAATTATTACTTTAAAATTAATATTTCCTCCCTTAAACTCTTGAATTTCTATACCTTCAATGGATGTATACGTTACATGTTTGTAATGAGTTAAATGTTTTTATATTCAATTTATTGTTTAACTTATTAATACTAATACTTATTTACAATATCATCAATGCATTGTAACTGATTTATTCCTATTAGCAATGGCTATTCCTATTCCCACACAATAAAGCAGTTTAACTAACTTTTCATAAATCTCCTAAAGAAAAACCTTACTAAAATAAATGACACACACATAATATAGAGGAATGCATTTTAACAAGTATTTGCGCCATGACAACAAATACTATAATTATGCTAAGATAGGGTTATACCACTAATAAAAGAATATAAATAAAATTATTTATTATCGATTTGTAACCACTCTTAATTAGATAATTAGAAAGGTTAATATTCAATTATTTTATTTATATTAGAAACACATTAGCATTACATATTTATTGTATTCAATTCTTCGTTCAAGTCTCTACTTTAAATCATCACTTTAACGATAATAGTATTTAATTATTTAAATAAATTTAAATTTTAGTAAATATTAAGTAGTAATATATGCTCATTATACTTAAAAACACATTATACTTATATGATCCAATTTATTGGAAATATTTAGCAACAAAAACGACAACAAAATTAAAAATTAAACAATTAAAACTTAAGAACCGTCACGCAACGCACGGGCAAAAAACTAGTACTATAAATTACTGCAAATGCTAGTTAAAATACTGTCTTATCAAACGCTAATATTTAATTGATTAGTCAAAACACTAAAAATTATTTCAAACACTACTACCGAACATGGCTTTAATCAAAAGTTACTTTTTCTTATATTATAATAATATACTAAAAGAAATATCAACTAACCTAAATTCAACCTCAAACCACATAAAACCTAATGCAACCTAACATGTAAACCAAGATCTCACTAACCTGAACGCGAATATGTAATAGTTGTTGATACTTCGATATTTCTAATTAAGATATGTCCTGTAAATAATCGTCCACTATTTTTTTCTTCACAGTACTTTGTTTCTTTTAAAATATTCTTTTTCTATTTGTGAGAACCTTTTGATATCTTTTTCTTATAGCTCGTGTTATCTCTCACTTTCAATCAAATCCATCCTACATCGTTAAATATAATAAGCAAAATAATCCCTTTTCTACAATGCCGTAAATATAGTTTAAAAATTTTTATTTTAATTTATATTTAAAAATTTTATAAAATTATTAAAGGGGACGCCATAAAAAATAATAATATTTATAAAATTTAAGAATATTAAAAAGGGGACATCGTTAAATATATTTGTTAGCTCTGCTACTACTTTTCTACGTTATTCACCTTCGAATGAGTAGTTTTTGCCCTATTTGGCAAAATGAATTGTTTGAGTAGTATATAATTGTTTGTGTAGCGAGATAACAATTAGATTTTAAATATTAACACATCGTTGTTCGATTAAGCGATTGAAGAAAATGTATTCGATAAATTTAGCGATTGACCTGGCTTATCATTGTAAAATTGATCTAAAAGGATATAAATAATTTACCAAATATAAATTAACAAGTAAAAAGTACTTATAAATGTGAAAAACTAATATTTTTGACGTTTCAAAAACAATACTTGAAACACTATAGATACGACACACACTATTTAAAGCGTTTACTTACTGAACATTAATATTTAGTTGATTAGAATTTTAACTTGATCAAAACACTAAATATTATTCCAAAAATTGTTATCGAACAGGTTCTAACCCGAAAGCTCAACATATGAGATTCTTATTTTGATGGCCATTATATCGTCTATATAACAGGAATACCATTTTAAGTTCCCATGTTTGCATCAAAAATTGAAAGGCAAGTGAGACCTCTTTCTTGACGTGCAACATGGTGCCCAATCCTGCTCAAAACTCGCCCAAATGACAAAATTCAACATCCATCAATTTAACCCACAAAACAGTAATTCTGGGCCTTAACCCCATTTTTACTCTATAGTTCCTCGTGATTGTCCTCCTCCCCCTCTTTTGCTTGGGTGCGAGGCTTACCGTTCACTGAAACGAGCTCAGTTTCAAAGATAAGAGAAGCTCCACCTAATGGGACAACAACACCACACAACAAAAAAATTAGTCTAATTAATTTAATTATACCATGCAATTAAAAATATGCATGATGGTAGCAAAATACTTAATCCTGTCTACATTTATTGTATTTTTTAAAATAAAACGATCATATATAAGTTCAGATTTAAAAAATAATTGGAGATCGAAAGAATTTCTAAACAAATTATATACATATCGAAATTAAAAAAGATCGAATTAGTAGGATTTAATTTTGCTTAGGGCTCTTAATTGTGAGATAGGACTAATTGACAAAGAGAGAAGCAAAAGAGGAATCACCTGGGACACTTGGGAGAGATCCATGGTCTCCATAGCCAAGTTTTGCTGGTATTTTCAGTCTTCTCTTCTCACCTACACACATACCTACCAATCCTTTGTTCCACCCTAACATCACAAAAATTGGGTTGTTTGTTATCAACCATAATGAAAAATATAGTCTTATTCTCAAGTCGATTTGCTCAGCTTCAATTCCAAAACCAATATCAAGAGAATTCATAGCAAGAATGTATACATGCTCCACATTACTATAATCATGAAGAAATTTACATTTTAAATACTAATCATACATTTGGTTACTTGTTCTTGGTATGTAAACCTTTATTATGATAGGCTTGATAATCATACCACTAAATGACTGCATACGCGACCAACAAGGTGTTGATTAAGGTGGTATGGGCCTCACTCCGATAAAGAGGAGAACACAAGTTCGAATCCTAGAAAACGGATTTGTTGGAAGTACTTTTACCTTAAACGCTCGCGGCACAAAAGAAATACCCTTTGTCAAAACTTCAAAACTAAAATAACTATATACGCAAAATAAGTAATATCTTGCCTACCTTTAATTACATCTTCACTACCAAGCTCAAATTCAATAGGGTCACCCGTTTCATATGTGGAACCAAATACAATTCCGTCTGTCAATTGTCCCTACACGAGGATATAACAAGCCATAAGTATAACTTTCTTAGAGCCTGTTTGAAATGACTGATAGAATCATCAAAAATAAACAACCAAAAAAAAACCAAACCCCTCCTAATGCCATGAGTAATTATATATACCACGTAGTGTCGTAAATAAGTAAAGTCAAACTTATTGTCTCCACACGAGCTCAATTTGATAATAGCATGGTTTAAAATCTTAAGAATAGATAATCAAATCAATATATTTGAATTTAGTTAGAACTTCAATCGATAAGTTTAATTAGGTATTAATTAATTATTATACGGAATTCAATCATTAACTCAAATTTGACACCATCTATTAATCATTAGGTCGACTTTGAACATCATTTATAATCATTTCGTCGAGTTTAAACACTATCATTAAGCCAATAAGTTAAAGCCCCGTCAATTAATAGCTACATTGAATTTAAATAGGAATATTTGGTATTAATTAAGAAATTATAAGTATGAATTAGATGCTAATTACCCGATAATGAAGCTTGATTCTATCACCTGTTTTGGCCTCGATCTCACACGATGGTGGCTTGTACTGTTACATATAAAAACACACACACACACCAGGATTACGTGAAAATTAAATGTTAAAGTGAAGAAGAAGAAGAATGAAAAAGGGCAGATTAATTATACATACATTGACACGAATATGCAGGTTTCTAAATACCCTCGGCTTTTTCGCATAACCTTCGACTCACATCACATCAAATCACATCACGATACCAACATACGATCAAAAGAGAGAAAGGCGATTAATTCGAGAAGACAATCGAGTTTTTGCGATTGAAATTAATGAGTAATCAAGTAATTAATTAAATAAATTAGGGATTTTCTGGGGAAGGAGAATCATAAATTACTTACCTAATCTGGTAGTCACCAGCAAAAGTAACACTAATGGAATCGCTTTCTCCATCTTCCAATTCAATAAACACCCTCCCCCAAAAAATATCCCAAGGGGTTTATTTCTCTTTTGTTTTTATAAAAAGAAAAATAATACTCTTTCCGGCTCAAAATTATGACAAAATTTATATTAAAAGACAAGTTACCAAATATTTTATTGAAAATGAAAAAAAAATTAATGAGAAAAAGAGAGAAATAAAGAAATTAATAATGACAAATTGGTAATTAGTCGTTAATACGTCATTGGAATTGTAAAGTAACAAGTATTGTGAAACGAAAAGTTAGTTAAAGTGATATGTATTTTAAAATGGAAGGAGTAGTAATTGTTTTCCAATTCCATTGACTCATTTGTAGAGTGTAAATTTTATATGAGACGGTTTGGACATAAGAACAAATTTATCATTAATTATTTAATAAAATATTATCGATAACATAAAAAAATTAAAATAATTATTGATATCATTCTCACGTATTAAGTTATTGCTTTTTAGAAACTTTATGGTTTCATTTGAGCAAAGTACTTCAAAATTTTTTAAAGTATATGTATTAAGTATAATAATCTGATTTTCCCCTAAATGAGATATGTTCAACAGATTCTAATCTTTTTATCACAAAAAATGTCACGTTCGCGTACCTTTGCTTATAAAAAGAAAATATTTTTACAATAGGACTATTTTAATCATTGGATTGTACAAAGTAAAAGTTATAAAATGATGTTGTTATAAAATTGTTTAATAAATAAACTTAATGATGTCAATTAATTTGACGTTAAAATAGCTTTTACATTACAAGATTACACAGTACTCTAATGTATGATATAACTATTTGTAGGCCTTCAGGTATCAAAAACTACTCGAAGCCAATACATTCCACCGTCTCATAGGCAATTTAAGCCCCCAAATCAAACCCCAAATTTGATCATGAGAAAGGAAAAAATTGATGATTTCGATCCTATTTTATTTACCTCTAAGGAGGTATAAGGTTGTAAGGAGTTGTAAGCAAGCTGTAAGGTTGTAAGGTAAAACTAAATGGAACATGCCCTTCATGTGTGTTTTTGGGTGGTGGTGGGAATATACTTATTTTGGGTTTACAGTTGCTACTACATTTTATTTCAATAAAAGATAGTTCAAGCATATATGAGACATACAGTTCACAACATTTTCAATTTTAATAAAGAATTAAAAATTAATTATAAAAATCATAACATAAAAAAATTATAAATTTTATAAGGTCAAAATTTTTTAGATGGGAAGAAGGTAAAGAAATCGATATTTTATGTTTTAGTCATTGAAAACTGGAGGTAAAATTGGCTCTCAACAAAAAACATTTAAATTTCCTACTCAACTTATTAGATATAAGATGTCAATATTAGCAATGTGTTGTATAAAATATTACGACAAAGGAAAAAATACCTAGAAGTATTTTTCAAACCGGAGGAGTTTATAAATAATTACACCATACCTTATGATATCTCTGTGTAAATTTTTTGACGGTAATTAATGGAGAAAATAAAAAAATAATAAATTGACCTTCTAAAATCAAATATATATAGACATGTTCTTTTGTTTAGTCAAAAAAAAAAATTAATATACCAATATGTATCAAATGTGGTCATCACATACATATGTATCTATAAGGGTACTATAGTATATACACGCAACACATCACATGTTAATTAAAATTATGGTACTTTGATTATTGTTTATTGCTCCTATTTTATTACTGTTAACAAATGTATATTTACAAGACGGCATAAACAGATAGTGAAAATTCACAATATTTAAACAATTTGCAACTTTGAAACTTCAATTGAGTTGAATTACTGTCAACTATTAATGCACAAATAAATAATAGAAAGCATATAAAGAGATTAAAAAAAAAAAAAGGATTATAGATCTCGATCTACTATATATTTCCATATGTTTTTATGTCATATAGTTACGTGGCGTACAGAGGAGAAATATAAGGTGGGCAATGTCTTAAAGACATTGATTTTAGTTTGTTCAAAGATTAATAACAAAACCCCATAGATTTTGGATCAAGAGGGATGATCAAGTCAAAGAGATTTATTAGTGTCTCAGTACGGTACGTGGGGTTAGGTTTTGGAGCTGTTATCGCTTCATGTAATTACAGTTCAATTCTTGCATGCAAATTCGCTTTCCTTTTCCTCTTCTTCTTCTTATCTGTTCACAAATCATTTCCTTTCCCCTCAACAACCAAATTCTCTCAATTCAACCCCCTCAATCTCTCTCCCTCTCTCTCTCTCTCCCTCTTGCCCCTTCTCCTCTGTGATCCTCTCCTCTCTTCTGGAGAGAGAGTTTCATGGAAGATGACGAAGACCTGCACTCACCCACCAGCACCAGCACAACCACCACAAAGACGACCAACATCAATGGACGGCCATTGGTGGTCGTCGTCTTATTCTTCGTCATCTTCCATATGACCTCTCTCCCTATCAGAGTTATAGCAGATGACGGCTCCATCATGTACAGCCTGGCGAAGGCTCTGAAGCCAACCCCGCCAGGCTGGTCAGGGAGGGACCCTTGCAAATGGCTGGGGGTCAAGTGTGACCCTTCAAATCGGGTCATCTCCATAAGCCTAAACTCGAAGTCCCTCTCAGGCACCCTCCCCCAGACCTCCCCCTGCTCTCGAGCCTCGAAACCCTATCCGTCCAAAACAACTTTCTCTCAGGCACTGTCCCTGCCTTCTCCAACATGTCCTCCCTCCAAGAAATCTACCTTGATTGGAACGCCTTCTCCGGAATAGCCAACCCCTTCCTGGTGGGCCTCCCCAGCCTCCAAGCCTTCAGCATCGAAAATAACCCACTTAGCACTTGGTCCATCCCCCTCTCTCTCACCGACTCCTCGAGTCTCCAGGTGTTTCGGGCCGGAAACACATCCCTAACCGGCCCATTACCCGACATATTCAAGTCCCTCCCTAGCCTTCAAACCGTTAGGCTCTCCTACAACAACCTCACCGGGTTTCTACCCCCTCTTTTTCCGGGTCAAGTATTCAGCTCCTTTGGATCAACAACCAGAAACAAGGCCTTTCCGGGTCCCTCGACGTCCTCGGAGGGATGACCAGCTTGACTCAGGCGTGGGTCCATGTCAACGACTTTGTGGGTCCCATACCGGATTTATCCAAATGTACCTCATTGTTCGATTTACAACTGAGGGACAATCAGCTCACCGGACTCGTTCCTCAATCCATTTTGGATCTACCCAAATTGTTGAACGTATCTCTTCAGAATAACCATCTCCAAGGACCCGTACCCGTATTCAAAAAGGGGGTTCAAGTCTCCCTAGGGACCTCCAACAGCTTTTGTAACTCGAACCCGGGTCCCTGTAACCCGCAGGTAAGTGCGCTACTTGATATAGCTGGGGGTTTGGATACCCAGTTGAGTTGGCGCAGTCATGGACTGGGAATGATGCATGTAAAAACTGGGTTCAAGTCACGTGTGACTCGAGTGGGAACGTGATCGTGGTTAATTTTGCTAAGAAGAATTGGAGTGGGACGATTTCCGTTTCTTTTGCTAACCTCACTTCACTTAATTCCATTATCTTGAATGACAATAGCCTTGTTGGGTCCATCCCCGATGAGCTTACTAGCCTCAAAGGATTGAGACGATTGGATGTGTCGAACAATAATTTGACTGGCAAGGTTCCTAGCTTTGCATCGAATGTGGTGGTCAAAACGGATGGAAATAAATATATGGGGACGAATGTTGATACTTCTTCATCATTGAAGTCTCCTCCTGGTGAGATCAATAATAATAGTAGTAGTAATAACTCCCCTGCCTCAAATTCGGGCAGGGGCGGTGGTAAGAGTGATGGTAATGGTACTTCTTCTGGGTCCTCGGGTTCAGGAGGGAATAGGTCAAGATCTCGGCTTTCTGCATCTGCTATAGTGGGCATTGCTGTAGGCGCCATTATTGGAGCTTTAGCCATTGGCCTGCTTTTGTTTCTCTTCATTAAGAAAAGGAGGAAATACAAGAAATATGATGGGCACAACAAGGGTGACCAGAAAAACTTAAAGATGAGCACGATGGGGCTTCCCTCGAGACCAAGTCCAAGCAGACTTAGTAATGCTCTGGCCTATGATTCTGGCAGTGCGATCCCTATAGAGGTTCTCCGTGAGGTAACCAATAACTTTAGCGAAGAGAACATCATAGGGAAAGGAGGGTTTGGGGTTGTTTATAAGGGAGTCCTTCATGATGGGACTCAAATCGCTGTGAAGAGAATGGAGTTTTCTAGCTTGCAAAGCAACAAGGGGAAGAACGAGTTTGAGGCTGAGATCGCTGTGCTCTCCAAGGTGAGACACAGACATCTAGTGGCACTATTTGGATATTGCATTCATGAAAATGAGAGATTCGTCATTTACGAGTATATGCCCCAGGGTACCCTAGCTCAACATCTGTTTGAGGGACATAGACATGGATTCCCACCTCTTTCATGGAAGCAGAGGCTTGTGATCGCGTTGGATGTAGCGAGGGGTGTTGAGTACCTCCATAGCTTGGCTCAACAGAGCTTTATTCACCGAGATCTTAAAACCTCCAATATACTCCTTGGGGATGATAAAAGAGCTAAGGTTTCGGACTTTGGGTTAGTGAAAAATGCACCTGACCAAGGGAAGTACTCTGTGGAGACTCGACTTGCTGGAACCTTTGGGTACCTTGCTCCTGAGTATGCTAGTAAGTTAAGAATGCCCATATATCTAGTTATATTTTTACTACATTCCATTGACTATTGCATTGGATTTCTATGTTTTCATTTTCACATTTGGTATACGTACAATTGTTTTGCATGCTCTCATAATTATAGTAGTGGGCTGTGGGGATTGGCTGAAAAGATTTGTCAATGCTTAATTTCAACCCCAAAACCTCTAAATCACACATGACCATTGTTCATCTTGAACAATTAAGACTAATTATATCTCCACGTTATTTTTTACAGCAACAGGAAGGGTAACCACAAAGGTAGACGTATTTGCGTTCGGAGTAGTCCTAATGGAGCTAATAACCGGCAGAAAAGCTCTAGATGAAAGCCGTCCAGAAGAGGAAGCGCAGCTAGTAACCTGGTTCCGAAGAGTCTTAATATCCAAAGACGATCTAAGAACAATCACAGACCCTAACCTCGAGACCCACAACGAGGAAATTTACGATAGCATACGCAAGGTGGCAGACCTCTCGGGGTACTGCACAGCCAGGGAGCCACAGCAAAGGCCTGACATGAGCCACGCGGTGAACATCCTGTCACCCTTGGTGGAACAGTGGAAGCCTACTGATCACTCGGATGGCGATGAAACAGAGTCTGATCAGAGGTACATTAGCCTCCCTCAGGCATTGCAGCGATGGCAAGCAGGGGATACCATCACTTCCATGAGTGGGTATAGTACTACAGCACCTACCACCCCTGGCTTGGGTGATAGCTTTGCTAACATTGAAGGCAGGTGAACGGAGTATGGAGTGAATATTACGTAGTAGTGTTCGGGTGGGAGTGAGGATGAGAGCTTGGTGGATTAATGAAGTGACTTTTGGAACATTGTTGGCCTGGTAAGGGGATAACTTGTGTTCTTATGAGCTTTATCTTTTTTGAATTGCTTGTGATTTGGGGTTTTGTTTGTGTGGTTTGCTTGTTTTAAATCACACTGTAGTTTCCTAGATGATAGTTAGTGAAGCATATATAGATTGGTTTTCTGTGCAACCTAACAAAACTTTCCATATGAAAACATGCATTCTTGGGTTTTTAGTTTTGAGTCTGAGACGTTAAAATGCCAATTTGTATAATATCGGACACAAACACCAGAATCTAATGTGGATCCTGTATCACTTTTCATTAGACTATCATGTACTCTCTTTTTTTCTTTCTTTCTTTTTTCGAGTTCTATGGTGTGGAGCAATTAACACTTTTCAAACCTAAGCAACAATGTAGATAGCCTCTTTCAGCGGTGAAGACATTTGCATCCGATTCCTCTCTAAGCATGCTCTGTATGTCGAGTCATTGGTGTTTTGAACTAGCCTTTGTATGCCATTTAGGTATCCTCGGAATGCCATTACTGCAGAAATCTCGCCAGCTTGTGGATTAGCCATTATGGGAGCAGGAACTGATGTAAGGAAGAGTTACCAAGAATTTCTTGCAGTAGATATAAGGGAAGAGTTACGAAGATTTTCTTGCAGCAATAAGCACATTATTGATCGACATCAGGAACTTAATTGAATATATTTTCTAGGTCTAGTTATTTTTTATTTTTTTGAAAATTTTGTGCAAGAGATTTGTGCAGTGCCTGGTCAAGGTAATGTACCTAAGGGAGTCTAATGTTGTGTGATATGAATTGCAAGGAAAGGGAAAACCAAAAGCAACCACAAAAGGGGGAAAAATTGCAATTTTGTTTTTGAGGTAGTGATCAGGCGTTTTCTTTTTCAATGTTAGATTACAACGATTCCACACACTCTAGCATCTTTTGATTGATCTCTTTTGTTTTTTCTCTTTTGGTTGGGGGGAGGGGATCAGGACCATCCTTTGATTTTAATATCACACCAAAATTTCAGAGATGTTTGCATTATTCACAACTTCTGTATAACCAATTCCCCCCAAAAAAAAACATCAGCATATATATAATTTGACAACAAAGGAAACAAAGCACAATTGGAACATTGGGAGTAGGACTATCGAAGAAACACGAGAAGACCTTTGAGGTAGCTAAATCAACACCTCAGCTCAGTTGCTTGCACTTGAAGCTGTCAAAAAGTGGCAAGGTTAGGACACCTATGAGGTTTGATTCCGAGCTTATGTGTAAGATCTGACCATGGTTGGCTACTTGTGTGAAATGTTAAGATTAGTCAGGAAGGCCATAAAAGCAGCATACCAGCTGACCCTGCATAAACAGTCCAAAAAGAGGGGAGGGTGTTGTAGGAATGTTTACATATCCTTAGAATCTAAGATACGGAGTACTTTTGAGTGCTACAACAAGTCAATTTCACAAAAAGTTTGTGTAATCAGATGAAATTGCACTAGTTTTAAAGCAAAACAAAGTCTAAGAGAAAGTGGTGAATACTTTTTAGTCGTAGAAAATGGTGAATAAGGGCAATAATGTTTCACTGTGACCATTCAATGCCTTGTTTTATAATCCTTTCCAATGTCTCCATTTCCCTCAAGAGTTCACTTTTGTCTTCAATGAACAGAGCAGATATTAGGGCAGCTAATCTAGAATGCGTCCCTGCAATCCACTATGTTTTGCCTATAAATTACAGAGCACTGCTCAGACCATTCCCAGCTAAATCTTCTCTCTCTCTCTCTCTCTCTCTCTCTGTCTCTCTCTGTGCAAGTTCTTAGAAGAAAAACACAAGTAGCAAGTTGCTGAAAATGCCTGGCAGCAAAATGGCAGACGACATTCAAAAGCTCAAAGTTGACGTTGCTGCCCACCTTCTACCGTTCTAGGTAATGTAGAATCCCATGGTTGCATTCGGCAAAGAGTGGGAATATGATAGGGATGCGGATGCCCAATACAACGTGCACTGCAACCCATCAGAAAAGAAGAAAGCAAAATTAAGTTTCTGAAGCTGTGTTGCCTGGACAACACCTGCCTCGTATTTGACATCCGTGCATCCTCTCACTATGATATCCCCCTGTCCTCATAAACTTTCTCGCTGTTAAAGACATCAGGTCTGTCGGGGTCAATGTTCCAAGGAGCTTAAGGAGCTTAAGGACAAGTACGGTCTCGAGAAATACGAAATGCAATTGATCTCAGTACAGTTGCTGCAGATCACCGGGAAGAACTTAGGGATATTAGGGCTTGCTAATCATGTGAACATTATGATAGAAAGGTTATGCAATGTAAGCACCAAGGACTGGACTAAAGAAGATTTCAGTACCTCTTGTGGGGTCCGTCCCTTGTCTGCATTATTTATAGTGATGAAGATTCCATAACCAACGCCATCTTCTCTGGTAACTATTGACAATGCCTCAGGTATAGGATATAGTGCAAGGTGTGCCCTGATCGATATTTGTACGGTTATGTTATGCTGGTACTTAATACAAATTATCTTACCTTTGACCAAAAAAAAAAAACCTATTGACAACGCTGTCACTACTCTGGACAGCAACTATTCTAACATCCCAGTTTATGCTGCTCTTAAGATCAGATTATGATTATACCAAACTAACGAGGAACAACAACGGATGGTTGAATGCCCTCGTTTTGTGAACTCACTTGCTGCTGCTTAGTTTAGTCATTTAAGACCCTCAATTTGGAGGTAACTTTTGCACCCCCTCCCCCCAACCCAAAAAAAACCACCAAAAAGAAACTATTTTACATTGTTCCTTTGCTCTACTGCAAATTTATGCTTGATTGAAGAATTACATGGATTTTAGAAAAAGTGTGTTTTATCATTCCTAGGACTCTTATTGCACCAACTGTACTATAGAAATCATAACACAAAAGCTCGACCAACTTGGTCCATCAGTCATGTGGGGACATTTGTGTATAGTTGAATGGCTTTCTTTCAACAAGTCCTTGTATGACTTAATCCTCTCCTAGGTGCATGCTTCCGTGTTCCTGTTTAGGGTTACAGTTGCTTCAACTTTGGACTTTCACTCCACAGAAAGCATATATGAATGCTGAATTATGTTCGCAGATCGATGGCTAAAATTGTTCGCTTTATGGTCAAAGACTACAATCAGAATAGCAGTATTTTGTCGTGTTCAAAATACCCAACTGTTCAAATTACTCAACTATTTGGCGGTGCTAACAGCATCAAATGAATATGAACGAGTACAAAGCAAAAGACCACACGAAAGCCTACAAATTAAAGGGTATATTATTTGCAACCATATGTTCAACTGCCTGAAGCATATAGTTTTTAGAAAACCCTAGCCTCCTCCTCCTCCTCCTCCTCGCACCTGCTTCTCTCTAGAAAACTCTACCTTTTTCTTTTCACATGGGCTGTTATTGGCTTTTTGTCAATAGCAAGCCCCAATATCTCTTTTTTTATATTTTATCCAGTATTTTCTCTACAAATAATTGTTCTCTTTTCATTTGTGAAAGGTTCTCCCTACCCTCTTTGAATGAATGGTATTGTCTCTCGCTTTTGAATCGATTCTATCAATTTGTTTTCACAATATTATGGTTGTGTGTAGTTGAATTGGTGATTGATTGTCGGATCGATCTGCAATGAGTATCAATTCTTCAAATTCGAACTATTACAACAAATAAATCTATTTGATAGGAAGAGTATACAAGATTTGTGGATCTCTTCATTAGAGGCTTTATGATGAAACAATAATAGAGTAGAGAGGAGCATTTAGAAAAGTTTTATTACTTCTTTCAATCGAAAGATTATTTTGTTATTTTAGTTATGAATTTGTTTGAGTTTGATTTTTATTGTAAATGTCGTATGACTTTCAATTAATAAAATTCATCCATTATTCTAAAAAAAACTAGAAGTTTCCATCAAAGGAGGTATGAACAAATGCAAGCGCCCCCTTCTACTAAGTGATCGAACAAAACTTGAGTCATAAAAGTTTCTGGATAGCAGAGCCATGCAAATATATCATGTTAAACCACAAGATAGACTTCATGAGTTTTAGGATGCATACAATTAGTATGTATTCAGAATGAAAAGTACTCCGCTAGAAATGAGTTAAACGACCAACGTGATTCTCTTATGCTTTAGGGAGTTACCATACGACATTATATATTATCAAACAAAAATAGTAGCCCTATTTCTGGCCATTACAGCTCGATTGAAAGTGGGTTCCCTAAGTAAAGCTGTACTAATAAGCTTTACTAGTTTACAACTGAAGTAAAAAGAAACTACTTATAAGTAGTGATACAACTTGGTTTGATGCTTGCTTGCGCCTCAAGAAGCTCGACCCAACAGGCATGGAGATTTCAAAGCCAGAACTCCAGTAACCACTAACCATGAATAATGACTAGCTAGTATTGTCAAGTCTGTCATGCTAAATCCACACAGTTGTAGTGTTTCAGTAAGCAAATGCATGTTGTTTATGCTTTAGGTTGTGCTTGGTTGTCTTTAGTAAATGCAATAAAATAATCATATAGTAACTTCTTCAACTTCCTCCTCAGTACTTGACAGTTCATTTTCCAGCCTCTTCATTCCGTAAACGTTCAATACAATGCAGTCCCTTCTCCTCCCAGTTCCATTAAAGGTATCTATAAATTACTCATCTGCTCCAAGACCATTGCCAGTTTGCCATTGCTGACTGAACCCTCCCTCTCATACTCTCGCCCTCTCCTGCGGCAGGCAGTTGCTAAGATGAGCATCATTGAGTCACTAAAAATGCCCGACGGCCAAATGGTCCAGACCATAATTATCGACTCATCAACTGACTTCGACAGCCACCTTCAAACCTTCATGTCTGACACTATATGCAACCCCATGGTTTCATTTGACACAGAATGGGCTTCTAGCAGAGAATGGACTTCCAAACCAGACATCAGATACACTAACAGAGCCAAGATTACCTTGCTAAAACTTTGCAACCTCAATAACACCTGTCTCTTAATAAAGCTCTCCACTCTCAATCCAATTCCAGCTGACCTCGTGAACTTCCTTGCTCTGAAAGACATCAGGTTCGTTGGGGTCGACATTTCCAAGGATTTGCAGAAGCTTAAGGAGGACTATGCTATCGAGATCAGAAATGCAATCGATCTTAGCACAGTTGCTGCTGCATACCGCTCAGGTGAACTTAGTAATACCAGGGCACAGATATCACATGATCACTATGAAGTATGGAAAGATTATGTACTGAAAGTTTATAAGCTTCCATTGGAGAAGCTTCCAGTTCCTTTGTTTGGAATCCGTCTTTTGTCTGTGCTACTTGTGGGGATGAAGATTCCATATCAGACGCCAAACCTAAAAACCATAAGTACTTTGCGTTCTCATCCAGATCTAGGTTATCTCACAGTCCCTGTTTATGCTGCTCTAAAGATTGGGATCAAGGTACTTATGGTCACCGAGTTAAACGCCCTAATTTTCTGAGGAGGATGATGAAATTTAAACCTTACTATGACTAGAGGGTTCCTCCTAGCCTAGCTGCTGAAGTCTGGTTTCTGTTCAAACTCGAAAGAAAAAAAAGAAATTTTAAATCTCCGACAACAATCCTCCCTCACAACAACCCCCTCCCCCAAAAAAAAGGAAAAAAAAAAAAGAGACAACACTATCACCCTTGTGGTTCCCGGAATATAAAAAGTGTATTGCTATAAACAAAGGTTATTAATACAGCCTTATATCTGCACTTCTGCTGAAGCAAAGTATACTATGAAAATTTGAACACAGCTCAGGCAACTTGAACCAGTCATGCAGAGACACCGGTGACTGATTTTGTCCCCATGAATCACTGATCCACTGCATGACTTCGTTCTTCTGCAAGGCTCTGAGCTTCTGGTCATAGTTACTTAAATTATGAACTTCCACAAAACAGAAGATGAACTTAAATGGTAATTGATGTTATCAGATGGACAAGACAACGGCTCTAATCACAAAAGCAGTATTTTATTATATTGATGTTTTGAACTTCCAATATCCAAATGTTTGGATGTTAACAATACAAAGTGAATATCAGTACAATCCATTAGTGTCAAAAAAGCAATTCAGAGGGTCAACCTAAAAACATAATCAATTTTCAAGATAAGATTTCTAGAAAGCTTGAAGCGTGTAGAAAAGTTTCTATGTAATTCATCTGCCAATATTTTCCATCTAAGGAAGAATATAAAAGCAGGTACAGAGCATTTGAACTGACCAAGCAAACCTTGACACGTTGAATTCTCGCAGATTGCAGATCTAGGGAACAGACATGTCAATCCTAAGACATGTCAAAGTGTGGGAGACTGCTCACAACAGTCTGCTTCAAGTGAGCCTCCATGCTTGCGCAAAATGTTGGCATTCATTCTAAGGGCCATGACTTCTGCCAGACCGAAGCAGAACTTCAATTTTGATTTTGAAGGCTCAAGATTTGCTCTCCAAGATTGACAACAGTCAATTGCACGTTCAGTCCAGAGAATGCAGAAAACACAGGACACATCCTAGTGGTTCTCGTACATGCCAACTCCTCATACGTAAAGAACACAGAAAACAGAGGACATGTTTTGCTGCTGTAATTAGATAAAACAGACTAGATCAGGAGGTAAAGGCAGACAGCATTCTGCCTCAACTCTAGTAGGACCTTACTCCCAGAACAAGGAAACAACAGCTGTTCAGCATTTAGTGAGCATTCACGGATAATCTTCAGCGCGCTTTATATCTCTTGGTCCAGGATATGTTGGCACAAGAGGAACCAAATTTGCATCTCAATGACAATTTTCAACAAATGATAATGCCATGTACAGATACTCTCAATACCAAGCTTATAGTTCTCAGATGAGTGGCAAACCACCCAAATCAGCTATTATCGACTGACGAAATGCAACTTATTCAACAGCATCTTGTAAGTCTTCTCCCCATAGCAACATCCTTCTTTCTAAACTCTTCAAGATACTCGAAAGCATCATCACCTCTCCCATCCCGACACAACTCTTCCAGCAAAGTCCCATAGGTCAACAAATCCGGAGGCATGGAATTGCCCAACATATCGCGCAAAACCTCAACAGCATCCCCAAACCTCCTTTCTAAAGCCAAACTACACACCAATATCATAAAAGTACTACTCGTGGGCACCAACCCTTTCTCCCCATCTCTTTATAAAACCCGAAGCCCTGGCTAGCCCGGCCCTTCTCACAACACCCCTTAGCCAAATAGCTGTAAGTATACCCATTAGGCTCACAACCATACAACCCCATTTCGTGAAAAATCCGGATAGCCTCATCAACTTGCACACACTTAGCATAAGCTTTAATGATCATATTCAACACATAAGTATCCGGGATCACACCCAATGCCTTCATCTGCTTACTCAAGGATCTCACAACTTTCAAGTAAACATAACTAACATTAAGCTTATTAAACCTCCGAAGCAAGACATGAAAGAGCATAGTAAAAGTATCCAAATTAGGCTTACAATCATAATCACCCTCCTGATCATCTTCCTATAAACATCGAAAGCGCGATTAAACAAGCATCGATGGGCACAACAGAACCGAATCAAGGAGTTGTAGAGAGGGAGACTGACTGGGCAGGCGCCAGCGAGGACTTCCTCAAGAAGGGCCTCGGTGTGGCGGTGGCGGCGGCCGGCTGTAGCGATCTGGATCATGGTGAGGTACGTGGAGTCGTCGTGCCTGTAGCCGCGCTGCTGTGAGGTCCACCGGAAAATGTCGAAGGCTAAGTCGGCGTCGGACTGGGCTCGGAGGGCTTGGTTGACGTCGGAGGGGGTGAACCCGGGTTTGAGGAACTCGACCCATGACTCGAACTGCTTCTCTTGTGGGGTTCGGGTTCGGAGGGTTTGCGGATGAGTTCGGATTGGGGCTGGGTAAGGGCTTGAAGGAGGTGGGGCGGAGGAGAGAAGCCGGAGAGAGAGGTGAGGAGAGAGAATGGGGCCGAGGGTTGATGTAAGGGTACGGCGGAACAAGGTGGTCGCCATGGCGGAGAAAGCAGTGGCTGTGGTGGGGTTCGAGAGTCGGGGAATTTCAGCGGGTTTGATTGTGTTGTTTTTTTTTTTTTTCCTGTAATGTTTGGAAGGGGTGGGGTTGTGGACCAAGCCCAGAGAGAGACTGTCAGCTCATAATTATTGCAGGTAAGAAAAGCCCAACGCTTGGGATCGGGTCTAAGGCTTGCGGTTGCCCACAAGTATTGCAGGTAGGAAAAGCCCAGAGAGACTATTGGGCCACAAGAGATTGTGTTCTCTTGTGGGGTTCCGATCTAGCGCTTGGGGTCTGGTCAGCATATCGGCATCTTTTCTAACTTTTAAGAACCACAACTGGATCTCATACAAAACTTAGTGGAACCATCAGTTCAAGTATCAATATTAATCAACATTGATTTTCATTTATCTCAATCATTTCTAATTAATTTGGCCACTGTAGCTCCTAACAAAGTCCAATGCTTTAAACCTCAAATTAGCCCTTCTTCATCCAGTTTGTTCTAAAAACCCATTTGCTTCCTATTACTTGGGTGATTAGAAGGACGTTTGGTCGAGAATCCATACTTGGTTTCTTTAAAATTTATTTAGCTCTTCTTGCATGGCCTCTACCCATTGAGGTTCCATTAAGGCTTCTAGTACATTTTTAGGTTCAGTTAATGATTTCTAATCTACAGACATTACCTTTGTCATCCGAGTCCAGTTTCAAACTCGCTACTCATAGGTGTTGCTTGCATATTTCACATCTTGTAGTTTGTACTTCTTCAAAAGCTCCTTGGTATACTTGGATTGATGGACATAAATGTCATCCTTGTCTTGTTTGATTTGTAGACTAAGAAAGAAGTTGAATTCTCCCATCATACTCATTTGGAACTCCTATCTCATCAACTCGAAAACTGTTGACATAGAGTTTCATTAGTAGCTCCAAAAATGATATCTTTAACAAAAATCGAGCGATAAGAAAAATTTTCCCCTTGGTTTTTATGAAAAGATTTTTGTCAATCGACTTCTTTTGAAATCATTTTCAACCAAGAAACTGCTTTGTCTTTCATACCAAACTCGGGAACTTGTTTAAGACCATATAAAGAAATTTGCAATTTGAAAACATGATTTGAAAATTTTCAATTTTTAAATCCAGGGGTTGCTCAACATAGACTTCTTCTTAAATTAAACCATTCAGAAAAGCACATTTGACATCATTTGATAAAGCTTGATATTCATCCTAAATGCAAATGCTAACGAATTCGATTGCCTCAATCCTAGCAATAGGTGCAAAGGTTTCTCCACAATCAATCCCTTCCTCTTGATTGTAACCCCGAGTAATAAGTCTAGCCTTATTCCCGACTACCAATCCTTCTTTATCCAGTTTGTTCTTCAAAACCCATTTGGTTCCTATGATTGGGTGGTTAGATGGTCATTTGGTCGAGTCCGGACCTTATTTCTTTCAAATCGATTCAGGCTCATTTAGGGCTTCTAGTGCATTTTTGGGTTCGTTAATGATATAAATACGGAAAATGCATACGAGATATTTTGGATTGAGAATATGGATTGTACCATTCGGGCACTCGAATATTTACAACAATCTTGGAGGAACCTACGATGCTCTTGGAAGGTTTGTATATAATTTTCCTTCTTTTCAAAGACAATATATCGGTTTTAGTTGAATTTTATGGCATTATAATTACTAAGCCAATAATTACTAAGCATTTCTCATTGTAACTCTTGCATTTTTCATATGAATTTTGTAACGAGATGGGACGAGGCGATTGGCCTATTGGAATTTGTCCTTGAGATACGAGAAGAGAAGCTCGAGACTGCCGATCCTATTGTGGATGATGTGAAGCAGAGGTTGTCGAAGTACTCGAAAGGCCGGATTAGTTGCTCGGGGTATAACCAAGAAGAGGGAATTAATTATGGGGAAACCTTTGCACTCGTTGCTAGGATTGAGGTAATCAAAATTCTCTTAGCATTTACATCTTGCATGAACATCAAACTTTATCAAATGGATGTCAAATGTGCATTTCTCAATGGTTATATTAAAGAGGTTTATGTTAAGTAACCCCTGGATTTGAAAACTCTAAATTTCCAAATCATGTTTTCAAGTTGCAAAAAGCTTTATATGGTCTTAAACAAGCTCCCGGAGCTTGATATGAAAGACTAAGCAGCTTTTTAGTTGAAAACTATTTCAAAAGAGGTCGGATTGACAAAACTCTTTTCACAAAAATTTAGGAGAATGATTTTCTTATCATTCGGATCTATGTTGATAATATTATTTTCGAGCTACTAATGAAACTCTATGCCAAATGTTTTATATTTTTTCTCTTTAGTCTTTACAAACTTTAATCCCGAGTTTGATTCTATTTTAAATAAAAAAGTTGGCCAGTTAATTTTAATAAGGGTAATTTACAATTAAGTCTCATTTTAATTTATAATTACACTTTTAATCATTATTTTTACACTCAAATCATTAAAAAGATAATTATACCCCTCCTTTTTTCTTTTTATTTTCCACTTTGTCAGCCCCCCTCTCTCCTCCCCTTTACTCTCTCTCTCCTCCCCTCTGTGTCAGTCTCTCTCCCTCTTCTCCTCTCTCTCTCTCTCCTTACCTCCTCTCTCTTAAATATATTTTATTTTTTTGAATAAAAATAAAAATAATTTTACATTTTAAAATAAAAATTATTTATATTTTAAAATGTATTTTTGTTATTAAAAACTTTTTTAATACCATTATGTTTTTCTCTTGTTATAAATGAATTAATTTATTTTTTGTACAAAAAAGTAATATATTTATTTTTTATCTAATTTTAAATAAAATTTAACTTTTAAGTTTATTATTGTGAAATTTAAAATTTAAAATTTTAGTTTTTTCTTATTTTAATTAAAATTATTTTGACTGAAAAAATATGAAAATGTTATTTAAATCTTAAAACCTTAATCAACTTAAAATATTAAACCAATAAACCTAAATATGAACAGGTTATCAACGAATAACTATGATATTATACTGTGATTAATTTTTATGTTATCTAGGATGACTGTCTATGGTTAATTTTTTTAATTTAATATTTTAGAGTAAGTAATTAAGATTTAGGATTTAAATAAATATTTTTATATTTTTTCTAACAAAATAATTTTAATTCAAATAAAAAATTTAAAACTAAAAATTTTAAATTTTATAGTAATGAATTAAAATTACAATTTTACTTAAAATTAGATGATAAAAACAAATTGATTTTTGTACAAAAATAAATAAATTTATTTATAAGAGAAATGTATAATGGTATTAAAATAACAAAAAATGAATAACAAGAGTAAAATTTAAAATGTGAAATTATTTCTTCATTAAAAAACTTTTCAAAATTTATCTAATAATATAAATTTTTATCTAAAAGAAAAAGGTATAAAAGTAATATACTTTAAAAATAAAATAAAATATTTATTATTTATTAAAAAATATCTAAAACAATATGTGTGAGAGAGATAGAGAGAGAAAGGTTGATAGATGAGAGAGAGAGGAGCTGACAGAGGAGAGAGAGAGGGGCTGATAGAGGAGAGAGAGAGAGTGAGAGACAAAGGATATGAGAGTCTTTTTCTGTCCTACCATGACTCAAGTGTAAATATAAATTGTAAAATATGTCCTAAGTGTAAATTTCCCTTTATTTTATAAAAACTTGCTAAGATCTGCGCTTTGTGGCCAAATTAAATTTTAAATGATTATATATTTCTTTGAAGGTATTAGTATATAATTATTAAATGATTATATATTTGAAAATACTTCAATTAAAATATAGTGAAATAAAATATAAAAAAAATGATTATGTATTTGAAAGTACTTTAATTAAACTATAGTGAAATAAAACATAAAAAAACATAGTTAACACTGCAAAAAAAAAAAAAAAAAACCTTAGTATAGCTAGTAATTAATCATAGAAATGTTAATCAATCCAACTAAAAACCATGAAAGATAGATAAATCCGATGTTGTGTGTTGATTGCTTCGAAGGTCAGTATCCTCAATCACCACTATTCTCTCAAATATCTATCGTCTTTATTCACTATCCTCTTAGCACATGTCTGAATTCCAAAGGATCACCTGCAAATAATATGTTATTGAGCTAGAAGATAAACAATTATCAAAGCATGGCAAGAGAATTTGATAACAACGCCAAATAATGCAATAGAAAATAGTTAGTGTAAAGTTACAGCCATGGCTTCTATGCCAAATCTCCACTTCACAATCAGCCCATTCACATCCTAAAGTTACAGCCTTGGCTTCTAAACCATAGGCACTCATTATCCCCATTTTCAACCTTAACAACCTAACAAAGAAACCAAAAAGCGCAAAAACCCCGACGTTTGATGTCAAGAATACTTTGATTTTCCTCACTATTTTACCACTCAATCGTAATCCAATATTATAATCAACCATTTTTCTCCGGACCCACAAAGTTTTCTTTTACATTTTAGCTTTGTTAGATGCAAACTCAGGACAATCATTATGTGCTTGGTTATAATGTCAATTTTTTTCTTCTCGCTTCCCTTGAATTGCCCTAAAAGCTTTCATTTTTCTTTGTTAGTTGCTTTTCCATTACCTCGCTCAAGTATCTTAACTGGGTTGATTCTCTAAAGATAGTGGTATTCTTATTGTATTCAAGGCGGATTCTGTTTCAACTTTTTATTTTGTTATATTTTATTTTTTGGGTCTTGGGTGATTGAATTTGCCAATGGTAGCAACCCATGCTTTCTGGTTATCACTTTGTTTTCCCCCAAAATTCAGGTCATAGGTGAGGTTTGGAGGGAGGATTCTGTGTAATCTAAGTGATAGAGACTCAACAGTGGTGTGTCTTCAGAGAGGAGTCATGTGAATAGTGCCCTCCCTTGCTAAGAAAGATGAGAAAATTAGGTCTTTAATTGGTGGAGGGAATAGGCATGTAAGTTCCAAAGTCGGGGGATGGAAAAGAGTGTAAAAGTAAGTACTCTACCATTGGAAGTGCTCTCCGATGATGAGTTTGGGACTGCAAATATGAGGGATTACCTTGATATTGATAAAGACATGGTGAAGCATGATAATTGACTTCCTAGATGGTTTTTCCCCTTGAATCCGGCCCCCTTTAAGATGGTTCTTCGATACTCTTATTTTTTCTAGGTAATTTACACCTTACCATTTGATGTACCTTCTTCTAGAACCTCTAATATTATGATGAAGATTAGATGCTTCATTCCCCGTCTTGTCCGCCTTTCGGGTTACTAAATCAGTCACGATGGGCAATGTTTTTACAGACTTTAGATTATAGGGACTGAAGCAAAATGGTTCATAAATTGTCATTTATTCTTTTGTACTATAGTAGTAGAAAATCAAGCCTTTCGAATCCGAGTCCGATCAATGTAGCATATCTACTACTTACGAATAAGGTTGTGTACAGCTGATCCCCCCAATCATTAGGAGAGATTATTGTGGTATAAATGCTTCACTTCCGGATAGGACTTTTGGGGTAGGATAGTGGGTAACAGAGGGAATGGTTCGAAATTTCGTGAAGGACTCTTGGTAACAAATTGGCTTCCCTTTGTTCAGTGATATTGTTGTTTGATATATTATCATTATGCATAAACTTTGTTATAAGTTGTTAAATGATAGTGGTCAACTTTCGGTGAGTTTATGCAACTTCATGCATTACAGGTATGGATGGTGTCGGGTTAGACCTCCTTATGCACCACAAGACCCCGGGAAAGTAAGTTTGTTCTACTCGAGACAATAAGTTTGTTCTAAGGAATAAATCAAAACTGCGAAATTGACACAATAAAAGCTTTGAACAGTGAACAATTCGGTTGCCCACAACCCCAAATTAAGCTACACATGTTCAACTTTATGAATCACTCATTTGCATGCAAGAACCAAACATTTCACAATCATATTTTCTGAGAATTATCTAATCATATCCAGCAATTTCCCAATTTCGAAATTTTATGATTGAGAAAGAGAGAGAGAGAGAGTACCACCAGGAAAAGAATGATATTTCAGCCATTTACATTTGCGAGATGGCAGCATCATAGCCTAGAGAAAGAAGCCCCTTTGTGACAATCATCCTCGGCTTATCTTTCCTCTTACACACCTTGTTCTTTTCAACAACAATCTTCGCGTGTCCTCTAACATATTTTTGTCACTCTTGCTCCCACACCCATCAAACTCTGTAAAATCAATTCCCCACAAAGTTTCAACAATCAATCAATTCCCCCTCCCCCTCTAGATACGTTAAATTCAAATAATTAATTGGATGATCAATTGATTGCTCTTAATTTTCAAGATAATTAATATGCTGACCTTGAGGAAATTACGGATGTCGGCGTTAGATTCATCGTCGGATTCGTCGTTTCCGATGCCGTTGAAGCGGTTACACCAATTCCAGTGAATCGCTGGTGGTTGCTTCTCGTTGCTCACCTCGATCAAATTCCGGGTCATCTTAGCAAGGCGAGTAAGAAAGAGAGCGAGAGAGAGAGAGAGAGAGAGAGCGAGAGCGAGAGAGAGAGAGAGCGAGCATGCACTACGAGAGGGACGGAAAGCGGGGATTAAGAGTTTACCCACCTCGATTTAAATACCGAATTCGTTGTCCGATTCGGGCACCCAACACCGACATGCAAGCCTTGAACGATGAGCTTCGTCTTCCTTGTCTAAGCACTCGGCCTTTCTCCTGTCTCTTCGGCCTCTTTCCTCTCTCTTTCTCCCTCTCGAAAGCCCTCTCGGGAGGGGTCAAATGAAAGATTGGAGAAACGGATGATGGTGTTCGAGGTTATGGAGAGGTAGGGAAAGAGAGAGAACCGATGTGGGTGGTCGCTGAAATTCATGGTGGGTGGATTTTATAGAGATAGATTAGTTATTTAGAGGGGGTGAAAGTGAGAGACGCTTATTTTAGTGGGGTGGGTTAATCTATTAACTGGAGATAGAGAGTTAACAGGAGCGGGAGAGAGTTGAGAGGTGAGAGAGACAGTTGAAGGAGGGGGTAATTGTGTAAGTGGATAGAGAGTGGGAGTTACTTATCTGTTTTGGATAGACTCGTCAATTCGGGCGGGCGGGCTAAATACGGATCGGGTGTATTCGGGTTCGGGTAAAATACGGGTCGGGTGTATTTCGGGTTTGGGTAAAATACGGGCGGTCGTATATCGGGTTATACGGGTTTCGGGTCGACCCAACGGGTTAAGACCGCTTTTTTATCGATTATTTTTCTTTTTTAATTATAAAAATTAAGCATAATTTTTGCTTAAAATTGCCAATAATTCAACGAAAAAGTATAGTATTTGTATTTTCTAAAAGGAATATTCAAAAATATTCAAAAATTTCATTATGATATTTGTTTAAGGTCCCATTGAGCCGAGCGGGTTGACCGCTTGACCCATTTAAATAAGGCCAACGAAAGATTGGGTTAATAATGGGTTGAATAATAATGACTTGTTATGTAATTATTAGTTTAAGGTTACAATGTTTATTTCACCGTTTATATTATACTAAGGAGGTTTATATGCATGTTTAATGCATTTTAAAACAAATCGAGAAAGTTTTGACTTGGGTAGGCTTAATCGATCCATTTTATTCACTAGAAAAATTTGACTTTGTTTTAGTTTGGCTTATTGCCTACCTTAGGAGTTATGGTTTAGGTACGAGTAAACACAATTTAAAATAAATAAGAATTAGAAATTTATAATAAACTAAAATTATTATTTTTAATTATAACATCAAATTTTTAAATCATTATAGTAATATTATTTCTACAAAATAAAAGTATATTAATTAGATGTGACTAGGTATACTCAGTTCACCAAAAATATAACAAGTATAACTTGTACACTTGTAGTATTTTAATATATTACACCATTTGAATCCATATATGTTTTTATTGAAATTAACTATGCATAATTTTTGTATATAATGGCTTTTGTTTGTTGGGAAGAAGTTGAGAAATGAAACCGTATCGGTCTTCGTCCGTAAATGATTGCAATAAATATGTAACGTCTCTCTAAATAATCGATATGATAAATAACCATTATTAAAAGAGTGATAAATTGAAGGAAAAATCATATAATGTGCATGAAACATTCAATCAACAAGCCATAAAGCTAAAATGGTTGTTTTTATTACCTTGACCCAACGGGTCAAACGGGTTCGGTCGGGTTTGACCCGCTAATTTGCGGGTTTTTCGGGTTCGGTTTTTTCGGGTTCGGGTCAAGAAAATCGTGTCCAAAACCCAAAACTTTCGGGCGGGTTCGGGTCGGGTTTTCGGTCGGGTCAATTTTTACCAGGTCTAGTTTTGGAGAAACGGTGTGAGAGAGGGAGTCACAGAGAGACAAAGGAAATATGGGAGCAGTTAAAGTCAATCTTAATTTGCACATTTTTTCAATAATAATAAATTAATATAATTAATAAATGACTGAAATGTAAAAACATAGCAAATCAATGGCTATAAACAAAAGTTATCCCCACAATTAAGGGCATGAGAGTCCACACAACTCTCTTTTTATATATTAATAGATTTTCGAGTTACGTGAATTAAACTTATATCTATTAAAAAAAGAATTACACTTATATAGGGTGCTTTAATATTATTAATGATTAAAATTTTTATAGTTCATAAGTTTTATTTTATAAAAATTTTTATTATTATTTTAAGTAGTTAATATTATTTAAATATTTATTATAAATTTTTAAATAATCTATTTTAGTTAAGATTTTTTATTTTATATATAGTTAATAAATTTTATTTTATGAAGATTTTTATCAACATTTTAAGTAACAAAAAATATAATAAGAAGTTTGAATTCTACAATGGAGAGAAAGAGTTCATAAAAACAGAAATTATTAATTGAATTTTTTGGATTTGTCGGTTGAAATTTTTGTAATGTCGGACGTGTGTTCAAATTTAAGAATGGAGGATGTAACCAAGTTACAAAACAAACAATAAAATCTAATTTGTCTTTTATCTCAATGATCCCCCTTAAAATTTATTGATATGATACTAAATATTAGTAATTAATATTTTTTAAATTTAAATTTAAAAAAAATTTAATAAATAAATAAATTAATTTTTATTATTTACTTTATGCATTTTACCATTTTTCTGTACTTTATTAAATATGATTTGTTGACTAATGATTAATTTTCTCTCACATAATCTAAATTATTTTAAAGAATTAGATTTTTTTGTCTTCCTTTATTACTTCTAACTAAGTTTTGCCTCCAAAATAATGAAACTGAATCCTAAATGAATATTTTGTAATATGGGTATCAAAATAAATAATGTCATAAGATACATTAACTTTGTGATTTAGTAAGCTAATCTATATACAGTATGATTAGTCTATCGATAGTAGTATTGTAAGTTAACGTTCCAATCATATTATATTGATAAATTTTAATATTCTTTAATAAAAATAAATAACATTGTTAAGATTTGTGAGTTACATGTTTGTTTATATAATAAGTCATTGAATTAAAAGAGTTAATTATATCTTGATGATTTGCAGCACCCCATGATCGTCGTTCAATTCATTTTTAATTATTGTTTGCAATTTAGTTACATATTTGCTCTATGTACTATTTTTAACCACAAGTAGGAAAATTTGAGTATATCAATAACCCAACTCTTGAGCAAAAAAATTACCACAAAATTCATTTTAATTAAGACTTTTTTATTTTATATATAACTCATAAGTTTTATTGTGTGAAAATTGTTATCATCATTTTAAGCAATATATGTTATTCAAACACTTATTTGAAATAAGTTAGGCATATTATTGGCACTTTTGATTATATTCATCGAATTCTTAATATACTTAACAACCTATGTAAATAAAATAGGAATAAGTGAGTAATATTTAAAAGAGCATGTAAATGTTAAGAAGAGTGAAGAATATAATGTATAGTACTCTAAGAAATCTAATTTAGTTTTAGTTTTTAATTTTTAGATAGGAAAATTAATAAGGCAAATCAACTTACATAATTCTCGTACGATGCTTACAAAATTCTTCAATATGAACATCGTTGATACGGATGTAAGAAACTATCTTTATGCAAAGTTCTCTAAACACTAACGATAAATCGAATCTTCATATACTTAGAGAACGAGACAAATTTATCAAAGAGTCGTTGGGCCAACTGATGGAGAAAGTTTTATATGCGATTGTTGCTCAATTATGTTAAAGGCCCGTATTCATTTGTACATCTCATAACTATTAATGATATTACTTATCCAACATTCAGATAAGTTGCAAAAAATTAAGTCTCATGCATAATGACGCCAATATTCGATAATGTTTAATGGATATCATCGTCATTTCGATGGTTATTTGTTAATGTTTTGGTATAATGTCAACCCATTGAAGTTCATAACTATTGGGATGAATTATTTCCGTTCATGGCTGAGGATTATTCTTCAACTTCCTCGATAGATCATGATTTTGCACTCAGCTTTGTTATACTTGAAATATATCGAATACTAAATCGGTTAGATCATAAAATTACAGATTTTAACCTCCCACAACTAACTACAAGTTGATGAAAGGGCTTAATTGTCTAGGGCTTTGCATGATGAATTATCTACGTCAGTGCCACCTAAAGATATGGATTGTGCCCAAAATCTCAATGATAACCAAAGATATGCATTTAACACAATTATGGAGATTGCTAGCATAAACAACGGTGGCATGTTTTCACATATGGCCTCGGTGGACTAGAAAAACATTCTTATATCGTATCATTCTTGCTACTGTGAAACTTGATAGTCAATTCAAACTCGTTGCAACAAGTTCTTAAATTGTTGCAACACTTTTATGTAAAACTAAAATAGCACATAAGACCTTTGGACCTCTAGTTACTCTACATGCGTCTTACATGTATTGTCTTAGTAAACAATGTGTTGAAACGCATTTGATAAAATAGGCTGCAATGTTATTATATGGGATGAAGCCACTATGACTCATCGACATGCATTTGAGGTTACTAATCACAGCTTTTAGGGATATTATTGTAGTAAATTTCAGAGGCAAAGTGATGGTCTTCAGTGGAAATTTTAGACAAGTCTTATCGGTTATACCCAAGGGCACTTAAGTTGAGACAATCAATGCATGTTTCATCAAGTCAACATTATGGACACATGTTTGGGTACTTTATTTGAAACAAAACATGAGGTCTCGACTTGATGATGATTTTGGAACTTTCGAGAGATAGACATGAATGTACCGTTGATGGAGATATGATTGCCACAATCAATACCCATATTACCTAATCATAGTAATTCCGTTGATGACTTAATTTATACAATCTTCCCTGATTTGAGTAATCATGCAAGTGATACAACGCACATGATTAACAGAGCTATAGTCACCCCTACAAATAAAGAAATTTGCCCTTTGAATGAAAAAATCATTGACAAAGTTGTCGGAACTGAAAATATTTACTACTTTGTTGACTATGTCCCCAATGATGTCCAACATCTATATCCGGATGAATTCTTGAACTCATTAGCCTTTGCAGGATTGCTACCACTTGCTCTTAGATCAAAAGTTGGTTGCCCAATCATGTTCGACGCAATATTGATGTAATGAATGTCTTATGCAATGGAGCTAAGTTAATATGTTGTCAATTAAGGGAACATTTGATTGAGATTGAAATAAAAATTCGAACTTAGGATCTTAGAGAAGAATTTCTAACATCCAGCAGACATATATATGTATAGACGCATAAAAGTGTCGTCCCTTTTCTATTTATTTATTTATTTTTATTTGCCGGTGATGAAAAATCAGTCTCGTTTGCATGTTTGGGAGGGACTAAAGTAGAGTGGTGGAAGCCATTACCTCACAAAAAGTCAACTCGCACCAAAAATAAAACCTTTCCAAAAATAGAAATCATCCAAAAATAGAAACTTCCAAAATGAAAAGTTTCAAAAAATGGAAAGTCCCAAAACAAGCGCCTGTTTTCTCCAGATTGCGCAAAAACACATCATTTTACTTTATACTCAACAGCCTATGCAACTCGAGACGTCCGTACGACGTTGTATGAGATCGGCGCTGTGTTTCTGGCTCTCTAGGCAGGATCCTTTGGTTTAGGGGATTTATTTAGTTCATGTCCTTTATCACCTTCGACAAATCGGGCCCGATTTAGGCTAACTCCAACGACCGAGTGACATTTTAGCGTTTATTTCTACCCTAATTTTTACTATAAATAGAAGGCTCCATTCTCCTCATTTCACACCCAATTTCAGTTGGAAAACTCCCTCCTTAAGATGAAAGTCTCTCTCTCACATTCTTTTCTCTCTACTCGAATAGTCCCTTTCTAAACCCACTAAAATAGCCCTCTTTTCATCACTTTCTGTGCTCATTGGCCTACTCGTCACTCTGCCAAAATAAGATTTAATTCCTCTCGTAGGTGTAACTTTTAATTTTCTTTTCGCTTTCTTTAGTACTTTCTTTAGTGCTTTACTTTTTGCTTGTTTATTACTTTCCTAGCATGTTTTGTTTGCTTTAATTTCTGTATCGTATGTTGATTGTTTAACTGTTTAAACACAAATTTTAAACTCGCAATTTTAATTAGTAGAGGTAGTCCGTTGATGAGCGGAATAGAGAGCATCTCTCTCCGTTTCGTACCTTTACCCCGAACACCGGATTCTTGGTTTAAGACCGATAGAGTTCATTTCAAAAACCTCTTTCAAACTTAGTCTTTCCATACTAAGATTGGATTAGTATTTTTTGTATTTTTGTTAGTTTTTATTTCCTAAAACTAATTGACAACTCGTTTATTTTTGCTTTTATTTCTCCATATCTACTTCTCGGCATTTCGATTTAAAATGGTAAAATTGGGTTCCATTTTGACAGCTGAAACTATAGGGCCTAGACCGAGTTTTCAGTCACAACCCTATAGCCGGCACCAGTTTCCAATCGGCGTTGGCTAACACCGACGTCGGCTAGAAGCCGGCCTCGGCTCTCGGCCCAACCAGATTTTTTCTGTTTGGTCCAAGAGCTTTTGCGGCAAAATGAGATTTTAATTTTTCTGTTTTCTTAAACCTTGAAATAACATCTCGAGACTTCTCTAAAATTAATTTCTAAAATAAAATAATTAATAAAAATCGTCGATCACACTTTTTAACCTAAACTATTTCAAAATCAGATTCTAAAAAGAAATATTATTAATAAGAGACGCACCCCACTTTCAAAATCAACTTTCAAAAGAATATTAACAAAAATCAAGAGAGTCGATGCTTCATGGGTAAACTCAATCCCGCTGTCCCTACGGGACGAACCGCTGGTTCCTACAATATCATATATCATATATCATATATCATATATCATATAATATATAATATATCATATAATATGTAATATAACATATATCATATATCATATCATATATTATTATTATTATCATTTAAATGATATAATGTCAAAAGTATTATAATATTATTTCAAAATTTAAATTTTTTAATTCGTTTCATGCATGCATGTGTACGAATTTAAACTAGTAAAAATTTAAAAATAACAGACTATTGATGTGATTTTACTTACTTCATTGAATACTTATCTCTCCCATTCGTACCACAACCCCCTTACTTACTTCATTGAATACTTATCTCTCCCATTCGTACCACAACCCCCTAACCCAAAAAAGGAAAAATAAACTTTATGTTCTACCCTAGTAAGGAGAACTTCAAAATTTACAATAGTGTACCTCCAAGAGCTAAGACATCCATAAAAAAATAAATTGGAGCAAAAAGAATAGATTAAGATGAATTATATATTCTACATGAAATACTCGAAACCCGAGAATCGCAAGTAACCAAGAAACGATAATCTAATGAAGCTCTCTAGTTCAAATAATCGCAGGTAACCAGCAACGATAATCAAATAAAGCTCTTTAGTTCAAATAGTAATCAACATTCATCTTTATTAGATTGAATCATCAAACCTCAAGCGCTGCTTCAAACTTGAAATAGAAGTAAAAAGGGAAAATTAAACTGAAAATTTAAAAGAATAAGGCTACACAAAAACGAAACTGCTTTCGAGTTGAAATTTAAAATCAAAGATAGAAGACTAATTCATAGAGCGAATTAAAGGGACGAATAACACACATCGCCTACTTCTACGAAAGTTAAATCGATCGAATTATATGAATCAAAACAAAGAAATTGAACTTCAAATCAAGCATTCGCAAAATCGAGAGAGAAAATTTCCGCAAATTTACCAGATGCAGACAATAGAGGAATGATGATTAGAGACAGAGATGGAGAAAGACGGTCGAGGGGCCGCAATGACTGCCGATTAGTCCACAATTCGAGCACAAAAAATGAACGTCATGAATATTTGGCGGGATAGCTTATACTTTATGTGTCGATTTTTTATTATATAATTTTTAAATTTTCATTAAACACCTTTATTATTTTCATTCTTTCTCTAGTTTTTTTAGTATTATTGCTTTTTTAGTACTCCACTAAGGTTATGTTCGTAAGGAACTCGTAAAAAGTTGTAAAGAATTATAATATTATAAGGAGTTGTAAAATAGTTATAAAATTAATTATAACAAATTGTAAGGAGGTATAAGCAATTGTAAAACTATAAGTTAGAACTAAATAAAACAACTTACTAAATTAATAGCCCCAAGGAATAGGGAATACTAAGCCCAAGGCCCACACAACAACCCCTTTAGTTGACCCAAATAAATGAGAGCAAAATTCCCTTCCGAATAAGATAGCTACACCAAACCAGCCGACACTAGTTTAAGAGCACTATTTGTATATTCTTAGCTACTTTGAAGGTTAATTTTAACTCTATTTTTACTAACTGAAAATATACCGACTTATTGCGATTGGTCAATCTAAATATTTTACTTAAAACTTCCTATTTCATGATAAGATATTCCATATAATTGCTACATGTTGTATCATTTAAAATTTAGTATCCCCCTCCCCCAAGCCCACATCACACATGCATTAGCCTTTGTATTATGCAATTTACTAATCTTCCTTTCAATTTCTGGAATCCCACCCTCCCCCAAGCCCAGAACAATAAAAATAGAAGTGAAACTCACGACAAAGATGATCAACCAAAAAAGTGTTATAAAAACCGGTTAATTAGATCAAAGCTCCATATATTATTGGATTTAGACTTTAAAACATCACGTATTCATGTAGTCTTATCCCCTAGAAAAGAAGTATTATATACGCATATAAATAAGTACCAATTCTTAGATGATATTATCTCATAATAAATTTCACATTTATGTTTTAAACATTAAACATGAATTCCTATAAGAAAACAGAAACAGAAACAGAAACTAAAATTAGAGATGGGGGGGCGGTTAGTTTCTGTAAGAAAGATGGGATGGAAGAATGATGATAATAGGTGCCACGTCTAAATTTAACAGATGGCGCCATTACTGCAACCTATGGATGCTAATCCTCAAGATTGAGCTTTCCATAGTTTCAGCTCCTCATTGGACATTATGGACAGATGCAGCCATTACAAGCACAGATGTATTTTTATGTGTGATTCACTTATGAACATAAAAGCTCCTGCAACTTTAGGTTTTAGCTCCTGCAACTTTAGGTTTTACCTTAATGCAAGATTTATTATTACTCCCCTTGTGTTCTCTAGAGCTGTAGAAAACTATAAGTTTAGTTTGGTTTAACTGAAGAAAGCTATAAGAAATTGTAAATTTGAGTTTAATGTAGTTAAGTCATAAAGAACAGGCTATCATTGTTGAAACCAAACCACCACCCCAAAAAAAAAAAAAAGAAAAAAAAAGCTGTCGAAGCAAGCTGATCCAGTAGTGCATCCATATGGAATTCCATTCCGCTGGTACAAATGACACCCAAAAACAAACTTGCTAAACAAGAGATCATTGCTTCTTTGAGAACAACTTGGGTCATTAAGGTGACTATCTCACAGATGAGAGCAAACACGCTTTGGACAACAGGAATTCAATAACTCAATAAGGATTCAAATAAGAGCATAGTAGCCACCATAGGATGCTGATTTCTACATGCCCATCCATTCCAATAACAATGATAAAACTGAGTTTCATAGCTCTAGTCATACACCAAATAATTAGCCGTAAGCATGATTGAGATCAGCCGCTGCTAACCAGGTTGTCTCTACAAACAAGAACTACAGTCATCTCTCAGAAAATGTGGCTGAGATCGATGCACAAAACATGAATTGGCAAAGAATGCTACCGAAAGCTGGGAAGTGATTAGGGTGCCCATCTAATCATGACAGTATTCCTAATGATGTATGATGTCAATAATCAGAAGCAAAAGAGCACCCTAGTCACTGCCCAAGAATTAAGCTAAAATCAAATGTGACATCATTATTCACCATGGCAAAGACACGCCAAATTCTTGCTGCCCCTGTCTACCAAGTTCACCAGTCCTCAAGGAAGAGTCACACTTGGGTACTTGCATGAACCATGACCTGAAAAGAATATATCAAAAAATATAAAATTAGCCAGGCACTTCAACCGCATTTGGTGGGCGTTTAGTTCAAAGAAATGTAAGTATGAAATGATTCCAAAGAATTAGAGGGTTATAAATGAGAATCCATAATCATGATCATGCCTATGGTTAACTCCAGCTTAACTGTTCTGATTTAGTTAGTCTCCGCGGTTCTGAGCTATTAAGTTTAATTTCAGGATTACATGACATAAACCCTAGAAAGATTAAGCACATGACTTACTGGGATCCTTGGTTGTCTGCACTGCGAGTCCATTGAAGAAGCAAGTAGCACCTTGGCTCCTAAACTGTGCCCAGTATGAACTGAAAGCATAGCTAGCATGAAGGATCGATAAATTTGGCCTGTAACACTTGCCCCTGGGCTGGATAGCTTCACATGTCCCATTCCCTTGTCCACAAGCATATGCTGTTGCTGATCCTAGTTCAGTCATGTTTGCTCCCTTAGCAACAACACACCATATCTTCCCCTTGTATGGCTCATTATTCTCTGCTGGTGGCAAAGGTGGGTAATCTGACACTGGGGCCTGACCCGTCAAGTCAATTGGGTACACATTCGATCCATTTGGGTAGAATAGCCCCCAGTGTCTCTCTGTACCTGGCCCAGTCTTCTGGTTCTCGTTATACAAAGCAAATATGAAGGATGGCAAAACAACACCAGGTCTAGCAGGAGTTCCAAGAGGAGGGTTGGCATTCAACCTTTTGACCAAGTTTCTATTATAAGTGGCAGCATTGTAGATATTGGCGCCAATTTGATCAACATCACCACCATTAGGCCAACCTGTTTCAGCTATCCAAATCCTGACATCAGGGTACCCGAGCTTCTTCATTGCAAAATGAACAGAATCAAGCATTTGATCAAACAAATTGGTGTAGGTCAACCCACTAACAGGGTCTGTGTAGTTTACCGCACCTTGGAACAATGCGTAGTCAAGGTTTATACTTTGGTAGTTTTGCGACCAAGCAAAGTAAGGGTAACAATCCACAAAGTAAAATGATTTGGTGTTCTTGAGAAATTGCAACATGGACTTTATGACAGGAAGAGCAATGTCAGACCTAAAGGTGCCATTCGAGGGTGGGAATGATGATTCAAGTACATCCATCGCCAAGGTTGTGCCCACTTTGACCTTGCGAATGCCATAGGTCTTAAGTGCAAACCCAATTTTTCTCATGGCTGGAACTAGATTAAACCAAGTCTTCTTATCTTCATCAGACATGTAACTAAGGACTTCGTTCCCAACAAGGATATACTTAATCAAGGTCTCAGGATAGTAAGGAAGAAAGTTAGTCTTGACCCATTCATTTGCTAGTGTTTGGTTGATGGAAATGTTGGAAATGATCTGATTTGGGACCATGATCGAGACCTGAATGTTTGTGCCTTTAAGGGCATTGAGGATTTCTGGGTCTGCGCTGTAGAGTTTAACCCTTCCAGTATTAAGGCTTTTGATAAATTTAACTGATTGGGATGGATATGGTAGATTGCTGCCCAATGTGCCATAATTTATACCAACCTTGGCAGAAAATGTAGCACCTGGAATAAACACAGAAATGCAATTGGATTTATTGAAAAACCAAAGTTGAATGAGACAAGTCATTCTTCATCTTCTAGTACACAACAAGATTCAATCTAATGGCCAATAAGTGCCCATTTCAGAAGGCAGAGAAAGAGACCATACGCATGAAGATTTATTCAACCAAACACAAATCTAGTGCCCTCTATTTAGCCTTCCAGAAGCGTAACTCAGAGAGAGAGAGAGAGAGAGAGAGAAAGAGAGAGAGCATTCACATTGCAGAAGTACAAGACAAAAAAACCCCCACAAAAATTGAAAATCTTAAAGAAAATAGAAGGTGAGCACAATGGCCCATTAGGCACAATTCCATTGAGGCAAATTTTACTAACATAATCTGGGAAACAAAACAAGTTCAGAAACAGAGTTTTTAATCTTAAAAAGTACAGAACAATCCAAACAGAGGCAAAGCCAAATGCATTTCAGATCAGTGAATGCGGACGACGATAGCAAAATAGACAACAGAAAGTCTCTAAAAATCTAAAACCTTTCTTTACTCAACTATAAATAGACAGCAAAACCCACATTTCATCCAACCATTCTCATTCTGAAAGTAAAATATTGAAATGTTTGGGGAATGAGTACTTACTGGAGAGAGAAACAAGCAGAGAAAACAGTAACAGAGTGAAAAGCCTCAATGCCATGGTCTCCCCAGCAACTCCACTCCCGGGGAAAGTCAGCTACAACTTGCTCAGTTTCCACTACTTGCTACAGAGAGAGAGAGACAGAGAGAGGGGGAGCGCTGCAGAAAGCTGGAAATGGCTAAAATATAAAGAGAACTGGCCAACCCCCTCCCCCACCCCCCAAAAAAAACCAAAAAAAAACCAAAAACAGTGGGTAAAAAGAGGCATAGATTTTTTTTGGTCAGAAAAAAATAGTATAGATCTTGAATAGTTGGATTAGTGAAACCAGAGAAGCTTCTTAATTTGGAGAATCCTAATGTGACTGTGATCTGTGTCAAAAGGGCAAAGTTTTGTTTAAAAGGTTTTTTTTTCCCTATCCTTTTGGATCACGATTATTTTATTTGACTTTAAAGTGGACAATTGTAAATATAAACTTAGATCTTGAGACAAAAAAATTGTGATAAATAACACTTTCTTTGTATGTGTCATATCTTTAGCGTGATTTAAAATATATTGGTGATTTAATAGTGTAATATTAGAGAGTTAAATTTACCTATTTTTCGCAAGCGTCAAAATTTTCACATTAGAAAAATGCAGGGGCTGAAGAATACAATGTTCTTAGCCACCTAAATCTTCTCAGAACTTGGTTGGAAGTAAGTAGGTTTATCGGGTGAAGTATCGTTCTTATGGTACTATGAGATGTTCAAGGAAACAATGGTGAGAAAATGGGCTTACTCAAGGAAACAATCCATGGGATTGTTGACGAGAAACTGAAATGGGTGCCGTAAACGTTGCTTTACAAATTATAACATCAAACGCCAAAAAAAAAAAAAATGATAAAAGTGAAAAGTTTGAAAAAGGAAAAACCTTTTCTTTTTTCCAAAATAAAGGCTTGAAGTTGACATTATTTTTTTTTTTTGGAAAGGGAAATTGACATCTTTTTCATGGTGCTTTGCACACTATTGTGCAGAAATCTGTAGCATGTAAAAGGAAAAGCAAGCTAAAAAAAGAATAAGGGCCTTTTTTTTTCTTATTTTTTGTGGGTCATTGATGAAAGCATAGCATAAATTGTACATAAGTCAAGCATAAAGTTATCTATAAAATATATATTTTTTCTTTCAAACCAATTAATAATCTGAAACAAAATAAAGAAAGTTTCTCCATTTTTTAATTAAGATTAATTTGAAAAATAAATTCCATTATCGCTCGGTAATTGATGTGCCAATAACTTATTTTCTTTAACTAATTTTAACTAAACTTATTCTAATTTATCACGAATAAAAGTTTAAATTTATTTGTAAACTTATGACTTGTTTCTTTTAACTGTTAAAAATTGATTATTAGTTGTTACGAATAATTATAAGTTATTATAAACGGTTATGATTATTTGTTAGCAGTGAAAAATGTTACGGTTAACTACGATTAACTGTTATGAACGGTTAACTTTTTACCAATGCTAAACTAAACATGACCTTATTCAAAACTAAATTTATCTAAATTTATATTTTTCAAAAAAAAATGATAATTTATTTTTTGAAAACAAGGTATAAATCGGAGAGAGCAGCGGCTATGTATAAAATCAGCATCAAATTGCTACGGCTTACGATGCGTAACTCAAAAGCACCGACAGCGATACTCTTTGGAGAAACACCCAATAAATTTTAATGGTAAGTTTTGGTGGGAACCCATTTTCCCAAGTCCCAAGAAATGGAAGAAAAATTGAAGGCAAGAAGACAAACCAAAACTTGGGAAAATGCCAGCTTGGGAGCTTTGTATAGTCCTCCTCATGATTCATCCATAGCTCATCCTCAGCTGTTGGTCTTCGTCTTGGTCTTCACACATCCCATCGATCCCACTCACAAATGGGTGGAGGAACTAATAAGTGCCAATTAAGTGAGACAGTAACATTCTCAAGGGGACACTCTTCTCGTGATAGTAATACATCAACATTTACTCCTTTCATTTTATAATTTTTATACTCTAATGTAATATTGTGAAAATATAAATTCATAATAAAATTTGTGTTAAAAGATTAAATTATTTTAATATTTTTTGAAATGAATAAAATTAATAAAAAAAGAGAAAAATAACTGATTAAGTATAAAATTGATAAATTATTCATTAATATGTCATTGTGATTGTATAAGTGATAAATATTATAAAATTGAAAAAGTTATAATTTAAGCGACAAATATTGTGAAATGAAGAGAAAACATTTACCAAATTCTATATTTCTTAAAATGAGGCATTGATATTCAAATATTTTGGATGAGATATCGATACTACTAACCATGACAATAACAACGGAGGTGAAATTCTATTAGCTGTTAATCACTAGTTGAACCAATGCTTTTAAATTTAAATATATTATTTCAAAAACACATCATATTTCTTTTAAATCGAAAAGAAACATTTATTAATGAACAGTTACAAAACATATATATATATATATATATGACATAAAGCCATTCCAGTTAGAAGAAAGAAAAATCATTACGAAAAGGGGACGAAGAGAATTTTAATTAGGAATAAAATAGAGCATATGATATATGGTTGAATGGAAGTACGGAATGAGCACACAACCCACCCCACCAAAAAAAAGAGGGTAAAAATGTTCCTTAAATATTTAGTACACAGACAAAGACATATGGACCATATTAAGGTACATAATAGAAGAATTGGCCCATGTTGAGCCATCAAGATTGAAATGTGTTGCAGAAGAGTCATTGTCCATATCCAAGCAATACTATATTTATATCATTATTGGTTAATCAAAATGCCAAGTCAGTAGAGGAATATGATGAAAATGTATTATCTTTTCCTTTCTCCCTTTGGCCCTTGAGGTCCGTAGAAGTTGTCTTGTGGGATGACGGTTCAAGGATGCCGCTGCAGTCACTGGCCACCTAGCCTGACTTGGCGGAGCTGGGGAAGTATATATGTAGTTGTCCGGCGGGAGATACAAAATGTGCGTAATAGGTATATTTTGGGCAAAATTCTACAGAAGTAACATGGAGGTAAGACATATATAAAATATGATTCTTGAGAAAAATATAACATCTAATGTATAAATTATTTGGTGGAGTTAATAGATCATCCTCGTCGCTTTATATCCAAGAAGTAGTAATCAACTAGTCTTTTGTTGGTCGTTCGAGAAATTTTGATCAACCAATGATCCATCCATGACCAACAATGGTGGTTGTTGTTGAACTTGCATCTTATCGTTATCCATATAAGAAATCTCCTTGATTACAAAAATACAATTTGGTTTAGGTTCTTGAACATGGATAATCGTTGTTGGTTGCATAACATCATCAACTGCTCGTTTCTTTGCTCTACAATTTTGTTGTTATCTTTCTTAGTAATTCAGACATATCAATATATGTCCGAGAAGTATTAATCAACTAACCTTTTGTTGTTCGTTTGAAAAATTTTGATCAACCATTGACCCATCGTAACCAACAATGGTGATTCCGTTGCACTTACATCTCATAGTTACTTACCTAGTGATGTTTCCACAAAAGTTTGTAAAGCCTTCGACTTGCATTTATCGTAAGTGATTCTTACCTTTATGAGTATATTTTGCTGCACATATAACTTTTTAAATATCATCAAATTTTTTGGTGTTTGTGCCTCTGTTTACTTACCCGAGTCGAGTTACTCTAAGTGCATAAATGGATTGTAGAGCTATCTCATGACAGATTTTCTCTATTCACAAAATTCTACGGAAGCAACATGAAGGTAAGACATATATAAAATATGATTCTTGAGAAAATATATATCATCTAATATATAAATTATTTGGTAGAGTTAATAGATCATCCTCATTGCTTTATGTCCAAGAAGTAGTAATCAACTAGTCTTTTGTTGTTCGTTCGAGAAATTTTGATCAACCAATGATCCATCATAACCAACAATGGTGGTTGTGGTTGTTGTTGCACTTGCATCTCATCGTTATCTATATAAGAGATCTCCTTGGTTACAAAAATACAATTTAGTTTAGGCTCTTGAACTTGGATAACTCGTTGTCGGTTGCATAACATCATCAAGTGGTCGCTTCTTCGCCGCTACAACTTTCTTGTTAACTTTCCTAGTAAATCGACATATCAATATATGTCCGAGAAGTATTAATCAACTAATCTTTTGTTGTTCGTTCGAAAAATTTTGATCAACCATTGACCCATCATAACCAACAATGGTAATCGGTGTTGCACTTAAATCTTATAGTTACTTACCCGGTGATTTTTTCCACAACAGTTTGCAAAGCATTCGATTTGTATTTATCGCAAGTGATTCTTACCTTTATGAGTATATTTTGCTGCACATATAACTTATTAAATATCATCAAATTTTTTGGTTTTTGTGTCTCTGTTTACTTACTTGAGTCGAGTTACTCTAGGTGCATAAAGGGATTGTAGAGTTCTCTCATGACATATTATCTCTATTCACAAAATCCTACAGAAGCAAAATAAATGTAAGACATATATAAAATATGATTCTTGAGAAAATATATCTCATCTAATATATAAAGTATTCGACGAAGTAATCGGTTAGTTTTTTGTTATTCTTTCGAGAAATTTTGATCAACCCACTCATCCATAACCAACAAAAGTGATTGTTGTTACACTTACATCTTATAGTTAGTTACCTGGTAATATTTCGGCAACAGTTTGCAAAGGCTTCATTCTGTAATGATAAATTAACTTTTAGATTAAAAAAAAGACAAAATAATGATTGGCTCTTATAATAGTGTTACAAAACTAATATTATATTTATATATCTAACAAGCAATAGTCGAGGTAGCTGGACATGATGAATAACCGCAACTTCTAATCTAATTGTTGCATTTTTTATTTTTTTCATTTCTTTTTTAACAATTATTTCTTTAGTTTGAAGTTTTTCTTTAAATAATAAAATTACAAAGATTGTTATTTTCAGCGCATATTAGAATAGCAACAACAGTACCTTTGTTGTCATTTCAGGGATATTCTAGTGATAAAATTAGAGTTTGATTCACTTTACACGGTATACATGCATAAAATTTATCCATCCAAATCTAAATATTGCACCTATAAACTCATCTTGCTATAATTAAGGGGAAATTAAAATATAAAAAGTATTTTGTTTATTTTCGAACCTATAAACCCATCTATCCTAATATTGATGTACCTCTTAGTTATTTTCAATTTTGTGAATTTTAAAAATTCTTATGAAAAAATTCACTAGACAAAGTGTACATTTTTTCAATATAACTATATATTATGATGCTTTGTTACCGACAAAAAATAATTATCATTCTTTATAGTAATTAATATTCCGATATTAAATTTTGATATAAGTTGAGTGCTTGATATTTATTTTTCCCAAATGTTAAATGTTTTTTTACTCTAGGGCTTCATGCACTCTCTTTCTTCCTCTCAACTAGTAAAAATGCAAAATATTCTATTCAAAGATAATTTTATTGACATCTAATTTAATATCAATTATTAAATAAAAAAATTTTAATATGACTTGTCAACTGTCATAAAAAGAGATTTTAGACAAGAATGCCTTCCATTATATTTTATCTATGGTTAGTAGCTGAAAATTCACATTTAATTTCGAAAAAGAAAGAAAGAAAATTTTCAAATGTATTTGATGAATGATATTCAAATAAAAATCTAATATTGACCATTTACAGTTAAATATCTTGAGATAATTTCATTTGTTGAGTTCTGTAAACAATAAGTTTTTCAAAATGTGTCTTAGTGGGAATACATACATTACCTTTGAGACACAAGAGGATAAACTAACCCATATAAATTTCTGATGTTTTATTTGGTCAACCTTTCAGAATATTTTTTAATTAGTTTTACTCAAATATATTTTTACTATACTATAATAATATCTTAGTACAATAACTTTATGCAATGTTACTATATTATAATAATATTTGTACGGGGTTTCATAATTAAAAATATAATAATTTAAATTTAAATTAATAAATAGTTAGAGCTCTACCCATATAATTAAAATTTGTTTTTGCTTTTATTCTTGCATGATTATTTTAAATTTTAAAAATAATTTATACATAAATATAAAACATATTAAGGAAGAAAAAATACTTTAATATTTCTAAAGTGAAATATGGAGGAGTTACTTCCAAAGTGGAGAAAAAATACACAATAGCAAAGAGAAAATGATAAAAGATACAATTTACAGTCAAATTTTAAATTACTTTATAAATGATTAATTAATTAAAACTAAAATAAATAAATATAATATAAAATTATCAAGAGGTATTAAGATTTCAAAACAAAATACCACAAAGTATATTTTCTTAACCATTTTAATTTAAATTTTTTGATAAAAATAATATCAACTTTAGGGTTATTGATAGAAAATAATATGAACTATTTTATATAGGAACCATTTCGCAACAAACACTTATATGTTTGAATAATTATTTTATTTATTTATCATATTTTGATTATAATTTAGTCACTCAAATCAACTCCCCCCAAAAAAAATACTTATATGATATGTATTTTTATAAAAATTCTATCTTTTCACTGAGATCCTTTTAAAAAAAATTATATTGTCAATTTTATGCATATTTTGGATGAGATTCTCTTAGAAGCAAGATTAGAAAAAAAAAAAAAACTCAATTTGCAAATCATCTTAAGTAGATAATATAACTCTTTGCAAATTATTTCAAGTATCAAGTTGGGAAGAAAATATTACGTTAAGTGTTTTTTAAATAAATTTTATTATTACTTGAAGGTTCAAAATTAAAAAGTTAGAAAGGTTATTTAATTTCAAACCATTTTCATCGCAAATTATATAATTTAAAAATAATAAATATTTATACCAACCTTAAATGGGAAACAAATAGAGTGAATTATCAGTCATAGAATAATTTAGTGCAAAACCAATTAAAAATTAAATAACTACAATTAATAAATTAATTATAATTAAACATACGCTTAACATAAAAGAAATAAAGTACATATGATACATAAGTATAGCATATTAGTTCAGAAAAATATGTTAATCTTGTTGATATTAGCAAATATAGGTGTCAATTCACATTTTTTTTTTTTAGATGGAATTGTAGGGGATAGTTTATATAATTGTGAAGAAAATTTGAAACTCCTTTTATCTCTCAATAGTGATTGATTTATGTATTGAAAACATAATATTTTTGGAAGATTTTACCATAATTAATGACAATCATTAAAATTATGGCCAATAAAATTAAGACCGTCACTAACATTCACTAAACAACCCTTAAATTTATCGATACCCTCTAATTTTGTCTTAGACTACATATAAATTTAATATTTGATGTCGTGAATTTATTAAGAAAATGAATAAATGTAAGAGTCTAATATGTTACATTTTATAGTAATTTTTCCCCCAACTAATTGTATTATTGTAATAACATTTGTACGTTATTTAAATAAATCTAAAAAAAATCTAATATACAATAAAACTTAAAACATATGTGTTGTAAATGTAGTTACTTGTTTGATTAATGTGTAGTCTCAATAACTAATTTTCTTTCTCTTGTAGTTACTTGTTTGTACGTTTCTCTTGATTAATGTGTAGTCTCAATAAACACAAAAATCGAAATTCACTCAAAAATTCTCCTACAATGCATGATTATCCTTTTTAAGAAACATTTGACATATACATTACTCTAAAAATATACCTTTAAAATCTTTCTTATTAACTTACGGTATTATAAGAATTTCAAGCACAATTTGACGAAGAAGAGTATGGTTGATTTGGCAATTATTTAAAAGAAAAAATTGTAAAAATTATTAATAAAATGTTGCTTGCCTTTAAATGATCAAATCAAGAGATTTGATTAATAGAGAATTTTAAAATAAATTATGGTTGGTAAAATTTAAATTTTAAAAGCAAAATGGAGGGAATAAATATACATTTATTTTTTGTGGGATTAAATATGGTGAAAGAAAGGATTTTAAAAAATATATTTTAGTTATAGCATAAGATTTTTCATAAAAAGAATAAAATAGTTCTTCAGATGAGGAATTTTATTTGGAACAAATCCAAAAGAAAAATTGGTTATTATACCATCTGGAACATACCTTAGTCTAAAAAAAAGGGTTTCTTTTTGATAATTGATCAAAGTCTTAAGGTTTTAAAATTACATTATTAACCAAATCAGGCTCCAACTGAAACGCAGATATAGAAGAATAAATCTACATGAAATAATGACTGAAAAAGCCATTTTAGCATCCTAAGTATTGAACTTTACTAGCATTCATAGAATTTTACCTGCTCTGGCATCTGGTAGGATTTCACCTTCGTTTTTGTTTCATATTGAATATCCGCCAGTGATCCTGTGTATTCCCCGGAAATAGCTTCAGAAAGAAAATAAATTTGTTAGAAAAAGTAATAATATACAAGAATGGAGAATATTTCAGGAGGGACAACAATGTTGATACAATAGGCACCACCAAACCACTTCTGCAACATCACCAAAGGCACCAACTACACAAGGATCCACGAAACTTACATGTTTCAGGAGGTTAAGATAATTATAGCAAATGTTAACCTCGACACAGTCCAGCACAGAGGCTGTTAGAATGAAGAGCCACACAATCCAGCATAAAAGCTATCAGACTGAAGAGCCTATGTTAACCTCGACACAATCCAGCACAAAAGCTATCAGACTGAAGAGCCTATGTCTACAACCAAATCCGACTCTCTACTACCTAATATCCCAGTCCAGCATGAGCATTTTAGAAAATTCATGTCATATACGTAAACTGTCCTGAAATTAAAAAATAATGAGCCAAGGGAACCCTGAACCAGTACACAGGATCATCTATGAATTCTTTTCTTGTGAGCTAGCATCAAAAGTTCACAGACAAAAGCCTCCTAAAACAATGACCACATATATACAACACAATAAGAAATCGTCTTAATTTTCCTCAAGCCAAGTTTACTGCTCACATTTTCTCTCTGTTTTGCCCTTTTTTATTTTCTATGATTAATTAAGATAACCGGAGAGGGCTTGCCTTGTGATCAATATTTCTTGTCTTATAAGGGACTAGGTTGCTACTAATTTTTGAGGACAGGTTCTTTTTTAGCTTGTCGTTTTCATCATTCCTCATGAAGGTGACCTGAAATATATATTACAAATATATAGTCAGTACCACAAAAACACCTTTTCTCCCTCCTTAGTACTCCCTTCGTCCCAAAAAGACACATGTGTATTGAACTACCTGAGCACTTTTGCGGCAAAGTGTAGAGACAATGGAATGAGCAACCTTCGATAGTCTTCCTCTGAACAGAACTTAGGATGATCCCTTGGGGATGTTACAATTACCTGTTGGTTGCCATAGCAATCCCCCTTAGATCTCTCGTTATTCCAATTAAAGAGTATTTGACATTGTCAGTTCTGAAAATTGCATCTGGGGTTGATTCCGGAGCAATGAACACCTAAGCACCATAAATCATATCAAAGGATCAGTATCATACCAAAGAGGAAAAGGATGAGAACCACACCAAATAGGAAAAGACAGCAAAATAATTAAGAATGCCATTAAAGCAAAAACTCAGGCAAATACAATCCCTACATTTGACGTGGCTTGCTAACAAGATGTGTGTCCCTGAGGACTTCCAGGCAACTAATCAAGGATGTTAAAACTTTTCAGCAAAAGCAACAAAGATATCAGTTCCCAACTAACTGTTATAAAACATGATATGGATCACTCAAATCAAGGGAAAACTTGATCAATACAACTTGTTTTCATTAGATTTTCCCGGCTTTGCTTTAGGTTCTCTAGGAATCTTCTAAATTTAAAAGCTGGCTGGTACTTCATTTTCTGGTCAAAATTTGCAGATAAATTTACTAGATCGAAAAATGCAGACTTAGGGCCTATTCTTTTTGCTACAAGCAACTGTGAGGTTAGCTTTAAGGAGTTGTAAGCTTTAAGCTTAACACAAAAAAGAACATGGCTTTAGAGTTTTCACCTTTTTTTTGCTTGCATTGCTGTACCAAAGTTGTCCTCCACTTCTTTTTTTGGAGTAATAGGTATTCAAAAGGTTTTCAATATATGGCCTAACAGAAACAGCCTATGCAAATTAGGGGCAAGGCTGTTATTTTTGACCCCAGAACTCTCAGGTACAAAGTAGGAGTTGAAGTTGGATATCCTTTTATGGCAAAGACAGAACTAGCAATTTTTAACCAAAAGTGATACTTAATTAGCACTAGAGTGGATGCCATTCTTATAATATGGGATACCTCCATGTACGAAATTAGAGATGGCAGCATGCCTTCAGAAGAGGCTCCATTGATGACTTAAATTTGACATGACTGTCCTCTATAACGATCAATCAACCAATAGTGTAATAGAATGTAGTCCAGCTACGATAGCACCTATGTTCTTCAAGAAACGGAAAGTGCTCCCTCTGACGTTAAAGTTCAAGAAAAAGTCAAACATCCTTAGAAGTGAGAACAGAAGATTTTCCACAAACCAAAGAAAAGGCATAATAAATAGAGATAAACATATTTGAAATAGCTTACTGTGTGGTTTGAGATTATGAAGTTCACAGTATCCAACTTCAGAAGAAGCTTTCCAGTCATATAGCTGCAAATAAAATAAAGATAAAAAAAGTGGCACTCCGTATTGGACCAAATACATAATAAATAGATCCCAAGGAACAATACCGCAGTCATTGGATAATTAAGTAACAAATATCATCTAAGGCTAGCGCAATAACTAACCCAGAAGACAGCTCCAAGAATAAACCTAATGTGTGCTCAATAACCTCTTCCCTCTACAAATATGAAAGGGAAATGAATGTCAATCATACAACTAGAGCAATATTATCGCAATAAAAAATGGAGAAAAAAAATCAATTTAACCAAGAATTACCTCAGTGTAACACTTTAGATTTGTAGCTATCTTGCTGACAATGAAATACAATAGAACTAGATTATCACTAATCCCAAGAAGCTCTGATAATCGACCATATAATTGTTGCGGCCAAAGATAACAATATCAAGTATAACTTCAAGAACTAATAAAGTTAAGGAAATGATTAATCATAGTTCCATACCTTGGAGGTATGCATGCCTTGGGCACCAACATAAGACTTCCGAAAATTCTGAAAAAGATAAGTATTGCATGATCTAATCTCTGCTTGCTCAATTCCCCATATCTCTGCAAAATGAATATCAAAATCACAAAAATAGGCATTTGAACATTAACTGGTAAATTCTTCTACCTAGGAAACAAAATTTGAGAAACGCAAAATCAGTGCACAAAGGACTCAAATAGAGAAACTGATGCTCCAATAAGGACTTTCAGGTGGACTGTACTTGCTAGTGCTAAAAGGACTAAAAGAGGAGCTGAGCATGCGGAATAGAAAAACTTGAGGGATATCAGACAGGATGGTACCTCCACTTAGTTCAGATGTGTTATCTTCTTCCAAAGTTTCTAAATTTGTCTTTGATTTCTCTTGTCTCTCTAGGTTTTAGCACATTCCAATCTTTACCTCTCTAGCAAGCATGACAAAGTGAAAACTTTTGAAGAGTCCTATTGATGATGTTCAAGCAACAGGGGATGTGGTCAGTCCCTCTGATTACACAAATCATCAGGCTCTCAGTTATCTTTCAGGCTCTACAAGGCGGGCAAGTACACATTGAAGTGTCAATGAACCCCTCAAACTACCTTTCTCATAATGAATCAAGATAATGTGCAAGACAATAAAATCCTCGACCAGTTACTAGAAGGCATTAGTATGCCTTGAAAGTTGTTGATAATCCAGTGATTTACATTCATTTCTGCTCGATTTTGAAGAAGACTGAATTTGAAGAAGACTGAACTTCATCCCTCAAACCCCATGAACTCTTGAAGAAGACTGAACTTCATCCAGTGATTTACATTCATTTCTGCTCGATTTTGAAGCTTGAATTTGAGAAAATCTACAAAGAAATTTAGCCAATCTATCTTCATCAACACCACTCCCTATTCATTTCAGAACTCGAGGTAGAATTCTTCACAATTAGGAAAGAATGATGCAGGGTATGAATATAGACAGCAAATGGGGGCTGAGGAAATTAGGATACCAATCAATATATATCAATTATTTTGGTATTTTCATACTTTATTATTTGTTTCATAGGGTTAACCTGGATAGTTTTAACATAGTTTAGGATAGTCAAAACATGGATATTCGACATTGTTTTAGTGAGGTTTATTTTCCCAATCTATTAGGACTATCTATGATTAATGTTTTTGTCGTTTTCTAATTCATTTCATAATTTTTAGGTTCCAGTTATTGGGACCAGAAAAATACCCTGGATTGGACACCAAGCTAGACAGAATTAGACCAACAATTCTGTGCAATCTTCGGTCCAGGCATTTATGAAGTTTTTCGGTCTGGTTTGGTCCAAATCCAAGAAACAAGACTAGATACTCAGGATTCATAATGCACTTGCTTCAAAATCATCAACCATATGTCCAATAACAAAGCAATAAATTTCACATTACTTAGTATTACTTTCATAACTTTTCAAAGCTAAATAACAAGAAATAGACTGATTTTACTAGATATCAACAAAGTGAGCAGTTTCTTTTTTTTAAAAAAATTAATAGCTAATAGCAACTTGGTTCAATCAATCTAGAAACTCTAGTCCCAGTTTGATCCAATCATACCAGTGGCCATACCTATTTTTTAGTGGAATAGAGTGTACTGGTTCCATATACTGACATACCAGAATTCAAATGATTTAGCATTTAAAAATAAAAATAAATGGTAGAATTTCACGAATTTTATTTATCTTTTCAACAAATATGCACAAAAACCATGATGCATATGCCAACACACGCTGTACTGTCAGTAACAAGTTATTTCTTATCATTGTTTTTCGATAACTATGGAAAAAGCATCCAATAAATCATCAGACGGCTACCAACAGAAGCATCCAACCGTGCAGAGTTCGATGGTTTTAGGACAAAACAAACACTGTTTAACTAGTTAAAAGAAAAGCACTAAAGTACAGAACAGGGGTGTTCTTCACAGGCCTATATCTGCCAATTTAGACAAAATGGATAAAGGTGGATAGCTGAGGTGGGATCATGTACATAGCTTTATTATATAAACCTTTCCCAGCTTGGTATTGTAATAACAAGAAATCAAAGAGGCTCACTTACGAGGGCATTTTCTCTCTCCAACTACCTTGCTTCTCGATGCTTTCCTGGATAACAAAGAGCATCCATGGAGCATTTTGAGAGCTAATTCCTTAAGCAAGGGAGTTCATCAATGGCGACTCCAATTCGGAACAATATTACTTACAATGATCTGAAAAATCCACTTTTCATTCATCCGTCGGATGGACCAAATTCGATTTCTGTTCCAGAAAAATTGGTTGAAGCGAAGAATTACCGATCCTGGCGCAGATCGATGTAGATTCATCTATCAACCAAGAGAAATTGACTACCTATTCCTTCAACAAAGCCAAAAGGTTTCAAATATTGGGTTTCCAGGGAATCCAGGATTTTGGGGTTCAAATTTCAAACGGTGAAGCTTCATCTACAGGGATGAATTCAAGAGAAGCAGAGCAGAGAGAGAGAGAGAGAGCGTGTATGTGTGTGATGGGCCAACGGTAACTTTGAAAACCCACCCAGCCTCGCCTATAAATAGCGAGAGAAATTTTGAATGCGTATGATGGGCCAACGGTAACTTTGAATATGTGTGATTTTGAATGTGTATGATGGGTCCAACGGTAATTTTGAAAACCCACCAGCCAGCCATATGCCCAATGCCCACAAATTATTCCGTGGCCATGCCCACCTTCAAGGTTTTTTCTTTTTAAAGAAAAACATTTTATAATTGACTCTTTTTTTTGGGTAGGTTATTTATTTTATTTGAAAAAGAGAGTATTATTGGAAACTATTGTGATTGTGTAGTTCACTTACCATTGTAAAAAAATAAATAAATAAATAATTGTGATTGCGTAGTTGGCTTAAGTGCTGCTCCTAATAACTAATAAATGATTAAGGATGGATGATCCAACGTTATTTTATTGATTACTTATTTAAAAGCAATAGTCTTGCGATAATTGTTTATATTTTTAGAGATTTTTCTCGCGTAATACTTTTTTTTTGTCATTGTTTATATATAATTATTTTTCTATTTTTTATTTCCCTCTTTTCGTAGAGTAAAATAAATCTCATTAGCTCAAGAAGCTTCGATAATAAGCAAATAAAGCTTCAACTATGAGTTTCATTAACTATTTCTAACAACCTAAGTACCTTAGTAATGATAGCATTCTAAAAATGAGAAAATGTAACAAATTATTACAAACAGAAAAGATTGAACGAGCTGACAAAGAATGAATCAAAACAAATGAATCATTCCAATGTCAATTCATATCGCCATCTCAAAACTTATGCAATGAATATATTGGTGTTATTAGTTGGTTTAATTAGTAAAGTATTTAAGAATGTTAACGTAAACCACAATTCAAATTTTAGCAATATTAACATTTGCACCTCATTCAAAAACGTAAATAATGATATTTTGCTATTCAAAAGCATATGCACATGGTTAATACTTGCCCAAAGCAATCAACTCTATTAGGGAAGAGTTCTCTACTAATAAACTATGAGCTCTATTAAAATAAACAATAGTCACAACACCACAACTTCCTCGAAGACCCTGTTCCAAGCTCCATCAACTAGAGACTTCCAATTGAAATTTAATGTAAATTTAACCTTAAGAACCACAATTTGAGCTTTATAGATTCAACCCATACCCTTGGTTTTTTTCAAAGTCACATTGTGAAGGAGGACAAATCATTCTTAAGTCAACATCAATAGTTTAGAGTTGTGGATTCGGATTTAGATTTAGGTATTTAAGTTTAATCCACGATTCAAAGTTTAAATTCAGTATATAGTGTAAAGTTTAGTTCAATAAGATCACCTACAAGATGTGAATAGTGGATAGACAACATCAATTCAACTTTCAAGCATTCCCTTTACTCGTGGTGCATTCCTGAAAACTAAAGGAGTAATACATCAAAGTCCAACTATGTCTCGAGAGCAACTTGCTGATATTTTCACTAACTCACTCGGGGATCGACATTTTCGTTATCTACTTGGCAAGTTGGGTGTTTCGGATCTTCACAACCCCACTTGAGGGGAGTATTAGACTAGTTGTATTCATTTAGAAGTCAATGGTAGAGATTGTATATGATTGCATTACAATAGGATAGTTATTTGTGTTTGTGTATAATTCTCTTTGTAAAGTCTTTGACATATTATACTCGTTTACATTCACTATATATATAACAATGATCCAAAGGAGAAGGAAGAGCACAATCACTCCCAAACTCTTAGTTTTTCAATAACCAAAAATGGTGATTATTGTTGCACTTACATCTCATAGTTAGTTAGTCTGGTGATGTTTTGGCAACAATTTGCAAAGCCTTTATTTTGCATTTATCGCAATTGATTCTTGCCTTTATCACTATCATTTGCTGCACATACAACTTATTAAATATCATCACATTTTTTTGTTTTTGTGTCTCTGTTTTACCCGAGTCGAGTTATTATAAGTCCATAGAGGGATAACAAAGCTCTCTCATGCATATTTTCTCTATTCATAAAATTCTAACATTGCATGTCCTACAAAGATAACATGAAAGCAAGACATATATAAAATATGATTCTTAAGAAAATATATATCATCTAATATATAAAGTATTCGACAGAGTTAATAACTCATCCTCATCACTATATGTCTAAGAAGTAGTAATCAACTAGTTTTTTTGTTTGTTCGAGAATTTTTATCAACCAATGCTCATCCATAACCAACAATGATGATTATTGTTGCCCTTACTCTCATGGTTATCTATACAAGATATCTCTTGGGTACACAAGCACAATTTGGTTTAGACTGTTGAACTTGGATAAGCTGTTGTTTGTTACATAACACCATCAAGTGTTCGCTTCTTCATACCTAAAACTTTCTTGTTAACCTTCTTATTAATTCGAGTATACCAATATATGTCTAAGAAGTAGTAATTATATAGTTTTTTCTTGTTCGTTCGAGAAATTTTGATCAACCAATGACTTATTCATAACCAAGAATGGTGATTGTTGTTATACTTACATCTCATGGTTAGTTACCTGATGATGTGTCGACTATAGTTTGCAAAGCCTTCATTTTTCATTTATCGCAAATGAATGTTGCCTTTTATCACTATCTTTTGCTGCACATATAACTTATTAAATATTATCAAACTTTTTGATTTTTGTGCCTCTGTTTACCTAAGTCGAGTTATCTGTAGATCCATAAGAGGATAGCAAATCTTCTTATAACATATTTTTCTCTATTCATAAAATTCTAACATTACATGTCTTATAGAAACAACATGACGACAAAACATATATAAAATATGATTCTTGAGAAAATATATATCATTTAATATATAAAGTATTCGACTGAGTTAATAAATCATCATCATCACTATACTTGGTTTTCCAATTTTACCCTTCTTAATTATATTTTTATTTTTAAAACTTTATCGTTTTCAATATATAATATCTTAATATATTTATTTTTTAATTATTTTACCAAAATAATAGCAGATTGAGAATCCAATAACATCCTAATGATAATAGGAAATTGGGATGATAAAAATAATTAATAAAAGAGATATATATAGAGAGAGGATATAGTGATGAGATAGAGAAAATTAGGAAGGAAAGAGAGAGAGAGCGTGGTGTTAGGAAATTATGAAATCAAGAGGAGAGAGGAGGGAGAGGAAGAGAAGAGAGAGAGAGAAACGTGAAAGGAAAAGGAGAGAAAGAGAGAAAGTAACAGGGAGGAAAGAAGAAATGTTAGTAATTTTATTGGAAATAAAAAGGGCATATTAGATATTTCTTTATGTAACTAACTTCCTTTTTTATTCACCTTAAATTTTCTCAATCTTCCTAAAACGACAACTAATTTGAAATAGAAGTAAAGCCTTTGAAGGTTTGCTCGGGAGAGTCTCGAGTCACCCTAGAGGGGGTGAATAGGGTGATGGAAAATTCTTTGCGAAAACACACACTTTTGCGCGAAAAGAGGCAAAGACAGAATCCGAGTCTAATAACGAGTCGAAAAGTTTGGACTCGTAAAGCAATGAATCGAAGAGGCAAGAGCACTAAGGTCGTCTCGAGTCTAGAATGAACTCGGAAAAGGAACACGAGAGATTTTACGTGGAAACCCTCCCGGGCGAGAAAACCACGGCCCGTGTCAATCCAGCACACGAAGTCAAATCCACTATTTTGAGTCCACAAAATAGCGTGAACTGATCGAACCCGAGCTGCTCCCTTGGACAACTCTATACAAGTTTTCCTAGACTCGAAGTTACCTTATCCGATCTAGTACTTCCTAGCCGAGATAACCCTTACAGCTTAGGGACAACTAAGCTCGAGTTAACCTTTACAGACTTAGTTAAGGGACCTTACAAAGAATGTAAGAAGAGTTTGTAACTAAGTACAAGACCTTACAACTCGTAAAGTAATGAATTATAGAGTGGGAGTTGTAAGTTGAAGATTGTGAGTAAATACAATAACTTTGATCAAGTAAGTGTATAGACAATATGTTCGGCAACCTTCAAGTCTTGTGAAGTGGCTTCGTTTATAGATAACCTAGCGAGTAGCCGTTATCTTCATCTCGCGACCGAGAGTCCTCTCGTGACCGTTGTGAAAGGCTTTCGAATCACTCGGAAAGTATCCGTTGAAATATGGACGTTGGACAACGGTTTAACTCTCTTGGAAGTCTCAAAATCATCGGTTGTGTCTTGATAAATGTGGTGGAAACCACCGTTAAGCTTGGCGTTCCAGTTTTCCGGATATGGAAGCGGACGGCTTCCGACACAATCTTCCGAGACAAAAGCGAGGGAAGGTGAAAAGCCATATCTCGCTGGTGATTTGACGTTCGAAGCCGGCTACTTTTGTAGTTTGAAAAGATATCCTCGATTGAATAACCTACAAAAGTAAAACACCTTCGGTTTTCAAAGTATAAAATACTTTGGTCCAAGGTTAGACACGAGATAATAGAATAATCATGATAATTAACTAACAGATTATCTCGAGTCGGAAAAGAAATGGAATTTTCCGAGTCTAAAATCCATGATGCTCGGAATTCCATAAGACTTAATCTTAAGCAAAGAATCGAGTTCCGTAACGAATATCGGAGAGGGAAAAACTTGATATAGACTAAGTACGAAAAGAACTACGAATGCCGACTATGCAAACAATAGAGTAAATAACCACAAGTCGATTCCGAGTGAGAAACGGCGGAATACTCGGTATAATTCGAAATGCGATTAATCCGAGTGAGAGTGGACTCGGAATAAAGAACCAGCTTTATGAGTTGCTAACCGAAAAGCGATAACGAGAGATGAGTGAGGGCCGAATCACTTAGAGAAGAAACTATTTTACTCAAGTAAGTTTCTAAGACACGAGAGAATGCCTTGGAATCAAAACTCTATAAGAATGACATCGTTATACCTGATTCCTTTGCATGACTCGGAAAGATATTGAGCAATGTCCGAGTCTTCAGCCTTCATTTTGTATTTATCACAAATGATTCTTGCCTTTATCACTATATTTTGTTGCACATGTAACTTTTTGGTTTTTGTGCCTCTATTTATCCGAGTCAAGTTACTCGTAGGTCCATAGAATGATAGCAGAGCTCTCTCATGACATATTTTCTCTATTCATAAAATTTTAACATTACATGTTCTACACAAACAACATGAAGGTAAGATATTTATAAAAAATAATTCTTGAGAAAATATATATTATCTAATATATAAAGTATTCGGTGGAGTTATCATCACTATATGTCTAAAAAGTAGTAATCAACTAGTGTTTTTTTGTTCGTTCGAAAAATTTTGATCAACCAATGACCCATCCATAACCAACAATGGTGATTGTTGTTGCACTTATATCTCATGGTTATCTATATAAGAGATCTCTTGGTCACACAAGCACGATTTGGTTTAGGCTCTTGAACTTGGATAACTATTGTCGGTTACATAACATCATCATATTGTTGCACATGTAACTTTTTGGTTTTTGTGCCTCTATTTATCCGAGTCAAGTTACTCGTAGGTCCATAGAATGATAGCGAGCTCTCTCATGACATATTTTCTCTATTCATAAAATTTTAACATTACATGTTCTACACAAACAACATGAAGGTAAGATATTTATAAAAAATAATTCTTGAGAAAATATATATTATCTAATATATAAAGTATTCGGTGGAGTTATCATCACTATATGTCTAAAAAGTAGTAATCAACTAGTGTTTTTTTGTTCGTTCGAAAAATTTTGATCAACCAATGACCCATCCATAACCAACAATGGTGATTGTTGTTGCACTTATATCTCATGGTTATCTATATAAGAGATCTCTTGGTCACACAAGCACGATTTGGTTTAGGCTCTTGAACTTGGATAACTATTGTCGGTTACATAACATCATCAAGTGCAAATGATTGAATTTAAAGTAGGCATAAAAACAACATAGTGCAAATTGAATGAGCGTAGAGAAGAGAGAATGAGATGAAAACTAATCGTTAGAAGTTCCTTCATAAGGATTGGAGTTTAATGCCACTATCGTTACGAGATCAAATCTCCGAAGAATCCACCAAATATGCGAACTTATGGAACTCGCAAAATTCGAAAGAGAGAGAGTGTGTGCAAGAAGATTGATCGTACCTCACTCGCTAAACCGCAAAGGAGGAACACGAGGAGACAGAAAGTTGTTGGAGGATTAACAATGGCAATGTAGATGGAATGAGACTACTAATCTGAAAATTCAAAAACAAAAATATGAAGAGAGAGAAGAGAAAGAAGAGAATTTGCTCATCACTCAAGTGAGTTAATTTTGTTGCTTTATATTTGTCGAGTTTTTTTATTCTTTTTCTTTTACTTTTTTTTGGGTTACCGTTGCTGTTGCCCAATTGGGTCAAGAGCATTCAAAATTTTGTCGAGTTTTTTTGTAAAATTCATGTTCTTTTCTTTTTTGTTTTTTGGTTACCGTTGTGGCCCATTGAAGGAAATTTAAAATTGAAATGCTTTGCCATTTTTTTTCAAACAAAACAAAAATTATGAGTTGAATCATGCTTTTATATAAGTTATGATTGGCGCAGTGTTCCCAATTTTTTTATTTAGACCCTTGGTCCGTCCAACATTTTTAGTTTGAATTATTAGAAGATTGATGTTTTAAATTTTCAAAATTAATTTTGAAATTATAATTTAGGTTAAATTTTTTCTTAAACTATCAATTGTATTTCAAAATAATTCGTTACTCGTCATGTTGTAAGGAAGATTATAATCTTGAAGTTGACCATTCTTAATCTTAGGGTCTATTCGTTTCAACTGTTAAAACTAATGGTTATATCGTTTATGGCGGTTATGAGATGTTATGAGTCTGTTATAAACTATTATAAACTCGTTATGAGTTATTATGAGTTGCTATGAGTTGTTAGGAGTTGATATGAGTTGTTATGAGTCATTACGAGCTGTTAATTATAATTAGCGATTATAGTCGTTATGAACTGCTATAATGGTAATAATAATATTAATAATTTTTTCTTAATAATAATAATAATAATAATAATAATAATAATAATAATAATTATTATTATTATTATTATTATTATTATTATTATTATGTCATGGAGTACTGAAAGCAATAATAATAATAATAATAATAATAATAATAATAATCATCATCATCATCATAAATAATTATATGAGTTTATGATAATCTGTTATAGCGGTTATAACTAGTTGTTATGAGCTTTTATATTTGTTATGAGCGGTGATTAGCGTTTATGAGCGGTTGTAAGTATTTATGAGCGGTTAGCGGTTATAAACGCTTTTATAAATGCTAATTCGAACGAGACTCTTAATATATTGTCGATGAAGAAGGAAAAAAATGACAAAATTAATCCATACTGTAATTTTTTATAAGGTTCATACTATAATTTTAGCTATAACTATATAAATTTGCATAGAGATTGATGAACATGGAAAACACCCCAGTAACTTATATCAAATTCCATTTTCTTCCCCTCTTCTCTAAATCGCAACACTTAAATTTCAATACCATCAATGTGAGCCCCTTCTTAAAGTACATAAGATGTGGTAATAACTAATTATTGTTAGTGACCATTATATATAAAAACCAACTATAATTATTGTTAATGACCATCACATAAAAAAATCAACTAGTGGATTGGCTTATTAGTTGCTACAATTTTCTCTCGTTTAAACGTAATGGCAGAAAAATATTTACTATTTAAGTGAAGAATTAAAAACCACAATATATTAAAAGTACGATATTCAAATATTTACTATTTAAGTGAAGAATTAAAAACCACAACATATTAAAAGTGACCATATTCAAATAAAGTAACGCTAATATTTATAGTTGAAAAAATAACTCCCAAATTTGGAGGAGCAAACAATCCTATATACACAAACAAACACTCCTATATACACATTTTGCATTTCTTATTATGAACAGCTAACGCCTTGTCACAACCATTTCTCAACTTTAATTTTTTTTTCTCTATTTGCAATGATGGCCTTAATATATAGTATATTGATAACAAAATTATTCAATTGAATCCATACTTGATTTTTTCAATTATTATATATGAATAAAATATAAAATAAATGCCAAGAGACAAAACACAAAGGAATAATTATAGGGAAAAATCACATATAGTGAAATGAATAAAGATAATGCTGAGTTGTATCAAAACAGCCAAAAAAATGACTACTAAAAATAAAACTCTACCACTTTTCACTCAATTTCTTATAACTGTTTAGCTTTTATGCCCGCTGGATCAATACTAGTTTGAGGGGTTTCTTATTTTTTATTTTTAATTTTTGACCATACTAGTTTGGGTATAAATCAAAGGTTCCGAGATTGGTTTTTGTTCAGATCATTTAGGTCAAATACTTAGATATGAGAGTAACTAGACAGTTTACTGGTTGTACCTGTAGGCTGTAACCATTACCTGCAGAAGGGGAGAGACTGAATACACCATAGAAATTAACCATATCTTGCATGTTTGGGACAGAATATATCTCCCGCCAGAGCTTTTAACTTCTAAAATACTAGACATTTTCACGAAATCAAACACAAACTTGAGATTCACCAATGTAACAGACATGAGATCCACCAATTATGATCAAAAGTCTGCATCTTCAAGCAACAATGCAAAGAGTGTGTCGTTACTCTCTTGATTAGGGCTAAATAAAACAGCCACGGTGACATCTAGCAAACTACACCAAGGAAGCCACGGTGACTTGAGATTCATCTTTTGACAATTCACGATTTCTCTTGGCGACATCTAGCCAAGGAACTGCAGAGAGGACGATTCAGAGGATGCTTGAAATGCTTGATAGTTGCTAGGTCAGTTCCTCATCACGGGAGCACCAGATCCTGCAGGTACAGGGAATGGAAGAACATATGTCAGAAATAGCTGAGGGTACATAGTAATTTCTGCTTAAGCCGTCAGTCGATATATCAAGTCATTAACCCATGAGCTTGTATGCCTAAAGCAATATAGAGACTAGGTAGGCCTAGACATGGTAAAAAAAGTGACGAACTGACCCACAAGTGAACAAATCCAGATACCCTACCCAGACTTGAAATAAGAAAAGCTAATTTTGAGCTAGACTGCAAACCAACCTGACCAAAAACCAAACCACAAAAGCTGCTTAACTAATATTTATTGCATGTTCTCAACTAAGGGCCAGATGATGAGATGAAAACCAGTGTAACACGAATCTTAACCTCATAAACTTCGTGCAAATTGAAAGCCTTAATAGACATCTCCCCAAAAACAGTTCTAAGACTTTCATTTATGTAGGGAGCCGACATTGAAGATGGAACTCTTTTAGCATGCACTTTCAGATGTAGAATCTCAAAGGTAAGATATATCTGTCGCCAACCTTCTAATAAGACAAGTCTTCATTTGTTCTTGATTAAACAATTTTTTCCAATAGCTAATAACCTAGAAATTTTCAGATGATATGATAAATAATATGATAAATAATTAGCACTCAGGCAGAAATTGCACAGCAAGTAACAGGGTTTACCACTTGCAGTCACAATCCACACCCCCTTTTTTTCTCTTTTCTTAGATGGGTTGATGGAGGACCTATGAATCTATGATCCAAAGCTGAAGATTCAAATCCATACACCGAAAGCCCCGCCACCAAGCAAGGTGTAAAGGGATCTGGATAAGCAACCTTACCCTTGAATCGCAAGATTATAGAGAGACTGGTTCTAGAAATCATTTGCTACCTACTACTGTATAGAAAGGAAGCACAACAATTTAGATAGGCATTTTGCTTTAGTCCACTATAATCCAAGCTAAAAAATATTATCATTTTTCAACTATCCATATTATGGACATGGATTCAAAGCTGAAGGAAAACTTCAAATAAACAAATCTATCATTTGAGTCGCATTATTGTTCAGCAAGTAAACAGACAACAATCATTTGCTGCTTCGAACTGCCTCAGGCTCACAGCATACTCTTACTTTAGGAAGTGCTGGATGATGCTAGACTTAGATATGCAATCAACAGCCTTACTTTCTATCACTAGCTCCATCAAAGTACAAAATGAGCTGGGAATTGAGCTTGGAATGCCTGCTACACCTGCATGAGTCCTGGCAAGATGCATAATCAGCTCATTCTCTGGAAGCCTCCTGTAGAATCTCACTTTTAAAAAAATTTGCTGTTAGTCCAAACACAGAATCCAAACTGACAGAGAGAGAGAATGACAAAAATTTGAAGTTACTAACACAAGAACCAACATAATAGTTTGGAACACCAAAAAGGATACTGGATTGAATTTTTTTTTTTAAAAAAATTGTTTTGAAGGTAACTAGAATGATTTTAAATCACAATAACCCAAATATATCAGATGATATGCACGTCCACAAGATAAGCGACAAACAAAAAGACATAAATAAGAAAGACATGATGCATGTTGTGTTAGTGTCAAAAATAATGCAGGTTCACATATACGACCATTTTGTTATGTGGCAATGCATATTTGTGGCATCCAGAAGAAAAATGCAATTATGCAAAAAGAAATCATGCCAGAAAGGGGTGAAAAAGAAACAAATATGTCCTTTCTTTTTGGTTTCATACTTCCATAGCACAAGAATGGGATTCATTCTCCTTTCAAAGGATCTTTTTTCTGTACAAATTAGAAGAAAAATGTTGGGTGTGGGGATTATTCCTGTCGGAACATCTTAAATGTTGGAACAAGGAAAAGTGGTCGATGATAGATTACTTACAGATGTCACCAACATTCCATTGCATCTCCTGAACACAGGTTCTAGTGCCATCAAGGACATACTTGCAGCTATTCTTATTCAGCCACCAACGCAGAATAAATTCCCATATTTGCCCTCCTGTATCTTTGATTATAATAGGCACACTTTGTTGTCCAGGAACCAAGGTGAGGAATTTCTGTAATAATGTATTCTTTCATCAGTATTGACCTCAAAAAAAAAAAAATTAAAAAGCTAGATTACAGAAGTGCAAAAGAATGCAAACATTGATGGCTTCTTGGACCTAATTTACGGATTTTCAACTGCATGTTCATAATCTAAAACATATTGTGTAGACAGTACTATGCCAGATACTCCTTACTTTCAGATGCCTAGTGCCTACCCAGTTAGATGTAACAATAATTAATGACAGAATCACGCAGTTAATGACGACAGATACTGCTAGGAAGAGAGCACAACAAATATTTTTTTTTTTTTTGGGTGTGAACGAAGGAAGTTTAATTTAATACAAGCTAGTATTGGAAGCACATAGCCCTCCAAGTTAGATGATTTCCTAAACTGCCATACAAGGAAGAACTTAAATCCAAAGTCTGGGTACTGGATAACTTACCTCTGCATACTTCTTTGGCACAAGAAAACGCCCAGCCCTAGGGTCACAATCAGTTGGTGTTAGCTTCTTTTCAAATAGGAAAATAAGATCAGATCCTGGCCTAAGAAACAGTGAAGGAAATTTTCTTCATGATAATAGAATTAAAAAAGATGCTAAATTCCCATGTCAGAGTTGACAAGTATGAAGGCACGAAACCAGAATTTGTCATTTAAATACAGAGCAATGCAAGTGTGAAGAATACTAGAATATAAAAGTGGATGTTGTCCCAACTCCCACATTGACAAGAGGCCTTGAATCTGTACATAAGGCCAAATTATATACAATTTCAGAGAAAAAAATTATGCATACCAAAAAAAGCACATTCTAGTATTGATACCCCTATCTTTACCCTAGTGTCTGTCATAAGGTCACACAGAGCCATGTGAAGGATGTCAGATAGGAAAACACACTGTTTCCATTAAGAGCCTCCTCTCCATTGGAGAGGCACAAAGAACAGTTCAGATCAAACCCCATGCCTGCATCTCCTTTCCCAACCACAAAGAAATGGGGAAAAAGAATCACTAGAAGTAATCAGAGAAAAACTTAATATGATGGATACAGTTGAGGTATTTTCAAGCTCCCTTCAAAGACCGCTTTTTCAGGGTTCTGAATATTATCATTCAAGGGCATCGCTATGCCTCGATGTGTGCAAAATTCTCCTCCTGCAGGGAGAAGGGGGTAAGATCAGTAATCTTCCAGACATCCTTATTTGACAAGAAATCACGTAACCACAAAAATTGTGTTAACCAGGAAGATCTCAAGATTCCATCGTCCGAGGATACAAAAAAGCTGAGATTAGAGAACAATTCCACCAAGATGGGAAACCCTTGAACTGTGTGTGCAACCATTTATGCAGGAGCATAATGTAGATTTCTGTGTATGCTTACCAGTGAAAAGTTCAGTAGAACTGCCAAAGCCATCCAGCTGAACACAATCCATGAGGGCCGGGGTCAAAAAGAAGCACCGGCGGGTGACGCCTGAGACTTATCCAAAGAGGAAGCACCTATTGCCGATGCCTGATGATTATATTAACATGTAATCAGATACAACTGATAATATGCTCGACAATAATTTCAGAAGCGTAATAATTATCTTTCTTCCCTCATATTAAAGAAAAGTAATCACTATTTTTCTTCCCTCATTTCTTGCAAGTTTCTAGAAGAAAAATAAAAAAATTGACCTCCATTTTCTATATTTCATAGCCACCTTTAAGTGAAATTGCTTCATTTAGCACCCAGATATGTAACCTATTATTGGCATTGATTTCATGACATGTTTCAATGATTCAGTCCAAGTAAAAGGTTTCATTGTATTTGAAATTTTTTGATTTATGAATGTCAGTTGCAATTGCAGAAATATTTGTACGCAAGGATTTCAGTGATGACTAGAGAATGTTAAGAGAAGATACTTGACAACCCTGCCAAAGCAAACCTTTCTATCTATAATCATCATATGAAAGGCAATCTTCAAATATGCAAGCTCAACAATTACAATTACAATATAATACTGTTTTTGTCATATTACAATATATTTTATGTAGGGATGGCAATAGACTGGACATGGACCGATCAGAGGAATATCCAACATTTAAATCCATTAGACGCCTCTTATCCTGGATCTTTAGATAGAAATTCGAAAATGAAGAGAGAAACAAAGAATATCACTACTGTGTAAACAAAGAGTTTGAGAGTAAGCATTACACAATCTCTAAGATCATTTTTTGGAAAAGAGAATAGATTCTCTATTTTTATACCACATATCCTAATCCTAATATCCTGTTTTGATATCGAAACATATCCACTTATTTTTGTTTCATCCATCCGTGTCCATATACGTTGAGTGAAGCAGGTTAGTGAATGCCATTACATATCTAACCTCATATTTTCCCTTCTAAATATTTTCTAATTGAACCCAGATAACCTCTTCATTTTCTTTAGTTTTCATTTTGGACCAAATATATATTCACAACTAAAAGCAAATTACAATAACAGATAGTAATAGTGTTTTTACTTAAAAAGAGGTAAGTGGTGAGTAGTAGTGATTACGTAAGTGTGTAAAGACTAATGATGAGTAATGAGCTTAACAACTAATGCTCTTCGTATTTGTTTGTTCCACAATTAACAACATTTAGCTAAGCTTCAAAGACACGAGAGTTAATTGTTTACAAAAATAGAAATATAAACCGTTACGGAAATCCAATGTAAATGGATGAAAAATATCATACACATCCGGCCAACTTAATAATCCTATCTAATCCATATCCACTAGAACCAATCCATATTACCTATTTTGGATTAGGTGGATCAGGTACCCATTAAATATGACCGGAATTGCATCTCTACTTCTATATGATGAATTTCAGCATCTGAGCTTGTTTGGTTATCAGACCTGAGCTCGAGCCTTATGAGTTATGAGTGTGCACGCTCTCTGAGCTTAAACAAGTCCAGATAAACAAGGCAAGCCAACAAGCCAAGTGAACGAGCCTAGTAAGCATCCACAAGCCTTCATAAGAAACACATGTTAGGGTTTAGATACTCAAACTTTCTGTGTAAATATAATTATCTAGATTGAAAACTACCCGCTATTTTCACGCTATAGTCACACAGTGTCACAACACCATAGTGTCGTTTTTACTCTTAACCTAACTTCTCTCTCCTTCCTCCTACCTCGTCTCTTTATAATCAGAAATTTCATCTTCTCATATGCAGATGTAATGGAAAAGGTAGGGTAATTGCACCACTTGTGCAAGCTTACACCCCCAACACCTTACCCCCATTGGTTAAAATGCTAGCATCTTATCGCCTATCAACTATGAATATTGACGAAAAGTCCTTTCTTTACACAGATTGGATACATACACTAGTCCTCATGTATTTGCCTAAGAGTTTTATTATATGCCTGAGTAAGAAGCAAGGTCTATATCCAAATGCTAGAAGGCAAGCTTAAATCTGAGCCTCAAATAAGATGAGTTTAGACTCAAATCTTTCAGATATCCAAGCTTAGGCTTTAGTCTTAGACAAGCCAAGCCTAGGCTCGATTCTTAGGCTTTACTCTTCTCGCTCCACCAAACCAGATTATAAAGTCCATATTCACCTTCAATCATACTCTATCAAAAAGCCTCGTCTTTTCTAAACCTCCAAAGACACTTGATCGTGAAAGCTTCATCCATCTCACGAAGATGTCCTATGCCTAGCTCTCCTTCTCACTTAGAATGGCAAATATCTTCCACATTGCCCATCGGAACCATTAACAATTTTGTTGTTAAACCACAGGATATCTCCTGTGATCTTCCCCAAATGACTGATATGCTAGAGGGAAAGGTTAATGTTGTGGGCTATTCGGTGGAATACTAGAAAGGAGTGGAATTGTTGAATTACAGAGGGAAATGCTAGGTCTATACATGATTTCAAACTTTACGTTTTGAGAACTTTGTATAGTTGGACTCAAGTTCTCAATTATGGTATAAAGTTGACTTTCTGGATTTGGCTGATATACTTATTGTGGAGAGCTTGACGGATAATGATATTTTCTGATTGCCTCCTTTTCTACATGGGTGACATCCCTTGGTGTTTTTTAATACAAATTTTTTGATTACTGATTTTTAAAAAAATGTTGGCTAGAATAGTGAAAAAATACATAGAATTACGAAGAATATATTGTGCTAATCAATGAAGTCAACCTCTCTCTAGAAAAAGCTTTGATTTGCGTCCTGCCAGTCTCTAATACGACCTCTAGAGGTGCATTATATTTTCTTCCACTTCAATATATTTTTCCCATCATGAGATCTATTAGTTATATCATCTTTGACTGATTTATCATAAACAGCCATTTTTGAGGCAATTCTTTCAAATGTGGAAGGACATACTTTAGTAACCTTTTTGTTCTCATTGTTGTAGAAAATTATGTGATATTTTTACAAAGAAATGTGAAAGTAGACATTTAGGTCAAGGTTTTGATCTGAACTTTAATTAGCATTTATTGGTGTCTGTAATGGTTGTAAAGGACAAATCATCTGCTCAATAACCTGTAGCAGACATTAGCAAGTGATTTTAAAGCCATTGCATCAGCAGCAGCTTCCAGAAAGGAATGTGATAGCTGACGCACTTTATTAAAAGGCAAATTTACACTAAAATAAAACCGTACCTAACTCCCTCTCCCGCGTTCTGTTTGTTATAGCCTGCTTGCTCCTGGCGCTGGCAGAGGCAGTCCCGACCTACGTCATTCACACCTCCCTCATTCAGCCCCTCTCTCCCGCTCACTGCTCCGGGCTCCCTCTCGTTCTCCGGCTATCTCTCGGCCGTCGCTGGGCTCTCTCTCTCTCCGGCTGTCACTATCCATCTTCCTCGCCGGCTCGTTGTTGCTCTCGCTCTCTGGCTCTCTCTCTCTCGCTCTCCTGCCACCTCACGCTTTCCGACTCTGACTCTGCCATCACTGGCTATTTCTCTCCGGCTCTCACTCTCCATCTTCCGCTCCGGCTCGTTCTTGCTCTTGATATCCGGCCCGCTTTTGCTCTCCGGCTCCCTCTCTCTCTCCGGCTCTCGCTCTCTCCATCGTTTTTAGGTATGTTCAATTGCATCTGAAAATGGCGCCTCTCTCTCCATCGTTTTTGGTATGTTCAATAATTACATCTATGTTTTATGTTTTACCTTTTGAGACGAAAGGTTCAGATGTATGTAATAATGTGGGCTGGCCATAACATCTACTGTTGTTCTGTGCCTCTGCCTCTCGCTGGAAATTTCATTCTCCCTCCCCAGTCTTCTCTCGTTCTATTTGCTTTTGTGAATTGTGAGTTTGGATGGAGTTAATATGTGATGTCTTGTGAATTTGATATGTAAACGGAGGATAGACGATTTTGTCATATTATGCTTGGGTGCTTGAATTTCTACCGCTCCTTTACATATTTTAAACCAAAAAAAAACTCAATTTACAAATAAATAACTAAAGTGAATTGGTAACCAAATCGGAAAAAAAGAAACTGGTGACCAAATAGAAACAAATTTACTGGGCGGCTTGATTATTTGCAGAAAATTGGTGAACGAATCTGAAGCTTCACAGCTGTTGTGAAAAAATATTTGCAGAAGATTCACGCTGGTTTGTTAACAAGGAGATAGTTTAGAGAGAAGAGGAGAAAATGACGTGAGGGGGCGAAGAGAGGAAATTGACATTATGAGACAATTTTATCCCTGTAATTTAAGCTAAAAAGGAGGTAAACATGGTAAATCAAAATTTATACGACATTTCAACCCTTTTCCTTTTATATATAACATAGATTAGGAGATGCTTGCTAAGTGATATGCTATGTGATATAACAGATAAGGTGCAATGTAGCTTGAGCCTTGAGGTCAATACTAATGCTTCAAACTTCGGTTTCTTCTAATTGTAGAAGCTCACTGTTCTGGGATCCTTCATGTCTTACACATCCACTGAACATTAGGATAGGGACAACCTTTTGCGGCACGCTGGCATCATTGGAAGAGATTGTGTGATCTGATATACCTGAGAATGTTGCAGTGGATGGGAGGATCGAGGCGGAAAGTGGCAGCTGTAAGTTCACTTTTGGGCTTCAGATTTTTCATTTCTCAGATTGAGAGCATCTGCTTAGCTGAATTTATATTTGTTTATGTATAAGGCAAGATGACCTGATCATGTCCTTATTACTTTGTTAGTTGGGCATTGAACTGGGTTCTCCAGATTGATGGCTCACACCATGGTCGTCTGTATACTATTACATTGTATGATATAAAACTCAGTCGTATTTATGAGGCCAGATTCTTCTTGTTATGCTTATGCTTAGTGGTTTTTGTGCTCTGAGGGATATCCCAAAAGTTGTAAAGTCTGAAGGCCCATATACTTGTTCTTATCTGACATGGGCTTCCCCTTTTGGCATGATATTCCTGTCACTTGGCGTCGATTGAGATACAATCCAGTCTAGGAGGTCAATACAAAAGAGGTATTCTATCATCTTCTTATTTCCTCTTCGTATATTTCCATGTCCTTGAGTTAAGGATTCGTGTCATTTCTCAGAAAAATCTTGCATATGATTAAAGCATTAGATATTGGAAAACCATACGTGACAAACACTTGCCTCTGATTAGGGAATGCATAATGTGTAATTGGTTAGTTGATGACCTGTCCACAGGGAATGTCCTTTCCTGTGCCGTCACCTGTTGGAGGCCTTTATAAGGATATCTGCTGGTCCATGACCCCTTATCAGAACAGAAGTATGTGGAGACATTAGTTATCTGGTGTGGGTTGGAGAGATTAGTTGGCAGGCTGGTTATATATTCGCTAAATAAGCAGTTGTGTTTATTTTTTCTTTTAGTGCTGTAGCCCAATAGTTATTAATACAGGCTCAAATTCGTAGGTCCTTAATATCTAATAAATGAGAAACAATGAATTGTAGGCAAAAGCAATACTTTGAGCAAAGGAAACGACAGCAGCAGCAGCATGAAGCTGCATTTGTGGAAGACAATGTTGATGCTTTAGGCACATCTAATCACCACAAGGAAAATCGATCGCTTGACATCTTGAGTCTTCTCAATGTTCCAAAAGCTACGGAAGAGTGCAGGCCCCAGTGTGGTAATGGTGAGTGGCATTAAGTTATTAACTATTTTGTGTATTCAAAGCTGCATGGTTTCACCCATTGCAATTTAATATGTATCTTCAATGTCAACATTCTTGCTCGCAAAACTTGTTCTTTGTGAAGGCAAATTCATACCTTTCATGGTTTTACCGTCTAGTGATATCTGTTAGATAAGCATGCTTAGAATTCGACAGGTTTATGGATTTTTAATGAGTGGTAACAATAACGATACAGAATGTACAAGTTCTTGTGCATTGTATATGCATGAAGATCTTTCTGTTGCCTTCATGTATGAACAACTTAGTGTTTTCCTTTTCTTTTTCTTTTTAATCAAAGAACAGTTTATTTAGGAGTATAATTCTTTCATCAATAACCTGGCCTGTGACAGAGAATATTTCAACAATGGTTGACAAAGCCACTTCTGCAAGGTCTTCTGAAGTCATGGATTCAAGTATGTATCCATCAACTGAACATGTCTCATTCTCCATTCAGATATGTACCTTACGTTTTCAACATCAGACTTTTCTCTACCCCACAGTTGCCTTTTTTATGAACAATAACGTGCAAGGGCCACTGCTTTGTCAGCAAACCATCAACCTTTCAAGAGCACACCAACCACACTGAACCATGAAGTGCCTGCCACAGATCTTAAAGAATCTACAGTAGCAAGTATGTCTCCTCATGTTCTGTTAATTTTGGTCATTATGGGTTGCTGAAAATGTGAACATATAAGATCGTATGCTAAATCAGGGACCCCATCGAGTCATCTACTGGAAACGATGTCTTCAGAAAGGTCAGTTATTTATGGATATTATATTCAATCTAGAACGATTTCAGGTGTCTTTGCCTCTTTCGTAGTGCATGTCTCCCATAGTGGCTTCTTGTCATCACAGTTTTACTGTATAGTCTGTAGCATGATTTACTGTATGGCATTGCTTGTAAGGCGTTGCTTATTGACTGGATCATCACAGTTTTTAATAGTCCTAACTAGTATTCTTTTGATGCTTCCAGCCCTTGGAGAAGTACTTCGACTATTAGGAGTACTGACTCAAAATGCCCGAAGAATGCTTTTTCTAACCGTATGTTAACAATGTTTCATGCAGAGTTTTTCATCTGACATTTCTTCTGAGGGACTCCAGTGTCTTTATCTTTGGATTCTCTCTCGGAGAAGGCATTCTCTGTTTTAAATTTCTCATTTTTGCTGTTTCTGGTTATCTATCTAATTACTTTTTGTGTATTGTTTTATTCATTAGAGCTGTCAATATTTGATTTAATTGGCGATGATGGTGCAATTAATGCTTCAGAAGGAAATCCTACACATGAAGCTCATGTTGCATTCTCGATTGAAGGTGTTGTAGTATTGTCTTTATAGTATATTCTTTGCTCTGAAGATTGGGTTTTTCAATTTATATTGATCAACGGAGAACAAATTTTTCAAAAAAGTTCAGTCTGATTATGCAGCAGTTAGGAAAGCATTGATGACTAACGACTTTATAGTTTGACTTACTCTATTGATGTTATACCAAATCCTTGCCAGCAGGTTTAGGTAACATTGGGACAGAAACTCCTATGCAGTCACCACAGCGACCTGGAAGGTATTTCTTTTTGCTTCATATCAAGCAAGGTACCTGTAGGGATTTGGAACTGAGTTTAAATGCATTTTGGAGGAGTAACATGGACCATTTTGTGCCGTATTGGCTTTTAAGTTTTTCCCTGTTTCGTGTTTTGGATCATTTGGCTGCCATGAGCCTCATAGTCATTTTCATTATTATCATGATATACGGCTTCTTTTGCTCAGATTGTTCATCCTGCTTGATTGACTATGATTCATCACATTTTAAACTCAAATTAATCACCCAATCAGGCATCAGCTTGCCTCTTTCCCTCCCTCCATGTATGATAAAATCAGGCTAAGCACCACAAATTCAACTGTGTGTTTGCTTTTCAATTTATACAAATAATACCCTTGCCTGGTCTCTGATGGTGAACTACCAATAATGTCCTTTATGAGTACTATGATGCAGGCTGAGATCCCAAACATGCATTTTTATATACATGCTCTTTATACAGGAGATTGTCTGGAGATAAGTCTTCATTCACCAAGGTTTTTAAAAAACCCCATCTATTCAAAGTCTTCAACACAATGCAGGGTGATCTTGGAACAAAAGAGGTGAGATTGTGAGAATATCCAGACTTTTTCTTAGTTCTCTTGAATGTGATAGCAGCTTATGTGCAGATATGTATGAACACACGCTTGAGTAGCATGTGATGATAAATAGTCAGCCAGCCTCAAGGATAGATACTAGTGCTTTATGCCAATAATATAGATTCTTATGAAAATTAGACTAAAACATTTTACGTAGATGGTAACTTTACGTGTGAAATGATAAAATGCTAAATGTTTATACTCCTTAGGGTTCAGACGAAAAACTGTGGGCTCAAAATGGTAAGTTTCAGTTATTCTGTCTAACATTAAGCTATTCCTTTTCTTTTGTCACATCAGCAATTCCTGAATTTGATGATGCCTTGAAAACTAAAAAGCATGTTTTAGCAAAGGCAAGCTAGATATGTTTTTCCTTTGGCCATCAAGGAGAGATTTTTAAATTACTTATCCATTTCTCTAAATAGGGGTTGCTCCCAGAAAGAATCTCGTACATTTGGGCAGCAACTTGTGACTTGACTTGAAGACATAGCTTTCTATGTAAATTTGACTCATATTTAAGGGACATGATAGTACAAAACTTGTCATAAATCAAGGCATGGCTTCGTCAATATCCCATTTCTATGTAAATATATTGCCAAATAAGAATCATGCTGATGCGAATCTCAAGGAAAGGAAATACAAGGATTTTATTTTATGCGATAAGCTCATTAATTATAGATTTTGATTATATTTCTATATTTGCTTATTATTTTCGGATTTATTTTTAGGGGGTATTTTAAAGGTAGTAGATATTCAAAGACTATCTTTATTATTACCTAGGAAAGTGGTATTTTAGTTATATTATAATTTTAGGTTAGTTTCCTTATCTTTCTAGGAGTTTTAGGTTATAAATATCTCTTTATTGCTGTGTTTTTCGGAGTTGACTTATGGAATAAAATTGACTTATTAGTTTTGGAGTGGATATCCATCGGTTTGGTATCAAAGCAGAATTTGAGCCAACCGAGGCCATCTATAGGAACTGATCGTGGTTTTTAATCACCCTCGTCAACGATTATAGAGTTATTGTTGTTGTGCCACAACTCATAACCACGATTACAAAAAAGTTACTATTTTTCCACCAAAGTTACCAAAGAAGACATAAGCCTCCAAGCTCTTCATAAAAATTTTGATTTTTCCAAGAATCCTATCAAGAAAATCAATCCAAACAACATTAAGTCCTTAAAAATCTTGATCGTCTTTCTGATGGTCTTGATTGTCTTTCTGGGAGGGTATAGGCAAATTAATGCTTTTTTTGACTGACTTGATAAGAAAATTGATCAAATGCTTGGACAAGAGAAACCTGCTGAACCTAAAGAACAATTGGTTGAATCTTCTGTTAAAGTAAAAGTGGAATCAATTCAGCACCCTATTCAAGAGGATGTTCTTACCTTGGATCCACTGAAATTATTGAGATTTTTGAAAAGGTTGAAGTTACGGAAATCAATGAGGATTCCTAGACCGAAGAGGAGAGCACATTAGAGTCTCAAGTCAAAGAGATAGTCATTTACAAATTCAACAACCCCTATACAAAGTTTTTGTTCCCTTTGGGCAAATTCGAGGACAAAACAATCCAAAGGAGTAGTCTATGCGCTATATATCATTGTCAATTATCCGGTTCGCTTTGAGAATTTGGTTCATGCCACACATACTGATGTGAATCTCAAGGGAAGGAGATGCAAAGATTTTATTTTACAGGTTAAGCTTATTAGCTATAGATTTTGATTGTATTTTATATTATTTTTATTATTTTCGGATTGGATTTTAGTGGTATTTTAAAGGTAGTAGATACTCTCCTAAAAATACCCTAAAATTAAATCCGAAAATAATAAGAAATATAAAATACAATCGAAATCGATGACTAATAAGTTTATACCATAAAATAAATTCCTTGAGATTTGCATCGTTTTCCATTTCTCCCCATCTTTGAAGAAACTAAGCCTCAAGTTTTGAAGAAAATAAGAATACGTAGAGCATGAATCATATTCTCGAAGCAAATCGGATGCTTGACAATGATTTATGACGCAAAGATTGCTCTTTTGTACTGTTTTGCTTCGAATGTACCCAAAAGGAACAAAAGTCTGTATAAGGGTGTGGTCTCCTCTTCAATCTTGGAATCCTCATTCATTTCTGTAACTTCATCTCTTAAAAAATATAAGAACATCCTCTTTCAACAAAAGATTCAACCAAGTGTTCTTTAGGTTCAACAAGTTTCTCTTTTCCTATCATCTTATCAATTTGGTCCAAAATAGCATCAATTCGCCTATACCCGTCAGACTTGATGTTGTTTGAAGCAGTTTTTTTATAAGATTATAGGGAAGAATCAAAATTTGTATGAATAGTCTGGAGGCTTCCGGACACGTCTTGTTTGATAACTTTGGTGGAAAAATAGTAACTTTTTTGTGATGGTGGGTATGGATTGCGATAAAATGACAACAACTCCATAATCATTGACAAGGGTGATTAGAAACCACGATCAGTCCCAATGGACAGCCTTGGTTGGATCAGATTCTGTTCTGACACCAAACTGATGGAGATCCACTTTGAAATAATAGCTCAATTTTATTCCATAACTCAACTCCAAAAATAAAACGTAAAACAACATTAATGGGATATTAATAACATACAACTCCTAACAAGTTATCAATGAGGTCATGGCCTAGTGGTCAAGACTGAGGTCCTGAGTATATTAGGTCTTAGGTTCGATTCTCCTTCTCCTATTGTATTGTACTGCCCTTCGTGGCTCCTCCGAAAAAAAAAAAAAAAAAAAAAAAAAAAAAACTCCTAACAAGATGTGGAAACTATACTAATATCATAATAAAACTAAAATACTACTTTCCCAAATAAAGATAAAGGTATTATTTAAAGATCTCTCCTAAAAATACCTTGCTAAAATTAATTTCGAAAAATATAAAAATATAATGGAAATCCTCGACTAATAAGTTTATCCCATAAAATAAAATCTTTTTATTTCCTTTCCTTCGCATCATTCTAAATTTTGCTTCTAACGGTCTTAAGTGTTTATAGCTATACATGGCAATCGGGTCATTTGGTTCGGGTTTGGTTCGAGTTAGTTTGGTTCGGGTTAACTTTGGGTCGATCTTGTTGGGGTCCGGTTCGGTTTCGGGTTCGGGTCAACTTCGGTCGATCTCGTTCAGGTTCGTTCGGTTTCGGTTCGGGTCAACTTCGATTCAGTTCAACTTCGGGTCAATCTCGTTCGGGTTCGATTCGGGTTAATTTCGGATTTAGTCATAATCGGGTCACTTTTTGGGTCAAAATTGATTCAAAATTGTACCACTATAGGCACAAAACTCCATCATGAGAGACCCAAGAAAAAAAAATGTGGGTTGGGTCACTTTTATTCGGATTAAATCGATTCGGATCTGATTCGGTTCGGTCATTTTGGGTTCGGTTCGGTTTCGGTTCGGGTCATTTTGCATTCGGGTTGGTTTCGGTTCGGATCATTTCGGGTCGGTTTAGTTCGGGTTGGTTCATTTCGGTTTTCGGGTCAAAATCGGGTCAACTGCTTCGGATGTCGGTTCGGTTTGGGTTTCGGATTGTTCGGGTTGACCCGTTCGATTCGGGTCGGTTTTGCCAGTCTACTTATAGCTCACCAAAACTTGAGCAGCTACAAGGCATTGGTTAACCAAAATAGGTTTAGGGGTATTATTTGTTCCTTTTAACCATGACATTCGTTAAAAATGTTCTTATGTTTGAGTTCATATCTCCTTTTATCGCCATGATGTTTCTCAATGACCTGCTATATAGTCGATAAATGATTGTTTTGCTACACTTTTTCATCAGATTTACTCATGCAAACTTTTTTTTTTATGTACGGATGACAATTACAGCCTACCTTAACTATTGACCTTTGCTTACGCTTATTGGGTAGAAGTTCTCCTGGTGACGTCCCCATAACCATTATGCAAAAGTTCTATATGATCCACTTCTTAGTTATGGGTGGTAAAACTAACGCAGGAATGCTTGGAGGATGCAGAGAAGCCATCTCAAGATTATCACCTTGATTTATTTCGCATATCAGAAGATGTTCTCCATCCATTTAGCTTTGCAGATCGTAAACAATCAACTCTCAAAGATGGCGTGCAACTTGACGAGCCATTCCGGATGAATTCTCTTCATGAACAAGACAGACATCGTGGTTTCTGGAATGGTAAGTTATCATTATTGCATTCTTCTTTTGAATTTCCTGAGTTTTCCGTGTGTCTTTCCAGTTAAAGTTTATCAGTCTAATGCCATCTATTAAGATAAAACCAAATTTATAAAACCAAATTTGTAGTCCATGGGAATTATCTGAAGGACAAAGTTGACTACTGCATGAATGTCCAAATTCTGCATTTTCCATGAGACTTTAATCCTCTCTCAACCTCCCCCCCAAAAAAAAAAAGAAGGAAAAGAATGAAGAAAATAAAATGTGTATTTAGCAAAGTTACTGCTACAAGGTTGTATGTGTGGGAATCTTTACTTTGGTGGCTTGCAGAGAGGGGGCGGTCTTGGAACTATACCTGTTTAATATCGGACAATATGCTTACTCGTTGACTTCATTGGTTAATTTGCATGATCTGTGCTTGTATTATTTGTTTATTTTCGGACTACACTACAAGTTTTCTAAGATGAGAAGTTGCCTGATTTTCCTTGAGTTTGTCTGGCAGTTGATTCTCCCTTCCTGGACGATGGTGGAAATGATAACAAATGTGGATTGAATTGGAGGAATGGCATTTCTACTGATAATACTTATTCCTGGAGAAATGATTCACCAGATTTGAAGTTTGAAGGCTGCAATTTACCACTTAGGTTCTTTTATTAATTGGATTATCATGGCTCTAATTTTAGTTTCAATAGGTGAAGTTCCTTAACCACTGCAACAATTTTTACAGGTGTCAAAAAGAAGTGACTAATACTGGCTTAGGTACTTTGCCTTTTGATAAGTGACTTTATATTTGTATTGATCAAGTTACTGTTAGCGGCAATTGTTGATAACTAATAACTAATCTTTGTGATTCTTTTATGTTTATTCTCTTAATTGCCTGCACCTAACAGATGAAGGAGATTCTCTTTTCCCATCTGTGGATGATCCTAAGTATGTCAATGTTCAACTGAATATTTTTTACAAAAAAATGAAAGAAAAGGAGAATATTAGATGCTGAAGAGATCATATAAGATTTGAATATGCTTAACAGTCTTGCTCTTGCAATAGAGACCCTTCATTCATGTGCAATTACGGTCCACAAGCTGGCTACTCTTCTCCTGTTCAGAAGCCATGGGAAGATCCAAGAGATACCTTGACCTCAGTGAGGTGAGCTTTGCTGGCGCATATGTCCTAACTGGTACTGATGACTTCCGTTGCTATCCTTCATATGAATTGACTGTATTATTCTTGTTTTTCTTCTTTTTACTAAACATTATACAGTGCAGAGTCTTGTTCATCAAGTGCAGGTAAATCTACTGCTAATATAAGTCACATTTGCATTCCTTTATCTAAACTGCCTCTCTGTAAGTAGTTGTCTCAGTTTCACTTTCCAATGCTCAGCATAGCTATCTCAGTTTCAATTTCAAGATGTTTAAGACTATTCACTTTCTTTGCGTGCTTCAGTTTATTCATTGCAACAGTATATTAGTATCCTTGACCAGATTTTTCAGGATGTGAGATATTAAACTCAGGCACAATTCCTTTTGTTTCTTTTTTTTATCTATTTGGGAGATGGGCTGATGATAGTTTAATATTAAGGTGGTCAAGAAACTTTTAATTTTTTTGGGGTTTTTTACGGAACGTTGCCCATTTTTAGGAAATCAACGCAAATTTATCTATACGAACTTGATATTCTGTATCAAATAATTACCTACAAATGAGTATCAGCAAGATGTTACCCTTTATGAACAATTGTCTGAATAATTATTTTGTTCCAACTATGTCAGTGAGGAGCTCGGTCATGGCTGATGTGCCATCTGGAAGATGCGGAAGGGGATTTGTCGAGTATCTGCAAAGGCCATTGAAGTCTAGTGGAAACGAAAATTATGGTGAATGGCTGCAGAACAGAGCAGCTAGATCAATGAGGCAAGGAGAGCAATGTGACAGATCCAGAAAATACACATCAAATTTCTCACATTCAAAGCCTGCATACTTCTCATCGGCTACTTTCGATGAAAAGTTAGTGGATGGAGATCCTTGGCTGCTTGATGAAGGGTTTCCCTTTCAAATGACAAGCCACATCCTGGTTCATTCTATCCATCATCTCAGAAAAATAGACGCCGGGAAGGTGATCTATTTGGTAATGGTGAAGAAATTGGTCTACTCCACAGCACTAAATGCTCTTTCGGCAGATGTGAGAAGGATACTGAGGATGAACTTTCATCAGAAAATCCTGCATCTTGCCAACCATTCTGCTCAAGAAAGCAGTTTTTCAGTGCCTCTGGCTTCCCAAAAGCCGGTTCTGGAGAAAGTTGGCTAGGACTAAATCATGAGTTTGACATCCATTTTCAGTCTTCAAACTCATTGGATGCTGGTTTCTTTGGGGAGGTGGAATCTGCAACTCCAATTCCAGACTTGTCAGCCCAGGAAAGTGTCACTGAGGGAGGGGGAGACAAGCCTAAGTGCTGGTCTCCTGCTCCTGAGAAGACTGTCGAAGTGACCACAGTTAACAAGAATATAACCCCAGAAAGTAGTAGTGCTGGAGATGCAAATTCGAAAGAGTCTGGTATGTCACCCGATGCACCTAAGAAAGTGGTACCACAAGATACAATGGCATATTCTTCAGATGAAGATGTGAATGAGACATCGTTTTCTGCAAAGACCCCTGCTGAGTCATACGAGGAGGTGATTACTGAAGAGTACGTCAGTTGAGATTCAGTTATTCTCTCGCTTCAATTTTATATTTGCAGTTTAGGTTGTATTCACTGGGGGCCAATTCCTTGCTTTAATATCTTTTTTCCACTTATGGCGTGTTGCTATAGGGGAAGATAATTTCCTAGAGAAAACAGTTTTCCAACAATTTGCATTGAGCAGGGCAGGGGAGGGGGAGAGGTATAGGTGAGAATTAACTTTCTTACTTCTGTATGCAGTTGGGATCGGAACCTCTGCGCCCCCACCTTAGACTCCTTGCCCCATCACAAGAAAAAGAGGGGAGAAAAACATTTAGAACTTACTAGTGTTTTGCAGAACACTAGAAAATTCCTACCAGAACACCATTTTCATCCGTACCAAAAATAAAAAAATAAACCATTTTCATGCACTCCAAACACTCCCTCATTCTTGGGAGATTAGACTTGCATAGATAATAAATAAATCGAGTCCTGATATTGTGCTAACTGTTTAAATACTGATTTCAGGTTCCTAGAAAGTATTCCAGCTAAGGCTCAACAGAACCCCAAAGGTCCTCAAACGAGCGAGTCTTGTTTAGAATCAAAATCGTACTCTGCTTTCATATTGATCCCTTTTGTTCACAGCTTCCATGGGCAATGCTGTTTGTTCCACAGGCAAACATTTTGGTGCTGGACATCGCAAAGGTCCGGAACAAAAGACTGTGTCATTCGAGCCATCTTGCCAAGTGCTGATGGTTGAAAGATACGTTCTTCAACTTCTTTGTTTGGGAAAGGGGAAAACCGTTCTTCAGGAATCCACCAGGAAGCTGGTATGATGTATATGTACATAGTCGACATTACAGGTTGCCAAACAAGGCATGACAATAACAAATCCGATAGCTGCAAAATGCAGAGGATCCGACATGTTCATTTTTTACGAACAAGATTTTCTGATCTTATCCCTCCCCACCAATCCCAGGTGAAAGTTTTGATGGCCGAATAAATAGCAAGTTTTAGGCTCTAGTGTATTTGAGGGAGACATTTTTCTTAGAAGCAAATGATTTGTTAAAAAATTGATAGAACCCCAAGAACTCCGAGTGCGAATTCCATTGTTATTTGTTAGCATCATAGATGTCCACAGCAAAGGTTTGAGTAGTAACGCCAGTTCAAAAGCTGTTACTCTGTTGATATAGGTAGGAAGCATAGTTAAACTTTCGATTCGGATCTTATGATCTTACGATTCGACGATCCAAAAACCGTCTATCGATACAACTTCCATTATTATCTTAAATGTATTAGAATCTTACTATTCTAATTTTGTTCAAAAAATATGTGGTAGGATCGTAATACGATTTTACGATCTATGATCCGATTCATGATTTTAAATAAATTTCGAATCATGATTCTAAATAAATTTTATAAATTATTGATACATAATTTTCTTCGAGAATTTATCACAATAGTGTTATTTTGAAACAAAATCTTTGACAAAGTACGCTTAAATTAGATTTCTATAAATCTTTATAAATGTTTGCTAGAATTTTGACTCATATAAAACAAAGTTTCAACATTACGAACAAATATTAGAATCTTACAATCCTTTATCCGATTCTACAATTCCGATTCTAACTACTTCCAATCGATTTTAACTAGAATCCCAATTTTAACAACCTTAGTAGGAAGTGTTAATTTTGTGTGGTTACGGAAGAGTTTTACCATAAACCGTTGAAAGAAAACAGAGGAAATTATCTTTCTATTATTTATAATTTCTAACTATGCTGAGTTGCTAATCAATATTAGAAATCTTTAACCCTACCCACCATTTCTGCCTCCTTTATCTCTCTAGAAAACCCCCTTTTTTTTTTTTTTTTTAAGTCCCAGGGATTATTATTGGCATCTTTGTCAATGAGAAACCCTTTAATTGTTGCCTAGCGATTAATCTCTTCCTAGTTTATGTTTTTTATCATATTTTTTGGCCAATTAAATTGAGTTAACCTATTTTTAATGGTTTTTCATACCATTTGCGAGTGGTACCATCTCTTATTCTTGGGACGAATCCATCAATTTAATTTCAAACTTTTTTAGTTTACTATGTTCGAATTATTAATTTATTGCTATACGGATTTGCAATCAAATCTTCAAATTTGGACTGTGTAAATTATCTCAACAAGAAAACTATACAAGTTTAACGGATTTTAAATTATGAAACATCGATTAAGTGAAAGAGAAATGTTCAAAAGAAAAACGATTAGTTTTCTTGTAAAGAGGATTTATTTGTCATTCGAGTGCTATGTTTGTTTGAACTTAAAATCTACTATAGATGTCGGCTTTCGATTAATGAATTCATCCTTTATATATATATATATATATATATATATATATATATATATATATATATATATATATATATATAAGTTTTGTGAGGCTCACTAACGAAAATGCACTGTAATATAATTTTGGATGGATTGTGAGACTTATAAAAAAGAGACAGAAAATATATTGGTATTTAAATCTTTAAAAAACAAATAAATGTTGTGGAGATGAAAAAAAAAAAGAAAAAAGCATCCCATATATATGTAACTGAAATTGAGTATGACTTAAATATTAAAAGGACAAAGGGTTGTTAGTGAAACAAGAGAGGATGTTAATTATCTCTAATGCATCGGTTCAAACGGGTGCATGGGCGCCTATAGGGGTTGGCTGATCCACCGCGGAAAGGTTTCGCGGACTGGGCAGGAGAGAGATTAGGAACCAAAGTTGAAGTGCTTATTTCATAGCTGGATTCTTCTTGATTGCCATAGAAATGTTTCATGGACTCAGCAGGAGAGAGATTAGGAACCAAAGTTGAAGTGCTTATTTCATAGCTGGATTCTTCTTGATTGCCATGGAAAGGCTTCATGGACTCAGCAGGAGCGAGATTAGGAACCAAAGTTGAAGTATTTATCTCATAATAGCTGGAGTCTTCTGCTTTTGCAAGTACCACCACAATGCTCATCATCAATGTAACAAACAAAGGCCATGTCTTATTCTTCATCCTCCAATTTTGATCTCCCTCTTTCCTTTGTTATTTAATTAAGTCAATTTAGGTGATTCAAAAATATACTTGTATTGTATTTAATTGTGCGAGGTTGTCCAATTTAAATAACAAAATATAATTCAAGGCTGAAAAATGTAACGTTTACATTGAATTCATGGATTTATTATTTGTATGTATATTAATTCCATGTGTTTCACAGTTACTAAAAATAAACCTTTAGAATGATTGTACAATGAATTTAGTCATTTCACATATTCTAATACTCATGAGCTACACCGATGAGTACTAAATGACACTATATTCGAATCAACCATATCTAAAAAGTGTGTCTTATGCGCAATTTTATAAATACCAAAAATTATGGGTGAAAAGATGATTTTACGCAATTTATAAATTGTAATACAATTTTTAAAGTTAAGGGATGTAGTTTATTGGTTGTCGCCATCCTACAACCACCATAATTAGAAGAATATCACATGTGTCATATCTAGATTTTGACCACCTATTATTTTTACTAGTTTTACACCCTTGCGATGCTAAGTACTTTAATTATTTTTATTTTTAATTTTATTAATATAAATAAATAATAAAATATATAATTTTAAAATAGATGATAATTTTATATTTTTATTTTTATTTTTATATCATTTACTACTTTTTAAAATTCTCTAATATGTGAGACTTTTTTTATAATAAAATATATAGTTTTAAAATAGATGATAATTTTATATTTTATTTTTTATATAATTTTTTTAAATTTTTATATCATTTACTACTTTTTAAAATTTTCAAATATGTGAGATTTTTTTCTTTTTATTTTTGATAGGCACATGAAACATCTTTTAAATATTAATTAATTTAACAAAAATTATATTACATTCTTATACTAATTACTTTATACATATGTAAATAAAAAGTCATTTTTTTCATTTAAGTATTGTATTAATTTAACCTAAGACAGATATTTATATTGTCAAGTATAATCATATATGGTTATTATATATGTGTTACGCATATAGTTATATGGTTTTCATTTTAAACCAACACTTGTACATTGATTCTCTTTAAGTTTTATAAATTACAAAAAAGTATACTAATGCATATATAGAATTATAATGTTTGAATGTGAACAAATTAGTTTTTGGATCAATACAATTGTTTAATTATGGTACGTAATTTTTTATAAATTAATTATTTAAAATATAATTAAATGCATACCTTACATAAATACTACATTTATGACACAATTTCACATAAGCTTCTTATGTGTCACTCATATAAAGCTCCTACCCAACTTTTAATATATATATATATATATATATATATATATATATATGATATTAAAAAATTAAAATCATATTTTTTCGATTGAACAGACATTTATAATTGTTAATAAATTAGAATCTCAATTTCTACATTATATTCTTTAGTAATGGAGTAATTAAATACTACCAAATACCACTACAATTAATTATCTTAATTAAATTTTAAATTTTTTTTTAATTTTAAAATTTTTTAATTTAAATAAAAGTAAAAAATATGAATGATTATAACTAATAAAATACATATGTATGATTAAGATTAAAAGAAACTACATAATTTTTTGTGATTATAGTATACCGACAATTATTATAAAATTTTAATTAAGGAACTTTTTAATTAAGTTATACTATTATTTTTCAATTTTATACATAGTGTCTTATCAACACACATCAATTCACATTGATAAAATCTACATGCCAAATTTTGATTTTTTCTAATTTTGTTTTTAAAAAAATATCCAAATGTGGTGGGTCAATATCAACTGCAATAAAAAAGGTCAAGCTTCAAAGTCTTAATGCAAGATATTTTTTCATACAATTTGCATTGTGGGGGCAAAAGGGAAAGCTTTTGGGGTCCTCCTGACTTAAGTTTATTGGATGAAACTGGGAGCTTTTTTCAAGGTTCAGCCCACAGGTTAGTTGCAGTCTTTTGTCATACTGAAATTTTGAAAAATTATGAATTTCATTTCTAGATCCTTGTCTTTATGATCTTGAGAGTCCATTCCTTCAATTTACATTATTATTATTATTATTATTATTATTATTATTATTATTATTATTATTATTATTATATAATCTCTTTGCTTGATATTTGATAAATATTTAAGTGGTTCTATAAAAAGAATAATAAATATGTAAGTGGTTGGATGGATGGTTTATAAGTATATTTAGGTCAACTTGCATGTACCTCAACTAATCCTTAATGATTATGTTAGTGTTCATAATTAAAAGCAAGAGAACATTTTGCAATTTTAAAAGTTTTAACTTTAAATCGACATTATAATTTGAATTTATATTCGGTATTCATAAATATAAGTAGGAGAATGTCTCACGATTCCAAAAGCTTTAACATTGAATTAATAGTACAACACTACAATTTGAATTTATATTTTTAAGTTTTCATGTTAAATATTTAAAACCTTACAAATTTGTCAAATGGTGTATTGTGAACGTCATTAGATATTAATATTAAGACACTTGAGTTTAAATTTTTTCACATACTTAATTTTTGTATACGTCTCTCTTCATTAGAAAAAGAAATGTTTAATTAAATTTGACTGTTGACTCAAAAATAAATAATTAAATTTGACTATTTGATTTTTTTTTTTTAAAGTTTGGCCATTTGCCATTAGGGTTATAAGTCTTGCAACATTTTCTCGAAAAATTATGAGTGAGTTTTTTTCTTTGAATGGTAAGTACAAAAAATATTAGGTAAGTCTTTTTCAAGCGTTTTACATATGTTCTCACTAATAAGTATATATAAAAAGAAGAGGAGGAAAAGGTGATTGTACACCTCATAATACATCCTAATTCAATCAATTGTCATATTACCCTTTCTAAAAATATGATTAATTAACTATAGCAAAGAATGAGCTTTGTTACTTATAAGGGGAGACAAAAAATCGTATAATAGCTTGCTTAAACTTACACAGTAACAGGAGATTGTCTTTGAATACTGAAATATCAATGACAAATGTTTATGAAATACTTATCGCTTTTGAGACTGTGAGAAGACATCTAAAAAATACAAAATTCATTATATAATTTGCGTTAAAAGATTAAGTCGTCCTAAAATTTTATTAAAAATTTAAAAATAATTAGTTAATAAATAAAAAATAATTTATAAATTTATAAAAAATTAATTAAAATAATAAATATTATAAAATGAAGGAAATATTTCATATTATATTTTTTTATGTATTATAATATTAATTAAAGAGTTAGTTGTTTGATAGTTATCAAGAAAAGATAAGGTCCCCACTTGTAGAATCATGATAAGCTATTCCTTCACATCTCACCCTATGCCTTATCACCTTTTCCATCAGCTATCTTTCATAAAAAAAATAAAAGAAAAAGAAAAAAATGTTTTTAGTCCAATTAATATTATCCACATAAAAAAGTATCCTTGGCAAAAACAAACACAAAAAACCCTCAATGATTGATATTGAGACCGTCTTTCTTCCAATACGACGTCGTCGTTTCAACCAACCACACTCTCTCTCTGGGTCTCTGTCTTTAAAATCACTTGCTCCTCACTTATCCAAAAACTCCCACAAAAAAAAAAATCATCAAAATTCCATTGTTGATGGCCACTGCTGGTGCTACCTCCCAACTCAATTTCTATCTCCTCCACTCGTCTTCTTCTTCTTCCCAGAGATCTTCGTCTCTGAAATCTTCGACTTTGATTCCTAGTTTCAGTCATCGCGGCAGCGATACTCGCCGGAAACCCTTGGTTTTCGCCGCGAAGGCTTGCCTGAACTTGCCGCTCGAACCTAGGTCTCCGGCGGGAAGATCTTTGAGTTCCGTGCTTCAGAATGATCCTCAGTCCTTCTACGATGCCGTCTCTGTTGAGCTGAATCGGGTGGCTCGGGATCGCGATGATGCTTTTGCTCGTTTCAGCCTTAGCCTGGGGTCCCCGGAAGCTTTACTTCATAGGTTGGCCTCTTCTCTCTCCTCACTCTCTAACTCTCCAAGTTTCTTTCTGAAATTGGATTTTCTTTTATATTATTTCAAATTAATTGTCTTTATTTTTTTGTGTATAATTTATTCCCTGTCTATAATTGACCTTGAAAATAATAAATTCTTGAGATTTGTCATATTACATCATCTTTTAGCCCATCAAATACTATTAAATTACTAAGACTAGTTTTTTAGGAAGGAAGGAGTATTATCTAGTAGTTGATTACTTTGAATAAGTGTTTTTGGTGGTGGTGAGGGGGAAGAGGGTTTTTTTGGGGGGGTATATGCTGCACTGATCTTGAAGCAGAGTACTGTTTGGTTAATTGATGGTTCACTTGTTGGGATTACTGAATAGATATGATATGCAATCTGATAAGTGCTGCTAATCAGTTTCTTGCTTGATAACTTGATCATGGTTAGACTCCCGTTTTCTTTTTTTGGGGGAGGGTGATTGGGTTGAACTCGAGGTGATTTAAGTCTAATTGTACGAAAAGAATATAGTTATATATCACTTCTACTTGATTAAGATACATCATGGGTAAGTTTTTGTATTTCCAATGCATCCTCACATGGTAGCTGATGGACTAGGGTACAATGTTCTCTGACATGTGGGTTAGTTAAAATTTATGATATGTTTCCAAGTTTAATTTCATGCATCTTCTTGAACTGTATAATTGAAGAATGAAATTGAAAAAGAAAAATGGGCTTTTAAGAGTTACTTGTTACGGATGTGTAAACGAGTTAAAGAGGAGCGCAATTAGGGAGGGTGTAGATTGGACTCCTAAAAACTCTGTGAAGATTTATTTAGAAAGCGTCTTATCTTAATGGTAAGCTCTAGACGGTTTTGTTTTCACACATTATGATTGGTCAAAGACAATATATGATAGGTGCTGTGATAAATAATCAACCCCTTCTTTGTGGAGCAGTAGGCAGTATGCCCCTTTAAAAAAGATTTAGGGTTCAAGGAAAATAGCGTCTATATGATTCAAGGGTAATGTTGCGTGAATCTAACACCCTTCCGTAAACCCTGCATAGGCAGGGTTTTAGGTATTGGTTTAGTTTGGTTTACATAATCACCTTCAAAAGACTCATGGTAAGTCATCACTGGTAATATATGATTCATGCTTTGATAAACAAACGAACCCAAACAGCTTCTTCCCACTATTGTCTAACTGAGCGCATAACTGTTGCTATATGTACATGCTTTTAAGTTTTATTGTTATGTGCTGCCGTTTCACATCTTGGGACTCTCTTAAGTTTCTTGCTCGTATTGATGACTGGTATCACATCCAGCTGTATACCCTCTTTGTCACAAATTGCTTATTACTTCATAGGAATTAATGCTTCTCTCAATTTCATATTCAAAGCATCAGTTATTGATTTGTTAATGAAAGTTCAATTCTGTTGGCTACTGTCTGATGTGTATCCAGTGGCAGTAAGGCATGCAAGTGAGAATAAAATAGTTGCTGTCATACATCTTACAAATCTCAGATGCCATTGATGTTGTGCCCTCTATGAAGTTTTAGCATTTAGTAAGGATTAGCATCTTATGGGACTGTGTTGATGGTGCAAGTGACTGTTAGATGTTTTCTTCTGCTTGTTATCTTGACGTGGTTTGTTTTTTGTTCTAACGTGCGACATGTTGTAAGAGAACCGTGAAAAATTTTCCAGGATGGACTACTTTTATATGATCCAAAATGTTAATGATGCTGTTACTCACTATGAAACTTTATTCGCAGAGTTTTATACTGGAGTTTTACACATTAATTAACCCATCCCTGATAACATGAAAGCAAGACTATGATCATGGAGAAGAAAGAGCCTGTGGGTAGACATTGTTCTCTTGTTGGACCCTATTTTCATATCAATGCAGCACAGGGGAACTGGTTCATAAGGAAGCAATCGCTTCTTTCTTCTCCAATGTCATGCTATATCTGCAGTAGAATCGCATGTGTGTTAAACTTAGCAAAGGTAAGATTGTCAGAAAAGGGAGGTAATGTTGTAGGCCGCAGTAATCATGCCAGTAGTGGATGAAATTAATAATTGAAAGCCTTGGACAGAGCTGCGGCCTGTGTATGACAACTATCAGCTGTTGTAATGTATCCTTTGTTGATAATTTGAGGAATGTCTGGGATTGAGCATGTGGATGACTCAAATGTCCGTGGCATGGAAGGCGTCCAATCAGCCTGGCAGTGGATTGTTAATGAAGATGCCTCAAGGATCGCCATAAAAATCTTTCTTTGATAAGTTGCCAACTATTCTCTTGCTCAATATCTCTCTTTACCTGTGAAATGTGTGCTATAATACTAATATATCTATTCTTGATTGCTTAATGTAAGAAACTCAATATGGCTTGCACTTGAAGATTGAATTGTGCCTTGGTATCATGGAGCTAATACTCTCTTAAATTTGTGCTTTTTGGTTGATCAGGAGGATTGCGAAACTGAAAGAGGCTGAATGCCAACTGGAAGTTGAAGATGTTTTATACATGATAATCTTACACAGGTTCTCTGAGATTAGAGTCCCTATGGTTCCAAGCCTCTCCAAATGCCTCTATAATGGCAGACTAGAGATAATTCCTTCAAAGGACTGGGAGCTAGAGTCTATTCATACCCTTGAGATCCTGGAGATGGTAAGGGAACATATGACGGTTGTCTTTGGCTGGAAGGCGAGTTCTAGTGTTGCTGTCAATTGGTCCACAATCCAAGTCCAGAGACTGCATCTGAGCCAAATCTATGTACAATCAATCTTGTATGGATACTTTTTAAAGTCTGCTTCGCTGAGGTTTCAATTGGAGCACAATCTACCTCAGGCGTATCAAATTGTTCCTTTTGGTAGCTGGACTCCACTCCCAGAATGCAGTTCCTCTGGAGTTGAGGATGCTGTTCTTGGTCAAATGGTCACCCCAAGATCTACCACATTGAGCCCAGTCTCCTGCAGACCTGGGCAGAAAGAAGTAAAATTAAGGTCCTATGTGACTGGTTTTGATCTGCAGATGAAGGAGTTTTGTGCAAAACTGAAATCAGTCGAAGCCGTTGAACTCATAGATAAACATTGTTCTGCCCTGTTTGGTAGTGACAAGGGCGGTGACTCTGTTAATGATGAAATGATTTTAACTTCTCTATCTAGCTTGAAGAGATTAGTTTTGGAGGCAGTTGCTTTCGGTTCTTTCTTGTGGGATGCAGAACAGTGCGTCAACGATATCTACAAGCTTAAAGATATTAAGACAGAAATTAGGTGAAATTTAAGAAAGGGTTCTGGGTTGATTTTGTATATATGGGTTTTGGCTATATCTCTAAGCCTGCCTTGCGGTGTATAGTTAATCTGAGGTTTGCTTCCTAAGTTGTATTGTTCTACTTCAGCATCTACCCATCGACTCAGCTAACTTTGGGATGTATATTTGATGGAAAAACGTAATAAATTGTTGTTGCTGAGCTTCTGTGTAAGTGATAGAATTCGCTTCAACTCCATTTGTCCGGGTTCTTGTTGGAGATTATGATAGTGATAGAATTTGCATCTTATGTTGTCCTGTGGATGATTGTTCCGTATGATGGTCTGATTATCTCCTGGTTCCCTTTGAATTGTTTACCACCATAGTGGTATGTACCAGGGATGAGATCTGGACTGATCACTCTCCCCGTTATGGCAGTGTAAGCTCCTTGATTAATTATCCGGTTGCTATATGACTGTACTCAATCTAGTTGCATCAACCTGTCCAGTGCAGCCATAATTTTTTTAAATTTTACATGGTAAGTGCGGGCCACTGAATTGAGCCCTATTTCAGAGGTAAATTCAATTGGGTTTAAAGGCCTAGGGAAGGGGTAACAATACCAAGTCCGGACTTAAAACCCAAACCCACAATACATCATAACTTTCTGCACACCTAGTAAAAAATTATCTCCACCAATGTTTGAACCCTGGCGGAGAGAATGGAAGTGTGGAATGTTTACTATTATAGTAATGGCAATGGGACGGGTCTAGTTGAACCCGGACCTATTTAACTTTTTGGACTCGGACCCGGACCCGACTCGGATCAGGCGGGTCTGTAAAATGTGGACCGGACTCGGACTCTGCGGGTTCACGGGTTCACGGGTCTTAAATGGGTTTGGTGTATTTTTATCATAAATGAGTTTAAAAATCGGTATTTTGTGCCCTATTTAATATTATTGTAAATTTTCAAATTGCATATAACTTCTTTAACATTATACTAACCTATCTATCAACCAACCTATTATACAAACCAAATACACCAATATATTAAACATAAAGTCCATCAAAATTTAACACCACAAAGTCTAAAGTCTATCAAAACTTAACAACAAAAAGACCATCAAAGTTAAACAGAAATTTTTTAAAAAAAAATAAAATTAGTGTTCGGGTCTTAAACGGGTCTCGGGTTGGATCCGGGTCTTAATTTTTGAGACCGAACCCGAACCCAAGACAGTTAGACTCAGGCCGACCCGGACCCATAGGGTCCAAATTTATTAAATTCAAACCCGATTAAATGAATCAAATCTAACGGATGCTGGGTCAAATCCAGGACTCACTGCCATCCCTTGGTCAGTGCAGCCAGAATTGTCAACTCATATTGCAACTTAAAACAATCCCTTATACGGTTGGGATTATACTGACCTGATGTACACAGACTTGCCCTTGTAAGGAGATAGATTGTTATCTCTGATTATGCATTACCCTCCAACTCTGACTAGTGAGTCGGGCCTCTTCTATAGCAAAACCTTCATGCCTGCTATATTCAGAGAGGAAATATTGCAACCATTTGTGTATTCGATCCCAATTCTTATGAACTACTGGAGGACATGATCTTCTTTTTGCAAAACCTACGAGACTTATACAAAATACTAATAAAGTCTCTGAAAATAGTTTTTGGAGGCCTGAACTTGAATGATGTTGTATTGGCCTTTCTGTCCGCCCTTTATACAAAAAAAAAAAAAAAAAAAAAGAACTTAGCTAGAGATTTTTTTTTAAAAAAAAAAAATTGGACTATTGAAGTCGTTTGTTAGTTCATCTAAATAAGAAATAATGGTCAAATTAGTATACTTATACCATAGGTCCAGGTTTATGGACTTAATGACATACCACAAAAAATCTAATTTTTTTGAAAAGGGGATATGAAAATAAGGTATGAGTTATAAAAAATTAAAACAAATACCACATATAGTAACTTAGGTTTATAAACAGAGGTACATAATATGTGAGGTTGGCTTGGATTTGAGCTGGAGTGCTTTATAATTGTGTTGGCCTTTTGATTGGTTGAGGTTATAGTCAATTCTTAAGAAAAAAATTGACATTGAAATAGAATTGTTACGGTTTCTACCTTCATTATTTTACTCCATATCCATGGGATAGAAGTGGATGTTGTTGTCCCTCATGAAACTGAGACGGAGTACATTTTTACTAGTTTGTTTATAACATTTTCAAGTTTTGACATCATAAACTTAGGGTGTGTTTGGTTTTTTTCAGGGGATTATTTTCCAAATTTCTATTATTTGGCGAGAAATGGCAGAAAATCATTTTCAGCCCTATAACTTCTTGAGTCCATACAAAAAGGTAGGAAATTCATTTTTAAGTATGTTTTTAAGGACAAAATTAATTCATTTAATCAAACATTTATCACCAACGTAATAATTCAATAGACATTTAAGATCACCGAAAGATTTCATTAGATTGTTTAGCCAATATATTAATCAAATTAACCAAAGTTTGACCGATTTGACTTTGGTATGTTTCAAAAATTATTTTCCTTCCTATTAAATAATGAAAAATATAATTTTAAGTAATGTTCTTTAAAGAAATCCAAAAAATAAGTTTTCAAGAGTGTCATTTTCCCCTAACCAGGTAAAAAATTTGTATGTACCATCCTTTATGCCTCAAATACAATAGCAAAATCCTAAACATTGAGGTGTCTAACACTCAATAGCGATTCACTCTTTCTAAACTATAACTAGCAAAAGAAGCGTAGTAAAAGTCATATCCTGATTAAGACACTTAGCTTAAAATTTTGATTAATATATAATTTTTGGAAAGGAAAATTTTCAATTAAATAATATTACTTTGATCAACTAGTAATCTAATCTAATATTTATCTAATTAATATATATATATATATATATATATATATATATATATTAAACGTTGGGTAAAATTAATGTATAATTGATATGTAGGATACTTATGTGGTATTGTAATAATGTAAGATAGTTATATAAGATATTTAAGCGGCTCATACATTTAATAAAATTAAAGATTGACTAACTTTTTTAAGATTATATATCATGCGTATGTTGGATATGTTTATTTTTAAAACTAATTTATTTTAATTTTGTGAATAATATCAAAGAATATTGTCAATTTAGATAAAATATTTATCTTCACTTTATGGATAATTTTTAAAAAATAAAATAAAACTAAAATTTAAAAGTTTAAAATTGCAAAAAAGGAGAAAAGATAAATAATAAGTTAAGAATACAAGTAATAAAAAATAAGTTATTGGACTAAGTTTGAAAAAACTAAAAATATATTTTTATTTAATTATTTAAAGAAAAATACATCCACTTATGTTTCTTAACTTATTATTAATTTTTCTTGTTATAAATTAAATAATAATAATAAAATTAAAAAAATTAGTATAAAAATAAAATTAATTAATATCCTTACATAATTGGTTGTATTATTTATTTTTATTTTTAAGAAAGGAGTATAGCCCTAGTAAATAATAAAAGTTGAGTACATAGGTTGCTTGGTGGACATACATGCATGATTGGTTGTATTATTTATTTTTATTTTAAAAAATTTTAGTTTGTGGTAGTTTTAGGTGATAGACCCTCTTCATACAAACAAAATGTATAATTGTATTCTATAAATTGTATAAAGTGTGATTCGTTTCACCATTTGAAGTTTACAAATGTTAAAATTTAATTATTATTTTGCAAAAATACAATAGATATAAATTAGTCGCTTTTTCTTCTATGCATGTATCAAACAAATTATAAGTAACTTTATTTTTCTTCGATACATATGACTCAATATTATACAATTAGGTTAATTTTTTTGAGACCCCATATTGCGTAAAGGGAGCATAACACAACAATAATTCATGGGTTTGAAGGAAATAAAGATTGATTAGCTAAGTAATAGAGGAAGAGGGAAAAATAGGTAAAATCCAAGTGCATTGTAAAATATGCGAGTTTTGGTTTGATTTTTATCTATGTAAATTAAATGTTTATATACTTTTAATTATATCCCTTTAAGCTATAAACATTTTAAATTGTTCATCAATTTCTTTATTGTTGGATTTTTATTTTTATATACATTAATTTATCTTTTTTCTTACTTTTATTCATGTGTATTAATCATATTAAGTACTTAAATATTGAGAAAAAATAAAAGAAAATAAAAATATCAAGGTTCAATAATTGGATTGCATTACGTTATATTTTTTCAAGTTTTAGTTCTTTAATTTTTTTAAAACACTGACCGTGCGAAGTACGATATTATAACTAGTGTTTTTAAAAGAGACATTGCATTGTATGAGTTCAAAGTCAACTATGTCTATCTATCTCTCTGTCCAAAAGTATCTTGAAACTAAAATAAATATGTTCAAATTAGATCATACCATATCATCATATCGTGTGTAAGTACATATAATGCGTATAACTACATGGCAATATGCGGATGCACTAAATAGAAATGCAAAAGATGTTGTCAATAAGCGAAGAACTCTTTATAACATTGCTATTTGGTATGTATGTTATTTATTTAGAGAACTTTATACTTAATCACCCTCTAAAAAACCCTTTATTTATCACCCTCTAAAAAAACTCTTACGCTCACATACACACACATTTATTTTCATTTTTTTTTCCCAAAAAAATTGTATTGGAAGATTCAAGTGGTTGTCAAATTCAGCAACCAAAACCATAACTTCCACGCCAAGACAGTAAAGAATGCGGAGTGCAATGTTGCTTTGGCGTGTTTGCTTGGTGTGTTCTGTCAATGTGATCTCCCCACTAGTTTGGTCCATTTCTTAACTTTTTGAATTCCTAGAGGAGATGATTGGATTTTGTATGCAATTAAGACCGATTCTAAGAGATCCATTTGATTTTAGAGACCGAAGTCCTCTTTGATAACGAGTGTTTGGAGTAGTGTATAGTGTTTTAAGTCTAAATATTAGTGTTTGGTAAGGTAGTGTTTCAACTAACATTTGCATTAACTTATACCATTTTAAGTATTGTTTTTGAAAAGTTAAGAACATTAGTTTTTCACGTTTAAAAATAGCGTTTTATATTTTTTGACAAAAATACCCCTTCATTAATTTATATTTGGCAAATTATTTATATCCTTTTATGTCAAATTTATAATAATCAACTAACTCAACTAATAAATTTATCGAACAAATTTATTCAATCGCTTATTAGTTAAACAACTATCCGCTATTGAAATAGCTCATTTTGTCAAACATGACCCAAGTATTTTACGGTTAAATATATATTTTAGAAAAATACTTGGATTAGACATATAATTGAATTTTAAAAAAATTAGTTTAATGTAACATCTGAAAGTTAGTAAGGAGTCCCTCAAAGATCACATCCGGTTTGATTAAATATACTTTAATTCAGTGAATCGATAGTCTTATAAAATCTACTTAAATACTCATAATTAATAATACTCTTTTTCAAAATAATAAAAAGGGCCCAATATTGGGAATCCGGAAGCTTCTTTGCACCTACGTAACTTATGCATGTCTATAATTAAATCATTTATTTATTATTTCCTTTTTAGAATTGATCTGCAGAGTTGAATTACTCTACTTAAATAACAAACAAAACCCACTTCAGAAAAATATGAACGAAAACAAAATTTACTTTTTTAAACCCCTTGTCAACAAACCCAACCCACCATATTTTAAATGGGGGCCAAAATTCTTTCAGAAAATACCTACACTTTTGCGGTATTAATAATTTTCTTGCATCAACCCATTTTACATCCTTTTTTTCAATAGGGAATTGTTGTGCTATCTTCACCGGTTATCGTTGTTCTTTTTTTAGTTTAATACGTTATAAAATAATCGAATTGTTACTCCCTAAATCGGTGATAGTTTAGAAGAAAAAAATCACCCCAAAATACAGTGCATGATCAATCAACTTTATATTTTGATATATAAACGTTGAATACTCTCAATACAATTTCTTTTAAGCCAAAAACCTTTTTTTTTTTTTTTGTTAAACAAAGCAAGCAACATAACATTTTGCACAAACACGACAAACACCTGTGCTTTCATTCACACTTGTTCTTCCCCCTCCCCTCTTCTCTTCCCTCAAAATCTTTTCCTCTCCCTTCGAAACTTAATCATGGTAGCTATTCTCTTCAAGCTCATTTTCTACGTGATAAGCGCGATTAGCAACATAATCACAAAGCTAATCTTCTCGACAACAGCTTATTTCATAGTCCTCTTGATCCATGCACTCAAGGTGCCAGGGGAGGCCACCAAGGGCATCCTAGAGCAGGCGGCGGGCGCCCTCCGGTCAGCCTTGGAGTACATGCTCGGGCTGGTGATCGAGGTGATTAGCGGCTTAATCTCGTCCATTATCGATGCGATTAAAGAAGGGATTATTGAGTCCATTGTTAATGGATCATCAACTCTAGGAGAGTTGGTGGAACAGACCAAGACTTCCCTTGAAGGGCTGCTTAAGGAAATTCTTCCAGAGATTATTCAAGGCTTCTCTGACATGGCCACTAACATTGCCTCTGATTTCTGGAACAATTATATTGAAGCCATTGGCTATGTACAGGAAAATGCTTGACTATTCTCCTTTTTCTTTTCCTTTTTTTTTGGGAGTTGGGGATTTGATTTTGTGAATTTGCATGAGGCAATTGAAAAATTAAGGAACTGCTGACTTCTTCTTTTCTTTTTTTTTTTTTCATTTAAGTTAGTAAGGAGTGGACTCAACAGGTTGGGTTCAAAACAGGGGAAAGAACTCCCCAAGTAGGGATCTGAACCAAGTCATGATCATTCTGATCATCCAATTTTTCTTCTCCTTTTTTCCCATCATGGAATGTACATTTAGAATTTCAATAATTAATAGTCACACAGCAAAAGTGATATATAGCTGTGAAATGTTTTTAACAATCTTTCTTTTCTTCAAATCCCTTTTTATTTATATTGTTAAATATTCCACACATAATAAACCGATATATTGATTCCACTACCTCGTATAAAAAAATATGACTCACACAAATATTTTAAAATGAGAGATATTGTATGATTCATATTCGATATCCATCAAAACATTTTCTCAAGTTTAATTGCCAAGTAGAGACGAAGGAAACATTGGAATGAGAGCAAGGAATTCACAGACTGCGTGTACTTGCCAGGATGGACCTGCACTGGTAAAGGTGGAAAACGGGTTTGATGGGTCGGAGCTGGCTGATTGACAGATTGAGATAAGCTGAATCATATGGACATTTGGCCCAACTTGATTCGGGGTTTTCAACCTTGTTTTGAAATACTTCGTAACATAAAAGAGGGCTTAAATTGAAGAGTAAAAATAATTTCTTTTTACTACAAACGAGGAAGGGGATTATATTAACTGATTATTTATAAGATATACATATCTATTGTTGTCCAATTTTAGATAAGATCCGACACTCCTTTTACTCATATCCTTCAGCGGAATACCGTAATTCTCTAGCCTCAAGTACACCCAACGAGATCAGATTTCATTTGAGATCGGGAATATGCCATACCTTCGTTACGATCTTCACGGCACCATCATGAGTCTTAATTCGAACTTCACCAATACCAGCAATTAGACATTGAACACTATTTTCCAAGTGAACAACATCGGAATTAACCTTATCATATGTGGAAAACACAGCCTTGTTAAAACACACATGAAATGAACAACCAAAATCTAAAACCCATTCCCATTTACTCTTCTTTCCTTGAGAAGCAATCAAAACATCTCCATCGACTCACAATCATCTATTGCAAAACCGGCCTCGCCAACACTTTGGGATTTACGAAACATTTTGGGATTCCTGAAACTCTTGCTCCTTTTCTTTTTCCTTTTCCTTTAGAGCCTTAAGTTTCTTACACTCAGATTCTTTATTCCCCGGTTTCTTACAATAAAAACAATCCCCCTCAAATTTGTATTTAGATCCCTTCTTAGGAGCCTCCCTAACCGACAAGCCTTTCGCTCTTTCACCCCACGTATCAAGGTTAAACTTTTCCTTAGACAACAAATTAGCCTTAAAGTCCTCAAATGATATATTTTCGGTTTTACTATACAATATGATTTCCTTAAAATGCTTACACGGGTAAAGACACAACCAACAGAATAGCCTTGTCCTCATCCTCAACTTTTACATCTAAACTCTCTAAGTCAATAAGGATTAAATTGAAATCATTTATATGTTTCGAATGGGAGTACCTTCAGCCACGAAAACGTATACAACCCTTCCTTCAAGCGAATCTTGTTGACAAGAATCTTCGTCATGTAGAGTTCTTCCAATCAATTCCAAAGATCCACCGTGGTTGTCTTGTCAAGCACCTCTCATAGCACACGCGACGCCAAGCACAACTAAATTGTCGAAAGAGCCTTTTCCTCCAACTAACCCCATGTATAAGAACAATTGCCCGTCCCCTCGTGGGGAACCAAATTGGGGGACCGAGCTTCCCCATGAATGTCGAGTCTCTTTTTGGTTTTAGAATATTCTTTTTAAAGTTGGTTTTTGAAATGGATTTAGAAAATGGGGGTGTGTCTCTTGTTGAGATTTTCAATTTTTGATAATTTAATTCGGAACAGTTTAAGCAAAGGGTGATTAGCGATTCTATTAATCTTTTATTTTAGAAATTAATTTTAGAAGGTTTCGGGATGTTATTTCATAATTTAAAATAAAATAAAATAAAATTAGCCTTATGCCGCAAGTCTTTTGGGCCAAAAAGGTAATAAACCAGTTTGGACCGAAAGCCAAGCATAATTACCAGCACTCATCTGGAAAGAACCAAGCATCGATCGATGATAGGCGCCGACCATGAGGCCAAGATTGAGAAATCGGTCTCGTCCCTATGGCCTCCGGTGGCAAAAAATTAATTTAAAATTTTTGGTTTTTTAATTAGAAATGCTTGAGAAGCAATTAGGATAAATAAAATGGAAAAAGGGAGTCGCCGAGTCAATTTTAGGAATAAAAACTAATACAATTAAAGAGAAATACTCTTCCAATCTTGGTATGGGAAAATTAAGCTTGAAAGAGGTTTAAAATTGACTTCATGGGTCTAGAGCCGAGAAACTAGATTCAAGGGTGAAGGTAGGAAATGTCGGGATAAGCCCTTCCATTCCGCCCGTCAATAGACAACCTCTACTAATTTAAATTGTGAGTTAAAGAAATATGTTAAAATAGGCAAGTAAACAACATACTAAGTGCGAAATTAAACTCAACCAAACATGTTAGGAAAGCGATAAACAACGAGATAAGAAAGCGAGTAAAGAAAAGTGATAAAGAAAAAATAAAAAGAAAACGAAAGAAATAAAAAGATTACATTGGGTGGGGAGGAATTAAAAGTGATACATCTTTGATCCACAATACGGAAAGCGATAAAAGCAATAATTTAAAATAAACCGTAAAGGAAGCTTGAAAGCGGATCCGGCTCCCTGGTGATCTTGATCTCGAATCAAATCTGGAAGCGTGACGGTGGATGCATAAGACTAAAGTAGGCTTTTGTGGAGATAGAGTAGTGTATAAAAATAATTAAGGTTAGGAAATGGAATGAGATGACGGTATTGTTTTAGAGACGAGGATTAGTCGAAAAAGAGCCAAGAGATCGGAATACTAGTGTAGCATTTAATAGCTCTTAGCTAGATTTCAGCGAGCATGCGGTTAGGTTATCGACCTTTACCAAAGTGAGGGGTTAGGCCCTCTATTTATAAAGGAAAGTTAGGTCACAAAATGACCTAAGAGGAGCAACAAGTAGCCATCCAATGCAGCTAAACCGAACCGGCCAAAATCTAGAAAAACCCGGACAAAATACTACTGAACCGGAAATCCCTTGGAGAGGGTTAAGATGTGCAGTGCCGGTCTCCCAACGGCGTCGTTTGGGTGAACTTGATTCCGTGTCTCAATTGGACGTTGGGACCAAACGTGACATTTTGGTGAAATGATGCTGAAAACGTGGTGCTAGCCTCATACGGTGTCGTATGGACTTCTCCGGTATCGTGCCTCGCTTCGTCAGCTGAATAAAATACTCGAAACAATGCGTTTTTGCCAAAAATAGAGAAGATTGGCACCGACTATAGCAACTTTCAATTTTTGGTAGGTTTCTGTTTTTGGTACGTTTAATTTTTGGTGCGGGTATGGGTTTCTTGGTTAGGAGCCCGACCCGGGTAAGTCCGACTGAAAGAAAATGGATTTATGGTTTTCCCTAGAATGTCCAAGCTCTTCCCATTTGCTACAAAAACTTTCCCAAGTTTTCCCGCAACAAAATTGTGAAACAAGCTTCTCATAGACCCGGAATGAAACGATGCCCCGGAATTCAACACCCAAGACTCAATAGGACTTTCCGCACTAACCACAAGTGCATTACCTACATCTTCCATCGAATTTAACGAACTCCGATCATCAAACGTTTTAGGACCATTTTTCTTAAAATGTCCCTTATCCCCACAGCCCCAACACACAACCTCCCCGGGTTTTGGGATTGTCCCCTTCTTTGGAATTTCCCGGCTACTTTTCTCTTGTTTCTCCCTATCCCTTACATGTAATACACCCCAGATGATCCTAGAGTATCTTTCTTGCGAATGCTTTCGCTCAAGATCATATCCCGAACCTCATGAAACTTTAATGCATTTGAACCCCTTGCACTACCGATCTGCAGACACTATGGCATCCCATGACTCGGGTAGCGAAGACAACAAGATTAAGGCCTTAATTTCATCCTCAAATTTTACACTCACCGAAGCAAGATTAGAGATGATCATATTAAACTCATTAATATGATCCGCTACACTAGTGCTAATACCCATTTTTAAATCAAACAATCTACGCATGAGATATACCTTATTTATCGCTAAAAGTTTCTCATAAAGGTTGGACAGCGCCTCCAACAGTCCATTTGTCGTTGTTTGATCCAGCACGTTGAACGCCACATTCCGCAACAACGTCAATCTAACCGTCCCAAGCGCTTGCTGATCAAGCAACTTCCATTTCTTTTCTTCCATGTCCATGGGCTTCTCTCCGAGTGGTTGATGTAACTCCTTCCGGTACAACAAGTCCTCCACTTGCATTTTCCACAATGCAAAGTCCTTTCCATCGAACCTCACAATCTTTACTTTATCGCTCTCCATTTGTGAACTCTCAATCTAACCTCGCTTTGATACCGGTTGTATCCGTGCAGCCCGAAGGCCACGGCTATGCCTAGCAGCATGGGCTGCCCGTGCTGTTGGCATGGGCCGTGTCCCCGGACACGGCCAACCCGTGTCCGATGCTTGGTCCTGGCTGGCTGCACCTGCTTCGTCGACACGATTTGTGCTCGATGCCTCTTGCCCGTGTTCGCCGTTTCTTGCCCCGTAACGCGATTTTTCAAGCCTAAAACATCCATTAGACTCCATAATCCCAACAAAGTGTTGGTGGATAAAATCATCTCGAAACTATAAGGCTGGAAAGCAAGGAATATGTCATATATGAGCAGAGTTGACATTGATTAACTCTGTGCTCATGGGCCTATTTAACTTTTGGGCTGCAATGTTTATACTTGCCTCGGGAAGTTATAAACCTAGTATATGCTAAATTTAGAAACTTTGTATGTGTGTGTGGGGGGTTAGAGAAAGGTTACAAGAAGGTGCCATATGTCTCATGGGCAAACACTTTGCAAGCCTAAGACATTTGGAGGGGTTGGAATCGAAACTTGAAGTGCTTGAAATGAGGCTTGTGCAACAAAGCTAGTGTGGGCGATTACAAACAAAAAGGACATTTTATGGGTGAAGTGGGTGAGCGAGAGGTATATACATAACATGAATTGGTGGACATACTCCCCCAAGGGGATGTATATGCTGGTATTGGAGGAAAGTTTGCCTTACCAAAGAACATTTCAAATGGGCTAGTCAAACAGACCAACAATGGAAATGGAGGTAGGGGACACATGGGCTATACTATGTCACTTGCGGATACCAATGGAGGCTAAATTTGGAGCGGTGAGTACCACGGGTTAGAGCTTTGTGGTCGAGAATAAACACACCAAGGCATTCTTTTATCTACTGGTCGATAATGCATAAAAGACTGCATATACCTAAAAGATTAGCTAAATATATGCCACATATAGACAATATATGTGGTATATGTAATAACCAGCCATAAACATGGGAACATTTGTTCTATGGGTGTGAGTTGGCAACATATATACGGGCAGAATTGGTTGCCTAGATTAGAGTACCTACATGGGGTGAAAACCTTTGGAATTGGCTGGAGAAGACACATAAGTTGAAAGAGGCTAAATGGCTCAAGCAGCTCATATGGTCGGGGGTTGCAACAATGTTATATCATATCTAGAAATCAAGAAATCATACATGTCAATTTGAGCCGGCAGGTTAAATAAGGGTCGGGTGTATTTGGGTTCGGGTAAAATACGGGTAGGGTGTATTTTGGGTTCGGGTAAACTAAGGCAGTCGTATATCGGGTTATACGGGTTTCGGGTTAACCCAACGGATCGTGAGAGCCTTTTTTATCGGTTATTTTTATTTTTTAAAATATAACAATTTAACATATGTTTTTGCTTAAAGCTGCCCATAATTCAACGAAAAGTATAGCATTTGTATTTTTTGAAAAAATATCAAAAAATATTTAAAACTTTCATTATAATATTTGTGTAAATACCCTATTGAGACGAGCGGCTTGATCGCTAAATCTGTTTAAATAAGGCTAATGATGGTTTGAATAATAATGACTTATTATGTTAATGATTTGTTTAAGGTTCCAATATTTATTTCACCTCTTCTATTATAAGAAGGAGATTTATATGCATATTTACCGCATTTTAAAACAGATTGAAGAAGGGTTGACCTGGATAGGCTGAATCGTCCCATTTTATTCAATAGGAAAATTTTAATTTTGTTTGAATCCGACTCATTGCCCATCCTAGGTGTTATGGTTCAAGTACGGTTAAAACGGTTTCAAATCAATGAGAATTAGATATTTATAATAAACTAAAATTTATTTTAATTAAAACATCAAAATTTTACATCATTATGGTAATCTTATTTCCAAAATGTAAAAGTATATTATTTAAAATATGGCTAATTATATTTACTTCACCAAAAATACAACAAGTATAACTTGTGCATTTTTAATATTTTAATATATCACACCATTTGAATCCATACATATTTTATTGAACTTAATTATGTATAATTTTTGTATATAATATTTTTTATGAGAAAGAAGTTGAGATATGAAATACTATTAGTGTTTGTTTGTAAAAATGATTGTGATAAATATGTAACGTCCCTCCAAATGATGTAATATAATAAATAACCGAGTATTAAAAGAGTGATAAAATGAAAGAAAAATCATATAATGATATAAAACATTCAATCAACAAGTCACAAAGTTAAAATTATTGTTTTTATAGTTTTGACCCAACGGGTTGAACGGGTCCGGATTGGGTTTGACCCAATAATTTACGAGTTTTTCGGGTTCGGGTCGAGAAAATCGTGTCCAAAACCCAAAAATTTCGGACGGGTTCGGATCAAATTTTCAGATCGAGGCTAATTTGCCAGGTCTACAAGAAATCAAAGGGTCTTCAACAATTCAAAATAGGAATATACAAGAATACTCAAAGAAGTTCAAGAACAAATTTGCTAGAGAGTATTGTTTGTTGCAAATAGATCACGTAAATACAAAGGATGTATAACATAGAATACTCAGCTCAAATTAGGGAAAAGGAGTTAAATCCGTAGCCTCCGGGCATAATTGTAAGGTTGATGGCCTGAATGTGCAAGTTTGGTAATGAATGCAATACTACATTCTTACCATTTATATATATATATATATATATATATTTTTTTGAAAAGGTAAGTACAACAACTAATAGATAACCCTTCTCGTAAGGGTTCTATATAAGTTGTCCTCCATTAAAATGGAGAGAAAAGAAGAAGAGGGGATAGAAAACCAAACTAAAGTAGAATAAATACAATGACCAAACTTGGCTACCCGATCAGCGACTCGATTCTCTTCTCTAAATGTATGATGGATAGAAACTCGGTTGCACATTCGAAGAAAATAATGAGTGTCTTGAATCAGCATCCGAATTTCCCAAGGAACCTGGATTTCACCTTTAATTGCTTTAATGACCGTTAGATTATCTCCTTCCAAAATGATAGAACGAAACCCCGCTTGACCTGCTGCTTTGACACCGTTTCTCATGGCAGTAGCCTCGTGCTAAAAGAACCGAAGATGACCCCAAATTTGTTACTCCTACTTGAAGAAACCTATCATCCCATCTTCGATGATGAAACCCCTGCCGCTATCGAAGAAGACCTTGAACCGTCGAAGTTGACTTTGATAAATCCTCCAGGGGTTTGTGCCAACAAATCGGATGGTTAGAAGTGTTGGCACGTATTGAAGGGGAAGGTGGGGATGGGTTGAAATGTTGATCTAGTCTCGCTCTTAGATCGCCATTCAACCCAAGATGATTTGGCTCGAAGGATTGTGGCAATGGAATTAAAGGATCCATTGTTGAAGACTTTATCATTTCTGCTCTTCCAAATACTCCATAACGAGATGGATCACACGGATCATCCGAGTTGGTTTTCTCAACCTTCCGAATGTAAAGATAATCTAATTCGGAGAAGGGTTCTGCAATTGGCTTAAATTCACCTCTAGCCACTTATGTCGAAAAGTTGTATCCCAGATGTCCATGACACAAGTGCATTGTGAAAAAAGATGGTCGATTAACTCATAATGGTCTTGACAAAGCGGACAAATAGTGTCAATGTTCAACCTTCTTTTAGTTAGGTTATCCCGTGTTGATAAAGCATTGTGGCCAATTTGCCACATAAATATTTTCAACTTAGGCATCAAATCCATATTCCAAATCCATGCAAAATCCCATGATGGCGAGTTAGTGGGAATATTATGGGCATTCCAAGTGGCGAGACTTAGTAGTAAATTTTCCGCTGCTAGATAAACCCCAACATACGGAATCCTCAATGTCATGAAAAGAAAGAGGGATAGTCTTCATAACCTGACAAACATTTGTCGGAAGAAAAGAATTAAGACGTGTCGATCCCATTCTTTACCCGGAGTTATAAATTCACTTACTCGTGGCATCCAAAGAGGGAATATTCGGAATATTAATGTCATAATAATTCAATAACTTACAATTACCACACCAAAAATCATGTCAGAATTTCGTATTTTTACCATTGCCTATTTCCATCTTAAGCCCCTTTTAAAAAGATCACGTTCTTTAAGCAAGCATTTCCAAGCCCAAGAATCATAAGGTTTTATTTTCCTTGAGAAAAAGTCCTCCGATAGAGGATACTTAGTTCTCATTATTAACCCCTGAAATTATTTTCTTCATATAAGTATTTCCAAATAAGTTTACAAAGAAAAACTTGGTTAAGCTGCCTCAATTTTCCTAAGGCCCAAACCCCTAATTTCTTGGGAGTACAAATTTTATCCCAAGCTACCATTGGTAACCCATTGGCATCTTGAGATTTTTTCCAAAAGAAATCCCGATTAATTTTATCCAAAGAGTTAGACGTGCTTTTAGGTAGTTTAAAACTCTGCATCACATGAGCAGGTAGGGATTCAAGATTAGATTGTATAAGTACCATCCTACATTCTTACCATCCATATATATATATATATATATATATATAATATTTGTCTTAAGTCGTTCATTAAAAACTCAAGCTATGGTTGGTGATCATCAGGGATAGAGTTTGTAACATTATATTTTCTCATGGTGGGTTAGGCTTGAATCTCCTTAATTTTATTAACTATTCAAACAACTATATTAATATACATTTATGAAAATATAAGATCTATATCAAATGCACAGAAAAATTATTATTGATCTTTGAGCTTCGTACAAAATTATCTAGCAATATCATCTAGTATAGGTTCCACTTGAAATGATATAAAAAATATTTAAATGTAAGGGATTTTAATATTAAAATTTGAGAGTCTGAAGACATCCTTAGAAAAAATAGAAGTAAAAAGGTATAAAAGTGAAAAAATAGGTTTGAATCCAAATTTGTGAACTATAATAGTAAGACAATGAACATTTTTTCACCTTTTGTTTCATGACTAACAAAAAACATTGAATAGTCAAATTCAATATAAAGGATCGGAAAGGAATCCAGTGATCTATCCAAAAAAAAAAAAATCCTATGAGGTTTGAGTATAATTCTTAAGGTTAAGGTTACATTAGGCTTCAAGATCAAGTTCTTCTCTCCTACTGTAATTTGTATTGTACTACTTTTGTGACTTATAAACCAAAAAAATCCAATGAAACTAGAAAATAAAGAAGGGGAATGTGGTACTCAAAAAAAGGAAAAAATTGTAGCCCAAAATTGGATGATGTTTATAGGCAGTTAGGCATTATTATATGTGAAATAAAAGAAAAAAATTGAAGGGGAGCGGACGACATATGGCTAACAGGGCAATAATAACAGTCTAGGGGATTCCAATATGGGAGACTTCCAATACAGGAGACTTCCTTTGCATTAAATATGAACAAATCTACGTAGCTGATCGATCCTAGATATGTTCATGACTCACGTGTAATTCCTTTGCAGTATGTTGAGGTTCCGGTTCCAGATCCCGAGGCTGATGAGGTGTTGATCAAGGTGGAGGCTGCGACTATAAACCCGATAGATTGGAAGATATAGAAGGGCATGTTTTGGCCAGTCTTTCCCCGGAAATTCCCATATGTACCAGGTCTGTTCTGCCACCAGACTTGGTTTTCTATTATTTTGTTGACAATTTAAAAGTACGTAGAAGAAATTGGACATTATTAGCTATTGGTTCTCTTTGCCAAGTAATTAGTAATATTCATCTATATGAAAACTTACTTTATTATGTCTCTAAAACCTCTGTTGTTGGTTCAGGCACTGATATGGCCGGGGAGGTAGTTAAGGTAGGATCTTCTGTCACGAAGTTTAAAGAGGGTGACAAAGTCGTAGCCGTGCTTAGTCTTACTGCAAGTGCCTGCCTAGTGTTTAGTTTATAACTTGTCTCTCTATTCTCGCTTGACGTTCAAGAAGCTATCTTATTGTCTGCTATTTCATTGCAACTTGTTTATATGACCTTATGTGTAACATCCTTTATTCATGAATGAAAACCTTGCAAAACTTGAGCTAGGAGAAATCTCCTGCTATATATCTCAATGGAGTTTGTGACGGTCATTGTTTCTTGACAGAACGGAGGTGCACTAGCTGATTATGCCGTGGCAAAGGAGAACTTTACAGCCGCTAGACCACCAGAAGTGTCAGCACCAAAAGCCGCAGCCCTTCCTGTGGCCGCCCTCTCAGCTTACCAAGCTGTAACCCTAGTTGCCAATATCAAGCTTGATGGAACTGGTGCCAAGAAGAACATTCTGGTCACAGCAGCATCAGGGGGAGTAAGCCACTATGTGGTTCAGATGGCCAAGCTTGGGAACACGCATGTCACAGCGACATGTGGGGCTCGGAACCTGGAGTTTGTCAAGAGTGTGGGTGCTGACGAGGTCATGGACTACAGAACCCCGGAGGGTGCAGCCCTGAAGAGTCCGTCAGGCAAGAAGTACGACTATGTGATCCACTGTGCAACCGAAATCCCTTGGTCCACCTTCGAGCCAAACTTGAGTGAAAATGGCATGGTCATAGACTTGACCCCGGGCCTAGGTGCTTTCGTGTCTTCAGCAATGAAAAAGCTCAAGTTCTCCAAGAAGCAGCTGGTGCCCATGACCTTGAGCCCGAAGGCTGAGAATCTGGAATATGTAGTGAATTTGGTGAAAGACAAGAAGATTAAAACAGTTATAGACTCGAAATTTCCCCTAAGCAACGCTCAAGATGCTTGGGCTAAGATGATCGAGAGGCATGCCACAGGGAAGATTATCGTACAACCTTGAAGTAAAAATATTTATTTTTGCACGTATATTGCGAAGCAGATGTGTGTGTGTGTGTTTTTTATCAAAAGCGAAACTGGTACTTGGTTTTAAATTGCTGGAATATAAAATTTGTGCGTGAAATAATATGTGTCTTGCAATAACAAACTACTTAATTGTTTTATGTCAGTTTAAAAATTATATAATAACTATGTATTGAATTGAAAAATAATGGTATGTTTGAATATAAGAGATTTGTATTATAATTTGTATAAAGTTATTTTTTGTTTACAATTTTTCATATTTATAAAATTGTACGTATGACACATCATTTGCATATGATTGATCTATTAAGATGTCATTTAGTATTCATTGGAGCATATGAGGATTTTAGTTTTAACAATTATAATTATTTAAAAATTAGTGACTTAAGATCATAAATAGATCATAATTATGAATGTTTTCATACAAAAGACATATCATCACCAAAATTTATTTGGTTAATAATAGGTATAAGAACTGGCAAATAATACCGACTTAGCCTGAATTCACTCGAAAATTTTGGGGTTTGAATACGATTTTTTAACTCTAACTTGAAAAACCCACAAATTAGTAGGTCTAAAGTGACCCGAACTCATCTAATCCTTTTGGTCAAGGTAATAAAAATAACAATTTGGTTTTGTGGCTTGTTTATTGAATGTTTTATACCTATTATATGATTTTTCTTTTACTTTATCACTCTTTTAGTTTTATTATATCACATCATTTGAGTAGACAGTTGTTGAAGTAAATTTAAAGTACGGGAATTTTGTCGATCCACAAGGATGAAATCAAATTGAAATAAGATTGCTAACACGACTCGAAGATTCAAAAACTAAAATTGCCCTAAACTAAACTAGAATGAATAATAGATTGAATACATGATACAAAACTAAATTATCCTAAATTATCAATTTATATCACCAATTCAAAAAGTTAGAACTAAATTATCAAGAAGCCAAATGATCAGAGAATCGAACGAACCGAGAATTAAAGTGCAAGAATCAAAAGTTCATGAAACTAAACAAACAGAGAACTAGAGCGCAAGAATTAGAGAGTTACACAAGGTATTCGAGTCCCAAATTCGAACAAGACCAATCCATAAACCAAAATTAGAACCACAAATTTGAACACCAATCAAGCGGTCGAGTCACTCAAACTCAATGGGATCCCTGCACGAATATTATGATGAAAATTTTAAATATTTTTTAATATTTTTTTAGAAATTACGAACAATTCACTTATTTGTATAAGTATGATAGGTAAAAAATATGTTGGATTTTTATAATTGAAGGAAAAGACCTTACTATTATAAAATGATGTGCAGTATATGTACAAACACACAGAATGCTGATCAGTAGAGTAATACTCACTTAGTCATTGTTGATTTGTTATCTGTTATCCAAACCTTCTAAAACTAAGAAAAGCAGTTGAGTAACTTTCTTAAATCTGGACTGAAGGGAAGTGGGCTGGAAGTAGGTGGCAAAAATATTAATAGCACACGTATAGCTGACTGAATGGCCAATACGTAAAAATAAGGGTTATTTTGACGGAGAGAAAAAGGAAAAAAATAATATACAGCCTTATACTCTGATATATAGTTATTTTTAGTTGTTCATCAAAGAATTCCAAAATCTATTTCGACAAGTACTCGTAATATTTTTTGAGTTTTGACACGTGAAAATTTTTGGTGACGAAAATGTAAAATTGTTAACGTATGAAATCCAGAAAATGGAGCACGTCAAATGGGTGTGTTTCGGCTTTCCCACGGAGAGGGTGTGGGCCGCGGCCCGCGGGGGTTCTTCTTCTGGCTCTCTGAACCTCCACGTAACTACGCAAATCTGTCATCATCCAATGCGTGGCCTCACTCATCTCGAAGCCTCGCCGGTATAAATGTTCGTCTGTCTTCCCCTTCCTTTTATCTTTCATCCTCCATTCTCTCTCCTCTCTTCTGCTGTGCTTCACACTCTCTGCGCCAACAACTATGGTTGGGAAACTTATGCATGCTCTTCAGTATTCTGGCTACGGCGGTGGCGCTTCTGCTTTGAAGGTCTCTCTCCCTCCCCCTCTCTTTGTTTTCCTTTTCTTTTTGGAATATATGCTTCCTGCGTTGTTGTTGACTGCCAATTGGCATTTAAAAATGTTTTCTGATTTTAATAAACAGCTTTTATAGCGAAATCAGATGAAGAGGGTGAAATGAGTTGTGGGTCTTGGATATAAGGATTAGTTCTACGTCCCTTGATTTGGGTTAGTTGAGCATTTTTGTGACAATTGAATTGGTCTTACTAGTAAAATCGAATTGGTAATAGTCAAGGATAACGCAATTATGAACTACTGGGTCATTTGGTAAACTTTTGGGATGTGAAAACTTGGCTTATCTGCTATCTCATGTGCTATCAAAGTAGCTAGCCCTGAATTCAGTGCTCGTTGCCCGGTTATGCATTCGGTCACTGAATGGGATGAGAGAATTGAGGGCTTATAAGTAGTAAAGTTGGTGGGCCAATTATGTTTGCTTATAGAATTGAATCATTTATCTTCCATTTGGTTCATGTGGAAGTGACCATTTTGCTTCGATAATTCCTCCTCTGTGAAAATGTGTAAGACTTTTCTCATGTAGCGCAAGGAAGGAGAATTCAATCTTGAACATAGTATAAATGAAGAAACACCCCTGGAGAAGTGGTGGAGCACTCACCTCCTGAGTGAAAGGTTAACGGTTTAAACCCCACTACTGCAAAGGTTGTTGGCTTACCCCTCTCTCAGAATGATTCTTGTTAGGCCATGTTCTTTTTAGATTTAGCTTACGGCCTAACAACTTTGTACGGCTCGTTACACTTAAAAAGAAGAAGGCCTTAGAGGTTGGTGCTAGGGTTGTTAGATGGTTTTTGGTATAAATATTTGGCAGTATGCATAGAGATAAAGCACATGTTAAACAGGGGCGATGAAGAATGATCACAATATGATCAAAATTAGAATCCTTCGGGATTGACCTTGTTCCATTGATGTTCTCTTTGGTCATACATCAGCGTGTATCTGTAACCCCTTCCCCACCAAAACAACCTCCAAACAATTTGGGAAATCCCTTGTCTCCGCATTTTCTTTTTGAGCTGAGCCCTTCTCCACCTTAAAGGTTTCTTTCGGCCCTTGTTTTTTTGAATTTTAAGTATTGTTCACTTGTGTTTGTGTATTTGTGTGCACGTGCATGCATGCGTGTGTGTGTGTGTGTTTCTTGAGCTGAGCCAAAAATCTGTGAGTTGATGGTTGCTAGTAAATTGTTAAAAAGGTTTGTGGAAGGTTTGATTACATCACACTGATATGACGGACTGGTAAACCATTTAACATTGGTTCATACCTGAAATTTGAATGAATGTATCTTACTAGGGCCTATTTCATGACTGTTATCTAATTGCATTGCAGCATGTTGAGGTTCCAGTTCCAGATCCCAAGGCTGATGAGGTGTTGGTGAAGGTAGAGGCTGTAACTATAAACCCAATCGATTGGAAGATACAGAAGGGCATGATCCGGCCCTTCTTACCCCGCAAATTCCCATATATACCATGTATGCTCTACTGAACATTGTAGTCTCTTGTCCAAGTACTCGGTTCCGTTCATCTATCTTAGGCCCATCTTGGAATGAATACTATTTTGTCTTGTGTAATTTCTCTAAGCTGAAGACGTTTGCTTTTGGTTCAGGTACTGATCTGGCAGGGGAGGTGGTCAAGGCAGGCTCTTCTGTTAAGAAGTTTAAAGAGGGTGACAAAGTTGTATCCATACTTAGTCATGCTGTAAGTGCCTGTCAATTGTTTTGGTTACCAGTTGTCTCTTTACTGTATATGCTCAAGGAGCTATCTGAATGTGTGCTACTTGGTTTCGACTTGTTTATATCATTATGCAGTGAAAATCAGAAAATGTTAGGATAAATTTCCCACTACCTTGATGAGTTTGCAATGTTCATTGTTTCTTGACAGTTATTTACCTTATTGCCAAGCCATTCAATCCTTCTCTCTTTGATGCCTGACTGCTAGTACTTGGAACTTCCTACTGATTTCAGCTATGAAACCCTATCTAAGTTTCTTCTGTTGTGGATAGACTGGTTGCCATCTGTGTATAGACTTTAATTTTTGCTAATATTTGGAGAATCCCTTCGGTGATCTTTTATCTTCAAACATCACTGTGGAAGAATTCACCAAAAGTGAGAATATTTTCGCTCAAAGCAATATATTCCCTTTCCCCCTCCCCAAACCTCAACCTTTTCATTGTTGTTTTCCATAGCATCTCTCTATTACAAAAATTACATCCAAACAAGTTCTAAAAACCTAAGCACAGAACATTAAATTTCATAATAACATGTTTGCCCAAACATATCCTAAACAAACAAGGAAAATTGGAGATGTGATCTTGTTTGTGTCAATCAACAGACTGGAGGTGGATTTGCTGAGTATGCTGTGGCAAAGGAGAGCTTGACTGCCTCTAGACCACCAGAAGTATCAGCACCAGAAGCCGCAGCTCTTCCTGTGGCTGCTCTTACAGCTCACCAAGCTCTAACTGAGGTTGGAAATGTCAAGTTTGATGGAACTGGTGACAAGAAAAACATATTGGTCACAGCAGCATCTGGGGGGTGGGCCACTACGCAGTTCAGATGGCCAAGCTTGGGAACACGCATGTCACAGCAACATGTGGGGCTCGGAACCTGGAGTTTGTCAAGAGTTTGGGTGCTGATGAGGTCGTAGACTACAAGACCCCTGAGGGGGCAGCCCTGAAGAGCCCATCTGGAAAGAAGTACGACTATGTGATCCATTGTGCAACCGGCATCCCTTGGTCCACATTCGAACCAAACCTGAGCGACAATGGCAAGGTGATCGACTTGACCCCAGGCCCAAGTGCTTTGGTGACTTTTGCTTTGAGGAAGCTCACGTTCTCGAAGAAGCAGCTGGTGCCCATGATCCTGAGTCCAACGGCTGAGAATCTGGAATATGTGGTGAATTTGGTGAAAGAAAAGAAGATTAAAACAGTAATAGACTCAAAATTTCCCCTGAGTAAGGCTGAAGATGCTTGGGCTAAGATGATTGAGGGGCATGCCACAGGGAAGGTTATCGTAGAGCCTTAAAAGTAACAAAATAAAATAAAATAAAATTGTACAGGTATTATGGAAAAGATGTTGCCTGGTTTCTTTAGGTGTATATCCCCTATTTTGTGAGAGGTTGACAGTGTTTTTCGATCTATATTTGTCTATATCATACAATTTATTGTTTGAGTTTCTATGGGAGATTTGAGTTTGAATTCTATTTATTTTTACTGTTTGTATTGTAAGCTCCAAAAAAATTTTAAAAATGTATATGAAAGTGGTGGTTGAGCCAATATTGTGCATTACAGTTTGCTAAAGTTGTTGGTCTAAAAGATTATTGGCTTGGCAGGTTTCGATTTGGCTGTAATCTTTGTTGGGAATCTTGTGTGTGAATTCTTATCATTTTAATCTTTTATATACAAGAGGATGTTGAACCCAGTCTTATTATTGAACCTTTCCTTTATCCTCTTTGTTGAAAATGGAAACTTAGCCGTAGCCTTTGTAGGAATTGAAATTGTTTAATAGAAATTGTGTAATTGTTATTTATATTTTTAGGCCTATTCTTTTTAATTGGAATTAAGTGAAAAGTGCGCAAAATCTTAAATGGTCATTAGAGCATATACTTTGAAGAGAAAGAGAAAGAGAGATATTAGATCCACAAAATCATTCATATTGTTCAGTTCATCCAATCATCTCGTTGACATATAGTGAGGAGCGGATATTCGCTGGTACATATAAAACGTTATGTGAAAAGTCGGGGCAGTAGATGAAAGGAGCTTGACCTAGAGGAAAGTTAGAAAGAATTAGAAGGAAGGGAAGAAAGTAGAAGTTTGAAAAAGTTAGAAAAATATTTTTAATGATAAATAAAATTTTTAAAAAAATTGTTTCGCTTTATTATAGTTTGCTTCACAACCATAAAAATATTTTAGTTTTAAATTTGTATACATGTTAGCAAAAGTAATTTACATTAATGTGTTTTCTTATGCAATACATCTTGATCAAATTATGTTTCCCTTCTTTTTTTTTTTGTTGTGACTTGTGCCATAATAAAATTGTGTCACATAACCATGAACTAAAATATACAAAATACCTTATCATGGCGTGATTTTTTGAAAAAATAATTATATCCTTCACTTATACTTTAATGATGTTTATATGCTCGTAGAAATATGAAGATGTCGTATTATAAAAGTAAACAATACAAACCATTTATAAAATATTAGTGTCAAAGTTACTGCTTTTGTTGTATTATCAAATACAACTCGATATCCTAATACTTTTAGCTATTTCATTAATAACTTGATTTGTATGAAGAATGATGGTTATACGAACATAGAACTAGAAAACATCTTTTCAAAAAGAAAAATTAGAAAACATAATATACTTTGTTTTATAGAAAATTACTAATATTGTTCACTTGTGAATGCTATATGAGGGTTTGCATGTATATGCTACTCTGTGCAACACTTATGTTCAAAATATTGGTCGGAAAAAGAAAATTTTTTTACAATATAATGCTTTAAGTGTAAAAATAATTTTTTGGGTGTTTATTAAGAGTTGGAAGCAGTTGAAAAAAATTAAAATTGTAGATTTAAAGCTGAAAAAAAAAAACCGAGCCCTTTGTTATAGAACAAAAAATATTAATCATTTACTCAATAAAAAAATTATTGGTATCATTTACGATAATATAACAGCTAATCAAGATTTATGAAGTGAATTTAAGGTGTTCATTTTTTTATCTAGTTAAAATTAAATCGTTTTTGTATTTGAACATCGATCACAACCCTGGGTCCCAAGATTTAGGAAAGAAAAAAAATGATTTTTAAGTTTTTGCAATATCTCAAAGATGAGAGCCAGGAGGCACTTACCTAATCACCTGATTACCTTAATGATGGCCTACCCTGACATTATATCATGATCTCTTATATTTGAATTTTAGAGGTACCAATTTCTCTTTTAAGGAAATTTATTTACGATTTTTAGATCTGGTAACCCAATGAATCAAATCTGATATTATTTAATCTTATTTTACACTGATTATGAATTTATTGGATTAACCCTCCATAAGAAACTAGTGAATAGACAATTTATCCATTATTTTTAAAAAAAAATAAAATAAAATGGAGACTTTATCACATATAGAACTTCCACTATAGAAAGTTGCAAAGATGAGACAATTTGATCTTAAAGATGAGATCTTCTCTCTTCCACAACCCCATCTAATATGCAATCTACTTTTTCATTCCCTCTATGAAAATATATCCGATTGCTCCTTTTCTTAGTATCGTGAATTAACTTGGGGGGAGCTTCACCTTTTTTTGACCTTATCTCTTCCATTAGTAGGATTCTCTCTATCCTCTTTGATCCTTTTTTTTGTCAGATTTTGTGCATCAAAGGTAGACAGGTAGATAATCTCACTAATTGTGTTTGAAATCTTGAAATGGATTTTTCTTTAAATGACTTTTGAAACTTATTTTGTTTTTTTCCTATCATAATAAATGATTTATCTAAAAATAAAAAGAAAATTATTATGCTTTTATTGTGATCTCGTGTAAATAAATATGAGAAAATTTTAAATATAACCAGTCTTATTGCTTGAAATAAACAACAAATATTTAAAACAGCAGGAATACACACGCTGGAAAAGCAAAAATATGGTAAAATAAGTGGGTAGCAACTCGCGAACAAACATAGGCAATTATTTTTCAATCTCAAATGGAAGGAGAATTACAAAAACAAGAACAACTACTCATTCCGTTTCAAATTGCCTCGTTATTTAGGAGGATAGAGAATAATTAAGGTGAAAGTTAAATGATAAAGTATCTAATATACCTCTTTTATCTCTTTTTTTTATTTCTAGTAAAATTACAACTCTTTCTTTCTTTTTCTCTCTCCTCCTAATTTTCTAATCTCAAATTTCTCTCTCTTCCCAATTTGCTAATCTTATAAAATCTCTTTCCTCATAATAGTCTCTTTCTCTCTCTGCTTGGTTTCCTAATCTCATAAAATCTCTCTCTCTCTATCTCTCTCTCCTTCGTGTATCCTCTCTCTCTATGTCTCTTTTATCTTTAGACCTTCATGTGAATAAAAAGAAGTAAATAATTATAAAAAAATAAAATATGTTAGGATATTATTAAAAATGATATAGTTTTAAAAATAAAAAAATAATTAAGAAGAGTAAAATTGAAAAATTAGTGAGTGATTAATATACCATAGTGATTATAAAATGACAAGTATTATAAAACGAAAATAGTTATTAAATAACAAATTATATAACCGATGAAGTACTACTTATTGTGTAAATAGGGAAAAAAGAAGAATACCCATTAGAATTTCTTATCAGGACTTGAACTCCACTTTTACCGTAACATGGACAGAACCAAAGTCCTTATACCATCTAATCTCTTACATTATATAATAGTAAAACCAATGATAAAAAAAAAATACAATAGTAAAACCAAATTAAACAATATCTTTTAGGTAAGAGTTGGCGAAATTATACAGCGGTAACTCAACCATCTAGCTAGGTCATTAAATATAATATTATATGTATAATTTTAATTATAAATTTATATATGTGACGAATTTTTTTAATAAAGTGATAAATTTTTGTGATAAAGTGAAGAATTTTTTAAATTTGATGAATTTATAGTGTAGTGATGAATTTTTATGTTTTTCAAGCTTGGTGCTTTAATTGAGTGCACATGTGCATTTTTAATCTAATTTGTTATCCAATAAATTTTTACAATAAAACGATAAATTTTTGACACGCTGATGAATTTTTTTGTTTTAATAAATTTTATAATAATATTGATGAATTTATGTGCATATATATCAATAATAAGTAAATATTCATCAACAATAATTAACATATTCACATATTCATAAAAACAATTGTATTTAATATAATCTTCTTTTTTAAATGGCATATCCAACAATTGATAACCCATATTATTTAAACAAATATACATTCATCGATCAAAAGATAAATTAATCAACTAAATCATCATATCCATCAATCAAGAGTAGACCAGACATAAAAAAAAATAAATTTATCAACTTAGTACCAAATTCATCAAAGAAAATATCATATTTATCAAAATAAATGACAAATTTATCAAATAAAATATAATACTTATCACTACGGAGTAGATCGAACTTAAAAAACTCAAATTTATCAAGTATAGAAGATAAATTTATCATAAAAATATATTCATAATTGCATACCAATTCGACCTAAAAACGCTATGTATATATTTTTTTTACCTTTTAAACCTTCAATGATCTCGAAGTAAAAATATAACCGTAAACATAAATTTTGAATCTAAAATAAATAAGACAGAAATTAGGAAACAAATATAATTTGTATTGATTTTTGTTTAATGGGTACAATCTCCGTATTGGATACAATAAATGTAATCCTTTGATTCAATCTCCTTGTAACTTGAACGATTCGAGGGCGTCGTAGCTTGATCTCGAACGTTGATGTCGAAGCAAATGACGAACGCCGAATGGTTTTTGATCCGGATGTGTTGATCGTTGACTCGATTTCCGAACGGTTGCGGACTTTGATCCTTGGCGCTTGGTAGTCTGGATGTCGTTTGCAGCTTGAGCTTTGGATTTGACATATGCTTGAATGTGTAAAAAATGAGGAAATGAACTCTATTTATAACTTTTTGGAGTTAGGGTTTGGCTTAGGTTTTGGGCATGGGCCCATAATTCGATAATTATTTCTTAAAATAAATATTTACTATTTACTACATCATCAACGACATGTGGCAACTTCTAATTGGCTAGAATTTGATTTCTTTTGATTTTAATTTTAAAGGTTTTCCAAGGCCAATTTTACACGTGGCAATTTGCAATAGGTGGAATAAAAATAATTAATTTTTCACATGACTATATATAATTGGCTAACGAATTTTTGCCTCCTATAATAACATCGATAAAATGATCTAAAATTAAAATTAAAAAATAAATTAGAAGAAATTTTACCAAATTAAACCACATATCTTCAACATCGATCACAATTGAGAAGTAAAATAATAACTCAGAGTTGAATTTGGTGAAATAGAATTCAAATGCGATAAAACTTGAACAAAATTTGATGTATGTCGAAGAAAGAAACAATTCAGTGATTGAAAATCAAAATCAATAAATTGAAAGAGATATGGAAAAAAGAAGGGTTTTTGGATTAAAATAAACTCGTACTTTGGGGGTATTGGACGTTTATATACCAAATTATAAAGCCGATTGATCATGCACCGTACTTTAGGAGTAATTTTCTTTTCTAAACTACGACCAATTTAGAGGGCGGCAATTAAGTTGTTTTATGATGTGTCAAGCTGAGAATAATTGATTTAGTGGGGTGTAACACGAGTAATTCCCCTTTTATGAGCTTGACACGTCATAAAACAACCGAATTGACGCCCCTAAATAGGTTTTGGTTTAAAAAAATTCACCCCCAAAGTACGGTGCATGATCGGTCAACTTTATACTTTAGTATATAAATGTCAAATACTCCTAAAGTATAGTTTATTTTATTCCAAAACCCCAAAAAAGAAAGGAAGTAAATGTGTAGAGAGAGAGAAAGAGAATGAACACTTTTTTTTAAATAAAAGGATAAGTATAACAATTAACTGGTAAACGTTCTCGCAAGGATTCTACCCAAGTTATCCTTCATTAGAATGGAGAGAAAAAAAAAGAAGAAGGAATAGACATCCAAATTAAAGAAGAAGAAATACAAAGACCATATTTGGCCACTCGACCAGTAGCCTCTATTCCCTTCTCTCGAACGTATGATTGATAAAAATTTGGATACATCTTTGAAGATAATATCGCGTATCATGAATGAGCATTTGGATTTCCCACGGAATCTTAAACTCGCCTTTAATTGCTTTAATGACCACTTGTTTATCCCCTTCTAAAATAATTGAGTGAAAACCCGCTTGAACCGCTGCTCTCACTCCATTACGCATAGCGAAGCTTCAGCTACCAACACAGATTCTCGGTCCTAAATTCGATGTCCCGGCTTGAATAAATCTTCCATTCCAACTTCGATCACAAAACCTCCCACAGCTGATGAAGAAGATCTTGATCCATCAAAGTTGATTTTGACAAACCCTTCCGGTGGTTTATGCCGGCTAACAAATTGAGTTGTAGAAGGAGGAGGAGATGAATGACTATTAGGGTATGGATTGAAATGAAGATCCGATCCGCCTCCGGCCCTCCATTATCTTCTAGCAAGATTATCACGTGTAGATAAAAAATTGTGTCCAATTTGCCACATGAAAATTTTCAACTTAAGCATCATATCCAAATTCTATATCCAAACAAATTCCCACCTAGATGGATTAGGGGGAATAATACGAGCATTCCATGTTACTAATTTAGTAGTGAACTTGCCACTACTAGACAAACCCCAACAAATAGAATATTCAATTTCATGCAAAGGCAATAGGATAGGTTTAGTAATTGACAAACATCATTTGGCGTAAAAGAATTAAGACGTACTAAATCTCATTCCTTAAAGGGGGTAAAGCGAGTCACTAACTCGTTGCTTCTAAGGGAGGAGCAACCAGATTACTACTATCGTAGTAATCTAATAGCCTCTTATTACAACACCATGTGTCCAACCAAAATTTAATTGTCTTACCATTGCCTATTTTCCATCTTAACCCCCTTTTAAAAGTTCCCTTTCCTTGAGAAGGCATTTACAAACCCAAGTAGTCCGGCTTTTTAATTTTCCTCAGGAAAAAGTCCGTAGTTAAAGGGTATTTAGGTCTCATAATTTTCACCTAGAAATTGTTTTCCTCATATAAATATTTATAAATAAGTTTATATAAAAAGACTTGGTTGATCGCTTCCGATTTCCTCAACCCCGGGCCTCCCACTTTTTGAGAGTACATATTTTGTCCCACGATATCAAAGGTATACATTTAATATCCTGAGATTTTTCTAAAAAGAATCGCGATTAATTTTATCAAGAACATTCGTTGAACTTTTCGTCAACTTAAAACTCGCATTGTATGAGCAGGTAAAAATTCCATATTAGATTGGATCGAACTACCCTTATCGCTTTTGAAAGCAAATTAGTTTTCCAGTTCTATAATTTTTTGTAAGCTTTTATTAAGATCTCCGATAACGTGTCCACTTGAGGTCGTCCTCGAAAAGTTGGACAACCTAAATATTTTCCCAACGAATCTCTATGAGGGATATTAAACCCTGAGAAAACCATGTTTCTAATAGCAAAAGTAGCATTCTTTGAAAAAACTAAGGTTGACTTTTGAAAGTTAATAAGTTGGCCCGATTGATAACAAAATTCGTTCAAGATATTATGCAACTTTAGACATGTTTCATAATTAGCCTTGCAAAATAGTAGGTTGTCATCTGCAAAAAGTAGGCAAGGTATTTCTTTGATTGTGGACATATTTTAATCCCAAGTACTCGATTTAGGTTGCATGATAGAAAGATGAAGTATATACGCCAAAACATCCATACAAAGAATGAACAAATATAGTGACAGGGGACCACCTTATCTAAGTCCTCTCGATGGTCTAAAGAAACCACAAGATTCATCATTAATAAAAATAGCATACGTTATCTGTTGTAATACATTCACGTATCCAGTTGATCCAAATTTGATGAAAACCCAAACCCTTTAGACAAGAAAAAATAAAATCCCACTTAATTTTGTCATAAGCTTTTTCTATTTCTAATTTGAGACCTATGTAAGTTTGTTTTCCTTTAATATTACTAAGTTTGTTGACAATTTCATGTGCCAGTAGAATATCATCGTGAATATCTCTATTAGGCACGAAAGCACTTTGATAAGGGATAAACAACCCTTTGTAAAACAAGTCTTAGTCTATTAACAAGCACTTTGGAAATTATCTTATACATGTTGTTACATAAACTAATTGGTCTAAAATAGGTATGATTGACCTCTTTCAATAGTTTCCCATGCTTAAGGAAATCCAAAATGCAATGAGTATCATTCCCAATAATATCCCAATGTCTGCTGGAAAAAGCCAGCTCTAAAACCATTGGGATCGGAGGCCTTTGCTGGATTCTTTTAGAAAACGACAGCCTCAATCTCGGATGGAGATATTGGAGAGATGAGTTGATCGCTTTCTTCATTAGTGATACATGCTATAACATTGGTATTCAACGTTAATCTATTGATCCCTCCCCGGGATTTAAATATGTTAGTAAAGTCATTACAAACTTTTGTTGAACCATTCTCTTATCATTAATCTATACTCCCGACTCATCTTTAATTTTCAAAATATTCATTTTCTCGCATTATGAAACATAACAACGGTGAAAGAATTTGGAATTTCTATCACCTTTAGTAAACTATTCTTTCCTATAAAATTTTCCCCAATATTCTTAGTTAAACAAAATTAATTTTTCTCTTTGTTTAATCAAATAATATCAATGAAGAAGTCTAAGGTTACGGGGTTCTGTTAATAATATGTTTTCAACATTTAGTAACTGGTTGTATTTCTTTCAACACGCCGAGAATAATTATTGCAAGCTTTAAGATATCACTCTTTAAGTTTCACTTTAAATATTCTTGAGTTTACTAACCACCTTAAACATATAAGATCGGGATGTTTTCATTCCACTATTGTTTAACTATGTGATTGACTTCAAGCATAACCGCACTATAGATTTTGAAATTTAAAGTATCGTCGCTTTTGCTCGTAACATTTCCGGATTAGTATTCAGCAGTATGTAACTATAATCCGAACACTAGAAAGGACCATGTGAAACTATACAATTGGGATACAAATTCCTCCAATCAGAATGACCTATAGCTCTATCCAGTCTCTCATAAATAAGTTGACCCTTTAACAATTTTTTTCACGTAAAAATTCTACCATTAATTGGAATACTCTCACCTTGAATATCTAAAAGGAAATCTCTCATATGCTTAACATTAATGAGAGAAAACATTTGTCCCCAGTTTCTTCATTAAAACATTCCATTTCATTAAAATCTCCAATAATACACCGTGGTAAACTAATCGATCGTTAAAGTCATGCAATTTATTCCAAAAGAAATTCTTATCGGTTGCTTGGGTTGATCCGTAAATCCTCGTAATGATGCTTTCTTTTTGGATATTCTTATCAAAAACATGCAAATGAATGGTTATATGATCTTTAATAAGAACGTTAGCCTTAATATTCAAATTATTCGATAAAATCCATATTCCACCACTATGATTGTATAGCGGAACATAATCATAATCATAATGATCATATCTCAAAGTTGCACCACTAGAGGAGAGGAAAGAGAAAGGAAAGAGAGCTTAAAATGGAAGGAGAGAGAATATGTGAGATAATTATATGATACTAAGGTTATACCCCTTACTATGCAAGAGCATTAATTAAATTTTTAATAATTAAATTATTTTTAATTTAATTATTTCTAATTAATTTATAATAATAAAACTCAATTATAAGTTAAACATAATTATTTTTTCAAATAACAATAATAAATTGATATATTAAATTATATAATTTATTAATATACTTTTTATTCTTCATTTTTTTCTATTTTGATTAATATACCTTTTATTCTTAGTTTATATTATATTTAATGTTAATGTGAATAGTCTCAACACTAAATTGAATTAAATTTGCATTAAATCTACTTATTTGACATCTTTCGTGGCATCGTGTGTTGCATTCTACATGTTACTCATACATTACTTCAACTCAACTTTTAATATATATATATATATATATATATATATATATATATATATATATATATACATATATATATGATTTGTATTTAATTTTTTTATTTTTTTAACTTTTTCTTTATTTAAACTACCTAATTAGATGTTTATTACTACCATATACTTATCACAAATTCTTATATGGGACCATCTCACAAAATAATTATTGTCGGATGAGGTATTTTTTAACGTTTTAATATGACTAGTAACTTATAATATAATGACTTTTTAATTCTTAAGTGACTAATAATTCATCCAGATGTGACTTTTATTAAAGTTGCCTTTAAATGAATTATTAGTCACCTACTATGTATTTAAAGTCAATATAAAAGTTTATATTTTACAATAATTTTTATGTGAGATAGTCTCACACAAGACTTACTACTTATTTCTTTATATAAATAAATTGTAAAAATTATATTTTTTATAAATTTTCTTCCCTTTTCTCTCTCTTTACCATACATGACGCTCTCTATTTGCCCTTAGTATCCCTATCTCTCTCTCTTCCCCCAATTTTGATCTAGTTCGAATGATTTCGTTGTTTTAATCATTAATTTTGATCGAATTCATTATTTTGGTCGTTAATTTCTTTACAGATTCTCACTAACTTTGTTCGATTTAATCAGTTCCTTCGTTTTGTCTTTCTTTTAATGATTTATTCCTCTTATTCACATATCTACAATTCCTCGCTAATTTTGTTGTGGTATGTAAGTCCTTTTAGTGTGTAATTGAATCAGAATTTTTGCACTTACAAAGACAAGGTAAGTATTTGTGCTTTTCTTCTTTTCTTCTATATGATTTCTTCATTTTATTTTTCAATCTATAATTTCTCATTGATTTTGTTGCAATTAGTGTATATTTTAGTGTAATCTTGTTTGTGTTAGGGATTTTAGAGTTTAAGATGGATTTTGGAAAGAATAATCGATGAGAAAAGTCAAATATTATTTCGAAGGTAAAGTTTTCTCAATTAGATATGATTTTCTTTTGTGTGCCTTAAGTTTATGTTTAATGTACATGTATTTAGCAAAGAAATTTAATTCAAGCTTTGATTTTAATTACATCTCATTTTTAGCGTATATTATAAGTTTGTTCTATGTACATTTGTTTATTTTTTTTACGCATGTTGTTGTGGATGTAAAGATGAAGATGTGTACATTATATTTTTGTCTTTGGTACACATTAGTTTTTTTTTTTTTTTGTTTAATGAACATATTTTTAGTTGAAAAAATTCGCTGTTTGATTTAATTATTTTAGTGTACATTATTAGAAGTATTGAGTGTACATTAGAAGTATATTTAGTGTACTTTAGACTGTTTGTACATGAATTGTTTGAACTATTGGTATTTTTGTCCGTACTCACTTTTTTGTTTCTTTTTTTCTGTAGACTATTGTACACCGTCATGATGACAATTTTACAATTAGCACTATACACCATCCTAGAGAGTACTGTACACCATTCTGAAAAGTATTGTACATTACTTAGTACATTAACTATTATTCACTAAACAAAGACTATTATACAGTATGTAATACAACTAACACCATCATGTATCAAAATTTTGTTTATTGTACACTATTTTTTAGACTATTGTATACTAATAATGAGAATATTGTTCACAAAGTGTAACTTATTGTTCATTGCCACGATACTTTCTTATTAGCTAAAATTTCATCCACAAAAACTATTCACAAATTTACTTATCATAAATGCCCTTTTCCGTTGCCCTCAAGCGGTATCGATCCGGAATTCAAGTAAGTTTTCTTACTCTTTGTGGGAAGCTGACTTCTCTACTCATGGGGACTTTATTCTTTATGCCAAATCTAAATTGGGGATTGAGAAGTGGGAGGAATTCTTAGCTGTGATGTGGGGGATGTGGAATGCCCGCAACCGGAGACTTTTCAGGGAAGGGGATCTCTCTTTGGTTGGTCCTGTCTGTCAAGGCCATAAGCATTGTAAATGAATACCGGAGAGCTTACTCGGTCATGGCTCGAATACATCACCGAGAATGGAGCAGTGGAGTCCACCTAGTTACGGGACAGTGGAAGATCAATGTTAATGGAGGGAAGTTGGGCAATTGGGGCTTTGGATGGGGTGTGGTTGTGCGGGATAGCTTGGGGTCGGTGGTGCTTATGGGGTTTCATCAAGGTAGTGGCTTCCTTGGCCTTGAAATCGAGGAAGCGAGAGCACTTTTATTTGGGCTGAAGTTGGCACTGGATTATGGTCTCCCACAAGTTATTGTTGAAAGTGATTGTGCTCGCAATTATTGCGAAGATCTCCAAGAACACTTTTATAGGTTCCGAAATTGGTTTGTTTATTTCTCATATTTGGGATACTTGTAAGTCTGTTTGAGTCCTGTTTGTTTTCACATATCTCGTAGGCGGGGTAACAAGGTAGGTATGCTTTAGCCTACCTTCAACCATTCGAGCTTTCTACTAGAATGTAGGTCGAAAATGGCCTCGGAGTTGGTACTAGTTGGTCGTAATCGATGCTTCGTTAGTCCTTGATTAATAAAGTCAACTTTCCTCTAATAAAAAAATCCTCTCTCTCTCTCTCTCTCTCTCTCTATATATATATATATATATATATATATATAAACAATGTATTATCCAAAAAGTGATTTAAAATTAAATATTTAAAAATAATATAAAAAATAATACGAATAAAAATATGTTCTTTTTAAAATAAGAAGTACAACAATTAATGGGTAACCCTTCTCATAAGGGTACTACTTAAAATGGTTCTCCATTAAAATGGAGAGAAAAGAAGAAGAAGGAATAGACATCTAAAGTAAAGAAGACGAAATACAAAGACCAATTTGGCCACCCAATCATCATTCATATTCCCTTCGAAACTTGGTTGCATCTTTGAAGATAACATCATGTATCATGGATGAGCATTTGGATTTTTCACGGAACTCGAATCTCGCCTTTGATTGCTTTGATGACCACTTGATTATCTCATTCTAAGACAATTGAACTTATCCTACTTGAATTGTTGCTCTCACTCCATTGCACATAACGGAAGGTTCTACTACTAACTCGGATGTTGGTCCTAAATTACATGTTTTAACTTGAATAAATCTTCTCAACTTTGATCACGAATCCTCCAACGAGTTGATCAAGAAGATTTCGATCCATCAAAGTTGATTTTTATGAACCCTCCCGGTGGTTTATGTCAACTAACTAATTGAGTTGAAGTAGTGGGAAGAGATAAATGACTATTAGGGTATGGATTGAAATGTAATCCAGTTTGCCTCTATCTCTCCATTATATTAACGAGCTTTGGCCTTTAAGATTGTAGGCAAAGAATTATAATTTCTATTGTTAAAGACAATATCATTTCAAGTTTTCCAAATACTCCGTAATAAATGAACAATTTGGATCATTTGATTTGTTTTGTTTAGAACCTTGACCCTATTAAAGATATCATTCAACGACAAAATCTGCGATTAACTTAAATTAGCATCCAGTCGCACTTGTGTTGAAATGCTTTATACCAAGTATCCTTAATAAAGATACATTGCGAAAAAAGATGATTAATTGATTCATCATGAGTTTTACACAACGGACAAACAATGTCAATATTAATAACTCTCTTAGCAAGATTATCACGTGTAGACAGAGTATTATGTCCTATTTACCACATAAAAATTTTCAATTTGGGCATCATATCTAATTCCATATCCATGTTGCTAATTTAGTAGCGAACTTACTACTACTAGACAAACCCCAACAAGTAGAATCTTTAATTTCATGCACGAGTAAGGGGATAGTCTTAATTTATTGACAAATATCATTCGGAATAAAAATTTGTCATTGTACATAAATGAGTCATTATGCAATTAATATTCATACATACTTCCTTTTTTTTTTAAAAAAAAAAAGGTGTGCTGAAAAAAGGAAAAGAAAAGGTTTAACAAAGAAGTTGTTAAAAAACTCAATAAATTGGCCTTACAAAGGTTCGTGCATTCATCAGGAGCGTGAAGCCATGTATTCTCTTGAGAGGAGACATACATAAAACCTTCGTATTCAAATTTTCAATAACAATCAAATACTTTTTGTTTCCCTAAAAACGGACTCAAAAATCCCCTAAATATTATTAATAATTCACACAAAGTGGTCAAGATATTGAGTTCAATGACAAATAAAAAAAATAATTAATGAGACTTGATTTACTCGAAGTTGATAAGATGGTCAATGACTTAATTCGTCTCCCTAAAATAATGGTTTAGAGAATTATTTCAGTTCAATCTTATAACAAATTTTGGTATTCCTTTAATTAAAAAATATAATGAAATAAATGATCGCTTATTTTATAAAAGAAATATCACTTCAGACTTCTATTTATATCAACTTCTTTATTTCCTATACTAATTAATTATAAAAATATAATTAAATAAATTATTGCTTATTCCATTAAAAAAAAATGGCTTGGGACTCCTATTTACGTCAACTTCTATGTTTCCCATACTAATTAATACTTTAATACTCTTTGTTGCATGCGATTTAAATTCTAACACAACAAACATGTTTGGTTACGGTAACAAATGTAACATAAATCTTCTGTATCACAAAACTTTTGTGCATCCATAATATGAGGCGTATCCAACCATTGGCTGCCACATATCATGGGTCTTTTCGTCATTTATTCTTCCAGAGCCGTGTGAATACAAACCCTCGGCATTTTATATTTCCTTAATTTTACCAAAATGACCTGAAATCTTATCCCTAAACCATGGTTAATCATTATTATTCCTTCTAAGCACAGGGCTAATTTCGTCATCCACGTTACCTCCAAAAGCCTCTCAGGGGTATTCATGTAAATACATCGCCAACTTTTATTTATTATTATTAATTGCTAGAATAAGGTCCACTTATTATTAGCGGGGACCACCACCCAACAATAGCGTTTGGTTTTTTTTTCTATTCTATTATTTTCAAGAAAATCCTTTTCCTATTTTAATTTATTAGATTAGATTATCTTTTTCTTTTTATTTTATTTATCGAATTAAAGATTTTGGAATATTTCTTTTTATTTATTTTATTTCTCTGGTTTCTTCTCCTCGAATTTCTTCTGCGAAATTTATGCCAAGGCCACCATCCCAGCAGCTCTCTCCCTCTCTGTCTCTCTGTCTCTGTCTCTCTCTCTCTCTCTCTCTCTCTCCCTCTCCTCTCCTCTCCTGGCCTTTTCTCTCTCCTCCTTCTCGTCAATTTGTCTTGCTTTCGACGAAATCTCTCGCACATTGTTGGTCTTTTGATCCGAATATTCATATTCTTGTTTTTGCTCTTGTGAATTTGTTCTTTCTTTGCTGCAAATTCCGAATTGTGAGTTTCCTATCATTATTGTGAGTTTCTAACGCTTCGATCCTTATTCTTTTCTCAATTTTTATTTTTGAATATCAAATTGCAAACATCAATGGAAGATTTATGCTCAAATAATGTTTTGTGTGACTCGCATTAACTTATTTCTTCCTCTTTTTTCAATTGATAATTATCTTGTTTCAATCGTTGATGCATTGTTAGTGGAGAGAATTATTTTTGAAAAAAAAATGAAATTTTTCATTGATTTGGTTGTGAGTGAATGACTGTAATTTTATTTTTTTTCTCTCTTGATCCTATTCGTATGCTTATATCTGCCTATGCCTGTGTTTAATCCGCTTCCTTCGTCTATTATCTTGCACCTCATCTTTTAAATCTTCTTCTTTTATTGTGAGTCTCATTTGTGCAATTTCCAATAGAGTGTTTGAAATTTCACTATTGATGCCACAGATTATGAATATAAATATATTTATCAAAATTTCTTTTTCTTAAAAAGTAAAGGGAAAAAATGTCTTATTTTGATCTTATTTCTCTCATTGCAATAGCTAACTGTTTATATATGTTCTAATTTTGATTTGTCCTTTGCCCATGAGTAATATTAGATCCAATATTCCTTTGATTATATGATTTGAGGAGCCTATCTGCCTAAAATACATATATATTTTTTCTCCCTCCCCCCACCCTTTGTGGGGTATATGAGTATCATGAACAATGATATTGATCTGTTTTCTCCTGCAGGTTCCCCGGTATTTGGCAGATGGGCTAGATTAGTAATGAAATGGGGACCTGTTAATTGTTGAGGGATTTTTTTCCTCTTGGATGAACCAATTTTGAGTTGAGTCTTTTAGAAATTTGGTTCTCGAACTGGTGGGATTTAGATGGTACCAGTCGAGTGCAGCGGCTCGTAGCCAGCTGAATTTAAGCATGTTGATAGAATTTTTGTTGGCTTTTGTAAATCTGTACGATGAAAAGCGGGCCTTCAACAAACTTTTTTCTCTTGTGGTACAATTGAGCATTGACCTACATTTAGAAGCAAGTGACAAGGAATTTGTTACCGAAGAAACATATGTGCGGAGGTTATTAGAGGTACACTGAAAGTATCGATCTGGGCGTGTCCCAAATCCTAAATAATGGAGAGGTGAGCCTTTTCTGCTGTGAAAGTCATCATCTTGTGTTCTCTATTAGTCTATTCCATGACTTTATAATGCATAGTACATTTGGGCTCCATTGCTCCGACTCTTTAATTCGTCCTGATATACCCATGTCAAACATGAATTATGACGCTTTTTGGATGTGGGTACTTGACAACTTGGGTGTTATCCTTCAAATAGAGAATCTGGAAAGAACTATTTGCATCTCTTGGAGAGGCTTTTTGCCAATCTAACCATAAGATTTTCAGAGAAACTGAAAAAGCAGCTGCTTATTGATTTGTAAAACATTTTCCTTCCATACTATGGTCTTTAAGTTCTTGTCCTTTTGTGCAGATATAGACTCTTGAAGGAGCTTGGAGATGGAACTTGTGGAACTGTATATAAGGCTGTCAATGTGGAAACTTACGAGATTGTAAGGAATCCGTTTAACATTGTGACCTCATTTGCTCATATTTTAACATATATTGCACTTTTTTTTTGGTTCAAATTTGCACGAGTTGAGAAGAAGCTTAAGCTACAATGCTATTTTTGCTCTGGACCAAACCCATCAATGGCCTAACCCCAAAGCAGGGCCAAAGTCGAACACCAACCCTACCCTTGTATTCCCTAGGTAAGCTTGGAGTATGATAATGGCAAGACTCCAACTTCGGTCTGACTCAGCACAGGCTTACACGTCCTTGCCAGCTAACCTAGCTGGTAGCTTTCTTTTCCATGTCCCACTTATGGAGTACAAGAACCCAGTATTAGTTTTCCTTCCTCTGAGAGACACTGCTAGAGAATGTCCCCCTTGCATTAATCTAATCCTTGTATCAGTTAGATCTCTGGACAGGATGCTAATTCAAGGTTAGGATGGCTTCCCTTGCTTAGTAATATGAATATCTATTACATGTTCTCTTAATTTATGCCTATGGTCGTCGTGGTGGAATCATGTTGAGTCATGTTTCCTAAATCCTAATTACCCCTTCTATTTATTACACATTTTCCATGCCAATCTTTACCAGCTGACGTTGGCGCTTTATACTATATGGACGCATGACAGCTTGGGTCCCTTAACTTTTAACCTATTTAGCTTAAGAGATTACTGGCAAACTATTCACTTCTTCTGTGATTTATGTTTTCTGCATGGCGGTGTCTGCACCTCTCCCCTTTTTCTGACTAGGAATCAAGTCTTTGTTTCAGTTATAAAATATATGGAGTGTTTTTATTATGTTCTGGGATTGCTGCTTTGTGAGATTTGCTGGACCCATTTTTCTGCTGGATGGGGAGGAAAAAACTCTGTTAATGGACTGATTTTTGTTACCCACAGGTTGCTGTAAAGAAAATGAAGAGGAAGTTCTATTTTTGGGATGAGTGTGTGAATTTGAGGGAAGTAAAGGTATTTTGTCATATTTACCTTTGTCAAAAATAATACTACCAGTTGTCTTGCAGGTCAATATGATATTAATACTATAATGATGTCCTAATAAGCTATTTGGTGTATTCTTTTGCAGTCCCTCCGTAGATTGAGTCATCCCAACATCATAAAACTTAAAGAAGTTGTGAGAGAAAACAATGAATTGTTCTTCATATTTGAATATATGGTGAGAATCACACCTCTGTTTGGCCTGAGCTTGTCTCTTCTTATGCTAACGTAAAAAGTGTGAATTCTTGTCTTCACATGACTTTGTTAACTTGATGACTTTAAGCCAATATTGATAATTCTCAACCTGATATATCTTGTCCTTGGAAATTACACAGGAATATAATCTATATCAAACAATGAAGGAACGGCAAAGATCATTCTCAGAAGAGGAGATAAGAAACTTCTTAACTCAAGTGCTTCACGGACTTGTGCACATGCACAGGAATGGATATTTTCATCGGGATCTCAAACCTGGTATAAAATATGGTTTTACCTACCTATATAATATAAATTCTTTTTAACATGTCACTTTCTTTGTACTCGTTGAAATGATTTTTATCTATCCTCTCCTAAATAGCCTTCTTTTGTCCTTGTTCCTTACATTGTTCACCTTCTTTTTGTCCTCCAAAGAAAATCTACTGGTGACAAATGATGTGATCAAAATTGCTGATTTTGGGCTTGTGAGAGAAGTTTCATCAACGCCTCCTTATACTGATTATGTCTCAACACGATGGTGAGTTTTTGCTCTCTGACCTCTCCTTTTACAAGAGAACACGTTCAAAGGGCATCTACATGCATAAAATATTATTGCTTTTTGTATAGGCATCCATCTTTCTGTACTCAGCCGAGATTTTTATGGTTGGGCATGGCTATCACATGATTTCTGTTGCATCTGTCTTCTGCATTTAAGTTATTTAAAATTGCAGCACCTCTCATGGTTTTGAGTTGTTAAATTGTAGGTACCGGGCCCCTGAAGTTTTGCTACATTCTTCATCTTACACTCCTGCAATTGGTAATCTTTCTTAGGCCTCCTTGCTCAAACCCTATACTAATGCTTTCATTTATTCGTCAATAACCTGGCTGAAACTGTTTCGGCTAATGTTGGACAAGTTTAAATGCTATGTGCTGACAGATTATGTTAAAAAGATTCCTTACTTTAAGATTGTGCGAATTGCAGCATCGTAACTCTTTGAACTGTTATGTTTATGTGCTTGGTAATCTTCATTTCAAAACAAGTTCTTTCATAGTTTAGTAGTTGGTTGAATTCTTGTCAATGAATGCCATGTGAAAATCTAAAGGCTGCCCTTTATAGTCATTTGTGTCTTTTGCAAGATAGATTTGGTGATTTGCTACATCATCTTTTCTTTATGATGTGTCTCTTCTGTTTAAACTGTGTTCCTACGCATGCATACTTTGGACCACTTACCATTTCATGCAGTCTATAAATCTGTTTTTACTGGTTCATACTTTTGTACTGATGAATTAGCATTCTTTCAGATATGTGGGCTGTTGGTGCAATACTTGCTGAGCTTTTCACCATGTACCCTATTTTTCCTGGAGAGAGGTAATGTTTGTCTTAAATGTTCTAAGTGAACTTGAGGAGCTTTCCTATTAGTTTACGCCTTCTTTTTTCTTGAGTAGACTTTAATAAATGATCTGTAGTATTAGAGAAACAGATACTTGTTCTGCCTTGCGTTAATCTTGTCATTTTCAAATGCAATGTTATGATGGTTACTAGCTCAGAAAGAAGAAGCTGCTCTTGTTTTGCTGTTTCACCACGTAGCCACAGAAGAAAGTGTTTTGGAAGTAGTGTAACGTTATCTACTCTCATGTAGGTAGTGTAGGTGTGAATCTGTGAGACACATGAAAATTGCACTTTTGGAATGGCTCTGTAGTTTAATTGGGAATTCCAAATGACACAAAATAAGGGGTCGTTTTAATGAAGCACTTATCCATTTCATATGTATATGATAATCTATCAAGTGTTTATTGTATTTTGAATCTCTGATATAATTAACCACAACCAGGCTAATGTTCTTGTAACTATACCTCTGCATCATATTGTTTTCCTAGTAACAGTTAACACTATTTGTTGTTTGCCTTAATACTGTTTATCATTTTTGTATCATTTTTGTGGAAAATTAGTATTATCCTCTTATGCTACTGCCTAAGTTTGGATAGTGTTAATATTTGCTGATATAAGTTGCTATCTATGAGCAGTGAAACGGATCAACTTTACAAAATATGCTGTGTCCTTGGTGCCCCGATTGGGCTGCTTTCCCTGAAGCAAAGAACATCACACGGTTAATCAATATAAGCTATTCAGAGGTGACACATGTCTAAGAACTTATACTGAACTACTTCATGCTACTGCTGTTTTGCACCCTTGTTTTTTTTTTTTTTTTTTTCTCACATCTTTATTTTTCTCATTTTATTGTAGATTTCACCAGCCAATCTGTCAGAACTCATCCCAAATGCCAGTCGTGAGGCCATTGATCTTATCACAGTATGTGCTTCTTTTGTTAACATACGCCCTCTGAATTTTTCTTCATTACTTGACTATTGTATATTGACTTTTGGTGCTTCATTGACTTCACAGCAACTTTGCTCTTGGGATCCACTTAAGAGGCCAACTGCAGAGCAGGCACTTCAGCATCCATTTTTCTATGTATGTGAATTGAAGGCTAGCAAGATATTCTGTCTATTGATAGATACGCTATTACCTAACATGAGAAAATTGCAGGTTGCGGCATGGATCCCACGTCCAATACACGAATCTGTTCAGCACTGCGAAAAAACACGAGTAAGGATCCCGATAATATTTTATTTATGCATATTGTGCCTCAGATATCAATGGCTTAAAAACCTCTCTTGTTCTACAGGAACTAAACCAAACCTTGAATTGAACTTGTGGGACTTTGACAGCAAATCTGAAGATTGTTTTCTGGGCTTGACATTGGCTGTGAACCCCAGTGCTCCAACTTTGGGTAAGAGATCTACCCTCATTTATGATGATTACAGTTCCTAGGAGATAATGTCATCATCAACAATAGTGGCAACTAAGTACTAGATCGCCTTTAAAGCCTAATCGGCTAACTTGTAAGTGATTGTCTGTTGATGAGCAATGAATACCAATCTTTCTGCTAAGCAAGTTATCTGTATCAGGAGGGAGTTCTTTGTTCTAAGTACCTCTTCTGCCAGAATGAAATGCTGTTTCCATGCTTATGTTGCTTTAGGCTTCATTCCTTCTGGGTAGACCGTTATAGTATCGTTTGTGCTTTGATCTGTCCACTTTAATTGCATGACAGTCGGTTGAGTAGATTTCTTTCCTCCTTTCTTTCTTTGCCTTCATTGATCATTGCTTGTTAGGGGTAAAGTTGTGTGTATATCGATCTTCCTGATCGCTACTTTAGTAGAAGTCACATTAGGTGGTGGTCTTTTACTTTAATTTTCCTTTACGATTGGATTGATAGGCCCTTGAAGATCATCTAGTTCTAAGTTATTTACATGGTGGAGAACTGGAAAATGAAATCAGTGTGCAAAATTCAATTTATTTTTATTGTTTGCTGTCCTTGCTTCACGGAATAATGAACTTTACCATTATTTTTGTCTGCAGAGTTGGGCCCCAGTGTATCTCAAAGTACAGGACAGGTTGGTGTAAATGATTACTTCAGGAAACCTGTAGTGCTAAACAGAATACTTGTCATTAGGATATTATTTATTATCTAAAGTTGGTGGTATAAACTTGGCCTTGCAGGATGTTTTTTTCTGCTCTCGTTTCCAGGATCACCCAAAGCAATCAGGTATTTTCTGCTTTCTAATTCTCATCTTTAGATCTTGTTCCAATGTCTCTGATGATATCATTTTGCTGCAATGTGACTTCAAGGAAAAATGCTCAAAAGTAGCAGAATAATGATCGATTGTTGCTTCTTCTAATGAGAAAGAGACATTTTATTAAGCAAAATGTCTCTTAATTCTGCACCTTTTTTTTTTTTTTTTGGTTTAGTGGCCTACTTGGTAATCAACATCTTAATTCTGTACTATTTCAAAGCTAAGAACCTATTGTCAATTTGATTATAAGGGTAAGGCTGTCAACACCCCCCTCCCCCAAAAAAAAAAAATATTCTGACCCACCGCAGAGGAACCTTGGAGAGTTTGGCACTTTGGTTTCATTTGATTTGGTTTAGTGTAGATAATTAGGCACAAGAGTGTTTGCTGCACATTTCTCTCTATTGGTTTTATGAGCAAATGGGAACTGACATATCCCCCTTTGTGGCCAGTTTTCTGGTCGCTCTTTTCACCAAGCCGAAATGGGATGACTCCTCCAGTTGAATCCTGCTTGTCACTTTCATTTAGGTCAGTGTTTACAGTTGGTTATTGATCATCCCTTTGTTAGAAATCCTCATTTGCACGTACAAAACCAAAAAAACATATCATTTATACTGACGGAGATCTGCCTCACAGCAGTTCAATCACGCACCCTCCAATTGGAGCCCCAAATTCAGGAGGATTCGGCCTCACATCATTGCAGCCAGGTATTTTAGATGGCCCGTTAATGGCGGTCTCCTCCCCCTCCAGCAGAGTCACTACCTCTGAATGACTCCAGTTATTTTTCTTTTCATTCAATAACGAGGGGCATAACAATGTAATTTTTTTTTAATATAAATTTTGTTTATAACTATTCTTCCCCAACACAGACTACTGGTGGTAGGGGTCACAGTGATTTCAGCTCTCTCGGGAGTGATTTGTGAATATATTTAAGGCAGTTATTGTGAAGATTATGCATTCATTCCCCGCTAACTTCACACCACATTCGTTCTCTTTGAGCTGCTATTTTTACAGTATTGTAACAAAGTTGGGTAGCTGTAATTTTATTACCTATGATCTCCACTCTGATACTGGATGAAGGTTAATGTATATCTCTACTAATTGAATTTTTTTGCATTTTATTTAATTTTCTTGCTGAAAATTCACATTTATGGTGTGTTTGGTAGGAAGACAAATCTTCAGGAAAAGCCAATTTATTTGAAAATATCATTTCTTCACAAGCATGTATCTTACCTAGTAAATCAATTTTACTAAAGAGGTTATAGATGAGAGGAGAAAGGAGAGGGTACAACCGTACAACTACCACTATTGTCACCTGAAAATGAAAATAAATCTTATTTTTAAAAAAATTAATAGAATTTCATGTGGGTCTACTACGACAATTTTCCTTTCAACTTTAATATATCATGTCAGATACATTACTTATTAATGAAATTATATTATAACTAGCCGATATTTGGCAAAGATGTGTTCAAATTTAAGAATACGATTAGTGGTAAGAAAAATACTCAAGTTTAGACTCAATTGATAGTATATCTATCATTAACTTTTTGATATTTTAGATACTATTATTTGAAGATATCCATTATAATTGTTAATGGAATTGTTCATTTTTCTTATTAAAAAATCAATTTTCCTCATGAGGGTTGAAAATAATTTACCAGAAATAATTATTTACACCTCATTTCCCCAAACATTAAAACATTCAGCCAAATAGTTTGGGAATTTCCAACCAAATCGTTTTCCTTCATACCAAAAACACTACTATTACACAACTATTCCTCTTTCTTCACTTGTATAAGCCTGTTTATATTTTACATTTTTTTGTACTTCCTAATTATTAATCAATTATCTTACATCAGTTTCAGTAAAAGGAATGAAACCTCAAATTTCAGAATTTTTTATGTTGTTCGTTTTGAATTTTTGAGGTGAAACTTGGGGAGCCTCGAATCCCCCTCAAAATCTAGGGATTTAAATCCCTCCCCCCTCCCAATTTAAAGGGATGAAGGCAGGAGATCATAATTTAAGTATGATAATCTTACATACTAATAGAAAATTCCACAACACAAGTTAATACTACATTCAATTCATTCATTAACTCAACATTAAGTTTGAATTTTCCATTACAAACAATACCCACCATTTATGAAAACTACATTCCTAAAATTTACAATCTTATCAAACCTTAAATGATTTTAAAACTGTTCTTCAAAAAATAAACTAACACGAAAAAGATTGACAAAGGAGCGAAACTTTTTTGATAGAATCGATTTTTTCGACAAAAGTGGTGCAATTATGATTACTAGCTTGGATTTACACGCTATGCGTGTAACAAACATAATTATAAAGGATAAATAATAATATTGATAATCTTACATCTAACTAATACTGATAAAAATATAGTAAATATGAAGAGAATATAATAGTTTAAAGTTCATCTTTTAAAATCATGTTAGATTTACACACAATACATGTAGACTTAAACATAACCTAATAGAATTAATACACTATAAAATAATTAGAATGTTGACTTTATGTTTCTAAAGAGGGAAATTAAAAAAAGGGCTCTATTGTTCCTCATTGTCCTGATATAATTCTAGTAAGAGCCCGTTCGGGCAAAATGGAGCATTTAAAAATATATTTTTATAACATTATGAGTATTTTTATAGAATTTGCGTGCATGTTGTAAAGCTGAGTATAACTAAAATAGCATTATCTAAATTGTCCAAATATATCTAGACTAAAAATAGAATCCTACTTAAGGAAATTAAATTATAAAACTAAAAACTATGGGAATATAAAGTATAATCGATGGAGAAAAAGAAGTTATCATAGAACTAAAAAAATATAACAATGTAAAATCATAATTTATAGAACGAAATATATTTATATATCTTGCAATTATAGAATATGAAACAAATAAAAGGACAAATTAAATTTAATTATGGAACTGTATTTTTGTGCTCAACACTTTGTTAACTTTATCAATAGATTTAAAATTATGAAACGGATTTCAATTGCCCTTCTATCTATATATGTCATCTTTTAAAAATTTTTAGGTAACTCAATTTGTTAAAATCATATAGCTATCTATCAAACATAGAGTAAAGACCTCAAATATAATTAATATTCTAACTAATTGTAGTTTATAATTGATGAAAAAGATATATAATACATTACATATAATGAGTAAGGTGACGAATGATGACCCTCTAGATGTTAATATTTGAGCCTAAGTAATATAATATTTACACATTATTCATTCGTTCTAAAAAAATAAATTAAGTTAAGTTAAAAGAAAATTGCATTTATAATATAGATAGATAGATATATAAAAGGAATAATATTTATTTATTTATTCAAGTTTCAAACTTTATTTATTTTAATTTTCCTATTATCTAAGCTAGTTCATAGGGAATCAAATTCATAATCTATCTTTATAATTATGCTAGATTAAAAATAGTTAATAAATTTGATTAACAAAATAGTTAACAACAATAGTTGTTTTCAAAACAAAAAAGGATAGATAATTGTAGAGAGAGAGAATTTACTCGGAGTGTGGGTGGAGAGAGAAAGAGAGTGTGTGTGTGTGTGAGAGAGAGAGAGAGGGGGAGCGTGGGTATGTGTAACTATTGAGAGAGATGATAATGGTTAGTTAAATTAAATTATTTTAACAAATTGACAAATATATCCTTACATTTTAATTTAAAAGAAGGGTACATTTGTCTAATAAAAGTTATACAACACTTTAATGTTCTTCCCTTTATATATAATATATATAGATCATTTCACAACCATCTTTTGAAGCTCCAATTGAGAAAGAGTTGGGCATGTTGAGCAAAGCCATGGGAATCAAGAAGGAAATAATGAAAGAAGTGGATCATATTCTGAAGAGTTCACTCATGAAGCTAAGGAAGCAGAGACTGTCAGGAAAAGCAATCGCATTGGAGGTATTCACTACAAGAAAGTGCTTAGAATTGAGACCAAAATCTTGAGAATGAAAAAAAACTTTCTCTAATTTTGTTTAGAAAACTAAATTAAATCCGCCTCATTTGAGACCGAATTGTAAAACTGAAAAACAAAATGAATTCTAATTGAGATTGAAATTAGAGATCGAAATATTCGGACTCAAATTGAGACCAAAGTTGGAGACCGATGGTATTATTTGTCGAAATTAGAGGCCAAAATACATTCGTTGTCTAAATTTTTCAATCTCAATTTACATTACTATCCTATTCCATAACATGCAATCGAACAATAAAAATTAAAACTTAAATCTATTCCAGTTACTAACTAAATATATGATTCTAATCCAATCCTCGTTCCTTCGACTCATTCCATTCAATTCTTCTAACCAAACTGGGCATAAACTTGTTCCTCTCCTTTTGCACCCAGATATGAGACCAACGCTTTGAACCCAAAACGTTCTCCTCATCGGCAATATCGTCGTGACCCCGCCGGCCTCCCACGGTCCTCCCGGCGCCGACCAGCATTCTCTCCGTCTCTCGCTTTCTCTCTCTGCCATGCGAGATCTGAGAAGGGAAGTTTGAAACCAAAACCTTCCTCGTGTCGCCAACATCGTCGTCACCCCCGCCCTCGCCCTTCCGCCGACATCTTCGTCACCTCCGACAGGCCTTCCACCGTCCACCTCGTCGCTGGCGCCAGGGATCCCTTCTCTCCAGCTCCGCGTGTTCATCCCAATTTCGTGGTAATGATGTGTGTATTTTCTCTTGTATTTGCTTCAATTGGTATTTTTCCAGTTAATTTCTTTATTTGTACATGTTTTGGTTGCTGGGTAATGATATCTCATCCAATCATTTTCACTAGTATTAGAATTATGTTCATTAAGCAATTGGGTTTTTGGTATTCTATTTCTGGAGTTACTAGATATCGTGAGTTTGATCTTCATTAGTATTGGAACACAGTCAGCGACCTGGGGTTTAAAGTGTAATTTTAGCTATAACCATAGGCATCCCTTTACATGATTCTCGGTGTTGTGAAGTGGAATCTACTCGTAGGAGTAGGAAGGATGTTAGATACTAGAGGAGTAACATTGAGGCAGTGATTATGATTTTTTGTTATGTATTTTGGTCTATACGACATTTCTTGCAGAGTTGAGAGGTTTTCTGTGAAATTATAGAAATCAGAGGGGTATTCCTCATCTTGCTTAGTCTATAGCCTAAAAGTTGAGAGATTATTTTCAATGCTTACTGAATCTTTCGCGAAGGCATTGTTGGTACTTGCTTTCGTGAGACTCAAACAGCTCATTGACTGATACGCACTTTCCGGGCGACTTCAAAGAAGTAAAATAAAAGCAACTGGAGAACAATACAAATTAAAGGAGTTTGATGAGCTGAATATTTTATGATTTACAAGTGAGTCGGTTCATATTCAAAAGGAGATGATTTGTGTAGAATAAGTCTAACAGGGCCTAGGCAAGCAAGACTCAAGAGGTACTTTATTTTGGGAGATTGTCCTTTTGAGCTTCTTACTCCTGAAATTTTACATATATTTTAGGTTGAATGTTAGGGTAGATTCTATCCTATTTAATACTAATAGGCATGTATTAGTAGTAACAAACTAGGTTAATCATTTTATGTTTTTTCGTTTTTATTTGCTTCACTTGAAGCTATTTGGATTATGTCTTGTCGTCAACTTTGTAAGACTATAAAAATGTCTCTAATAATATTGTTATGTGTACATAATGGCATCTTCGATTGAACTTCGGATTTTTCACACACATATAGTGTAGGCTCCCAATCTAATCACATCCTTGATAGTAGAAGGTTACCTAAAAGAGTATTAAAGATTGGCAATTAGTCATACAAATCAAATCATCACATGAAGAAAGAAATTTTTTATACTATCCAGATTCACATCAAGTATGCTAAAGTAACCATAAAATTCTCAAATGTAAACTGTCTAAATGGGAAGGTACATCTTTTGATGATATAAGTAATCATATAAATTCTTTTAAGGTCTTGTTCGTTTTAACTGTTAAAACTAGTGATTAACGGTTATAAACCATTTGTTAATAAAAAATGTATTTATATTTTATTGTTAATTACTAGACTAAAATGATAATCCGTCTGCTAATTAAATGTAATCCTTATGTACGTCTACTTATCATTCATCTATTGATACTTTAAAATTTAAAGTTTATACTTTTCCTTTTTAGAAAGAAAATAATGAGATGGTTTGAGTAACGAGATAATGGTTATGGTTTGAGTTGCTGATAGAAATTTGAGTGGCCGATAGCTTTTCAACCTTTTCATATTTAGAAAGAAAATAATAAGATAGAGAGAGTAGTGTGGATTACTAGACCATAGGGCACAACATTTGCTAGGCCCGACAAAACTGATCCAAGACCCGAAACTTGAACTCAATGACATGGACGGGTACTCGACTAGACCCCCAAAACATGCTCACCCAAAAGTGGACTCGAAACCCTATCCGAATTTTCCAACAAATTTACTTTTTTTTTTTACCGAGACGAGGCTCACTGGGCAAGAATTCAGTTGATCCAATCATAATCTAGACCAGCTCAAACTGAAAGTATCCGAAATAACCTTAAACATGAAGTATGACCCGATTTAAATTTAACCCAATATGTATTCAAACTGAATGATCTACTTAGGAGGTGTAACCTTGGCTTTGGTTTTGGGAACCCAAAGTCCAAACTCGCTCTTGACATTCTAAACCCAGCCCTCACTTGTCCCCATCGCTTGCACCCTCGCTCGGTGACCTCAACACCGACGAACCAATTGGCATTTCCCAGCAAGTATGTTCTCTCTCTATCACTCTGGTTTGATTCATCCATATGACGGCAGCTCCAGCGATGGTAGTCGCTGGCTCCTCCGTCTTTTCTCTCTTTCACTTCCCATGTCCGAGTCCTTCGATTTCATGTGTTTCTCCACACTTCCATTTATTCCTCCTCTCTTTCTCTCTCATCTCGTCCTCTGTCTCTGAAATCTGCCTCAGTCAACAGCTTTTTCTAGCTCCATCACCATCTTGTCCTTTGTATTTCTCCTATTCCGGATGGATTAGATGAATTCGTTGCAGGTTTGTAGTCTGAATTTTTGTTTTTTCCAATATGTATGCTATCTTAGTTGAAGTTTGAAAGTGATCTTTGTGAGTTGAGCTTATAGATGGTGATATTGAAATCTGACCCTATAGTTGGGCAGATGTGCGGAGATAGAGAGGTGTTTGTGGAAGATGGTGATATTGAAATCTAGGAACAGTAACTCTAATAAAATTATATTGCTTCTTTCTTACTTTCCCAAATAATTTGATAGTTTTTTTCTATTCCAATTCCACTTTTAAATTTTTTTGTTGATATGTTGAATCCTTGCTAATTTAGAGGAAGCATTGATCCGATAGCTAGCACCCATAATATTAAGGAGAAACTCAATTTTCATTCTTGTCCAAAAAAATATAAAATCTAATTAATTAATCATTTTCCTTTGCTCTCAATTCCCTGTCTCCTGTGTAAACCAATGGGTACTTAGTTGCCAAATTCAGGAATTAAACGCTAAAGTTTGGTACTTTTCAAACTGTGAAGCTATAATTATTTCCCGACCTTGTATAATTGCTTCCTTTACTTACACTTCTGATATGAATTGTTAACATCCTGCCTAGCCCCTTCTATTTCCGTGGTTTTACTGTTATAGTATTTGCAATGCCGATAGCTTTTTAATTTTAGCTGCTGACCTTAAGAATTCATGAAATTGATGCTAGCATAGTGGCATTTTAGAAATCTCTTCCATGTGTATGCTCTTGTACTTATCTGGATCTTGAACCCCATGCCCTTTCCCCTGTTGCAACAGGAAAAGGGTAGAAGAAAGGACCCCTTTCATAAGGTCCCTCTTCTCCCAATTTCATAATTCTGATTACCATTTTCCTCCTCACATGATGAGAAAGGAGGAGGAGAATGGGTCAAGCCTTGATCTCCGAGCTAGTAACAGAATGTAGTGAGTATGTGTCCATGGTTTTAAGTCTGTCCCAAAATGAAGTTTGGAAGTGATGAGCACCAATTTAGAGTGCGATGTAGCTCATAACTTTCGATTGAGTTGCATCCGAACATTGTCTAGCATGAGGAGCTATTATTTTGAAAATTTTCAGATGTACCATTGCATCCAACTTGCAAAAGAATTGGAGATGAAGAATGACTTTGAGCTCTAACACCCCCCAAAAGCACCAACGAAGTCCTTCAACTCACCATTTTTTCAGAATTGTACTCGTTGTTGGATAATGGCATGTCATGGTTGTAAACTACCTTCATTGTTAGCATTGGAAACCTCATATCATAAATTAATACCAGCTAATGACCTTTCTTACTTCACTTTTCTTCACCTATGGATTTTCTGACACTCGTCAGGAGTGTGGTTCTTTTATTTCTTTCCTGGTTTGAAAACTATTATGTGTTTCACTTTTCTTTGATGCCTACTTTGTGTGCTTGAATTGGCATTTGTATGTTGATAGTTGGATTAAGTAAATTTTCTTTTTGGCTGATAAGTAGATTAAGAACTATGTTTTTGCTCTTGTGAATTGCACACAAGCCAAATAAGTCTATTATCAAATCAACGGGAAGAAATTGCAGAATACCATTGAGTTGATGATTACTATTGATGACCAAGTATTACTTGTGATCTAAGGTGTTTATCTTGTACTTTGTACCTTTTGTATTGAATTCCACAAGTATTTTATGGAGCTAATTCTTTTCTAGATAGTCGAGCTCTTCTGAGTGTAGCCTGTAGGCAATAGGGAAGTAACAACTATTATGAGCAAATCAAATATGTGCTTTAGGTGATTCTGTTAGTCCTTGAGGAATGACTAGAATGTAAATTATCTGCCAATGGTGTCAGTTGTCAGCAGTTGGCACTTGGCAGCTAGTCTTGAATTGACGACCGAAGATATTCTCAGATTATTCAGATAATATCCTCTTCGCTGCTGGATATGACATTCAAACTATGAAGGCTGGAGATTTTTCTTTTTCCTCGTCAAATCGTGGATTCTCGAGTTGAAATCCAAATCATACTATTGTTAGTTTCTCGCATTCTTGATGAAAAACCTTCCATTTGTTCCATTCAGGTGGATCTGCTATATTGTTCTTATTGTGTAATACTGCTTTGATTAATAAGAGTATTATGACGCTTGCAGGGAAGCACCATAGGAAGGAAGGTGGGAAATTAAAGAAAGAAAGAAAAGGAATGGGGTCAGAAGCTCTGCGTGCTGCTAAAATCTATAGGCATCTTCTCAAAGCTGTGAAAAAGCACATTGGTCCAGAAGACTCCAAGCAACACTTCAGGGATTTTATAAAAGAGGAGTTTAAAAAGAACCGTGTGTTGTCGGATCCATCATCTATCCAGAATAAACTGAAGCTTGCTCGTGATTACACTTTCCTGATTAGTAGTGTGCATCATCAGAAGGTACGATATGCGCTTCTTTTAATCATATCGTATTGTATCCATTATTGCATTGAAATTTCAATTTATCATGATCTTAGGAGCATTCTCCGTTCTCACTAAGATGACCGCTTGCACAAATTTAGGACTTGCTTGCATAGTTGATGCTGTTTGTTGTGCATGATTTACATATGTGGCCCCACCTGGAGAATTATGGCCCTTTCCTTGGGTCTTGAATTTTGCAAGGCAATTGCTTTTTGGTCAATAGCTGTCATTTGTAAGCATCACATAAAGCTGAAATTATTATATATTGAAGCAAACCATCTACATAAACTATCTTTGTACTTTATTTTGGTGTAACAAGCTATTAGTAATTCCCTTTCAAGTCTAAGGTTTCAACTGAGCAACTCTTTCTCTGTAAGGTTGCATATATTTGAATATCTTACACTCTACGTCCTACCTATGTGGGAGTGGGACTTGTAAGTTTTGGTTTGGCATAGGCATGTATACTTAGGAATGAGCAGTCCATGGGCATTGGCGATGCATCATTTTGAGTTGAATGTTCCGTTTGCCCATTTCAATTTTAGACGTCATTCACATTTTTTCAAGTACAACACCATTTGAGGACTTATCATGAATGCAGCATCCTGCTGGTATTTATGTTCAATCCTTATTTTGAATTTTGCGTTGCATTCTTCAGGAGCTACTGTTCTCGTATAACATTGCCGTGGATAGATCAGATGAGGTGAAGAGGATACTTGGAAAATCTGCTGCCAGTGTAGGGCTTCAGCTCCCTGAGGTTTATCAGTCTTGATTGCTGCATACGCTTCGTTTTGGCTATCGTTGTATGCTATTTTGGCGCCTCAAGAAGTGTCGAGTACACTAGGAATAATTTGTCTCAAATTAACATATCCAATTTTTGAGTTTGAAGAAAGAGTTTCATGTTTCTTGCTTTGCTTTAGGTTCGATGGTTCTTACCATCAAGTCATCGTTCAAAGGCTATAATGTCAATCTATTACCTAAATACAAGGTGAATAAGGGCCACTAAGAAAGTGAAATATTTGACGTCCTCTCATCTATGACGATTACCACTAAAGAGATCATTTATCTATAGTTTTTTCTTCGAGATGTCTTAATTTAATACTCACTCCATTTTAAAATACTTGTCGTTTTAATATTACGCGAGAATATTAATTTTATGATAAAATTTGTGTTAAAAGATAAAGTTGTCTCAAAATTTCATTGGAAATAAAGAAAAATCAATGAGAAAAGGAGAGATTTGCAATGGAGGTAATAATTCTTAAATGAAGTTATTTCAAGATTTGTCTATAAAACTTATTTTTTGAGCTGAAAATTTTTTCACTTAACTTTCACTTATACCTATGTCTTAATAATCAGTGAAAACTGTTAGTAATCCATCGCGGAAAGGTCAATATACAAAACTCATATGAGCAAATGGATTACAAGTTACAACTAATAATAGATTTTGATCTAAATTGAATGGTATCTATTAGATTTTTGTAGTAAATTTAATTATAGTGCTCAAAGTTGTAGCTTATTCATATATATAATTATTTTTCATTACATGATATATAGGAGCTTTTTGGAACAATACGTTATTTAATTTTAGTGTATTAAGTGGTTATATGAGAAAAATATATAGTTCCATAACATAAGATACGTCACATGATTCCATTCTTATTATTGAAAGAATCGGTGGTGTGTTAAAATTATATCATTAAGTCTTATTCATTAAAACTTATACTTAAGATACGTGTGGAGATATTTATTTAGATTATAAAATATCTAATAGTTATACTAATTTATAAATGGTAGTTTGACTAAAAAAAATTTTATATTCATACTTATAATTTTATTTTTTTTATATCGATTTCTCCAAACTTTTGTCTATTCCACTTTACGCTTGCATAAGTACATTATTGTTTAAATAAAAATAAATTAATTTTTAAAATTCAAAACTTACTTAACTTTCTCACATTTTTAAAGTAAAAAGTATAATTATTTTTCTCTGATTAGCAAAAATGTAACTGAAGTTTTATAAAATTTATTACATAAAACTAAAAATTAAATTTACAATAACATAGTTTTTTTTTAGAATTTCCCATGCCTTGCACAAACATTCCTACCTAGCATTTCAAATAATATAAATCTATCCAATTAATTCTAGCATGCCCATGAAACAAATCAACGTAGGATTAGATTAGATGTCATAGAATTTTTTAAAGTCAAAATTTTGTAAAACATAATAGTTTTAGTTGCTATGATCAAATTATATGAATCTTTATTTAAATCAGAAAATTGCACTCTTTAACTCTTAATTTTTGTCAGAATAGCTAACAATATAAGAATCCATGTGATTTAAATTATTATTTTGGTTAATTATATAATATTAATGACAAAATAAGAATGGCTAACCCTAGCAGCCGCCTCCTCCTCATCTCTCCCCTTCTGTCTAGAAAACTCTAATTCCTTCTTTTCTTATGAGTTGTCATTGTCGTTTTGTCAATAGTAAGCCCCAATTTTTTTTTTAATGTTTTACCTAGTATTTTATCTACAAATAATTATTCTCTCCATTTGTGAGAGTCTCTCCATACCCTCTTTAAAATGAGTGGTATTATTTCTCGTTTTTTATTGGAGCGATTCAAGCAATTTTTTTTTCATGGTATTATGGTCGTATGTGGGTGAATTGTTGATTGATTATCAAATCGGTTTGCATTGATCATCAATCCTTCAAATTTGGACAACTACAACAAATATATCTATTCGACATGAAGACTATACAAGATTTGTGGATCTCCTCGTTAAAGGCGGTAAGATAAAGCAACGATTGAGTGGAAGAAGAGCGTTCACAAGAGTTTTAATTAGTTCTTTGAATCAAAAGATTTATTTTGTTATTTTAGTTATGAATTTATTTGAGTTTGATCTTTATTGTAGATGTCGTATGGCCTTTAATTAATGAAATTCATCCGTTATTTAAAAAGAATAATATTAGTGACACTTATAAGTGGTAAAACACGAATTATAAACAACTAATAAAATAATTACATAACATATCCAATTGTCTAAAGAGTATTCATGCAATTTGTAGAGTTTTAATAGAGAACTAGCCTTAAGGACCCTATTCGATGCATGGAATCTACTTATGTTTATTATTATTTTTAAATCATAAGCATCTTAACTTTTTATTAAAATTTATAATGCTTTTTGGGAATAACATGTTAGTGGATAATTATTGGTTGATTGGATTACCTATTAGTTATAAGTTGGTTAAATTTATTATTAGTTGTTAGTTAGAACGTCTTATATGTACATGAGAGTATTTGCTTCTCGTCGTATGTCAATAAATGACTGGACGAACGGGAAAATAAGAGGTTTTGTGCGCCTAAACTAATGATGTGTCACTTTGGAGTATATGCTTTCGGGAGCATTTAGTACTTTGCAATTGTTAACTAATTGAATTAATAGTGTTATTTTAGTTATTTGTATTAACTAATTAACACATTTTCTTTATGTCTTAAATATCAAGACTACTATCATCGCCGTTTTAAAATTAACAATAAAATGTGACTATGTTTTTAGTGTAAAAGAAACAAAATAATTATAAATAGAGTTTAAACACAAATTTTAAATACCAATTCCAAAAAAAAAACTTTATCAATAAAACAAATTAAAGAAAAACACTATTTCATCCGGGCATTCCTTAGAATTTACTGGGGTTAGCATGCCTACTAAGGCCATGTTCGCAATATGAATTGTTTGAATAGCGGATAAGCTGTTTGTATAACTGGTAATTGTTTAGGTAGCTTATAAGCTGTTAGATTTTACTTGTTAGCGGATAGTCTGTTCAACTAAGTGGTTGAATAAATGTGTTCGGTAAATTTAGTGGTTGAGTTAGCTGATTATTATAAATTGGCGTAAATATAAATAATTTTCCAAGTATAAATGAATAAAAGGACGTTTTTGTCAAAAAATATATGAAACGCTACTTTTGTTTTTGTCAAAAAAAAAATGAAAAGTTACTTTTAAATATGAAAAGTTAATATTATTAATTTTTTAAAAACGTTACTTAAAATAATATAAACTAGTACAAACGTTGGTTAAAATACTAACTTAGCGAACACTAATATTTTGTTGATAAGTATTTTGACTTGGTTAAAACACTAAAAGTTATTTCCAACACTTGTTATCGAACATGATTTAAGTCTATTATTTTTTAATGAAAAATTGAAGTGGAAAACAGAGAGCGGGATAGAGCAGGAGGGAGTGAAAATTTTAGATTTTCTATACAAAATAAATGAAAAATTTGGAGTGAGATGTGAGAAAGATTGAGATGAAGTGGGTAATGAATAGAATTTTTTTAGGGTAGCGTAGAGTGATAAATTTTATTTTACGTAAAATGAAGAGTACTTGAAATATAAAATGAGACATAGAATGAGATGGAATGAGATTTTTCTTAAAAGGGGTGTAATAGAATGGGAAGAATTATGTCATTCTTGAGTAGGAGTGAAATAGACTAAGTGGGTGTTTGGCCTAGATTTTAAAACTGTTTTTGAATTCAAAAACATAAGTTAGGCCAAACACTAGTTTTTAAAAAATTAAAACTATTTTTCAAAAACGATTTTGGAAAAAACTCCCGGAAATAGAAACAACAAATAGTCGTTTACTGTTTCTAGTTCTGGAAAAACTCGTAATAACCACCAGAATCCTATTATCTCTCTGTCTCTCCTATCTTTATACATTATTTTAATTTCTCTCTCTCCTTTATCTTTATCTCTCTCCTCTCTCTCTCTCTCTTATTTTGTTTTATCTCTATCTTATTTCTATCTTTTTAGAAATTTTAGCCAAACAAATTAATTATTTGAAAAACACTTATATAAAATTTAGGCCAAACACTTCAATTTTTCTTCAAAAACAATTTTCAAAAAAATGCTTTTCAAAAACAAAAACATTTTTTTAAAAATTAGGCCAAACAAGCTCTAAGAATGAGTAAAGGGTAGAAACGAGTGACCGAAACACTATCGTCCCCATTCTTATATCCAATACTCACATTAGGCATATATCGAGTGTATGGACACATCGGTTTTATTAATCTAATTTTATCCCTTAAGAAATTCACAAATAAATTTCAACAAATAATTTATTGTAAAAAAGTACCATGTCTATTTGACCTAGTTACCACTATTAATATTATAAACAGCTTTTTAAAGTTTGAGTTCTTAGATGACTAATAGTCAAACTGAATGTGACAAAATTATTTGAGTTATTTCGACCTTTTTTATTTAGATGTAAGGATTTGTAAGTAGTTGTAAGGATTATAAAGAGCCTTAAACTTAAGCTGTAAGAAGTTGTTCAAAGGCATAGGACGAAATCATTTATGCATCATAGAAGTTCTTTTCATAAACATCAAATATAATTTCCTTTTGTTTTCTAAAAATAAAAAAAATCATCAAACATGATACATATACATTTGGCATTACGAATATATAAATTTTATAATTTACGTCAAATTTATAAACGAAAATAGAAATATGTTACACATAACTACAAATATATATATATATATATATATATATATATATATGTATAATACATTAAAAATTTATATCAAGTCATATACAACATTTTATATAGAGTTAAAAAAAACTAACTTGACATGATTACTGATGCAAAGTTAAGCGGATTTAAGTAGAGATTTTTAACCCATTTACTTAAATGAGTTGACATGTTCAACCTATTTCATTAATTGGGTTAAGTTCAGAGTTGACATTCTTGACACAAAAATAATACGTTTAACTAGTTTATTTTTAAAAATTAAAATAAAAAATATCTCTGTGTTTTTTAAAAATGGGAGTGGAATTGAAAATTAAAGGGGATAGGGGCCGTTAAGGGAAAAAAATGTGAAAATTGAAGGTTTCTTACATATTCGTGGCAGAGGTATGCATGTTTTTAGAGTATGAAGTATGCGTAATGGTCTTGTGATGATAAACAAGATTCAATGGTTATTTCTTATACTAATAATTTTATTATAATTGATAATCATAAAAGGACCAAATATGTATTTAGGTAGTCTAAACGTGAAATAAACGTGTAAATGGGTCGAGTTTCGAGTACACTTGTTTAAAAAATAAACCGGTATAGGTTAGGATTTATAAACGGATTAGATTTAGGTCCGTACTTTTTCAACTCATTTAAGTTCAATACGAACATGAACCCAACCCAACCTCGACCTATTTGTCGGCTTTAATTTTATATTCTTTACAATTGTTTACAACTAAGTTTACATCCTCATAACTCCTCACAATCAAATAAAACAGGTCCGATCGATTCAATATATCAATGATAGAGTGGGAGTATATATATACCCTCACGAGTGATTTGAGAAATACCTATAAACGTGGATTTTTATTTTTAAAATTTTTTGAAATATTAGAATCCTTTTCAAAGTTAACTACTTATACGCTGAAGAATACTAGGACCTATAAACATGGATTTTTATTTTAAATTTTTTTGAAATACTATAATTTCGAGTTAACTACTTATACGCTGCTGAAGAATATTAGGATTATCACACACACATACTATTTCACACACACACACACCATTTACTATTGTTGCACCTATTTATCCTCAATCTCTCTCAAATCTATTACTTGTTGTTGCACCTCTTTATCCAACCTCTCTTTACCGGCACGCTGGCCTCGTTCGTCGACCCCTGCTGCCCCACTATTTTCTTCTTTCTTGTACTGTCGGCGACTCTCTTGTCGCTACTATAGAATTCCGACTCACAGTCCCACTTGTTGCTATGCTCATTAACAATTCGAATTTTGGTGGTTAAAAAGCCATGGATAAGCAATTAGAAAAGGATAAATACGCATCTATAAATGAAACCTAGGCATTAACGGCTTATGTTTCGAATATTTTCTTTTTATTATTTTTTTTCATTATATTTCTATATTTTAGGTTTGTTCATTGGATCAATTATATAATTGTTCATTGAATCAATTAGAATTGTTCATTACTTATCATAAATATGTTCATCGGTTTATAAGTTTATGTATTTGGTTTTTACAGGACTAATATTTTAAAATCTAGTTCGAGGAAGCATGATAGCCAATTCTTCTTGCCGACATTATTCATCCACGGTCGGCATCAAAATATACAATATGAAGGAGTAGGATGTGGAGGGGAGAGAGGCGCGCATATTGTAATTTTAGGCCTTTCTAGATTTGTTTGTCTGTGATGATAAGATTTGTTCATTAAAAAAGATCTATTTGTTCACTGAAATATATATTATTATTTGTTAGGAGCAAATGATTTGTTCTTTGTACTATGTTTATTTCTTTATTTTGAGTATATGATTGGATCATGAAAAATGTTTACTTGTTCACTATAATATAAATATTTGTTTATTAGGAGCAAATAATTTCACACTCGACCGATTAACAATTACCAAGTGAGCAATTCCATCATAATTAATGAATAATTACCTATAACTTAATGAACAAATTCACATTAATCGCTGAATAATTAAGGTAAAATATTTAAGCACCAATCTCAATTCGATGACAGAATCGCAGTTGTGTATACTCAATATCACAAAGTGAGAATATTAGATGAAACAATATTAATGGCGTCATTCTAAACAAAATTTGTGATATGTGATAATGTTTTTTAAAAAATATATAAAATGAATTTTATGATGAGAAGAAAGAAATTATTGAAAAAGGGGGATAATATGAATATTTGTTCATTAGAGCAAATAATTTTACATGGATTGATTAACAATTACCCGTGAACAATTACTAACATACTTGGTGAACAATTACGTATGGCTTCATGAATAAGTTAACATTGATCAATGAACAATTAAGGTAAAATATTTAAATACTAATATCGATTCGACGAAAAAATCACGAGACGTGTCTTACTCAATATCGCAAAGAAAGAATATTAGATGGAGAAATATTAATAAAGTCGTTCCGAACAAAATTTGTGATATATGATAATGTGTTTTTTTTAAAAATTAATTTTTTGAAAAAAATTATTGAAAAAAGGAGATAACCGCCAAAATCATGCCCAAACCTGAAAATTTTTTTCCTAATTTGTAATATTTTTTTGGTAATTCTGTTAGTATTAGGGTATTTGTAATTTTTTTTTTGCATTTTTTAGAATTTACATGTGTGGCAAATTCGTATATTTGACAATGATATGACACAATTGCATATATATAAGAATTTGCGTAAAAACAATTTCGCCCTATTTTGAGAAATTCTAATGTCATCCCGGGATTACGGACCACCCTATATTCACGGGATCGATTAGTGTACAATAGTATGCGATTGCGTACAATAGTACACCGATTAGTATACAATTGCATACTAATTAGAGTATCACTATTGGTGTGACGAAGAGAGAGAGAGTTAGAGAAAACGAGCAAAATATAATTGTCCACATGATCATTCTTCACAAATTTCATCTTACTCTAGAACTCTTAATAAAATAAGTTTATCCAAGTACAAAAACAACTTAGATGAAACACATTAAAATTGTAAATATAAAAGTTAAATATAAAATTAAAATTAAAATCGATTTAAATCGCAAAAAAAAAACATAATTATACACTTATTTCAACAAAACTATTGAAAAATTATAGATTGTGAAGAAATTTAAGATATCATAAAGAGATCGAGAAATTTAGAGGATGGGGGAGGGAGGGAGGCAGGGAGGGAGAGAGAGAGAGAAAGCGAGAGAGCGAGAACACGTAGAAAAGCGTCATTTTGTTATACATCTGTACTCTTAAAAGGACATTAGATGGATTTTGTATTTTGATGGTTTTAGATAAGTCAAATATACTCGCGGAACTAACAATGTGCAGCAGAATCAGTCCTAATAATTATACTACAACTGTACGAGAATCATCTTCGACCTTTGACAAAGGCACTGCCGACGATTGCCCCTTTTTCTCCTGGGTTCCTTCTGAACCCCTTAATTAAAAACCCTTTAACAATCCTTTGAACAAGTTTAGCTCAAATCATGCATCTGTAAGCGAGAGAAAACTCAACGGCATAACCTCTCAACCTCATCTCTCCCTTCTTGCTTCTGCGTCAAAGCTAGCCAGGAGGATTCATGGGTGGCGACACTCATACCTGTTTTGCTTCTGGTACTCTCTCTCCTCCACCCAGTTTGCCAAGTTCCTATCTATTAATATAATTATCATAGTTTTATTCTGTTAATGGGTGTTACAATTTCTATCTTTGACCTTCACCAGAGGACGAATCATCCCTCGAAAATGATTACCCAGAATTCCTATGTAATTGTCCCCAATCTTACAGGTAGTTTGCACAGATTTTGTTTCTTTTTTGTGGGTTATTTTCAGTGTAGAGTTATTGCTGGAGTAGTTTTGTTTTTGGGCTATTCTTCATTTTGGGTTTTGTTGTTTCAGGGATGGGGATGAATCGGATAATGAGTTAAATGGGTTCGTTACTAAAGATGTCGATCAAGTGGGTCATCAGATTTCTTCTAACCCTCTGGAATTCGATGGTGATTTGAGGAGGAGAAAGTTTGCTTACAATGAGATTATGAAGAACTATGATGAGTTGTGGGTTCGAAGAGAAAGCCTTTATCAAGCTAAGAGAAAAATCCTGAGGTTTGCTTCATCTCTCTCTCTCTCTCTCTCTGTCTCTCTCTCTGTCTCTTGTTCATGTCATGTTTGAAATTCGCTTGACAGAAGTATGCCCACAGCTATGAGGCTATGACCTATGGTTGGCGGGGCAATTTAGATTTGTGTCTTTTTCCCTTTCTCTTTACTTTTTAGGGAACAGAGGCTTGATTTGTCTGTGCTCTTGTTATCGTTTTCTTGGCACGCTTTATGTTATCTAACCCTACTGTTACCAAAATTGAATTCTTGTGAGTTGACTGTTATTTCAACTCACCAACAATCTAAGATATGAGTTTTTCTTGTGCTACTAATAGCTTTTGATTACAATGCACAAGTCAAATTTTTGGAAAACTGAGCTGCCCGCCACTTTTTGTGGTGAAGTAGCAACCCAAACCTTTACTCCCTTTCTGACCCAAGATCCTATGGAAATGGCATATTCGTGATCTTAGGGTGAAGCTACATGCATTAACTGTGCTCTTGGTAGCGGCCTCTTCAGAGACTCTATCAGGATCGCTGTTGTGGTAAGGTAATCAGTAACATATGAATATGTACCGGAGGATAAAGCTATAATAGAAGCACACTCGCAGTCACAGAAACTTTGCTAAAAAGGAAACTGAGAGTTATTTTAGGGTGTCATGTAATAGGAACCGACACATTACTACATTGTTATATAATGGGGAGTGTTAAAGTGTATTGAGTAGCTGAACAAGTTAAACTGCATCTCTGCAGATACACGCCTGGTTCATGGATCAATGATGTGGGTGGCAAGAAGCTGGGAAATTATGTCATACCAAAAACGACCACACTCTTGGTAATTGGTCCAAAAGGCTCCGGCAAAAGCAGTCTGATCAACAGAATTTCAAGAGTGTTTGAAGATGATAAATTTTCGTCAGAAAGAGCCCAAGTTACATGTATTTTCTGCTTTCCACCATTCTTCTATAGGGTTTGCCCTTTTTTTCTTTTTGGTTTTTTGTTTTTTGATGTTTGATTTATAATTTAATATTCTTTGAAACAGAGTTCTAACAATTTTTTTTTGGGTTCTAGATAGCTCATCTTTTGGAGAAGGGACCTTCTTCCTTGAGGAATATATGATACCCAGAGGTGCCACTTCATTTTGCTTGTTTGACACCCGTAGCCTGTCTGAGAATTTTTCTGATGAAGAAGAAATACTTCAGCACTGGATGACAAAAGGAGTTCGCCATGGAGAGCTAGTTATCAGGCATGATCATTTGTTGTAGTTCTAGATGGCTTCTCGATTCAGAATTTCAGGATCAACTGTAATGCATGAATTTATGATGACTTTTTGGTGTAGGGATTCTGATAGTTCGAATCTGAAGATGGCATTGAAATGTAAAGCTCGGCACAGTGGTTCTCCTTCCAGTGAGATCAGGAAGGTCAACTTTGTCATATTTGTTGTCAATGGCTTCTCGCTTCTTAGATCTATGAACAGTGACAAGGAAGAAGACAAAAGGTATATGGAAATGCTGGTGAAGACATTCAACTATCCCTATTTATCATTTAAAGGTATTGATGCTTTAAAAACTACTGTCTCCGCTGTTACCCTTGGCCCTTCTTCCAATCCTTGGGTGCATAAAAGGTCATAGACTGCCTAGACTCTAGAACTCAAGAAACAAGAGTGATTTACTTGATGAATTCGTAAACATAGTCAAGATATATCTTTCCTATTCTATCTGATGAAGGTATTGAGAAACGAAAATGTGATACTGTGATCTACATACTAAGAAAGTAAACTATACGTTCCACTTGTTTACTCTCTGAGTTTTCTTATTTGTAGTCTAGATGATCAATTGCTTTATTGATTGTTGCTGAGAAACTAACAAGCCTTTTTGGGTTTTTGTGCTTTTTATCCTGTTATTACTGCATATTTATTTCTGTAGCTAACAAATACAGTATTTTTGAGAATGTTTCGTAGGAAGAATATTTTGGCTATATACATGCTTGTGCACCATTTTCCTTATATATGTTCTAATTTGTATATGGGTGTAATATATTTAACAATCGCTTACCCATTGCTGAATGGCAGATGACAAGCCTGTTGTTGCAGTCACACATGGTGACTTTCTTTCTCTAAGCGACCAAGCGCTTGTCCGTATCTACCTGGGAGAGAAGTTGGGTGTGCCACCAGCAAAGCAGATTTTTGATGTATCAGGTGCTGAAACTGAATCAGTGAACTTCTTTGTTGACAAATAATGCCTAATGTCTATAAGAGTGACTAAAACCAAATTTATTCTTACAGAGAACTTGGATCAGGCTACAGAGTTAACGATCGTTGAGATGATAAGATATTCTTTAGAACATGCTGACAAAAATCTGCCTTATAGAGAGTCTAGAGGGTGGGTGGACAGAACTATCTTATCAGAGGATAGCCTTAATTATAAGGTTTGACTATCTGCCTTTTTTACCTTTATTATTCATGGTAGTTGCTTTACCCTGTCAAACATTTGTGTTTGCTTATCTGCTTCTGTGCAAAGTAGAGCTCAAATCCTGCCTGATTGAATTGTCAAATAGACTTTCAAGTTTCAACACATGTGTATGAAATTACCGTTTAATATCTATACCTAAGTGGAAAATTTGCTGGGTACTGTTATTTCTTGAATTTAGACTCGTGTTGCATTATGTCTGATAGTTTCTACTGTTTCTTTAGTATTAATGTACTAGGTTTAGCTCTGACTTAGGGCATGTTCTATACTGTGACTTATTCCTGTCATCTTGACATTTCACAGCTAAAGAAAGGTTGATCTGATCCTTGTTGGAGCTGATTGCAATCCCAGGGAACATATGAATTTAAGAACTGAAGGAAACTGGCTATCATTATCAACTGTGTTGCAATACTGTAGAACTGGAAATTGTGTTTGGTCGGGTTAACTTATTTAATAAGTGTCGTTTTTGGGCTTACCTTGAAACAACATAGATTTACCCAAAAACATTAAAGGACTTGCTTTCTTGTTAAATAGTTCTAACTCAGCCACTTCAGTTTGGAATTGGGTCAATTCATGCAGGGTTTTGTTTGTTTCAGTAATTTTGGTTGGGTTCATGACATGTTGTGGTGTTAGGCTTCTGCTAAATGATTATCCTAGTCAATTTTTCGAAGATATAATTAAAATCTTCTATGACAATCAGTTATTTGGGCTGTAGGGGACTCATGCATTGTGCTCGGTGATGTGAAGCAGCCTAAAGTATAAAGTAGGACAACAATTATGAGATTGAAGGTTTTTAATGTTATATGAATTGCCTTTCTTAAAGACCCTTTTTTTTTTTGGGAGGCATACAAAATTTGGGAAATTTTGTGGTATTTGTATAATTTTTTTCTTTAAGGTTGGTAACTAGGGCTCCATCTCTCATGGGGTTTCTATGGTGGAGTGGAGTGGAGTGGTGGGGAAAGGCATGGGAGAAAGGGGATGATGGTAAGTGGAGGGGAACTCTCTATTGCTTGTTGTGGGATTTGCATCCGCAACTCCTTGTTGGAAAGCAGGGAAAATCTCACTAGATCGCCCCTTTGGTGGTTTTGTGACACACCGTAGTTGTATATGTGGATCCTGGATAACAGTAATTGAATGCAATCCACTACTTTAGGCTTCCAGGTATAGATCAAGGTGGTGGATTGCCTAGGTGAGGAGTGTTTGAGTATTCCCGATACCTATGAATCATAAGGTTCCTATATAATGAAATGCATTAATACCAATTGAAGCCATTCTAGCTTTTGACTTGGCAACATAGATTTTGCTTGTGGCGGCATGTCCCAGTCATAGAAAGTACGTTTTTATATTGGCAACTGTTAAAAGTCAGAATCCAGTTTTACCTGAATTGTTATATCTGTAACTCATCTCACAGCATTGAACTTGTAGAAGGTTAAAGGCACCACTCAGTTCAGCTTGTATATATATGGTCAGCACGAGGAGACTGGACATGCAAATTGAATTTTATGATGATATATTTTACATAGGTGAATTCTGAAAGTGTCTTCTCTTCTATTTTGGTGGTATCCATAAATCTAATGTTCTCCTCCCTCCTCTTCTCTCTCTCAAGGGTACAGACGTCACAGGATTTTGGCAGTCTTCTTTGTGGTCATTATGTATTTTATGGTCAAAATCTCCTGTGAATCAATCCCAGGAGAAGCAAAAACCAAGGGGTTGGATGCGCAAATTGAATGTCTTCATTATGATATCTTACTTATGATCATTCTGGAAGTGTCTTCTTTCCTATATTTGTTGCATCCGATATATAATAGATTATACAAGTTTTTTTCTTCTTTTGTTTTTTTTTTTTTTTGGGGAAGGGGGAGGGGGTAGGGGAGGAAATAAATGTTTAGGTTGTTGGGTCGTATATGTGGTCATAATGTATTTTGAAATTGAAAGAGGGGGATACAGTTCCCTTTAAACAAAGGTTGCCAATGGTATTGTCTGAGAGTTTACAGTCATCTAAGGAGCTAAAGATTCCAGATTGACACACATTCACTTGTATGCAGGTTTTCAGCACCTCTATCATGACATGGATATTTCTAGCAATACTCTTGGGGATAGCATGTATTGTGTTTCCGATGCTGCAATCATGGAGCAATAACCACTCAGTGTCTACATTCACATCGGATTGGCATTCAAAATCTGAAGTGAAACATCCATACGAGCATCATGAACCTCGTATGCCATTTCCATCAAATTTAGGGTCAAAATCAGCTGTGAATCATTCCCCAGAGAAGGAAAGAGTTGAGAAACAGGAACCTGAAACTACTTCTTCATCAGCTCTGGCCCCAAAGTCTGCTGTAGCTAAATCTGCACCAACCCGGCCCCTGAAATCTGTTGTAAATCGTTCTCATAAGCATCGTGGATCACGATTTCTATCCTCCAAAATTCGGCATACTAAATCAGTTGTAAAATGGCATAAGATTCGCCACTTATGGTTGGATGATGATCATGAAAGTCAGGGTCCTAAATCAGCAGTGAAATGGCATAAGATTCGACACTTATGGTCTGATGATTAAGCTTTCCCTTATCTAGATTTAGCAGGATCTTTACCAAGTAGTGGTGGTTATTTACAATGAGTTACCATGTAGTGAGGTTGTAAATATGTATGTACTAATATATGCACAATAATTAGCTATGTGATGTAAATTTGGAGGGCGTATGTATAGCTTGTGTTTTACTTGAATTGTGAGTGTGTAAAGTGTGCTACTCTAGTATGAGACATCCTCATAAAAGGTCCCTGTAAAACTACATAGTATGTTTCAAGTTGGGTTACTCAAGTCCTTTTGGATGCGCTTCCCATTTGAGTCAGCTCCAGATGGATAAATGGTCTTGGAATCCAGAATCACGCACTGAAAGAACCTCTTTCGTGCGTACTCTTTATAATGATTTCAGAAATAATTTGTTTGGTTTGCATCTATATTACAATTTGCAACAAATTGATATTTCCAGTACAGATCATTTTAGCGTAGCACAGGATCGCATTGGGATGCAGAAAATGTAGTACTTCCTGATAAATTCAGTACAAAAGTTTGAATTACTCAAAAAATACATCAAAATCGGATTAAAGATTTCTAACTGGGTAAAATCCATGATGAAATGTGAAATTCCTTCTCTGTAAGGAAGTGAAACTGTGGCATTTAGTAAACATAATGAAACACATGCCCTCAGGAAACAACTTCAGAAGGCATACCAATAAAATAGGTGAGAGATAACAAGAAGAATCAACGTTCTGGATCAATCGGCTGTGTTCTTCGATTGCTATGAATCAGCTCATCAAAACCACCAATAGGACCGCCCTCATTCAAGCCCATGGGTTCTCTATAACAACAAACCCTGAGTTGCCCTAATTGGATCATGCGGAGACCCAAATAATGCTTCTCATAACAAAATCGGATGTTCTTGAGTTAAAGGATGGTCCTTAGAAATTGTCAGTGTTCGGAAGGCTTTCCAGAAACAGTGCCCTTGCTCCTGAATCAGTTGAAAACCGACCCAGAACAGCTATTGTAGCTGTGCTGCTCCCACACTTCTCGATACCCCGAGAAATCATGCATGTATGACTAGCCTCTGCAACCACCATTATGTCCCCACCAAGCAGAGGTGCCACTGTCTCAGCAATCTGCCTTGTGAGCCTCTCCTGTACTTGGAGTTTAAACCCATAAAAGTGCACAATCGACTGAAGAAGGGATTTTCCAATGGGACTTACTCCTTCATCGCAGAAGTATCCTATGTGCACCACTCCATGAAATGGAAGCAAGTGATGCTCACATTGTGACCAGAAAGGTATATTTAGTTCAGAATGGATCTGCTTGTTCGATTTCACATTTCCATTTGACTTTGGAGATTCCAATTTGTTGAAGACAAATCCATTGAGCTTCATTTCTAGATTGGAGTTCTGAAAGTTCATCAGCCATTTTACAAAACAGGCAGGAGTGGCCACGAGCTCATTCCTTGTTGGATCCTCACCCAAGGATTTGAGAATTGAAGAAACTGCACTCACCATACTGGGATTGAGAGTTCCCACAGTTGCTGGAATTTTATTATTGAGAAAGACTTGGGTTGGGCACCAATGATCAACTGAGTTATTCCTTCGAATTTTATCAGCACAGCTTCTATATTTCAAAAGACTCAAAAACTCACTCCATATACTAGCATCTTCATCTTCAAATACTCCCGTGCCCGAGGAAACAAGCATCTTAACCCATCCTTCAGGCTTTGAATCAAGGAACATGGATTCTAAAGTAGGAAAATGAATGTGATGACATTGAAGAACAACAGCAACACCAGCTGGTCTGACGGCAAGATGCAAAGCTGAAGAAATTTCATCTGCCAGCCGCTGTGGGTCCTGGAGGCGCTTAGCGAAGACATCGGCCACTCGGGAAAGCTTGCTAAGGCCAACAACCCGCTGCCCGGATGGAACATAACCTACATGACATTTCACCTGGAAAGGTAGCAAGCAGGACTCGCAGTATGAAAAGAGGTCAAGATCACGCACGATCACAAGACCTCCTGCTCCTCCTGCATGACCAACTCTATTTTCTGGACCTGCTTCGGGGAATAGAGCGCCTTGAACAATGTCTTTCACATTCTGTTTGTAACCTACAAAAGTAAGAATTTCGTCAGAATATAAGACTTGATGGTTAAGTATCAAATATCAAGCAAGACAGAACCAATTCAGTAATGCCCGTGCATACATGTCACAAACTATTTGTAGGCATTCAGCTACTCATCCACTTCCACCATAATATTTGATATTTGATATTTGATATGTTAACTAAATGTATAAAGTGCTCTAATTAGCTCTAGATATATCAAGCAACAGGAAACTTCTTTGTGAAAATCCCGTGCAGCCAACATGATTTAGCAATTCACTCAATTAAGATATATTCCCTTCAGTATTAATTTCTCAAGCGCTTGATATCATGCTTAGGCATCCCCTTTTCTGGCCCTAGAACAGAAATGACAACACATATCCATCACAAACTCAACACGCTGATAAGAAAAAACATGCCATTCACCTCCCTCTCATAAGCATCTCCAACCAAGTACTATATCATGCAAAGGCACAATTTTCTTACAGTGATTAATGGCATGCAAAAAAATTACCTTTTTCTCGCTCAATTTGGGGGGAGGGGGATCCATGAATGAGAATACACTGATGGTTAATGTTGCTCTAAGAAGGTTTGGGGCAGGTTCCGGGCAGGCTTGGGGCATACTTGGGGGCATTTAAAGCGTATTCGCCGCCAAAAGGTCTCCAAAATCAGCGTATTCGCCGACAAAAACTTGCATTTAAAGCGTATTCCCTGTAATCTGAATGCTTGATGAATTGAACAGATACTAAGAGCTTCCCTTGCTATATCAAACCAGACCAAACCATTTGCCGGAGTTCTGGCCTAGGTAGGGGTGTGGGGTTGTCTGATATAATCACTTACACTACAAACAATTGCAGAAAAAGGAGCCTCCCTCCCTATGATACAATAAAATGCCTGCAAATTAGATGTTGCAACCATGCAAGAACAAATACTTTGAATCCTATTTCAATCCAGTATACACTTGATATCCTTTCCAGTAACCTGTCATAGCCAAAGAAACCTTATTTCCTTCTGGTGAATGTCTCATAATTCCTTAACTTAGGTTACTCGACAAGCTCCTTTAAGACCTGTATTAGAGATTCACTATTATGTAAGCCCCATAACCCTCAAATCTTCATCTTTTTCGCCATTCATCAACAAGATATGCACAAAAAGCAAACCATATTCAAAAAGAGTAAAGCACTAGAACACAAACATAACAAGATCAAGTAAAATTAAACATCCACAAATCTGCATAAATGAAGTCTAATGAAGCAATTTGTATGAGCGGAAGGTAATTATCACCTCGGGTTCCCTCTCGAAGAGCCTTGGCAACGCGAAGGGGCGTCTTCTTGAGGCCTTCCCTATTGATATCTTCACCCAACCCTTGCAACAAAACCCTCACAGCATCCTCAATCTGTGCAGTTTCTGGTTCTTCTTCCAGACTCAGTTTTATACACCCCAATTTCAATGAATTCTCAAGCTCCACATCGCAATGACCCTCATCCAAAGCGCCCATTGACAAACAAAACCAAGCCCTAGGAAAGATTAAAGCCTCAAGACAACAACTTGAATGTGACAAACTCACAGCAATAAATAAACCCAAGTATGGAGGATCCCCCAGAAGGAAAATGAGCTTCAACACAAAACAAAATTAATCCCCAGATGCAGAGTACAAGAGCTATGGATTTAAAAACCCACAAATCAACCAAACATCTCTAGTAGCCAACTAATCAAATGGGATTTTTTAAAGGCAAGCCGGGGCAAAAGCAAGAGAGGTGAAAATATCAAATGCCCAGATCAATAAATGGAAATATTCCGGACAAAGCAAGATCTAGCAATGGGATTGAATCAGAAAAGTACTGATGATTCCATTCCCATTTCACAAAAGGACAGAAGAGCGCCCTACTTTTCGAAAAATACGCCCGGGAGAGAGATGATTGAAGCAAGAGATTGAAGGAAGATGCGGAAGAATATAATCCCAATTTTTGTGATGGGTTCAGAATTACAGTATGCAAAACGTAGGGCTGCCTACGATCTTCAAAATATGTGGATCCTCTGTCTCTCTCCTCCTAGCTAGGCCCTGCCCCCGCCAACCCGAAAGGAAAGGTTGAGAAAAAGCAAAAAGTGTCCCAATGCGGGTCCCACCCACATTCGGGGGTTTCGGTGTAGAAGAGAAGAGGCGGCGTAGGCAACTTGCCACTCTACTGGCGTTTCCGTTCCTGATTCTCCTGGCTCGTAGGGAGCCAAATACTCAGAGGAGCAGGTCTTTTTGGTATTTTCACGAGTCATATAAACTATCAAACTCAGTAACGTTTATTATGGGGCATATAGGTGATCTTGTGAAATATTCCAAATAATGTAGATTTTAATCAATAGTAGTATAAAAGAATTTCCTCATTTAAGCTTACCTCT